>CM055122.1:551354127-551954127 GCA_029206835.1 Rana muscosa
TTTATTGTTTTTAAAAAAAAAAGTCATCTTTACTGACTTTTAAACCCTCCCCCTCTAAGCTCCCTCATTTTTCCCCTCTTAGGCCTCGTACACACGACCGATTTTCTCGGCAAGAACCAGCAAGAAACTTGCTGGCAGAGATGTCTTGCCGAGTAAATCGGTCGTGTGTACGCGGCTATCGGGTTTCTCGTCGAGAAAACCGACAAGTAACCTCGACGAGAAAATAGAGAACCTGCTCTCTATTTTCTCGTCGAGATTCTCGTCAGCCTGTTTCTCGACGAGAAAAGTGAGTGTGTGTACACTTACCTGTCCGCCGGGAAGCCCGCGCATGTTCGAAATGAATTTGACGCATGCGCGGTAGCTTCCTAGGCATACGTAGGGTATACCAAGATGGCGGCGACGGCATCGAATGTGACGAGCGCATGCTCGTCGTAGTCGATGACGTCACCGCGTACGCTCCATTCAAAGAACCGCGGGTTCTTTGAAACGAGCGTGTGTACACTCGGCCGGGACAATTTTCTTGTCCAGGAATCTCGTCGAAAAAAACTACATGTTTTTTTCGACGAGAATCTCGGCCGTGTGTACGAGGCCTGAGTCTTTCCCTCTTAGTCAGTTCTCTACATACTCCGGATATCAATATTCCCGTGTATTCTCATTTTCATGTATCACATATTTCCATATATTTCCCCGATTTCTTGAAATCCAGCAATTTTCCCCAGGTTTCGTTAAATCTCTCTATTAGATCTTCCCCTGCATGTATTGTCTCTTCAAAGGAGCATACCTGACCCATTTTTAGTATCCATTCCTTCGCACTTGGGGTCTTTGGTGTTCATCAATACCTGGGAATCAAACCCTTAGCTACATTCAACAGGTGTGGTTCCAAAGCTGTACTGTGCTATGGGTTTATTTGTTTTATGAAATAGGCATCCCCAGGGTTCGGGCTGTATGTGCTCCCCTGTTATTTCCTGAATAACCTCAATAATCTCCCTCCAGAAGGTCTGTATCTTACTACATTCCCACCATAAGTGCGCAAAGGATAGAGGGGGTATGTCAGCCCCGGAGCCTCGCGCCCTCAACAGGGTCACATACCATCTAGCCAAAAGTTTAGAGCCATTTTCTGTCGTCTTAACGTCCCATTTCCCAAGGTAGGGTACCAATTCAGGTTCTATTTCATTCACTAACACCTTATATATTTTTGAAGTGCTGTGCTGAACACTAGACAGGGAGCTGAACGATTTTTTATTGGCTTAAAGCATTTAACTCAAAAAAATGGATCCTGCTCCTTTTAAAGCATGTTATATGACACAGTGCTTGTCCTGTGTCATCTGGCCCCCTGTAACACCTAAAAAACCTAGCTGATCCTGCCAGTTTCTCCCCTCCCCTCCCCTCTGTAAACTGACCACGGTGTATCATGGCTGCTGAGACCAGACACTGTGGTCAGTTTACATACCTCTGTCATCAGCAGCCTGCTATATGCTCTCCTGACTGCTCCTGTGTCCTCCTCCCCTCCCCTCTCTGTCTGTGTGTGAGCCGCCCCTCCCCCCTCTCGCTGCTCTCATAACACTAACCTGTATACACCATCATGATTTATAAATATAAATGCTTTAAATACCTAATTTAAGAGCCAAGATTGCGATCACATGACCAGTCAGCTCTTTCCTCTTCTCCTCCTCCCCTCCAGACTGACATCAGCAGAGGAATCTCAGCCCCGCCCACTGCATCTCTCAGAGAAGAAAAGGAGAAAGCTGGCTGGTCATGTGATCGCAATCTCAGCAGTGAAATTAGGTATTTGCAGCATTTATTTTTATAAATCACACACAGAGGGGGATATTACAATAAGAGGCAGTGCTGATGGTGTATACAGCTTAGAGTGGCTTAAAAACCACTTCAAGTCCATCTTTTCCACATAGTGGCTGTGGTAACATTTGTGTAAAGTGTTGTATTTGTGCATATCTTTATTTATCTAGTTGTATACTACCCCACTTGCTTTAATTAAAAAAAAGAGCAGATCCTATCTCCTGTATTCCGGTGGGTGTAACAAGATGTCCGCTTGACCCCTTCTCACTCTATCATTACTGTGCAGGAGTGTGGAGTGTAGGGGTGTAGCAAGATGGCGGTGACGGAACATCACTTCTGGAGCAATCTGTGATGGGGAGCCGAATGTGACGAGACCCCGCAACAAGCTTTCCTGGCCTACCTGATTGCCTGGAGTTTGCTCCCCTCCTGGATCAGCCTCCGGAGTGCCTGAGAGCGCTCCCGCAGCACATTCACAGCCTACACCTGCCTTGGGACAGGCTGCGTCGTCGGCCTACCTACTAGAGAGGCGGCCATCTTGCTCCACTCGGCGGCGGCCTAGGTGAGCTCCCCTGCCTTCCTGCCTGCCCAGTGTTCCGTCCTCCCTTTTTTTTTTTTTTTTTGCTGATCCGAAAAATTATCTGATCCGTGACTCTGCTCCGAGAAACATTCCGAACCGTGAGTTTTTTGATTCGTCACACCCCTACCGTCCTCCCTTACCTGGCAGGACTCACTATCTTCCCCTGGAGTATTTATTTATTTTGATATTCTGTATTATCGATTTATAGGTGTTACATTTCTCCCGCCCCTCGACCCCCTTTCCCCCCATCCCTTCCCCTCTTTTTCCCCTTCCCCCTCCCTTTCTCCCCCCGTCTTCCCCGTTTCTCCCCCCCCCCTTCTTCCCTTCCTTTTCCTCCCCTTTCTCCTGTTCTCTTTCCCCTTTTTCTCCCCCCTCCCTTCCCCCCCTTCTCTTCCTCCCCTCCTCTCTCCTTCCCCTTCCCTCTTCCTTCCTCTTTTTTAATTATAATTCTGCCCTAATTTTTCCCCCCTCCCCCCTTCTTTTCCCATCCCCCCTTCTTTTCCCCTCCCCCCTTTTTTGCCATCCCTTTTTCCCCCCATCCCCTGGTGTAATGACTATAATCACATTTTGCGATTGACATTCGTCTACCCATGGTTGTATATGCCCTCCTATTATTATTATCCTCACATATCTTGAACCAATTTCTGCATAATCCCCCCTGTCCGCCACAGGGGGAATCTTTGTTCGAGCGGCCTGGCTCCACATCTGGTCATTGACCTGTTGGGTGAGCAATCTGTTCTTTTCCTTTTTCTATGTCATCTGCTGAATTATAATTGTCTAAATTGTTGAATTGTAGTTTACTTGTTTTGCGCCTTATTCAATTATTTATCTTATAGAATATAGATTATTCCTCTGTCCCGAGGAAGCGGTGTGTGTACCACGAAACTAGTAGAGGAAAAATCTATTTATGAGACACTTCATCAACAGATTGGGGGAACCTTGAGTATGTGTTAATTGATTATCCAATTCTCTTTTTTTTTTTTATGAATTTTGTATGTCATTTTATATGTAATAAATCATTTTATATAAGCATTACGTTGTTGTGTATCAGTACCGAGATAGTCCACCATACACAACTGGGCGGGAATTATCTGTAGGGTCAGCTTCAGCAACTACCCTTCTAGTCCCACCCTCCCCTGTTCTTCTATGCTAATTTGGATGATGGTACTTTTTTAAGTCTAGTTAAGTTTCCTTTTATGTGAGGCCATACTGAAAAAATTCTTGTACTTTCAGCGGTACTGTAATATTCAGTGTCTCTGATTTTTGATGTACTCATTTTAAAATTTGATAATGCTCCATATCTCCTTATTTCCTTCAGTAGGTTTGGTAGTGTAAGCCTAGGGTTAGAAATATAAAAGAGGATATCATCTGAACCTTGTGTTCCCTCTCCCCAACTCCCCTGATGTCCCTGCTCTCCTGAATTGTCTTCAGCAGGGTCTCCAGGGCAAGTACAAACAGCATTGGCGAGAGGGGACACCCCTGCCTAGTTCCATGAAATAATTTCAAAGGTGGAGATAAACTTCCATTTATTCTAATTTTTGCTGTTGGGTGATGGTATAACATCCTAATCTACTGAATCATCCTATTCCCTATTCCTTAATGTCTTAAGGTTGCAAACATAAATCCCCAGTCTACCCTGTCAAAATCTTTCTCAGCGTACATTGACAGGAGTAGTGTCTTAAGACAGTTCTCTTTCCCCTCCCGTCCTGATACAAATCCCACCTGATCATTATGGATCCATTTGGGCATCAAAGGTTTTAATCTGTCAGCCAGTATATTTACAAATATCTCTACATCGACATTTAACAGAGATATTGGCCTGTAGCTTGTAAGGGCTGTTGGGTCTTTCCCTTCCTTTAGAATGAGGGTTAAATAGGCTATTAATGACTCTACCTGTAACTTTATCTCCTCTCCAAGTGTGTTTAAATATTCACACAGCCCTAGGTAATAACAGTCTCTGGAACCTTCTATAATACATAATAGTGTATTCGTCGGGGCCTGAAACCGCATGGAGAATTACTGTAAACAGATTTGGATGGCACGTTCTAATCATACAGCAACTAAAACTATTATGCTATGCATTCCCTAGCGCACTGAAAACATGCCCAGTGATTAACCTTGGAAAAAATTTATAATATACAGTAGAGAATCAAAAGTAGGGCAATTTTTTTTACACAAAGCAATTGCTTTTCTTTGGCAGTGTGCTAATTTATTTATTAAATAGCCTTTCAAATTATTCCAGTGGATAAATATTGTTAACAATCACATTTCCAAATTAGAAGTTTTTGCTTGCGTTCAATAAACATTTCAATTGTCTCTCTATGGCTGTAAGGTTACCTGTAACTAAAATATCTTTAGAACTGACTGCCAAATTACCGTTAGTTGATGTTTGTATTTTCAGTACTAATGTATCAGCCCAAAACATAAAGCAGTATTAAACCCAAAAGTCAAGATTTATTATATTGCAGCTTACCAACTCATAGATATGTTGGCTGCATTCATTTTCTTTTTTAGAGTAGCCTGCTGATCTAGCCAAAAAGTCTGTTGTATTTCAACAGAACAAACTGTTTGGCAGATTTAGCACTTAGAGGGTTGAGAGAACCATTTAACACTGACATGACTGACATGGGTGCTTACAATGATCAACTTTAATTTTTTTTTTATCTAAAAGCTTTATTCCAAAAGGAACGAAATGGTTGCTCTAACTGCTTAAAAAGTGTTAGCTGGAGTTTAGCATCAGTTTGTTAGTGTATTTAAATCTGCTAGTACGTATAAAACTCCGTTCCTCTCAGATTGACAATGCTGATGTCCAAAGGTCACAACTGTTGTTCCTCCATCCAGAGTGTAGGCATCCTAATATATGAAGTGTGTTACTGACCAGATCACTAAGCGAAAAGAGAGGGGGAAAATGCCTTGAAAAAGTCACTACATCTAATAAATGGTAAGCTGCAATATATAAAAGTTTTGGTTTTATTGCCGCTTTTTGTTAGTAGGCTTTTCCTCAAGCACTGGTACTCCCAAGTTAACTGTCTGTATTTTCTAACCTGTGCATGCTGAATTGTTACTCAATCCTAACAAAATTGCAGATATCGGTTTATTAAAATTCATATCTGGGGGGGCACATAAGTGGAATGACCGATGCAGGACGAGCTCCGCACCTAATGGGGACTTACTGGGCTCTAGCTGCACTGCACTCTAGCACTGAGCCCGACCTGACAACACGCTTTATAGCTGTTATCGCAGGACCCGCACCATGCCGGATCTGACTACACGCAGTAAGCAAAAACCAAAGCCAATCAAGGAAGCTTTAGTGTGGGTGGCTGCAAAGATGGTGCCCTAGGCAGAGATCTGCCTTCCTCCCAAGCTTCTCCTCCACACTACTCGGAGAAGATACCAACTGCCGTGCGTGCCCCCTCCCCCCGTCTCTGATTATCTGGATCAAGCTGACCTGCTGAAATGTATAGATAAGATGCATTGCAGAGTGCTCTGCAGCATACATCTAAACAAATTATTGATAAGCTCACAAAGAAAATATGGGAACTCGGTCAGAGGACTGTTGATCTTGAATCCCACATGGATGATGCTGTGATCGCTTTGGAGGTACACGATAAAGAGCTGGACAATCTAAAAGATGAAAATCAGCTTCTGCATGCTAAACTTGAAGACCTTAAAAACCGATCAAGGTGCAGCAACTATCGTATCCCTGGCATCCCAGAAACAATCCATGATCTGCAAGTCGCCATGACTGCTCCCCTTCAAGAGCACATTCTTTCCATTCCAGTCGAACGTCATGATTTTGACCACATACATCGTGCTCTGACTCAGCGAACACCAGATGGTCCTCCTAGGGACATTATGATCAAATTCTTATATTACTGCACAATCCAGCAGGCTGTTCACAGCCAAGAATCACTCGCCTTTCAATGACACGCTTATCAAGTTTTTGCTAACCTGGCGCCCTCTACAACTGCCAAGAGGTGAGTAATGAAGCCAGCTTTACAGATTATTCATGCCCACCATATCCTGTACAAGTAGAGATTTCCATTACATCTCCAGTTTACTTACTGCAACCGCCAATACCAAGGCACTACTCTTCCAGAGATAAAAAATCATCTGGATGACCTGCAGCTTGCTACAGTCTCCATATTCCCAGGTCCCCACCTTCCTTCCCCGGTATCTGGGTCCCCTGCTTCTGGAGAAGGCAGGTCCTCCACAAGGTCACTGCTGGCTTCAGCACCTGGGAAGCACCCCATCCTACCAATTTCTCCCCCCTAACAATCTGGCACCCCTTTGGAACAACTTATCCTACTCCTACAGCTCATGATGTTGCCTGACTGGAGCGATCAGTACTCTGACCTCCTAGTTACCAAATTTTTCATCAGTTGTGCTACCTGTAATATGCTGAGAGGTAATTCCTGGAACTCACACTTCTCCTATTTTTACTTACCGAGCACCAAAATTGAACCTGTAACCTGCCAGCTCCACCGTAGGAGACTTGACTAGTTCCACCTTCCTTATTTTATTGGTATAATCAATAGAAGACTCCCCTATTATGGTTGGTAAGGTCGATGGCCCCTTGCTTTGACTCACTGTGGAGGCTCCTTTGCTAACCAGACCCACATCCAGGCAGAGTGCGACCTGGTTCCCCTTATTGCATTTGTATTTTCCATACCCACTTTTCCTCCTTCAAGAGGGTCTTTATTCCTTCTGTTAATCATTCTTCGAAATACGCTCGTAGTCCAATTACCATGAGGACTTTTGATTTGCAATACTGGTTTTTGTAGTCTAAATCAGACTACGCGTGACCTCAACCTTGTACTAGTAGACCAAACTGAGAAACAACAAAACATAAATTCTACTGGAAAGAGAACAAACAGGACACCCTTCTGGCGAATTAACTACAGCATATAAATCCCACTTATAAGCTCCTATGAGTTTGTCTCCCTACAGGATGACTCTCAATCGACCCAGTAGAGATTGTCACAGAATTTGTGAATCAACTCTCAACTCTTTACTCTGGCAACGCAACATTCCAACCAGTACAGGCTGACGCTCTGCTCATCCCCCTTAAATTGCCATCACTATGAGAAGTGTTTTGTGAGGCTCTGGAACAGCCCATAGAAGTACGCCGACTTGTTAACTCTTTTACTAGTCAGCGCTTTTAATTACTTGCATCCAGACAATTTAATGACAATGTCGACCAGAATCCCTACTAGCGTCAGTATGCATGGTCCCAAAACGTCATGCGGATTACACCAATTGGGCAAATTATCGTCCAATATATTTGCTAAATGTAGACTTCAAACTACTAGTGAAAGTGCTGGCAACCAGGCTCAATGCTGGTATCGGACAACTGATCCATAAGCACCAGGTAGGCTTTGTACTGATGCATCAGGCTGGAGACAATGTACGTTGAGCCACCCTTCTGGTTGAAGCAGCACAATATTGCAAAATGCTCCTACTGTTGTCACACTACATCAAGAAAGCATTCTACACTCTTTCATGGCCCTATTTATTTTATATCCCACAGAGGTGGGGCTTTGGCATACCATTTTGCAACTGAATAGCTGCCCTTTATTCCTCCCCTATGGCCCACATAAAATACACTGGCTATAGGTCTGCCACCTTTATTATGCACAAAGGCACCAGACAGGGGTGCCCCCTCTCCCCCTTGCTCTTTGACCTCGCCATATAGCCACTAGAACAACTTATTGGGACACATCCGAATATCACCGGCCTCACAGTGGCTGGACTCCACCTCAAATTAGTCCTGTTTGCTGACGATATTATTCTATAAATCACTAATCCCATCATCACACTTCTCAACTTGACAGCATTAGTGATTCAATTTGTTAACATCTCTGGCCTTCACATTAACCACACCCAAATCCTAAACATATCCATACCACATGAACAAGAAGGTCTCTTGCAACAATCCTTCCCTTATCACTGGGAATCCAAACACATTTTGTACTCTCTCTCTATGCTGCCAATTACCCGCCCCTCTTTAGCTAACCTAAAACTTTGTTGGCTGCTTGGAGGGACTACCCATTGTCCTGGCTAGGCCGCATAGCCACAATCAAGATGACATATCTACCAAAGCTGCTGTACTTATTTAGTGTGTTACCTGTTAACTACTTGCTTACTGGGCACTTAAACCCCCTTCCTGCCCAGGCCAATTTTCATCTTTCAGCACTGTCACGCTTTGAATGACAATTGCGCGGTCGTGCGACGTGGCTCCCAAACAAAATTGACATCCTTTTTTTCCCACAAATAGAGCTTTCTTTTGGTGGTATTTGATCACCTCTGCGGTTTTTATTTTTTGCGCTATAAGCGCAAAAAGATTTTGAAAAAAACACTATTTTTTACTTTTTGCTATAATAAATATCCCAATTTTTAAAAAAATAAATAAAAATTTTCCTCAGTTTAGTCCGATACGTATTCTTCTACATATTTTTGGTAAAAAAAATCGCAATAGGCGTTATTGATTGGTTTGCGCAAAAGTTATAGCGTCTACAAAATAGGGGATAGTTTTATAGCATTTTTATTAATTTCTTTTTTTACTACTAATGGCGGCGATCAGCGATTTTTATTGTGACTGCGACATTATGGCAGACACATCGGACACTTTTGACACCATTTTGGGACCATTGTTATTTTTACAGCGACCAGTGCTATAAAAATGCACTGGTTACTGTAAAAATGACACTGGCAGGGAAGGGGTTAACACTAGGGGGCGAGGAAGGGGTTAAATGTGTGCCCTGGGAGTGATTACTACTGTGTGGGGGAGGGGACTGACTGGGGGAGGTGACCGATCTGTGTCCCTATGTACAAGGGAGCATCGGTCTCCTCTCCCTGACAGGACATGGATCTGTGTGTTTACACACACAGATCCATGTCCATGTCCTTGTGTACCGGCCTATTGCGGGTACCTGGCGGACATTGCGGCCGCCAGGCACGCGCATCGGCATCTCAGTGATGCGCCGGGCGCGCCCCCTAGTGGCCAGAATAGCCGAGGCCGTATAATGACGGCCTCCCGGATTTCTAGATCCACCTTGAGGCCGTCATTTGTACATGGCCCGGGTCTAAGGTGGTTAAAATTCTGACTTCTGTTCTCCAGGAACATAAACAGCATCTTCTTTCATTTGGCACTACTGAAAGCCACAGGTGGCTAAACAAGCTCTCTATCAGAGCCATTCCTGAGGTGGACTGGGAGTCCCCCACCTACAGAAGTATTATCAGTCAACTCAACTGGCCACACTCACTATACACCATGCAATGAACAAGATTCCCCTTTGGGTATCCCTCGAAGCGGCAGATTGTGCCCCATATCGATTAATAATCTGCTCTAGATACTCCCGCAAGACAGACCCCCTTTGCAAAAACCCAGCGATACTACACTCCCTGTAAATTTGGAAAGGAGTAGGGGGGACTGCAATCTCCTCATTTGCCTTTAATTCTCTTCCTAGGCAACCCGGCTTTCCTCCCAGTATGGAAATACCCACGTGCATTCCAACAATGGCTATATATCAAACTGTCTGACATGCATTGCCACTTGACATCTCATGGCCCCAAGTGGTTTCATACTCTACCTAAAAGTAGATCACAAACTACCTAGAGCTGAACTTTTCTGCTATCTACAAGTTAAACATTTTATCCAATCTACGATTTCAATCCCTGATAAGGGAAAGACCCCAACGCCTTTGAATGGCTTTGCCACAAGGATTCGCACTCTCCAGGTTTGATCTTCTTGCTTTATTGTCATGGCCACTAAACAAGCCATAGCTGGAGCCTGGCTGTCGGATTCCCTTTCCCTAGTGGCATTAAAATCCAAAATTCATTGAATGCTCATCGATGACAAACTGACCACTAAATTTACTGACACTATGTATACCTTTCATAAAACCTGGGGCCTGTAGTTTTTGAATTACATGCCACCTGATTTTAATTGCCATCTATTAGAGCTATAAGGAATAATCCATCTAATTTTCAACAAGAAAAAGCCCTAGTGACATATGTGATGCTCTCCATTATACCTCCCTTCCTTTCCTCTCTATTTCTTTCCGTCTTCTTTTCTCTCTTCTTTTACAGTTCTTTTTTAAGAATTACTATCAACACGTTTCAATAACCCTGCAATACCATATTGCTTTCTTAATGGCACTCTGTGCCTCCCAAGATGCTTGGACAATGAATACTTTGTGATGTTGGTCTGTATGTCGTGATGGTGTTTCTGATATTGTTCTGTGTTCCTCCATCTTGAATTAATAAAAACAATTGAACAAAAAACTATGTCTGATTACAGCCTGTTTAAGGGGTACAAGTGAATACAAGTCATTTATTTTTCCATACTGAGTTTGATGCCTTTAACTTTCTTTCTTCACTCGCCACACCCACTTTCCCTAATATGAATCCTTTCCCCTTCCTTTCACAGAATCCCCCCAAAAATGTAAATGCCTTTTTTTCTCCACGCGCATCCCCACTTCTGGATTTCTCGCCTAGGTGGGAATGAGCCCTAAATTCCCGTGTCATCCTGGAATACTCAGGTCATACATCCCAGGAGACTTCAGGTTATCAATTGAAAATGTTTGCCTGTCATCAGAGGGCTGTCTGCAAGAACCATGAAGAAAAAGCCGGCACCTAATGACATCAGGGAGCAAGAAGGCAGCATAGGACTGGGTGAGAGCAGCAGTGTGCCAGATAACTATAGGATGCCCATGGATCCCACTAGATGTGCAAATGTGCTTTTTGAGCTATGAGTTAATGGGGAAAACATGAAGGGGGGGGGGGGGTTATGAATGACATTTATTTAGCTGAAGTAGTGTATTCCATAAACAGTTGCCATTTTTAATGCTTGTTCTCATAGTTTAATCCTTTCTTGTATCACAGTGCTGCTTATGTATTACAGCCTTTTCGTAGCCACGTCCTGGCTACATGGCATTTTTCAAGGTGAGTTTCCTGATGGTGACAATAGTGCACAATGCATGTGTAATGTGTCTTTAAAAGGCCATTTGTAGAGTCTATCAAAAACATTGGTGATAATCTAGGAGTGCAACTGGGGGACAGGAACAGAGAGTGGTCACTTAGAAAAAGGACTTTCACAACAGAATTACCAGGTTACCTGGGCCACCGTGCTAATATACAGCGGGTATAATAAGTATTGAACACATCACAATTTTTCTAGTTAAATATATTTCTAAAGGTGTTTATTGATATGAAATTTTCATCACATGTCAGAAACAACCCATGAAATCCCATTCATACAAAGAAAACAAAACAAATATGTTTAGAAATTAGGTTATGTGTAATAACATGGAATGACACAGGGAAAAAGTATTGAACACGCTAACTGAAATTTATTTAATACTTGGTGCAAAATCCTTTGTTTGTAATGACAGCTTCAAGATGCCTCCTGTATGGAGAAACTAGTCACATGCACTACTAAGCTGTGATTTTACCCATTCTTCTACACAGTCTTCAAATATTGAAGGTTCCGTGGGCCTCTTCTATGAACTCTGATCTTTAGGTTTTTCCATAGATTTTCTATTGGATCCAAGTCAGATAATTCTAACAACTTTATTTTTTTTCTTCTTTGAAACCAATTGAGAGTTTCCTTGGCTTTGTGTTTGGGATCATTGTCTTGCTGAAATGTCTACCCTTGTTCCAATAATGCTCCCCTTCCTCTTCTCTCTCTTTCTTTTAGTTTTTTTTAGTTTTTCATGTTTTTGGCTTCTGTTCCAATGTTTTTAAAAATCTTTTACCAATGACTTTTATTATATGTTTTCAATTATATCTACATGACATTTTTAGGTAACGTTTTTACCCATTTGCGATAATTTATTAAAAATGCCTATGTTCTGGGTCCGCTGGCCGTTATAGTTCCACAGTCACGGGCATTTACACAGCAATACATAAGCTGCAATCTCACTCAGTGCAGCAGGCCAGTAGAAGGAGCTGTGTGCTCCAATCGCATAGCCTTAGACTTTTCCGTCCTCTCTATGATCAGAGCCCGCCCATCCGGTGACGTAATTTCCTCCAGTGCGGTCCATGCCAAGCAGCTCGGATTCCCGGGACTTCCTGGACATCTCCAGGGTCCCAGCTCAGCCTCTTACAGCCCCCTGGACGGAAAACTGGATAACAGGCACCCCTCGAGGATGATGTTTTGACAACAGACATGCGTGTTATCTCTTCTATCCTGTAAGTGCATTTCTTTGTGCAATAAATTGTGGTATTATAATACCACACTTAGGTGCACCTCCCTCCTCCCCCTTTCTTCCAATTGTTCTTACAGAGTTCTAGGTCACACTCTGGGGATGGCTGCCACCTGAACTATCATCAACTTATTGCCAGCTGTCATGGACAACATATGCCTCCATCAGGGACTATAACACTTATTGCCGTTATACTGAAAATCTATCCATTTGTTATGCGCTGGTGTGTTTTTATTATTTTTTGTTCCTTGGCTCTTAGATAACTCTACTGATAATTATCTTAACTACTCTGTCAGAAATCTTGCGAAGAGCACCTGGCCTTGGCCGGTTTATGGTGAAATGATGAGCTTTCCACTTCGGGATTATGGCCCCATGAGTGCCCACAAACATTTAGAAGTCTAGAATTCCTTCTGTAACCAATGCCATCAGTATGTTTTGCAATAATAAGGTTGCAAAGGTCTTCCGAGGGCTCTTTGCTTTTACCCATCATGAGATGTTTCTTGTGTGACAACTTGGTAATGAGACATCTTTTTATAGGCCATCAGTTGAGATTGCACCAGCTGATATTATTTGCACTGACAAGGGGCAGGATTTTATTCTAATTACTGATATATTTCAGCTGGTGTCTTGGCTTTCCATGCCTTTTTGCACCTCCCTGTCTTCATATGTTCAATACACAATGTTTGTCAATACAGGAGGCGTCTTGAAGCTTTCATTACCAACAAAGGATTTTATATGAAGTATCAAATAAATTTCAGTTAGCGTGTTCAATACTTTTTCCCTGTGTCATTCCATTTTGTTACACATAACTTAATTTCTGAACAAAAGCTGTTTGGGTAACCAACTGTTACAATTTCAGCCAACTCCTCAGTCAGCTAAAATTCTAACAGTGTATTGCCCAGCTTTAGATGTGACAGGCTTATCGGTCGTTTGGCATATGGTAACATTATCTCAACTGACTCCACACTCTTACCCACTGTATATTACTAGTACCATTCTTGGAGGTAAATGTCCCCCAGCTCAGTCCTCCCCTGGGTAGGAGTGCCAACTCTTACAGTTGCTTTTACTTTTCTTGATCTCCTACTGAATATTTTTACTCATACTGCTGCAATTTGCCATTATAAGACAGCTAACATTTTCTGCAGAGTGGTCAGCAATGGCAGCCCATGTTGCACATACAGACACTCTAAAGGGTCAGGTTAAAACAAGAGTGTGGAGTCAGTTGAGATAATGTTACTATATGCCAAACGACCGATAAGCCTGTCACATCTAAAGCTGGGCAATACACTGTTAGAATTTTAGCTGACTGAGGAGTTGGCTGAAATTGTAACAGTTGGTTACCCAAACCGCTTTTGTCGAAAGAGGCAGGCTGAAAATTTTCTTCCAAACAGTTCTTGCAGCCAATGTTCTGGTATTCTGACAGCCGGCACTTGTGGCTGTCAGAATGCAATAGCCCAGCAAGATGTGGATGGAGGAATACGTTCAATTTCTTTTGTTTAGCTAGCTGGATGAATGAAAGGAATCCATTAGTGTATGGCTAGTATTTGTAGTTGCTGTGTTTTCATAATATAAATCAGAAGATGTCTAGTGCTAAGTTTATTACATATAATCTAAAAATATGTCATGTATACCCACACCTATAAACTAGAACCACAAATTAAAGTGATCTTCAACCCTCCTAGAAAAAAAATGATAAATGTAGCTGCATATCTTATGTCACCAGTGCTTTCTATCCCCAGTTTTGTGCAGTCCTTACAGCATTACCAGCCTATGAAAGTTTCCTCTGTTGAGTTCCCCCTTTAGCAGGCATGTCCAAAGTCCGGCCCGCAGGCCAATCGCGGCCCGCATTCCGGTTTTGAACGGCCCGCCTGGTTATCTGGACATGTATGTCTTTTGCGGCCCCCAACGATCTCCCAGCATCGGGGCCACAAAAGATATATATCAGGCATCACTAAATGGTGGATCGCGGGCCGAATCCTGCCCGCCGCTAACATCATTAATTACATGGCAGGCTGGGCAGGTATCTCCTTTACATCGTATCACTCCCCCTTCCTCCCCCTCCCCACACACCTTATTCACAAGCCTGGAAGCGCTGCAGGTCTGGACAAAGGGCGGGACCTTTCAAGTTACAAAGCAGCTGATTGGTTGCTAGACAGTGGGGCGGTCCCAGCAACCAATCATCCGCCTTTAACTTAAAAAAGTCCCGCCCTTTGTCTGAACCTGCCATGCGTGCTTCTCGGCTTGTGTGATTAAGGTAGGGCAGTGTGGGGAGGGGGAGGAAGGGGGAATGCTGCATTGATGAAAGGGACAGTCTGTCTGACTGTAATATTGAGGGAGGACTGTGATGGAGGTAGTCTGTGATGGGGGGGATCTGTGATGAGGTGGGGGTCTGTAATGGAGTGGGGGGCTCTGTGATGGAGTGGGATCTGTAATGGGGGGGCTTTGTGATGGAGTGGGGTCTGTAATGGGGGGGCTCTGTGATGGAGTGTGGTCTGTAATGGAGTGGGGGGATCTGTAATGGGGGGGTCTGTGATGAATTGGGGTCTGTAATGGGGGGGACTGTGATGGAGTGGGGTCTGATGGGAGGGATCTGTGATAGTGGGGTCTGTAATGGGGGGGATCTGTAATGAATTAAGGTCTGTAATGGGGGGTCTGTGATGAATTGGGGTCTGTAATGGGGGGGGTCTGTGATGAATTGGGGTCTGTAATGAGGGGGGTCTGTGATAAGAGTGGGGTCTGATGGGGGGGATCTGTGATAAAGTTGGGTCTGTAATGGGGGGGATCTGTAATGGAGTGGGGTCTGTAATGGGGGGGGGTCTGTGATGGAGTGGGGTCTGTAATGGGGGGGGGATCTGTGATGGAGTGGGGAAGTGGGGATCTGCTTCACAGACCTTTTATAAAAAAAAATCCTGAAACTTCCCTCTTAAAGTGGTTGTAAACCCTGTTAAAAAAAATGTTTTTTAAAACTAGCTCATTATGCATCACTTACCTTAGATTGGGGCCCCCGAAGGCGTCCTTGTCTCCCTCTCCAGCCGCAGCCATCGCTGCGGCGATAGCCGGAAGGTTTCTTCCGGGTATCGCCGCTCCGGCGCTGTGATTGGCCGGAGCGGCAAAGACGTGACTCCGCGCATGTGCGCGGGAGCCGTCAAATCCGACTAAGCCGGATTTGTGAATGGGATTAACCCTATGAATGCGCCGTTGCGCGCCGTAGACACCGACGCATGTCATTTCTAGCAAATATCTCCTAAACCGTGTAGGTTTAGGAGATATTTCTTGCACCTACAGGTAAGCCTTAATCTAGGCTTACCTGTAGGTGCAAGTTGCAAAAGTGGGTTTACAACCACTTTAAAGTGAAGGTGCGTGTTATACGCCAATAAATACGGTATATCCAAATAACACCCAGAGCTCACCTCTTTACTCACACATAGCCACAAAGATAATTCTTGTTGGGCCGTGTATTAGTGCTCGAACGAACACACTTAGACCGAATTTTTATGGTTCAAAGAATGTCAGGCAAAATGGTCGGCCGTCACGCATGTTCACTTCATCAAATCTGGCCCTCTTTGAAAAAAGATTGGACACCCCTGCCCTATAGGGTGTATCCATTGTCTCCCTGGTGCTACCCTGACATGCGTACTACCACTGCCTGGTGCCTTGCATTTGGGACACATGCACAGGAGGGGCCGTTGGCACTGTATCCGGCCGGTACATGCAGGATATAGGATGCTGCCTTTCATTGCACTGACACTATGCCTGGCTGGCACAGTAGTGGTTTCTGTCTTTCTAAGATCCGATGCTCTAGGAGGGTATTAGTGCCGTGCCCAACCTGCACAGGCTCAGTACTGTGCATAGATTTAAGAAAGACCCTGGCCCCTACCGCACATGCGCTGGCCAAGCACAGTGCCTGTGGCCATACTGTTGTGAATAGGATGTGCTCCGAAAGGAGAAAAAAGGCATTGGTATAATATGTTACACTATTTGGGGTGGAGCCTAATGTAAAAGGCAATTTTACTTTTAGGGTTTAATACTATACACATGACACCGTAGTGATTTGAGTAAGCAAAGTTGCTTGCATGGAGCTATGTCTTGTCCAGGGTGACACTTTAAAAGTAACTATAGACTAGATGGATGTGGAGAAGACCAATGCCCATGTTGTCCCCACATTTGCAGAGGGGATAGTTTTGTGTCGACTATGAACATTAAAATATTTTAAATCAAGTCTTTTTTCAATTGTAATGCTTGATACATAATTTATCTGATCTTGTGCAAAATATATTCTGTCCAGTATGTGGGGAGAACTACAAGGAGGCTGCGAGATCATCTCCATGATCATGTCTATAATATAGGTAAGAAACATTCAACTTTAAACTGCGTAGAGGGTTCTTTACTGTAAGAGCGGTTAGGATGTGGAATTCTCTTCCACAGGCAGTGGTTTCAGCGGGGAGCATCGATAATTTCAAAAAACTATTAGATAACCACCTGAACGACCACAACATGCAGGGATATACAATGTAATACTGACATAAAATCACACACATAGGTTGGACTTGATGGACTTGTGTCTTTTTTCAACCTCTCCTTCTATATAACTAATGTGGTGAAGCATTTTAATCATCTACATGGAGGCAATCCCTCAGCCTTGTAGATACAGGCTATAGAGAAAGTTGTGACCCCCTAAATGAGGAGGAGATGTTTTTACACTCCTGTGCAAGTGGGAGGCCTTTTGGAAATTCCACCTACAGACTAGGATTCCATGAGGTTTGAATTTTTAATGGGACCTCACTCATTATTATGAGTGATGGTTCCCATTCATGTTGGTTCATATAAACTTAACTGATGTGGACGTTTGGGCTCTCTCCTGGCTAAATTGCCCATGCATGTCTGGATTTGGGTTGTGATATGTTTATATGTACATCTGTTGAGAATTGATATACAGTTGGTTCTCCTGGGGTATGTTACTTTACCGACAGCCACCGCTTGCCAGTACAGTACATTGTGGGCGGGCGGCATGTTGTTAATTATGTCGTTTCTGCTGGAGAGAGAATTGGCTATGGATTGATTCCAACTGGATGAGCTGCCCACTTGTGTATATCAGGTGAGCTGCTCAGATGGTCTGACAGGTTACGAGTACACTGCGAAATTTGACAACATTTCTCTCACCCTCCACTATAGGGTTTTGCTGCATTTATAGATTTACTGTTCTAATAAAGATGGTATAAGGAGGATCTGTGGAGTGCAGCTGTCAGTATTTCTTTCTTTACATAGGATAGATTACAGAGATCAAAAGTTTTAACACTTTTTTGACACCTATTTACAGCATGTTTGAACTGGGTGAACCAAAAGTACTGATGCCAGACACAGCCAGGTAACTAATATTATTCAAAGGGAGACCAACAATATATCCCATATTGCTGTCATGACAAGTGTGCATTAAACAGTTGAACAATGAACATCATTCTTATTTTCACTGAAAGGCACGCCTTTACTTCAAAAGGGAATACAAGTTCATCAGCCTCTGTTTGGTAATAGTTCATATGACTAAGACATTAAACTGTTATGCCCTGTACACACGATCGGTTTTACTGATGAAAACAGTCCGATGGACTTTTCTCATCGAACAAACCGATCGTGTGTGGGCCCCATCAGTCTTTTTTTCATGGGTGAGAAAAAATAGAACATGTTTTAAATGTATCGGATGGGAAAAAAAACGATAGCAAATTCCGATCGTCTGTGTGGAACTCCATCGGAGAAAAAACACACGCATGCTCAGAATCAAGTAGACGCATGCTCAGAAGCATTGAACTTAATTTTTCTCGGCTTTTCGGAGTGTTTTACGTCACGGCGTTTGGGACGGTCGGATTTTTTTTTGACTGATGGTGTGTAGGCAAGACTGATGGAAGTCCGCTTCATCGGATTTCCAATGGAAAAATCCATTGGATTAGAATCCATAGGAAATCCGATCGTGTGTACAGGGCTTTACTAAACCCACAACAATAAAATCAGTCTGTATATGCAGTAAAGCATGCTTGTTATACTCACTATGGAACCTAAGGGGTTAAATCTGTGCATTGTGTAAAAAGGCTGTTTGATCCTGTCTTCTCTCATCCTCATCTTCTTCCACAGTCCCCATCCATCTCCTGATAGTACAGAGTCTTGGGGGCACTTTGTACATGCTCAGTTTGGTGTTTATTGTTAGCGTTTTTTGTTTTTTTTGGGAGAGTGCATGTAATCGCGACAGGGCCAATCGGCACTGCCCAGACAGAGGGTTAGGGGTCATGCAGTCTAATAGGACAGTCAGAAGAGAATGAAAACGCCTCCTACAAGCTGTAACCAGTGCTTGGTCAGACACAGATAGAAGTCACAAGACTGCTATATACTGCTGATGAGAAAAGGTATTTAGCAGTCAATATTTACTAAAATAATTGCACTTCCATGTTCTGTGTACTGTGGGAGACCAGATATAGTGAATGCAGGGTCCTGGGTTTAGTAACACTAACAATTATTCATTTTAGTGTATAGTTAAATTCAGGAAGAAACTGACTACTGTTATGGTGTTTGTTTATGCAGTGCTAAAAAAGTGATCATAAAATTAGAAGGTAAAGTAGATTTCAAAAATGTCAAATGAGAATTCATTGCAGATATTTTTATTTTCCACCACTTTTGACTTATGGTTCATGAGATTGCTTTGTTATTTTGTTCAACTCTATGAAATATACAGTATCTCCAATGTGTTTTATAGAATTAATATACACACTGTGATAACTTGCTGTGAGGAAAAAGGGAAGGCAGTAAACAGACGAACTAGCTCAGTGACCCAACACATAATGCTGCCCATATGAATAATAACACTGTCAGCATGTCCTACTCAAGTCACTGGATAGAAGACATTTTAATCTACTGACTGACTATTTCCAGTCATTGGAAAGCACTTGCAAACATGACATATGTTTGTGATACAAAGTTACAAAATATTAAGTTGTTTGACAAACATTTTCTTGTGCCTCTAACATAATCTGTGCTAACTTTTAACCGAAAGTATAGTATGTATCTCCGGAGCAGTGATTTAGAGTTACTATTGCAATATTTTCCTTAAGGTAGATACGTACGTTTTATACTGGCACAATTGCACACTCAATCCTTTGATTGCATTGACTATACTATACAGTATATTATCTTCATATTATAAAAAAAAAATCTGCCAAATACCTTGATTGTTACGTTTTGATGTGGTCACATGACCGCTAAGCCTCCAGTCATTCCCTTTCCTTTGTTGTTGATGGGTGGGGACTAAGGGTACATGGACATTACTGCAGGTCCTCTTCTCTTCCAATCAGCAATGGTATTTGGCTGGCCTTGTAGAACTTTGTTCCTCTGCTGGCAGGCTTAAATTGGGTCCTATGTCACTCCATGCTGGACTCCAAAAAATTGGGCTAGGAGTGAATAAAGAGTGTTTCATGGTTGCTAGCACTGTGTGCATTATCAATGCTTCTTTTAGGATGACAATACCTATGTATGGAGGTATCATCAATATGCAACATCACCATGTATTCCTCCTGGTCATATGCAGTGCAGAAAAGACTGGAAGGTTCTGCAGTAATTTCAGTACTGTCCAGCAACCATTATTGGCCCTCCACTGAAAATTCTGTGAATAGCAAGGAACTGGCAGAATCAACAGATAATTTTATATAAATTCAACTGGAAGAAAAATAAACAGGATGTGTACCTTACTGTTCTTATACCATGTCTGTTTCTATATTCATATAGAGATACACAATTTACCACCTCAATACTGGCTACTTTCACCCCCTTCCTGCCCAGGCCATTTTTCAGCTTTCAGCCCTATCGCACTTTGAATGACAATTGCGCAGTCATGCAACACTATACCCAAATTAATTTTTAATAATTCTCTTTACACAAATAGAGCTTTTTTTTGGTGGTATTTAATCACTGCTGGGTTTTTTATTTTTTACCAAAAAAAAGATCAAAAATGTCAAAAAAAATAAAAAATTTTTTAGTTTCTGTCAGTAAATTTTGTAAATAAGTAATTTTTCTGCTTCTCTGATGTGCACTGATGAGACTGCGCTGATGGACACTGATAGGCTGCACTGATGAGATGGCACTTAGGGGCACTGATGAGGTGGCACTAATATGCCGCACTGATAGGCGGCACTGATATTCACTGATGGGCGGCACTGAAAGGCAGCACTGACAGGCACTGATTGGTGTCACTGATGGTCACTGATTGGTGTCACTGATGGGCACTGCTGGGGCTTTACTGTAATCAGGACACTGGTGTCCCCTGCGAGGAGATGCCGCTGATCGTCTTTCCTCACCACACACTCTGTGTGAGGCGAGAAGAGCTGATTACCGACACTTCCGCATTTACATGTGACCGGCTGTGATTGGACACAGCTAATCACATGGTTAAAGAGCCGAGTCATCGGCTCTTTACAGAGATCGGGCTTCGCGCTGTGTTCATAGGGCGATCATACATGATGCCCTAATGAATTTGAAAAAATATGGTTGTCATGGTTGAAAGCACTCTCAGGTGACCCTACTGTAAGGTGTCTGAGATAGGTTACTATGGTAATATATTCCTATAACTACTTCCTATATTATTTTGAGTTAAGTTGGCCATACATTATACAATTTTCTTATTGAATTTCCTTTAGATTTACCTTCAACTTTGTAGTGCAAGGGCCTGCCTCATTGTATACAAATTGAGAGTGTTTAGGTTTGACCTCATTTTATATGGTTTTGGTAAATCTAAAAGAAAATTGTACAAGGAAATTGTATAATGTATGGCCAGCCTTAGTTATATTTATGTCCAAACTTATATATAAGGGTCTTTGAATACTACATAATGCAAACTTTCTTTGTTATGATCGTGTTTGGATGTTTTTGAAACCTTGTTCATTTTTTTTTTTTTGTGATGTGTTTTACATATCTTTGTATAAGGAAAACATTTTCAATAAAAACTATTAAAAAAAAATTGTTAGTCACTTAAATGTGTCCATGTTTTTGGAATAAAGGTTTTACATAAATGAATAAAAGCTGACCATTACAAACGCTCATGTCAGTGGTAAATAGTTTACCTCAACCCTTCCACTTTTGCTTGTCAGTTTAGTCCATTAACCACTTCAGCCCACCATTCCAAATGGCTCACAAGCCTGGCGTCCCTGCAGCTCCAGCACGGATAGTATGGTAACCTCTGTGTGTCAGTTTCAACTAACACCGTAGATGTAAAAACCAGAACAAAGCTCCAGCAGGTGGGACGTAACAGAGAAGGGTCTCACAGGACGTATGAAGCCAAGGAAAAAGCACAAAAAAGACCGCCATCGGTAAAACCAGGAGATTTATTAAATAAAATGACAGGTCTAAACAAGCATCAGACTCTGTCATAGAAAACCAGAAGCCGCCCGGATTTTTTTTTAAAACAGAAAGCATGTTCGTGCAAGGCAGAGCGTGGCAAAGCGCGGTGACATCAGCATGTCTCTCACCCTACGCGTTTCGTCACACAAAGAACGTTGTCACGGGGCACGGGCGGCGTCCTGATGCACCGCTATTTGTACTCTAACAGAATATTCAAGCCTCGGTCTGAGTCCCGGGACGCTGATACCTATCGCCATCTTGTTAGTGGGAAACACAGATTAAAAGGATGGAAATATCAACATACTGTGGGAAAATACATAAACATACAAGGCCTCAACAAGGATAGCAAACAAATGTTACACCATCCCGTTGGAGCCAAAAACAAGAGGAAAAATAATAGACACCTGAGATGTTCATAATGAGGGCCGCTGCAAGCTCATAATGAACTCAAAACAGCCATGATTGGATATCCATATACGAAGGGACACCCTAATCGTTGCCTAACTGCAACGATAACAACTAATAAAACTATATGGTATGTGCTAAGCATGGGGTAAAGAAATATGATTCTCAACCCTTATAAAAAATTATTATAAAAATTATTTTAAAAAATATAATACCGGGGTTGGCGTGGCCACATCGAGGCCACACACCGAGATGGTTAAAGGAGCCACAACCAACCCAATAATAATGGTCTACTTTTATGATGAATGTCATAAAAATAGTGATGACGGACATAAAAGCCTCAACTAGGGTGTATATCGTCAGGAATATTTAAATTCCCATAAATTAACCCATATAAACCTAAATGACAAAAGTGGAAAAATGTTTGAAAATTAACCCAAACAGCAGAATACACAGCTAACCGGGACTTAGAGTTCATATGGTGATTCATACCAATAGCCAAAAAGCATTAAAATGGCCACAACAGTGATATACTACACTAAAAAATGCCTTATTTCACCAAAAATAAAAGAGAAGTAAAATGATGAACATGTCACTAATGCCACGTACACACGGCCGTTTTTCTCGTCGAGAAAAACGAATTTTTTTCCTTTCGACGAGAAAAACGATCGTCTGTGGGCTTTTTGCCGTTTTTTTCTACGAGAAAAACGGCATTAAAAACGACGAGAAAAATTAGAACATGTTCGACATGTTTTCCGCGGCAGTGTTTCCCATAGGGAAACACTGCCGCGGAGCCCACAGACGGTCGTTTTTCTCGTCAAGAGAAAAAATGATGTAAAAATGACCGTGTGTGGGGAACAAGCTGTTCCCTCGTTTTTAATGTCATTATTCACGGCGGTTTTTTAACCGCCGTGAATAATGATCGTGTGTACGCGGCATCAGGGTTATCAATAAAAGAATTGATGTCAATATCAATATTCAGGCCGAAAGGGGTATAACACTTGAGCTTGTGTAACCACAACATCTCCAATTTGGAGATGCTTCTAACAAGACAACTCCCTACCCCTCCACTTTGGACTATATTTGTCAATCCCCCAAAAATTTTATTTCTTTGGATCCCTATTATGCACCATAACATAGTGTTTGGACACAGAATGTTTAGTAAAACCCCTTTGTATGTTATTGATATGTTAATTTAGACGAACTTGGAGGGGTCTTTTTGTCCTGCCCACATACTGCAGTCCACATGGCCACTGAAGCATGTAGACCACTCCCACCGTGGAGCAGGTAATGAATGGTTCAATGGTAAAATTATTGGAAGTACAGCTGAAACTTAAACTAGTGGTCCTCCTAGTTTTACATCCATTCAAAGAGCAAACCTGACATTTTCTACACTGGTAATAACCAGTGAGTTCAGAAAAAAACATAGGTTTGTTCGTAGGAGGATTCAAGACATTGGGGGCCAGTTTATCTTTTAAGAAGAGGGCACCCTTAAAAACGACCTGAGGTTTGTCTGGCAAGAGGGTATTTAATATCCTATCGTTCTTCAGAATGTGCCAATGTCTTTTAATAGTATGTTTAATGTTTGAATGTTGACAAGAGAAATTGGTAATGAATGGATTTCTAAACATGTTACTATTCACTGAGCTCTGTGGTCTCTCCCTTAAGAATTTAGTTCTGTCAACACATTTAACTTGGTCTAGAGTGTTTGTAGACCAAGCCTTTAATCTATGTGGTGGTGGATTCACAGTGTCTCATGTCAACTGGAAGATTCATCACAGGGTGCAGAAGTGTTACATCGTCTTGATCTTTCACGAAATGGACTGTTGTGCTATTTTTATTCCACTTTTTCTTAATTATCATAAATTTATGGTCTATTCTAAGTTGATTATTTATTCATGGTTCATATATGTATTGTTTCATGATGTCTTTTTACCAGTCATGTTTTTTTATTTATTAGCTATTCACCCATTTCATCACATTATCATTAGGTGTTGATTTCACTGGTTCACATAATCAATTCTTATAGCGCAGCTTCCTCTTTTTATTATATCTATTTGTGTTGTATATCATGTTTAGTTGCAGCTTGTCTTATTTTGGGTTAAAGAGTGCAGTTTTTTTCTTTTTCCAGTATCCATAGAATGACTAAAGGAAGAGCATTGGTGATAGAACAGAAGAAATTTTTCTTCTGTCCTATCACAAATGGACAGTTGATCAGGTCATCCACCGGTTTGGTCCAATACTGCTTTTTATGCTATGCGTTTGTTTTTATCGATCCAAATTTTTTTTTTATATAAAGAAAAAGGGGGGGATTTTGCGCTAAAGAAAAAAATTATTACACAAAAAACACTTCTATGTCTCATAAATCTAATGGTAAAAAGATATATAATGGTAAAAAATACCTAGTGATATAATGTGCATATATAATAAATACTATAGTGCAATCACCAGAATAAAGTGCAAGTGCATATATAAACACAATAGTGCAGAAAGTTCAATATTGCAATGGTTGCTGTTCAGGAAAGTTCAAATGGGTATTTAATCAATGGTTAATTCCAAGATTCTAGATGTTCCAAAATTGTAGATGTCTTCAAATGTTTCAAATGATAAAGGAATTGAAGTATTGAACCTGCGGTGAATCCTACACCTGTCTCCCAATGTTCTCACCTCAACAGCTTGGATCACTGGCATATAGTTTCACTGTTATGGACTATGTTCTTATGTCTCCTCTATTTCTCCTATTTCTTCTCCACTCTTAAATGATATTTGGATAGTATCCTCTACCAATCACGCTCTCTATGAAAGAGACAAGCGGGTGGGAGGGAAAGGGAGGGGGAGAAAAGGAGACCAAGCTCCAATCGGTGCAGCCAGGAGAGGGACAGGGAATGAAGCCTCCAATAGTGTAGTATTGCAATACGCAAAATAGGCTTTATTAGGTTAAAAAATGGACTCTTACATCAATTAAAAAATAAACAGCGTGTAGAAGATAATCGGCGTGTAGCCGCTATCTTACTGTTATCCTGCTGTCTTACGATCCGTCCGTATGATGCCGCTATCCTCCCTACGGCGTTACGTCACGCACCTCGTGACTTCTTCAGGGGAGCCTGATTGGTTGTTAGGGCATCACTCAAATAGTGTATTAGACCGGAAGTCTTGCGGTCGCCATTTTCTTGAATACCACAATAAACTATATGGGCGCCGCCATTTTCCCTGTGTCTGGCTAGCTGTAAATATCCATATCGAATAAAAACATAGCAGAACGAAAATATTTGAGCGAAAATATTTATTTCCCTCATCTTCTATTGTGGGATGGTGCTGTGAATAGAGTGTTATTCTACTCATCTTGATAGTAACTAACATGTAAATTCCACACTACTACCTCAGATAATGACAGCCACAGCGGGCTGACTGGGCTAATAACCATCCTGGGAAACAGTATAAATACTACAATAACATGAACCACCGATTCCATCAATAAAATGATCTTTAGATTAATATTAAATTAGAATTAATATATATAGATCTTTAATCCATACCTATAGTGATGTGTATATATATAATAGGCCTCTTATTCATAAGCACTCATTGCTGACTGGATGGCATCATACTTCAGATCCAGTTCAGCAGGGCAACTAATTATATTATACAAATATAGCCATACTATCCAATGGAAAATAGAATAATAAAATAATATAATAATTCAAACATAAATGTGTAAATACTAAAATTATTAAAAATATTAAAAATTTAAAATTAAAAATTGCTTAAAAAACAATTCAGATCGAACTCTACATTCATTCCCCTGGGTGTCAGTGTTCTAAGCGTGTGTATCCACCGAGACTCTTTCTGACTGATATTTCTCACTAGATGGCTTCCTCTCCAGGAGCCTTTAAATTTATCTATGCCCCAAAATTGCAAATCTATAGGGTCCCGGTTGTGGACCTGTGCAAAATGTCGTGACACACTATGTTTCGGAAATCCGTTAATAATGTTTTGTACATGTTCTTTGATTCTTACTTTTAAGGCTCTCTTGGTTCTACCTACATACTGTAGGTTACAACTACATTGTAGTACGTATACAACACCCTCTGTGTGACACCCTATAAAGTCCTTTATAGGGTGTGTGTTCCCTGTACTGGTGCTCTTAAATTCTGTCCTTTTGCCTTGGAACTTTTTGGCATATTTGCAGGCGTATATATATTGGGAAAAACCTGCGCTAAACCAAATAATATTGAGAAAAATTAATAAATACTTGATCAAAGAAAACTGTGATGCTGCTACAAGTAAAAAGCTAAAAAATACTAAAGCTCAACAAACATATGCAAAAAGAAACAAGTGCGCAATCACCATGAATTAAAACAACAATCCTGCAAACAGGAAAAAATATTTAAAACATCAAGTGAAAAATAAATATATATAGTGAAAAAAAGGGGTTAATGTAGAGAATCTTCTATTATAAGGAATCTCCAAACAATATTCATTTAACAAATGTGTATAAAAAGTGTCCCAAAAAAAGAAGTTGTATATTTAAATGTTTTTAAATAATCAGCTCCACCAATCTTCATATGGGTAAGGAATTATCCGATGTAGATCTTATTCCATATACATTCGACAGTAGGGAATAATCTTAAAGCCGCTTACCAGATCGATGGGACCTCGGATTACAGAGGTCTCAAGAGCGTGTGCATCTGCCTGCCGGCACCGAGAATATCCACCTGCTCCTTATCCCAAGGGATCTCTCCTCGCTCCACCAGCTGAGTGGAGCGAGGAGAGATCCCTTGGGATAAGGAGCAGGTGGATATCCTCGGTGCCGGCAGGCAGATGCACACGCTCTTGAGACCTCTGTAATCCGAGGTCCCATCGATCTGGTAAGCGGCTTTAAGATTATTCCCTACTGTCGAATGTATATGGAATAAGATCTACATCGGATAATTCCTTACCCATATGAAGATTGGTGGAGCTGATTATTTAAAAACATTTAAATATACAACTTCTTTTTTTGGGACACTTTTTATACACATTCGTTAAATGAATATTGTTTGGAGATTCCTTATAATAGAAGATTCTCTACATTAACCCCTTTTTTTCACTATATATATTTATTTTTCACTTGATGTTTTAAATATTTTTTCCTGTTTGCAGGATTGTTGTTTTAATTCATGGTGATTGCGCACTTGTTTCTTTTTGCATATGTTTGCAGGCGTAGCAGTTTCTACAAGGATAAAAACCTGTTCCATTAAAAAAGGAATAACTAGGTTTGGGGGGCGGGACTACAATTGATTTAACTATTAGGTCCCTGAGCGTCGGTGCCCTCCTATATATTATTTTAGGTCTATCTGGCAAAATATGATTAAGATCTTTATCTTTTTTTAAAATGTGCCAGTGTCGCTCCACCAACCTGGCTACATCTTTATGTTGAATGTTAAAGTCTAAGATAAGACACGGCACCTCTTGATATTGGTGGTTTTTGTTTTATTTAGTAACATCTTGTTTCTATCTAATTCCCTGACATCTAGTATTTGCTTATCTAGCCAGAGATGGTCATAACCTTTTTCTTCAAACCTCTTTCCTATTTGTTGGGCTTGTTCGTTATAATCAGTATTCTTGCTACAATTTCTTTTTAATCTTATAAGTTGGCCCTTCGGTATGTTATACAGCCATGATTTATGGTGGCAGCTTTCCAGAGAAAGGTAGCTGTTTGCATCCACTGATTTAAAGAAGGTTTTGGTGGTAATCTTATCTCCTTCTAGTTGGAGAGTTAAATCCAGAAAGTCCACAGTTTTAGCATCGATTTTCCATTCAAGTTTGATGTTTTTTTCATTTTGGTTTAATGTATTAAGGAAGTGTTCTAGCTTATCTCTACTTCCATTCCATATTAGTATCAGGTCATCAATATAGCGTTTATATAATGTCAATTCTGGGGGCATCTCTGCATATATGGCCTCCTCCTCCCACTGAGCCATAAATGCATTGGCTACACTTGGGGAAAATTTGGCTCCCATAGCTATGCCCACATTTTGTTTATAATATGCCTGATCGTGCCAAAAATAGTTATACTTAAGACAAAAGTCTAAGCATTTAATCAGGAACTTTCTTTGTTTGCAGGCGAGGTTGCTATATGTTCTTAAAAGCCATTTAGTGGCATGGCAAGCCTCATGATGTTTTACAATCGTGTATAACGATGCAACATCTGCTGTTGCTAGTAAAGTTCTTCCTTCCAATACTGGTGTTTGGTCAATCAATTGTAACACGTTTAGTGTCCTTCAAGTATGCTCGTGTACTTTGGACTGCTGGCTGGATGAAATGGTCTATATATTGGCCCAGTCTAGATGTCAGAGAATCTATGCCATTAACAATTGGCCTACCTGGTGGGTGATCCTTGCTCTTATGTATTTTAGGGACTGTATAGATTATCGGGATCCTGCATACTTCCGGTATCAAATATCGTGTTTCTTTTTTGTTTAGGATCTCCTTCTTGGTGCCTAAATCTATTAAAAGATGTAATTCCTTTTTATAATTATTGGTTGGGTTACCCCGTAGTTTAATATATGTTTCTTCTTGTTGTAACTGATTTTCAATTTCCTTCAGATACTGCTCTTTGGCCTGTATCACCACTGCACCACCCTTGTCCGCCGGGCGGATCACGATGTCTTTTCTTTCTGTGAGTAGTTTAATTCCCTTTCGGATATGTATCGGGTCCTTCTTCTTTTTTAGTTCTAGAGATTCTAGATCTTGTAGAACTAGGTTTTTAAAAACCTCTATATGATGACCATCAGATACTTTGGGGTTATATACAGAATTGTTGCGTAAATTGCTATGTACTACTTTAGTTGGTATCTCTGTAGTTATTTCTCGTATCTGGAAAGGATTATTCATAATGTGTTTTTTGATGCTAATCTTTCGTATATATTTTTTGATTCCTATATAGGTGTCAAATTTGTTGAGGTTCCTAACTGGTGCATGTTTCAGTCCCTTATCTAGGGTGGCCAGTTCCTCCGTGGTCAAAACTATCCCACTTAGATTAACTACATTGTCTCCTATCATTCTCTGTCTCTCTTTTTTCTTTTTGAGTCTCTTTCCTGCTCTGTTTCCTCTCTTGGCCCTTGATTTGGTCTTAATCTGTCCTCTCTCAGAACTCTTCTGGGTGAGAGCATGGGATCTTGTATTTGTCTTCGGGGAGAGTGATCCCTCCTCTCCCTGTCTACAAAAGGGCGCTGAGTATCATACTGTGGTGGTTGTTGGTACTGACGTTGGTCATAGTAGGGTTGATCCTGATAGTCTTTTATAGGGTCAAATCTATTATATATTTTTACCGGCGTTCTATTGTAATCTCCATAGTACTCTTGTGACTGGTAAGGCCCTCTATTGTCCCTTTGTCCTCCATATTGGTTTTGTCCTCCATATTGGTTTTGCCAATATGGTGGTCCTCTATTTTGTTGCCAGTTATTATAAGGCTTTTTGGGTTTTTTAAAAGGACATCTCTAGAACTAAAAAAGAAGGACCCGATACATATCCGAAAGGGAATTAAACTACTCACAGAAAGAAAAGACATCGTGATCCGCCCGGCGGACAAGGGTGGTGCAGTGGTGATACAGGCCAAAGAGCAGTATCTGAAGGAAATTGAAAATCAGTTACAACAAGAAGAAACATATATTAAACTACGGGGTAACCCAACCAATAATTATAAAAAGGAATTACATCTTTTAATAGATTTAGGCACCAAGAAGGAGATCCTAAACAAAAAAGAAGCACGATATTTGATACCGGAAGTATGCAGGATCCCGATAATCTATACAGTCCCTAAAATACATAAGAGCAAGGATCACCCACCAGGTAGGCCAATTGTTAATGGCATAGATTCTCTGACATCTAGACTGGGCCAATATATAGACCATTTCATCCAGCCAGCAGTCCAAAGTACACGAGCATACTTGAAGGACACTAAACATGTGTTACAATTGATTGACCAAACACCAGTATTGGAAGGAAGAACTTTACTAGCAACAGCAGATGTTGCATCGTTATACACGATTGTAAAACATCATGAGGCTTGCCATGCCACTAAATGGCTTTTAAGAACATATAGCAACCTCGCCTGCAAACAAAGAAAGTTCCTGATTAAATGCTTAGACTTTTGTCTTAAGTATAACTATTTTTGGCACGATCAGGCATATTATAAACAAAATGTGGGCATAGCTATGGGAGCCAAATTTGCCCCAAGTGTAGCCAATGCATTTATGGCTCAGTGGGAGGAGGAGGCCATATATGCAGAGATGCCCCCAGAATTGACATTATATAAATGCTATATTGATGACCTGATACTAATATGGAATGGAAGTAGAGATAAGCTAGAACACTTCCTTAATACATTAAACCAAAATGAAAAAAACATCAAACTTGAATGGAAAATCGATGCTAAAACTGTGGACTTTCTGGATTTAACTCTCCAACTAGAAGGAGATAAGATTACCACCAAAACCTTCTTTAAATCAGTGGATGCAAACAGCTACCTTTCTCGGGAAAGCTGCCACCATAAATCATGGCTGTATAACATACCGAAGGGCCAACTTATAAGATTAAAAAGAAATTGTAGCAAGAATACTGATTATAACGAACAAGCCCAACAAATAGGAAAGAGGTTTGAAGAAAAAGGTTATGACCATCTCTGGCTAGATAAGCAAATACTAGATGTCAGGGAATTAGATAGAAACAAGATGTTACTAAATAAAAACAAAAACCACCAATATCAAGAGGTGCCGTGTCTTATCTTAGACTTTAACATTCAACATAAAGATGTAGCCAGGTTGGTGGAGTGACACTGGCACATTTAAAAAAAAGATAAAGATCTTAATCATATTTTGCCAGATAGACCTAAAATAATATATAGGAGGGCACCGACGCTCAGGGACCTAATAGTTAAATCAATTGTAGTCCCGCCCCCCAAACCTAGTTATTCCTTTTTTAATGGAACAGGTTTTTATCCTTGTAGAAACTGCTACGCCTGCAAACATGCCAAAAAGTTCCAAGGCAAAAGGACAGAATTTAAGAGCACCAGTACAGGGAACACACACCCTATAAAGGACTTTATAGGGTGTCACACAGAGGGTGTTGTATACGTACTACAATGTAGTTGTAACCTACAGTATGTAGGTAGAACCAAGAGAGCCTTAAAAGTAAGAATCAAAGAACATGTACAAAACATTATTAACGGATTTCCGAAACATAGTGTGTCACGACATTTTGCACAGGTCCACAACCGGGACCCTATAGATTTGCAATTTTGGGGCATAGATAAATTTAAAGGCTCCTGGAGAGGAAGCCATCTAGTGAGAAATATCAGTCAGAAAGAGTCTCGGTGGATACACTCGCTTAGAACACTGACACCCAGGGGAATGAATGTAGAGTTCGATCTGAATTGTTTTTTAAGCAATTTTTAATTTTAAATTTTTAATATTTTTAATAATTTTAGTATTTACACATTTATGTTTGAATTATTATATTATTTTATTATTCTATTTTCCATTGGATAGTATGGCTATATTTGTATAATATAATTAGTTGCCCTGCTGAACTGGATCTGAAGTATGATGCCATCCAGTCAGCAATGAGTGCTTATGAATAAGAGGCCTATTATAGATATATACACATCACTATAGGTATGGATTAAAGATCTATATATATTAATTCTAATTTAATATTAATGGGAGAATATTGTTTAAACTAAAGATGGACTTTAAACGGCACATAGATATTGTAAAAATTCGAAGGGTTTTATTGTTGGTAGAAAAATATAATTGAATTTAGGTAAAAAGTACATTAATACAAAAAAATGACATTATGTAACAATCATCAATAATTGGTATAGGGTCCCATTTACAAGACGCAACACATCTCCCAGAGATTACATTGACATGTAAAATACACAAAGTAAAATAGAATAATGTATAGCCAACAAACACAAATAAGGAGTTGGGCGGTATGCACGAGAGATGGCTGGTCTTATTGATAGGTCCGGTAAATTCAAAGATAAAGATCTTGCTTTCGCTCGACTAGTTTCGCGTTCCAAAACGCTTCGTCGGGAGCATAGTATTGAACAAGGCCGTGTTAGGTAGTGAAACCGGCCTAGGTATTTTTACCTGGCAGTCCGTATATCACAGGGTGCCAGTATTATATAAACACATTCATGGTAGACAGTAATGCGTGATTTGAGTAAAAGAGTAACTATGCACAGGCTACTGATAGGTAGGGAACGTTAATCCAGGTGTAACAAGCCAGACAGTACTGTAGAAGAGTGTGTCAGTCAGAAGCACTTGCTCGAGCCACACAGTGGTAGTCTGTTTAGGTGACCCCTAGTGATGGACTGACCCAGCTTATAGCTTGACAAGGATTATGTGCTGGTGGACCTGGATGGAACCTCTCCTGTGGACCTGGATGGAACCTCTCCTGTGGACCACATAAAGCCTGTGCATAGTTACTCTTTTACTCAAATCACGCATTACTGTCTACCATGAATGTGTTTATATAATACTGGCACCCTGTGATATACGGACTGCCAGGTAAAAATACCTAGGCCGGTTTCACTACCTAACACGGCCTTGTTCAATACTATGCTCCCGACGAAGCGTTTTGGAACGCGAAACTAGTCGAGCGAAAGCAAGATCTTTATCTTTGAATTTACCGGACCTATCAATAAGACCAGCCATCTCTCGTGCATACCGCCCAACTCCTTATTTGTGTTTGTTGGCTATACATTATTCTATTTTACTTTGTGTATTTTACATGTCAATGTAATCTCTGGGAGATGTGTTGAGTCTTGTAAATGGGACCCTATACCAATTATTGATGATTGTTACATAATGTCATTTTTTTGTATTAATGTACTTTTTACCTAAATTCAATTATATTTTTCTACCAACAATAAAACCCTTAGAATTTTTACAATATCTATCTATGTGCCGTTTAAAGTCCATCTTTAGTTTAAACAATATTCTCCCATTGATTACCGGGACGTTGGCGCATTTATACCAGGTGCATCCACAGTGTCACCCTGTGGTGATGCACAATTTAGCAATTTCCTTCTAAAACTAATTTAATATTAATCTAAAGATCATTTTATTGATGGAATCGGTGGTTCATGTTATTGTAGTATTTATACTGTTTCCCAGGATGGTTATTAGCCCAGTCAGCCCGCTGTGGCTGTCATTATCTGAGGTAGTAGTGTGGAATTTACATGTTAGTTACTATCAAGATGAGTAGAATAACACTCTATTCACAGCACCATCCCACAATAGAAGATGAGGGAAATAAATATTTTCGCTCAAATATTTTCGTTCTGCTATGTTTTTATTCGATATGGATATTTACAGCTAGCCAGACACAGGGAAAATGGCGGCGCCCATATAGTTTATTGTGGTATTCAAGAAAATGGCGACCGCAAGACTTCCGGTCTAATACACTATTTGAGTGATGCCCTAACAACCAATCAGGCTCCCCTGAAGAAGTCACGAGGTGCGTGACGTAACGCCGTAGGGAGGATAGCGGCATCATACGGACGGATCGTAAGACAGCAGGATAACAGTAAGATAGCGGCTACACGCCGATTATCTTCTACACGCTGTTTATTTTTTAATTGATGTAAGAGTCCATTTTTTAACCTAATAAAGCCTATTTTGCGTATTGCAATACTACACTATTGGAGGCTTCATTCCCTGTCCCTCTCCTGGCTGCACCGATTGGAGCTTGGTCTCCTTTTCTCCCCCTCCCTTTCCCTCCCACCCGCTTGTCTCTTTCATAGAGAGCGTGATTGGTAGAGGATACTATCCAAATATCATTTAAGAGTGGAGAAGAAATAGGAGAAATAGAGGAGACATAAGAACATAGTCCATAACAGTGAAACTATATGCCAGTGATCCAAGCTGTTGAGGTGAGAACATTGGGAGACAGGTGTAGGATTCACCGCAGGTTCAATACTTCAATTCGTTTATCATTTGAAACATTTGAAGACATCTACAATTTTGGAACATCTAGAATCTTGGAATTAACCATTGATTAAATACCCATTTGAACTTTCCTGAACAGCAACCATTGCAATATTGAACTTTCTGCACTATTGTGTTTATATATGCACTTGCACTTTATTCTGGTGATTGCACTATAGTATTTATTATATATGCACATTATATCACTAGGTATTTTTTACCATTATATATCTTTTTACCATTAGATTTATGAGACATAGAAGTGTTTTTTGTGTAATAATTTTTTTCTTTAGCGCAAAATCCCCCCCTTTTTCTTTATATTACTGTTTATGTGTTAAGTGAACACAGATTTATTTTGCAGCCATTGATAGTTACTCCAGTCACTATTTTATTACTCTTGAGTAGCGCGAAACACTACCTCACATATAACTTTTTTTTTTGTTTCAATGTTTTTATTAAGGTTTTACAGAATACAAGAAAATAAACATACAATTATACAGTAAAATGCATGTGATTGAGAACATTGCAACTTAGGTATCAATAAAAACGTATAAAACCTGTACTGAAGATATGCTTCTTTTCTAAGCAAGGCATACAGTTGATTGATTCTCACAAACAGGTTTGAATAATACAATTAAAACTTTTGAGTTTTATCATGGGAGAGGAAGGGTAAAAAAAGAGGGGTGAGTGTGGGGAGATGGGGATGTGTGTCTCTGTGGGCAGATGTCTGGGGCATATGTCCATTGCTGGGTGTCTGCCCCCAGGTCAAGCTGTGGTGTGGTGGCGGATAAGGTGCGGTATTCTGCAGAATCTGTAAAGTGGATCCAGCAGGCCCATATCTTATGGAATTTCATCGGGGAGTCTCTCGCTTGTTGTAATAGGTCCTCCATTTCAGCAATTTTCCCAACCCTTTGTAGCCATTCAGAGATGCAGGGGGGTGAACTCTCCCTCCAATGTACGGGTATACAGAGTTTGGCCGCGTTAATGAGATGTAGTATAAGAGATCATTTGTAGGCCGAATGGGGCAAGGACGTGTGGTGGAGCAAATATTGGGCCGGTGTGAAATCTGGTGTGTAGGTCGTTATGTGGAAAATAAGGCGGTGCACTTCCTTGCAAAAGGGCTGTATCCGGGGGCAATCCCACAATATGTGGAGAAGTGTTCCTTGGGCTGCTTCGCAACGCCAACATAGAGGGAGATACTGGGATGAAACTTATGAATCCTGTTTGGGGTCCTATACCACCTGGAGTATATTTTAAAGCCATTCTCTTGCATTGAGACATTCAAGGAGCCCTTGTGGATATAGGTAAATATTCGTTCCCAATCATCCCGAGAGAGATCTGTATCAAGTTCCCTTTCCCATTTTTGGCTAGTTGCATCTTCTTTGGGATTAATATCTGCGAATAATAGGACATACATGGCAGAGATTGTGTGTCTGTGGGGATCTTAGAGGGTGAATTGGAGCTGAGTAAAAAGTGCCTAATCTGCATGTATTTAAAGAAGGGGATAATCCTGTTGGGGTGTTGGGCAATAAGGGCAATGAAGGGAAGAAGTTTTCCCTTGTCAAAAAAGGGTTCCGCCCTGATTGAGGATACTACAGGAGTGCCATGTGTCAGACCCTGAGATCCCTGGGGGGGGGAAGTCCGGGTTGCGGTCAATCTTGGTTATGGGCGACGGGAGACGAGGCTATTTTCAGTCTGTTACAGATTGATCGAAAGACCTGTAAGGGGGTGGGCTTTGTTTTCTCTTGGTATCCCAAGTGGGCTGATCCCACGGTAGGTGGTGTAACGGTAAGTGGGAGACTGCTTCCTCAAGTTTGATCCATGCTTTGGTTTTGACGTGAAGGTGCCAATCAACTATTTGGGCCAAATGACAGGACCAGTAATATTTATGGATGTCGGGGAGGCCAATTCCACCCAACAGCTTAGGAGTAACTAATTTGTCCCATCTCAAGCGAAGTTGTTTAGAAGCCCATATGAATTTTAGACATATCTGTTTATACATTACACGAACCAAGAAAAGGAACCCTTGTTCCAGTTCTGAAGGTCTTTTTGTAGAGTTTTGTATAGTTTTGAGTATAGGAAGGAAGTTCCTGGAATATAGGTCCGGTAGTTTCACTGGTATTTGGATTCCTAGGTAGGTAAGAGCGTGCGTGTCCAACCCAAAGGGGAAGTTGTGTTGGAAAATTGACACTGTATTGGTAGGCAGAGATATGTTTAGGCCCCTGGATTTTGCAAAATTAATTTGAAGATTGGAAACGTATTTAAAGAAGGAAAAATCCTTTAACAGGTTGGGAATTGTGGTAATGGGATCAGTAAGGAAAAGTAAAATGTCATCCGCGTAAGCTGCTAGTTGGAATTGTCTGTCTTTTATTTCCACCCCTTTAATGTCTGGGTTAGCCCGAAGTCTGCGAAGGATAGGCTCCAAGGTGAGCACGAAGATGAGAGGGGACAGGGGGCAACCCTGACGTGTTCCGTTCGACAGAGAAAAGGCGTCCGACAAGTAACCGTTGACTTTGATGCTCGCTGTCGGGGATGAATAGAGTGCAAGGATGAACTAAAGCATGCAATCCCGGAACCCCAGGGCTTTTAGAGCTTCAGCCATGTAGTCCCATGCCACCCTATCGAATGCCTTCTCCACGTCGAGAGAGAGGAAAAACCCTGGTGTGGGGGATTTGGACAGCCAGTGATGAACGCTAATGGCTTTCAGGGTGTTATCCCTTACTTCCCTTCCGGGGATAAAGAGACTAAATTGGGGAGTAAGGGAAGTATGCAGTTGGCAAGAATTTTTGCGTAAAGTTTCACGTCAACATTTAGGAGTGAAACGGGTCTATAGTTTGAGACCACTGAAGCATCTTTACCCAGTTTCGGAATCAGGGTGATGTGGGCTTCGAGAAGGTCTCTGCTATTATGAGGAGGGGCGGGGATGGAGTTAAACGTTTTAAAAAAATACAGGAGGATTGAGTCAGTAGGACCTATAGTAAGCAACAGACAAGCCATCAGGACCAGGGCACTTGCCCGTTTTTAGCTGCTTCAGGGCCGCAATAGACTCCTCCCACTAATCGGGTTGTCTAGATCCGCTGCCTCTTCAGAGGTAATGGGATTCGGGCTGTATTTTGACAGGAAGTTGGTGATCAACTCCTTTCTGTTTGTGGTTTGATCTGTTGGGATTTGTGTGGGTAGATTATAGAGTTTGGTATAAAATTGTTTAAACTGATCCGCAATGCCTGTAGAGGTGCAGATTGTAAGGTATAAGAAGATCATGAACCAATATTCATGGTTAGAGTTCTCCTCAAATATATATATATTTTACAATAATGTTTCTCTGACATGAGTGTGAACAAGATGATGTGACTTTTGTGGTCAAGCTAATCTTTCTTCTGTGTAACAGGCATGTATATTTAGGTTGAAATGTGACTTTGTGGTTAGGCCTTTTCCGGGAAAAAGTTTATCTCACTTCTGCTTTTTAACTGACAGATTGACCACACTGACATCTGGCGTTTCTTATCTTCCTGTTTCAAATGTCAGAACATGTCTAGTTTGACCACAATTGACGTATGTTAACTGACCGCTTTTGCAGAAGTCAAAAAACCTGTTAGAATTTATTTTTGTCTAACTCATGAGGTTTTTGCTTATTGCTGATAGGTCCATAGGAGGAAGGCAACTTTTCTCGCTGTGTATAAAAAAGGACATGTAACCATTAAACGACATATTCTAGTATACCCATTCACTGTTTATTGGTGTCTTGAATATCCGACCGGTCAGAGAGACTTCCACAGATCCTGAGTCCAGCTCGAGCCAAGAAGGTCCAACAGAACCAGAACCTTTCAGTGTTACCAGAAGTGGGGTGATCCAATTGAACAGGTAAGACCCCCTTTAATTATTATTGGGAACAACAGTCTTGCCTTGTCAATTGGTTCACCATAAAGTAGACTCTCGAGAAAACTACAAGTTTTCTGGGACTCTGTTAAGATTGAAAGGTAGATTTAGAATAGATACAGAGGGTCTCGCTAGGTTGGCCAGACCAGGTTATTAGATTGAGGAAGAATCTTAAATTCTTCTCTACATAGGACGGATCTGTGGAAACTCTATATCTAAAGGTGTACACAAAAAGGGTTACCTTTTTAAATGTCGACTGTATATTGTTGTCCTGAATGTAAAACTGGTTTATTGTTTGCTTATAAAGGGAAGACCACGTCATTAGTGGCAATTGTTCCAGGGGGTATCATGTCAAAATTGGCAAGGGTCCTATGTTCCAGGGATCAAAACAACATATGTTAAGATTTAATATACATAATTCTTTATCATATAGTTTGACACTCGAGGGCCTAAGTGTGGCTGAAATCCAGTGTCTAATTATATACCAAAAAAAGGAGAACACTGGGTTCCTTGTCATAAATCTATAAATTGTCATAAATTTAAGGACATTTTCCGCCCCTGGAACGAAATAGAGAAAGCAAGACAGAATTTTTTTAATTTTAAAGTATAAGTATTATTGTTTGCTATAATGGGTAATCAAGCAGGAAAGGAAGCTGAAGGTAAGCAGCACCAACCCTCTCCGATTGATTACATTAAAGTCAATTATGGGAAAAATTATACTGATCCTTTTTGGTCACTAGTTTTAAAAAGAGCACATCAGTTAGAAGTGCCATGTTTGGGGGAATACGGACCATGTTCCGAGGAAGAGAGTGGGAGGAAGTGACCAGAATATGTGGCCAACATAAACAGTATAATTATCCCATAAAAGACCTTGACAAAGATTACATGACTAAATGTTGTAAGATTTGGGCAAAGGGTATGAAGGAATATAGAAAGAAATATACAAGTGTAAAAATGGAAAAGAAAGGGCAATTAGAAGACGCAATAGGAAGTCCATCAGCTCCCCCTAATTTTTATCAAGAAAAACCCCCTCCATATGCTATGGTAAAAGATGAATCCCTTGTCCCAAAGAAAATATACCCCTCGTTAGATCCAAATGTTATAGCAGGAGTATTAACCATAGCTAAACAAAAGGGAACTAATTGGTTACGGGAGGGGGAAGATAGAAGACAGATACAGGAACGCTTAAGTCAATTAGTAAAGGAGGAAGAACAGTGTATTAAAAAAAGAGGAAAATGAAGAAAAAGTGATAGAAGAAAAGCTGAGGAGGATAAGGATGATGAGGCAGTGGGTGGCTTGACCTCGGGGATAGAAGCCCTCAAATTCCCAGTTATTCACATAGGAGAAACCCCGGTCCATATCCCACTCCCCCTCGGGACGTTAAGGGATTTTAAAGATCTTTGCCCAAAGCCACACAAACACCCCAGAGAGGCAGCTCTGTTCTTACAGAGACATTGCGCGGGCACTGGCATGAATGCCGATGACTGTGAAATAATAATACAGACAGTGGATCCAGATCCTATCTGCGATGTAGAAGTTAAGACATTATTTGCTGATAATGACCCCTTTAAAAATGCAAAGGGATGGGAATCATTTTGGGCAGCTGTGACAGCTGTTTGGCAGTAAAGTTACAAAGGAGAGAGCGCTTTGCAGATAATGTGCACTGCAAAGCAGGGACCGGGAGAAAACTTTTATTCATTTTGTAAACGGGTACACCAGTTATACAAAGATACAGGAATGGAGAACCCTGAACTGTATGTGAGCACAGTCATGTCCGGGGGAGATCCCAAAACAACACAGTTACTTAAATTAATTACCCCCAATTGGTCAACATTAAAACCCGATGCCTTTCTCAAAGACATTAAAAAAGCGTGCATTCTCGGGCTTATTCACTACAAAAGGAGGGGTATTTCCCTCATTTAACCCCGAACAGATAGAAAGCCCGCAGTTAGCTGCTGCACAAATGGTTGTCCCTTATACACAACCAGTTCCCCAACAATCCCAACAAGTACAATACCAAGCATATCCCCAGGATAACCAGCAGGGTTGTTTCACATTCAGGGACATGGGACATTGGAAGTCAGAATGCCCCCTTAGGAGAGGAACAAGTAGGGCAGCTAACCGCAGGGGTAATATGGGAAGAGGCAGATTGCCCGTTGGTACAGTTCATGACCAACATCTTTTTAAATGAGTTTTGCCATTCTGACTGACCACTTCCTCTGGGAAGAGACTTAATGTCAAGTTTAAACATTCACATCAAATTTACAAAAGATGGGGGCCTGCTAGCTACATCAGAAATCTGTGATTTGTCTAACCAAAAACAAAAAGACAGGATTTTAGAGGGTACTTTATGTTACTACCGGCACACCTTGAAGCACACCCTATATGGGCACTGCATACATTGTACACGATACAAGCCCATCATTGGGGAAGGAGCAGTAGTACATTACCAAAAACAATATCCCCTGTCAGAAGGAAAAATTGCAGGCATAGCACCACAAATAAAGCAATATTTAGCAGAAGGAATACTGAAACATACAATCAGTCCCTGGAACACCCCCATTCACCCAGTCAAAGCCAGTGGTGAATGGCGCTTTGCACAGGACCAAAGGGCCCTGAACAAAGCTATTGTCCCCCTTCCACCTTTTGTTGCGGATATTGCTACAATATTTTGTGAGATACCGGCAACGTCCAAGATCTACATGGTCATTGATTTAAGTATCGCGTTCTCTTCCATACCTGTTGCAGAGGAAGCCCAAAATTACTTTAAACCTGGGCTAGGCTCCCGCAAGGCTTTGCGAACAGTCCTGCAGCGTGCTCCATGGTCTTGAATCGATCTTTGAGCGATTAGGTACCAAAAGAAGGCTCAGTGTTGCTTCAGTATGTGGATGTCCTATTGCTGTGTAATGAAAATGAGGTCAGCTGTGCGGAGGACTCAGAGCACATACTAACTCACCTCGCCTCAAAAGGTCACTTGGTGTCTCGCAAAGAGATCCAGTGGTGCAGGTCGCAGGTTGAGTACTTGGGGTGTATAATCCGAACCGAACGTTTGGTGTCACCAGCTCGAGTCAAGGCACTGTCCTCCTGGAGTCCACCAAGAGACAAGTCAGCGCTTCTCTCTTTCCTAGGGTCCATAATATACTGCAGGCAGTAGATACCTGATTGCTCTTATTATGATTCTATCCTAAGGTCTGCTACCCTGCAGGATGCCCCAAAGTTTGTTGATTGGACAACAGAGAGGGTTAAGGCTTTCACAGCATTAATCAGCTCTCTAAGGCAAGCCCCTGCATTGGGACTTATAGAGTGCGCAGGGCCTTTTTCATTGTACTGTGTGGTATCTGGACCTACGGTTGCAGCGGTCCTAGCACAATCACATGGGAATTCTCTGAGACCCGTATCATACATCTCAAAGAAACTTCCAGATCAAGTTCAAGGTATGCCACATTTCTTACAGGCCGTAGCAGCCTGTGCAATGGCCGTACAAGAGGCTTCAAAGGTGGTGCTGGGACATGACCTCACACTGTATACTACACACCTCATGACAAACATGAACACACAACACATGACAATGCAAAGGTGCAGCGGCTATGAGATTATCTTGCTAAAAACACATAATCTAAACATAAAATCATGTTCAGAAACCTCAAAGCCCATTAGGTTTTTACATTCAGGAACACGATTGCACTGAGGTACTTGCAGAAACTACCCTCCCTAGACCAGACCTCACAGATGTTCCGTATCAAAATGCGGAAAATGTTTATGTAGATGGCAGCTGCTCCCGACCTGATGACAAAACTTATCAAACTGGTTATGCCATTGTTCAATTGCCAGATGTAATGATTGAAGCCAAATCTCTGAATGCTAGTTCAGTCCAGATTGCAGAACTCATTGCTATAACTATGGTTTGTCAGATTTTTGAAGGAAAATATGTAAACATTTACACTAACAGCAGATATGGGTACACGGGTTGACAAAAGATCCTATTGGACTTTGGTCAACCAAGGAGGGAATAATAGGGAATAAAAGGGGTGCACCACATGATAGAATCCCTAGATTACACACAAGTCCCCACACAGAAGGGAAATTTAGAATATCTTTTGGTTATAGTTGACAGATTTACAGGATGGGTAGAAGCAATCCCTACCACAGGAGAGACAGCTAGAGTACTAATAAATCAGTGGATCTGTAGGTTTGGCCTTCCGGCCACTATATGGTCAGATCAAGGTCCAGCATTTACCTCGGCCTTAGTGAAGGAGCTAGTAAAAATTCTAGGCATCCAATGGAAGCTGCACATTCCCTACCACCCACAGAGCTCAGGAGTAGAGGAAAGAATGAACAGAAGCATAAAAGACAAGTTGAAAAAAGCAACAGATGGCACAATGAAAAACTGGTTAGATTACTTGCCAGCAGTCTTATATCAAATCAGGACTACCCCCCCTACAGAACAGGAATATCTCCTTTTGAGATACTTATGGGTAGGCCAGCACAGAGGAAACCTGATGAGGGAGAGGAGGTTAATCTTTATTCTTTACAGGAAGAGTACGTGAAACATCTGGTAAGTAGCCTTAGTGAAACAGAGGACAAGGTTGCTGTCACTTTTCCTCCTCTCTCCACAGAGCCTACACATCCGTATATCCCAGGAGACAAAGTATTGATAAAACAACTTGCTGTCCGGAAACAACCAGGCCCTATCTTCCAAGGACCATTTGAAATTCTGAAGGTTGCCAGAACAGCTGTTCTTACAGATCAAGGACCACAATGGATCCATGCATCCAGACTAAAGACATTTCCGAAGGGAAACTGGAAGAAGGTGAAGGAGAAGACAAAGACCTCTGTTCTGGAGAGTATTCCAGAAAAGGATCCGGAAAATACTCCCTAGTAGACCATAAAAAACAAGAAACTCAGAGTTCCATACCCATAGACACTAATGGTCAAAAAGGAGGGGTCACTTCGGCAAAACTTTTTATTTTTTCCTTAATGATTACATTGTTTATTTTAATGCTCATAATCAAAGGACACTGTTGGTCAGATAATTCTAACAGACCAAAAAGAAGTATGGAAGACAATTTTAGTGGTAAAATGCTGCTGCTTAAATTTAAGTATGCTTATGCTCAAAAATCAGGATATGAAAAATGTTGGATATGTAGTAAACTCCATCCTAGCACTGCTAGGATCCCCCTAATGGCAGTATCTCTAAACTTCACCCCTCCCCTAAACGGCACACCACCTGTCGTCCTTAATAATCCAATGATCGATGGGCTTCAATTCTTGAAGCCATGATCATAAGGAGGGGTTGTAAGGTATAAGAAGATCATGAACCAATATTCATGGTTAGAGTTCTCCTCAAATATATATATATTTTACAATAATGTTTCTCTGACATGAGTGTGAACAAGATGATGTGACTTTTGTGGTCAAGCTAATCTTTCTTCTGTGTAACAGGCATGTATATTTAGGTTGAAATGTGACTTTGTGGTTAGGCCTTTTCCGGGAAAAAGTTTATCTCACTTCTGCTTTTTAACTGACAGATTGACCACACTGACATCTGGCGTTTCTTATCTTCCTGTTTCAAATGTCAGAACATGTCTAGTTTGACCACAATTGACGTATGTTAACTGACCGCTTTTGCAGAAGTCAAAAAACCTGTTAGAATTTATTTTTGTCTAACTCATGAGGTTTTTGCTTATTGCTGATAGGTCCATAGGAGGAAGGCAACTTTTCTCGCTGTGTATAAAAAAGGACATGTAACCATTAAACGACATATTCTAGTATACCCATTCACTGTTTATTGGTGTCTTGAATATCCGACCGGTCAGAGAGACTTCCACAGATCCTGAGTCCAGCTCGAGCCAAGAAGGTCCAACAGAACCAGAACCTTTCACAGATCTTTTTGCCTGCGGGGTCTGAAATGGAATGAATGGTCAAGGCAGGCTTTTTAGATTGGAGAGCTCTGGCAAGCAATTTCCCCGATTTGTTGCCAAATTCATAGAACATTCAACGTGTCAGTGTGAATTTTTATCTGGTCGTTTTCCTAGCTCATCGAGCAGGGCTTCCCTGGCCTTCAAGAGTTCAGTGAAAGTCTTGGCTGCCAATGATTGTTTATGCTTTTTCTTGAGAGAATGAATGCGTTCCGATAGTTCTGTAATAAGGGCTTGTCTCGATCCAACTTTTTATTTGTTTATACTAATAAACTTTGTACTTTTATAACATATAACTGACTGTTTCTGGTCCGTTAAAATCCCACTCTTTGACAAAATCCTTTTTGTTCACTGTCTGTACTGTACTATGGATGTGGGCTAGAAACAGTATGTCCAGTTAGCTGGCAAAAATATATTATTTTTTGAGTTCAGGTCCACTTTAGGTTTTTATAATATATATAAAACCTAAAAAATATGTTTTATTATTTTTCTAATGTAAAGCAATTTGTTTAGGAACTCTAAAAAACTGATTAGCTGTAAATCCAGAAATCCTTCTATATTATAATTTTTTGCATTTTATTAAAACATTATTCTTTAATTCTGTTGGATTAACCACAGTAAACTTGCTTGGTTTAAATTAGGATATTGCATATATAGCTGTAGTTTCAGCAATAACAGCAGGTCACTCAGTTCGATTTCCATCTTATTTTAATATCCCACACTGTAAATGCAGGAGCAATGTTCTCTAATTCAAAAGTAGAAGCATTTGGTGCTTAATGAATGTTAAATATTTTGAACTTTTTGCTATTAGGTATTTCAATAACCATGCATGAAAAGAACTTTTCCATTAACAGTTCAAAATGCAACTTTGATTATATTTCAAAATGATTTAAATAAAAGTAGGTGAAAGGATATTAAAATGCAAATCCTAAAGAGAAAATAGTTTTACCTTTTCCCGTTTTTTTAAATTAAAAGAAAAAAAGTCTTTATTTGAATGCATACTTAATGCTATATTGTATGAATTTCTCTGAAAAGCATCAACACTACCTTCTTTGGCCATCTGTATATGTGGAGTATACCATCCGTGTGCACATTAAAGTGTATCAAAAAACCTTGTCATTTTTTTAAATTGCTGTTTGTCTTCCTGCTGCAGATGTTTTTGCTCTGTTTGTCCTGGTGACCATTGTCATGTCATGGGTAGAGCTCCAAAGGGATGAAACTAAGGGGAAAGTAATACTGGGAGTATGCTATAGGCCCCTTAACCTGAGGGAGGAGGGGGCGATGGATCTCCTATCACAAATTGGATTAACGGCAAGGATGGAAGGTGTAATCATAATGGGGGATTTTAAATATCCAGACATGGACTGGGTGGAAGGAACCATGCATTAGTCTAAGTCTCGCCAGTTCCTAAATGTCTTGCAGGACAATTTCATGGGTCAGATGGTACTGTAGACGCACCAACTAGAAACAAAGCGTTACTAGACCTACTGATTACCAACAATACAGACCTGATCATGGATGGGGAAATGAGGGATAATTAAGGAAACAGCGATCACAGGTCAATTGGCTTCAGTATAAATTACACAAATAAGAAACATAAGGGGAAAACAAAGACACTGAATTTCAAAAGAGCCAACTTCCCTAAACTATGAACCTTGCTAGAAGTTATAAATTGGGATAAAATCTTAGGAACAAAGAACACGGAGGAGAGATGGGTTTGCTTTAAGAGCATATTAAATAAGGGCATTAGCCATTGCATCCCATTGGGAAATAAATTTAAAAGAGCGAACAGAAGTCCTGGATGGCTTAACTCCAGTGTAAAAATGCATATAAAAGCAAAGGAGAAGGCCTTCAAAAAATACAAGACTGAGGGATCGTCATCAGCATTTAGACTTTACAAAGAATGCAATAAGAAATGTAAGGGTACAATTAGAGCCGCTAAGATAGAACACGAAAGACACATAGCAAAGGAGAGCAAAAAAAAACCCAAGAAATTCTTTAAGTATATAAACAGTAAAAGAGGGAGGACAGACCATATTGGCCCCATAAAGAATGAGGAAGGGAATCTGGTTAAAAAGGATGGTGAGATGGCGAAGGTATTGAATTTATTCTTCTCCTCAGTCTTCACAAGGGATTCGGGGGGGCTTCAGTAACCAAAACTGCAGTGTTTATCCTCATGACACATCACAGGAAGCACCCTCATGGCTAACAGAATTAGAAATAGACTTGAAAAACGTAACAATAAGTCACCCAAACCAGATGGCTTGCACCCGAGGGTCCTTGGGGAACTCAGTCAAGTAATTGCCAGATCATTGTTCCTAATTTTTACTGACTACTGACTGGAATGGTACCAGCTGATTGGAGAAAAGCCAATGTAGTACCAATATTTAAAATACGGCCAAAATACATCCCTGGGATTTACAGACCAGTTAGCCTAACATCAATAGTATGCAAGCTCTTGGAGGGGATGATAAGGGACTATATTCAAGACTTTAGTAATGGAAACGGTATCATTAGCAGTAATCAGCATGGATTTATGAAGAATCGTTCTTGCCAAATCAAACTATTAACCTTCTATGAAGAGGTGAGGCCATCTAGATAAAGGAAGTCCCGTAGACCTGGTGTATCTGGATTTTGCAAAAGCATTTGACACAGTTCCCCATTGACGCTTACTGTTGTTTACATGGACCATAGGGTGAGTACATGGATTGAAAACTGGCTACAAGGGAGGGTTAAAAGGGTAGTGATAAATGGGGAGTACTTGGAATAGTCAGGGGTGGAAAGTGGGGTCCCCCCCAGAGTTCTGTCCTGGGACCAATCCTATTTAATTTATATATAAATGACCTGGAGGATGGGGTGAACAGCTCAATCTCTTTGTGGACGATACTAAGCTAAGCAGGACAATAACTTCTCTGCAGGATATGGAAACCTTGCAAGTAGATCTGAACAAAGTAATGGGGTGGGCAACTACATGGCAAATGAGGTTTAATGTGGAAAAATTTTAAATAATGCATTTGGGTGGCAAAAATATGAATGCAATCTACTCACTGGGGGAATCAAGGATGGAAATGGACCTGGGGGTCCTAGTAGATGATAGGCTCAGCAATGACCTGCAATGCCAAGCTGCTGCTAACAAAGCAAACAGAATATTGGCATGCATTAAAAAGAGGGGATTAACTCAAGAGATAAAGCAGTAATTCTTTCACTCTACAAGACTCTAGTCCAACCGCACCTGGTGTATGCTGTCCAGTTCTGGGCACCAGTCCTCAGGAAGGATGTGCTGGAAATGGAGCGAGTACAGCGAAGGGCAACAAAATTAATAAAGGGACTGGAGGATATTATTTATGAAGAAAGGTTACGAGCACTGAAATTATTCTCTCTGGAGAAGACGCTTGAGAGGAGATATGATTTCAATGTACAAATACCGTACTGGTGACCCCACAATAGGGATAAAATGTTTCCGCAGAAGGGAGTATAATAAGACACGTGGCCACTCATAAATTTTTGAAGAAAAGAGGTTTAACCTTAAACTGCGTAGAGGGTTCTTTACTGTAAGAGCGGCAAGGATGTGCCCCTTCCACGGGCGGTGGTTTCAGCGGGGAGCATCGGTAGTTTCAAAAAACTATTAGATAAGCACCTGAATGACCACAACATACAGGGATATACAATGTAATACTGACATAAAATCACAAACATAGGTTGGACTTGATGGGCTTGTGTCTTTATTCAACCTCACCTGCTATGTAACTATGTCACGGGGGATAAAAGTGAAAGAAGACACAAAAATTTGACATGTCACTTGCACTAAAATAAAAGGTAACTTGTTCTGGTGACAACTGCCTAAAGCCTTGTACACACGGGCGGGAATCCCGTCGAAAAAAACCCGTTGGTTTTCTCGACGGGATTCCTGGCAAGCTTGTCTTGCCAAGCCCTGTGTACACACTCGCCATTCAAAAGAACCGCTGTTCTTTTGAATGGCAAGAACACGGTGACGTCATCGACTACGACGAGCTGGCGCTCGTCACATTCGATGCCGTAGCCGCCATCTTGCTACAACCCTACACTAGTATGCTACCGCGCATGCGTCGAAGTCTCATCGAGCATGCGCGGGTTTCCCTGGACAGGTAAGCATACAGATGACTGGGTTTCTCGGCAGGAAACACTCTGCCGAGAATCCCGACGAGAAAAATAGAGAGCAGGTTCCCTATTTTTCTCATCAAAATTCCCGGCAGTTTTCCTGCCGAGAAACCATACACACGAACGGTTTTCTCTGCAAAAAGCTCTCCCAGGAGTTTTCTTGCCGAGAAAACTGGTAGTGTGTACGAGGCTTGAGAGGAAATTCCCTCTCACTTCCTGTGTTTTGGCTTCAGATATTTTTGAACCAGTCTCATTACAAACAAATGGCCACTGCCCTACCAATAACTGGTCTTCGCAGAAGGAGCACATGGAAGGGCGACACATGTCAAATAAAACCAGAGAAAATTCCCAGCTCAACTTACCAACCAGTCTGCAATCAACCAAATTATCCTTTTTGAACCAGTCTCATACCTTAGGTTTAGATGCCATAAAAAGGTAATTCAATTACACAGGGCATAGTTAGAACACCCTAGCCCTCTACCATCCTTGATGTTTCTTCTACCGTGCCTATCGTTGTCAAAATTTCAGCTGGGACATACTGACTAATACATTCTAATACAGCAGCTGCCTGCAATTGCTGCATTTGCTGCTGTGAAATATCGATCTTCTGAATGTCGTTTGTAAACCCTGTTCAGAAGTGTGACTCAGATATACAAAGTAACATTACTGCTAATAATAAATAAATTCAACTAAAATACAACTCTGCTACATTCATATGAAAATAGATACATTTGATCTGCATATGATGTCATTTAAAGCAATTGATTCCCTTATTTTATTTTTTACATTCATTTTTAGCATCACATTAAGAAACCTGCAAAACTGAAGAAAAAAACAATCTTTTTTAAAATGAACAATTCTGCCAGGGGTATTTTAACTTTTGAGCAATGCTGTACAGTATTTAAGAGATCAGATCAAAGTAGAAAAATGTTTTCTTTTTAACATCTTCTGTCTATAGATTGCATAGAAAAACAAATTGACAAGACCACCTAAAAAGCCTGGTTAGTTGTGAAAAGAATCAAGATATGTATTAAATTCGCTACTATGTAGTTCTAGATCAGTGTTTCTCAACTCCAGTCCTCAAGGCGCCCCAACAGGTCATGTTTTCAGGCTCTCCATTGTTTTGCACATGTTATTTGATCAGTTTAACTGCTTTAGTAATTCCCACAGCTGTTTCATCTGAGGGAAATCCTGAAAACATGACCTGTTGGGGCGCCTTGAGGACTGGAGTTGAGAAACACTGTTCTAGATCACAGGTGTCTAACACAAGGCCCACGGGCCGAATCCGGCCCTCCAGGCCATTTCATGTGGCCCTCACCCGCCTCTGGTCCTCCTCAAGACCTATATTTTCTGCTTTTAAGCAATGCATCCAGCTTCTTCCCAGCAGCAGCTTAAGGAAAGGGGGGAGCACTGTGATGTAAGGGGGAGTGAGGTTCTCAACTTCTGATGGTGGGTTGGCTCTTAACATCTAATGTAAGGGGAGGGGATGCGCTGGACATCTAATCTTACAGATACAACCGGCCCTTTTAAGGGCAATCATAATGCTGATGTGGCCCTCAATGAAATTGAGTTTGACACCCCTGTTCTAGATGAAGAAAAAATTAATTTGCACCACATCCTAATATTGAATAGAGAAAATATAAAGGATTTGGGGGACTTTAAGGCTCCATGTACACAGAAGCTCAAAAACGGTTGTTTTTAAAGCAGCAGAAAAAGCTAGCTTTTATCAGCGTTTTTTAACTAGCTTTTATTCGCGTTTTTCAGTGTAGCTTTTTTTAGCTTTTAAAAAAAAAATATATATATTTTTTTTTTCAATGGACCAAAAACCGATAAAAAAACGCCCGCGGCCAGCGTTTATGAGCGTTTTTCGGCGTTTTGCGTTTTTTTCTGCCGAAAAACGGCACTTTGAATGCAAATTTCTTGCGTTCAGAAAAAAGCCCATTAACTCCACTGCTCATTAAAGCTAAAAAACGTTATGTGTACATGAACACATAGGCTAACATAGAGTGCAGTTAATGGGCTTTTTAAAAAAACGGCAAAACGCCCATTAACTGCAGTTTATCAGCTTCTGTGTACATGGAGCCTTAAGGTGCGAATAAATACAAAATATGTTAAAAATTATTTGGATATTTATTATACATCATTAAAATTCATTTGGTAAAATTGATGGGTTTCAACAAACACATATATCACACTTCATGTGACAATTGATGCTTCCACTCGACATGTTTCAACAAATTTGTTACACAGCAGCTTCTTCAGGAGTACACGCATCAATCCAATCTAAAAAGCAGTAAACACTTCATAAGAAATGTGTACTGATTTTACATAAGCAAACTTTTTCATAAACAAAACAGTACATGCATAATTATTTAATTATTTTTTACACAATGCAATTATAGATAAAATATTTCATTATACTATTATATCCAGCAGAACATTGGCTGATTCACGATCGTTATACATATTTATTTTTGCATACCTGTAATTATTTGATAATTGATACCCATACAGTAAAGATTTGGATAGCTGAATAGACGACCACAGAGTGGATATAAGGTCCAAGCTACATACAAGATATTCAAAATTGTACTTAAGTATGCATGCATCCATAATCGACATCCTTTAGGCATAAATATATATGTAAGTATAGACTTACAAGTAATCTTAAGTTTCTAGGTGAACCACAGGAGCCTGCTGAGACTTGACTTGTATATCTGTCTGGATTACCTGATCAATTATCATCAAATAATTACAGGTATGCAAAAATAAATATGTATAATGATCATAAATCAATTGTCATATGAAATGTGATATATGTGTTTGTTGAAACCCATACATTTTACCAACTTTAATTTTAATGATTTATAATAAATATTTAAATATTTTTTAACATATTTTGTATTTATTCGCACCTTTAAAGTCCCCAAATCCTTTATATTTCCGTATGTATTAAACCCAAAAGTAAACTTTTATTATATCAGTGTTTACCATTTATTACATGTGATGGCTGCATTCATTTTCTGTTCTTCTATTTTCATCTGGTGATCTGGCCAGTAAGTCTGTCAGAACTAGCTTCCCCAGCAAATGTATCAGTTACAGAGATGAGTCAAACTATTTAAAACTAGCAGGGGTGCTTTACAATGATCAGCTTTTATTTCTTTATGCAAATCTTTTATCCCATGAGGAAAAACCTGTTTGCTGTAACTACTTATAAAGTGTTAGCTTGAGATTGGCTTCCATGTGTTAGTGTATTTAAATCTGCTACTACATTCAACACTTCCCTCTCCCCAGACTGACAATGCTGCTGTCCAAATGTGTCCCCTGTGCTCCTTCATCCAGAGTGAGGGCCCTCTAATACAGGAGGTGTGTTACTGGTCAGATCAGCAGGTGAAAACCGAGGAAAAAAGCCTAATAAACTGTCCCATAGCTAAAATATGGAAATTTCTCTGGTTTATAATGGTTATATAGGGGCAGGAGGTAAAAGCAGGTAATGTTCCTATGCATTTAAAACCTGAATCTCTATTTGTAATGGTTACTATAATAATGCGAGTGTGTGCATATATTCCTTTTTTTTTCCAGATCCAAGAAATATTGTGCTTATAATATTGGGATAAACATTTCAGTGTTGCGTTGTTTTTTTGTAAGGATTACTTGCTTTTTTTTGCAGTTTGTCACAGCCACCTGCCTTTATAAAGAGGACAATGTAGTACTAAAAGGGTAAATTTTCAGTCATCTGTTCTAACCTTGACAATATTGCATATAATATGTACTTCATCTGTCACCATTTTGTTTTGAAGGCTGCTGTTTATATGTTTAGTTTTCTTGCCCCAGAGTAGACCATGACAGTGACTGATTTAGCAATTTCACGATCAGAAGGCTTGGAAGATGTTGTATGTAGCATAACCAGGGCAATTTTTAAGGTTTTTCGTATACAGCAGTGTAGGCAGAGGAAACAGGTTTTTATTCCCACTAAAGAATTTATTTTGATGTGCCTGATTCTAATGAGACTTCTCAAAACTTACAGCAAGTTAAAAAAAAAATCATTAAAAGAAAAGTGTTTTTGGGTATTAATAATGCTGTTACATTATTTTACGTTGCACATTTATTAAAACAGAAATACAGAAAATATAAATGGTCTCTTAAAGGTATGCTTCAGACAAACTGAATTGACTGTGGTCTTGGTATATACCAGCTTCTGATAATAGAACATCCCGAAAATGCTGATACTGTACTAAGTTTCCTAAATACACAATCGCCTTCAAACCACCTTTAAAGGTTTGAATGTGATTGTTGATGTACACCATATAGAGATACAAAGTTATACAGCAAGCTCCAGGAATCCAATTCTTTTTTCCCCTCTGTTGACCCTTGTAGATGATCTGTGAAATCTGGTTGCAGGGCGTCACAGAGAACTCAGATTAAGGCAACCTGGATAAACTATCTGATTGTAGCACTGCTACAGTGTTTCCTTTATAAAATTAGGAGCTCACTGATTACTTTCATTTGTTAATTTTTTTTTTATTTGCCGGTTTTCAGTGGCAACCAGTGGCATGGTGGGGCGTGGCCCCAGGTGCAACATTTGGGGGGCGAAATCCCGCGACAATATTTGTCACTTAAGATCCGTCGTCCTAATTTCTGTTTCCTGTGTCCCCTAAGATCCGGCTGTCATGTTTAGCGTCAGCTGGGTGGCTGGCGCCCTGTGATTGGGTGAATGGGGTCATGTGTGGTGGCAGGGCTGGCCTGTCCTTGATGCTCCTGCAGTCCCGCCTTCGCCAGTCCCACCTCCGCCATCTTCTCCTCCTCCTTTCCTCCTGAACGCCGAATCTGGAATTCACATCATTACCCCTTGATTGTGGCAGGCAGACAGGCAGTCTGGCAGTGTTGCAGACAGAGGTCATGGTGGACAATTAAAGCAGGAGAGACGAGGGAGCAGCTGCAATTGCAACTAGGCAAAGCCAGCACTGTGAGTTCCTCACAAGAAGTGCACACATACTTCCCTGGCTTCCTATTGGCTGTGATTCCCGGGACACTGAGCTGCTTCCAGTCCAACGAGTCCATGCAGCATACTGCTCAGAGCTCTGCTCCTCTACTGTTCCATGGACATGTGTGCTGCTGTACCCAACATGTAATGACATTGGTCACTCACCAGTGGCGGCCCGTCAATAGGGGGCGCAGGGGCACCCCCCCCAAAGCTACTTATTAAATTTTTTTTTTTAAGTGTCCCTTTAAGTGGGTGTGTTAAGGGCGCCGGACATGGGGTGCTATTGGAGAGATGACTTGTGTGTAAACACGTGATTGGGGCTAAGAAGCTCTATTGGCGTAGTTTAGAGTGTGTTCGGGGCGCAAAGCTTAGCGCCCCGAACACTCCACCTCTAGCATTAGGCTTCCAGTGCTTGTAATTGATTGGGTCCATAGGGTGGGGCTTTAATCAGACCTGTAGCCTCATTGGCTCACAGGCTGCCTGTCTCCTTCAGTAAGTGAGGGAGGAAACCCAGCAGAAGAACAACTGCTCAGGGCAGACAGGGAGTGATAGGTCCTTGCAGAGGAGGCTGCCATTTATCTCCCTGTGACACAGACTCGGCATCAAGCAAGCAGTGCACACAGAAATCTCCAGGTACAATACATGCCAGGATTGAAGGGGGGAGGGGGACAGAAGGGGCTTTTATCACTGTGTCCTGAGAGACTTTACAGCAGCATTTCTTTCTCGTACATCACGGGACACAGAGCGACATAGTCATTACTAATGGGTTATATAGATACCGTCAGGTGCTGGCACTGGCAACTTCCAAAACCGGAAGTACCCTCCCCTATATAAGCCCCTCCCATCCGGGAGCACCTCAGTTTTTTGCCAGTGTCTAAGGTGTTGGCCAAGAAGAAACATGTGTTTTTCACTGAGCTTGCGTACAGGTTCTTTTGGGCCTCAGTAAGCTATTCCGGATCCGACCAAAAAAGCTTCATAGCTAAACGGTCGGTACCCGGGCCTTGCAGAGAAGAGCAAGGTTTTGCCTGTAATGCTTCTCTTAGGAGAGCTGGACCCTGGGATCCAGAGCTCTGGTCATACCCACGACCAAGATGTTTTCTGTGCAGGGTGCTATACAGGTCCAGGGGAGTGGAATCCTTGGGAACCCGGTCCCTGAAGGTTTGATTACAATGCCTGCCGTGATAGGTGAAGTTTGGGCTTTTGTGGACCAAACAAAGTCCTGCGGCGGGGAACAGGTAAGTGGGGGCCCCCAGGAACTTGGTTCTATTGGGGGACCCCCAAGCCTAATTTTTCTTTCTGTCTGTTACCTAATGGTATTCCCACAAAATTCTGTGCATGCCTGTAACTACTAAAAAAAATTAATAATTTTTAATGGTGGTCAAGAAAAAAAAAAAAAAAAAATATTTTTTTATATATATTTAAGATATTAGACTGCGGTACCTGTGTTTGTCCACTAGAGGCCGCTGTGGAATGTTTTCTTGTCATGTGGACTAGTTTCTTCTCAGCAGAGCAAGTCCAGGCAGATGGTGAGTTCTCTTATGGGAAACTGCTTCCTCTGCCATGTTGCAATGCTCGTCCATCCCCCGGCCTGCGGCAAAGAGGGGCCCTGGCTCTTGTCCCTAGTCTCCATTTTTCAAAATTAGCGCCGAAGGCGCACGTGGCCGCGCGCGTGCGCGTGCACGCGCCTCTATATATAGAGGTGAGCCAGGAAAGGGGGCGGAGCCTGGGGGATGACGCTCTGTGTGCGCCGCAGCGCTTCTGCGCATGTGCGGGCGTCCCAGCATGTAAAAACCACATTTTTGTGTGGTGAGCTGGCTATGAAGTACAGAGACAGAGCTGGCAACATTTAAAAAAAAAAAAAAAAAGGGCATACAGCAAGCGGTTGATACAGGCATCCCCTAGAAAGGCACATTAGTAGACACCAACTGTGATATAGCAGCAATTGTGCTAGACTATTCTCAGTAAAAGTGGTGTATTACGGCTGGAATACCTCAGCTTTAGGCTTAGGAATATGCCGTCCAGAAGCTCCGGAACTGAATCTTCCAGGAAGCGAAGGGGGTCTCATCGGGCTCGGAGGATCTTGGGCATACTTCTGCTGCACCAGTCTCCCCTGAAGTTCAGAGGTAAGTGACCGTAGAGACCCCGCAGGGGTACTTGGTACTGTGGCTGTCCTCAGTTCACCTGCTCCTGTGTATGTAACAGAGGAGGTTTTTTCCTCAGCTCTGGGAGGATTAGAGAGAGATTGTCAACATTTATCGCTGCCTCCCTGTCAGGGAAAGCACGCCCGATCTCCGTCTCCTCCTTCAGAGTGCCTGTTAGCAGAGCAACAGTCCCATACAGGGATCGACCTGCCTGAAGGGGATCAGGATGAGGTTGATTCTGTTATAGAGGAATCAACAGTGGGGGAACCTTTTCTCAGCATCTCAAGCTGAAAGATTATGGGTTCAGTCTCTGACTAACATGGTCCGATCAGCATTTAAAAATGCACCTTGCGGAACCATCAACCACTACTGTATCCTCGTTGGGGTCGCTAGAAGCCCCCAGACTGTTTGTTCTTTTCCACTTCACCCTTTACTGAAAGGGCTCATTTACCAGGATTGGGAACGTCCTGAGAAAATATTTATTCCCCCAAGAGATTTCCGGTGGTCTATCCCATGGAGGATAAGTTCATAAAAAAAAAAAAAAAAAAAATGGAAGGTCCCTACAGTGGACGCAGCCATCTCTTGTATGTATAAATCACTGACATGTCCAGTGGATAATGTCCAAATGTTCAAGAACCCAATAGATAAAAGATTGGAGTCCTTATGAAAATCTGCTTGGTGATACAACCAGCAGTAGCAGCTATTGGGGTCTGCTAAGCAGTGAAGGATCAGTTGAAACAGGTCTTGAGGGACTTGACAGATCAGCAGGCTTTGCCCTAGCTGATCTACCTAGAGCCTTAGGCTTTGCGGTTGACGCCATAGAGGATTCAGTCCATCAGGCCTCCCACCTTACGCTGTCTATAGTACATATGCGTAGGCTCCTATGGCTCAAAAACTGGTCTGCTGAAGCTCCCTGTAAAGAATGGCTGGTTAGCGTCCCATTTCATGGTGAACGCTTATTCAGGGAAAACCTGGACAAATATATCCAGAAAATTTCCAGCGGTAAAAATACGCTCTTGCCGGTTAAAAGCAGAGTTAGAGGTCCCTCTTTAAGAGGCCTGCTTCTCCAGTCCCTGGGGCATCGGCTGTGTAACAGTTCCGACGGCCTCCTCGGTCAATTCCCGGGGGTAAAAAACAGGGACAGTAGCAGGGTAATGAGAAACCCTGGGTCAGGGGAGGTACAAAACCTCCCCCAAAGTTAAATTCATTGAAGCCCCCACTCAGTCGGGTGGGGGGAGGACTCCAGTTGTTCGCAAGAGACCTGGCGGGACACGATCAAGACAGATAGGTGCTCTCCGCAGTAGGTTTGGGATACAGTTTGGAGTTAAAAGACTCTCCTCCTTCCCATTTTTGAGGTCAAACGTGCCAAGGGATCCCCGGAAGAGAGAGTCCCTCCTGTTGGCACTAGAACAACCATTGCTCCAAGGAGTAATTATGGAGGTTCCCCTGGAAGAAAGAGGGTTCGGGTTTTACTCAAACCTCTTTACAGTCCCGAAGCAAACGCGGACGGGAGGCCCATATTAATTCTAAAAGGGCTATACAAATTCCTGTATATCAGGACTTTCCGATGGAGTCGATCCGATCGGTGGCCACTGCCCTACAAGGGGAGGATTGGTTAGCCGCGATCGACATCAAAGATGCTTATTTGCACATTCCCATCTTTCCAGTCCACCAAAAATTTCTACGCTTTGCAGTAGAAGGGCGCCATTTTCAGTTCAGAGCCTTACCCTTCGGTTTGGCCACAGCACCACGAGTGTTTACAAAAATTCTGGCCCTTTATTGGCCAATCTAAGAACACAAGGTGTAATGATAATGGCATATCTGGATGACTTGTTGCTGATAGACCACTCAGTGAAAAAACTAGACGTGGTCGTTCACAAGACAATCAAGTATCTGGAATCTCACGGTTGGATTATCAACCGAGACAAGTCAGCCCTAAAAACCAGTCAAAAGTCTGGAATACTTGGGGCTAAGGTTGGATTCAGGCCAGAGAAAAATATTCTTGCCTCGAGGAAAGGTGTTGTCTTTGAAAGATTTGATCCACTTAGTGGGTACAAAAAAGACAGCCGTCCATACGCCTGTATATGAGGCTGCTGGGAAAAATGGTGGCATCATTCGAAGCAGTACCCTACGGTCAATTCCATTCAAGGAATTTGCAAGGGGCCATACTGTCAGCCTGGAACAAAAAAGTTCAGGCCCTAGACTTACAATGTCCTTGTCCCCTTCCGTTCGCAAGAGCCTCCGTTGGTGGTTGGTTCCCCAGAATCTGGAAAAAAGGAAATCCTTCAGTCCGATTTCTTGGAAGGTGGTCACTACAGATGCCAGCCTTATAGGCTGGGGAGCAGTACTGGAGCAATAGTCTCTCCAGGGCAGATGGTCGGATGCAGAAAAGGCCCTGCCCATCAATCTCTTAGAGATACGAGCAGCCCGGTATGCCCTAGTAGCATGGACATCCAAACTCCAAGGGTCCCCTGTCAGAATTCAATCAGACAATGCCACAGCAGTGGCATATATCAATCATCAGGGGGGCACCAGGAGTCGTGCAGCCCAGAGGGAAGTAAATTACATCCTGAAATGGGCAGAAAAATATGTCCCAGCCATATCTGCGGTATTCATTCCAGGAGTGGAGAATTGGAAGGCGGACTTTCTAAGTCGCCAGCAATTAGGCCCAGAGGAAGGGTCCCTTCACCCCGAGGTTTTCTGGACAATATGTCAGCGGTGGGGAACATCGGATGTAGATCTTCTAGCATCCAGATTCAACGCAAAGGGGGACAGGTTTGTCTCTCGGACAAGGGATCCCCTAGCTTGCGGCTCGGATACCCTAGTGTTCCCTTGGGATCAGTTCAAGCTGATATATGCATTCACACCGCCACAATGGTTACCTCGATTACTCCGCAGAATCAGGGTAGAAAAGAAACCAGTGATTCCGGTGGCTCCAGCGTGGCCCCGAAGAGCGTGGTACGCGGAGATTGTAAAATTTCAGTGGGGAGTCCTTGGACTCTCCCACGTCGTCCGGACCTGCTTTCGCAAGGACCGATATACCACCCTTCCTTACCAGCCCTAGGTTTGACGGCCTGGCTATTGAAGCCCACATTCTAAAAAAGAGAGGGCTCTCTAATGCTGTGGTATCTACCATGATCAATGCCAGGAAGCCGGTATCCAGGCAGATCTACTATAGAATCTGGAAGGCGTACATCGCGTGGTGTGAGGCCAAGAAATGGCATCCACATAAGTACGTAATAGGTAGGATTCTGGACTTCCTACAGTGGGCTGTAGATAGGAAGCTTGCCTTGAGTACTATCAAGGGTCAGATTTCGGCCTTGTCAATATTTTTTCAAAGGCCCTTGGCTTCGCATTCACTAGTCAAAGCCTTTATACAAGGAGTGATGCGTATTAGTCCTCCGGTTAATATTCCCATATGTCCATGGGATCTAAACTTGGTTCTGTCGGTTCTACAGAAACAACCATTTGAACCATTACAGCATATTTCCTTGGTGCTTCTCACCAGGAAATTGATTTTTCTAGTAGCCATTTGTTCGGCTAAAAGAGTATCGGAATTAGCAGCTATGTCCTGTAAGGAGCCATATCTGGTTATCCATAAGGACAGAGTAGTGTTACGTCCTCATCCAGCCTTTCTTCCTAAGGTGGTATCGAGGTTTCATTTGAACCAAGATGTGGTTCTTCCTTCTTTTCTCCCCAAACCTACTTCGGTAGAGGAAAAGTTATTGCATTCTTTGGATGTAGTAAGAGCAGTTAAAGCTTATCTAAAAGCCACTGCTCAGATTCGCAGAACGGATACTTTGTTTATTCTGCCGGAAGGCCCCAGAAAGGGTCAGGCAGCGTCAAAATCTACTTTAGCCAAGTGGATTCGACAGGTCATTATGCAAGCTTATGGCTTGAGAAGGAGACCGCCTCCGTTCAAAGTTAGAGCGCACTCCACGAGAGCAGTTGGAACTTTATGGGCAGTGCATCACCAGGCCTCCCTGGCTCAAATCGGTAAGGCCGCAACATGGTCTTCAGTTCACACGTTTACTAGGTTCTACCAGGTGGACGTTAGAAGTCAGGAGGATGTCGCCTTTGGGCGCAGTGTGTTGCAGGCCGCAAAAGATCCTCATGTCTGATAGCGCTCAGCTTATATATGGTGTATCCCCCCCCTCATTTGGCATTGCTTTAGGACATCCCATTAGTAATGACTATGTCGCTCTGTGTCCCGTGATGTACGAGAAAGAAAATAGGATTTTTATAACAGCTTACCTGTAAAATCCTTTTCTTGGAGTACATCACGGGACACAGAGCTCCCGCCCCTCTTTGGGGACACTTATTGCTTTGCTACAAAACTGAGGTGCTCCCGGATGGGAGGGGCTTATATAGGGGAGGGTACTTCCGGTTTTGGAAGTTGCCAGTGCCAGCACCTGACGGTATCTATATAACCCATTAGTAATGACTATGTCGCTCTGTGTCCCGTGATGTACTCCAAGAAAAGGATTTTACAGGTGAGCTGTTATAAAAATCCTATTTTTTAATCTCCAACTTTACTTCACCTCTCTCTGTGTAATGCAGGTCTGTACACCTTTCCTATATCACACCATCCCCCTTCCCCCCTTCACTATCTTCTGATTGCATAGTTCACTGCTCACATCCTGCAGCCTCTGTCACCATGCTAAGATAGTTTGTCCTTGCTAGATGGACCCCACATCCCACTCTGATCCCCAATGACTGTGCAGTTTTCTGGGCAATAGTCCTCCGGCTCCAGGCTGTCCTGATTCAGATGTATTCAGTATTTGTGCAAGGCTAGGGGTGCATCATGTTCCTGACCTGTAGAACTAACACATGCTTCTTGGGCCAAATCTCAGCAGGCTGGTGCTGTGCAATGCATTAACCGGATCTCCCCAGCATGTTATTGTATATGGCTCCAAGGTGGATGGGTGTCCAGGTGTTTTCCTAGCACTGCAGGGACTTGTAGTCCCATACATGGGAGATTGCATGAACCAGAGTCCTAGCAGAAGATGAAGAACTACAAGTCCCAGCAGGTTATAGCATAGGGCTCCAAGTAGATAAGTGGTCATGCGATGCTGGGACTTGTAGTCCCTTACCTAAGAGAATTGCATGAACCAGAGTCTTAGGAGGGAGAGGCTGGAGAACTACAAATCCCAGCAGGCTGGTGTGCAATGCATGATCCTGATCTCCCCAGGAGAGGGTGGAGAACTACAAGTCCCAGCAAGAAATAGCATAGGGCTCCAACATAGATGGGTACACATGTGATGCTGGGACTTGTAGTCCCATACATGGGCTATAGCATGAACCTGCAGAACCTAGCAGAGGATGAAGAACTACAAGTCCCAGCAGGTTATAGCATAGAGCTCCAAAATGGCCGAGTGCCCATGCGATGCTGGGACTTGTAGTCCCTTGTCTAAGAGAATTGCATGAACCAGAGTCTTAGGAGGGAGAGAATGGAGAACTACAAATCTCAGCAGGCTGGCGTGCAATGGGTTAACCTGATCTCTCCAGGAGAGGGTGGAGAACTTCAAGTCTCGGCAGGTTATAGTATAGGGCTCCAAGGAGGATGGGTGCCCCTGCGATGCTGGGACTTGTAGTCCCATAATGGGGGATTGCATGCACCAGAGTTCTATGATGCTGGGATTGTAGTTCCACACATACATAGGGAACAAAATCATCCGGGGACCTAGCAGATTATAACTTAAAACTCGAAGGATGATGAGTGGTCATGACTTTTTTTCCCAATGCTGGGACTTGTAGTAGTGTTGTAAGAAGAAGAGGCTGTCGCCTGGAGGAGTGTGTCTGTCTGCCCTGCCACCCTGTGCTGGTCTGAGGGGGGGGGGGGTGATTGCTGTGTCCACCACCCCCCTGCCATGTATATAGTCTAGCACTGTAGCTGACCTGATTGGGGGGGGGGGGGGGTTGCAGAATGCAAATTTGTGCGATTTACAGGTTGCAGATATGTGCGTTTTTTTTTATTTTTTTTTACAGGTTGCAAAATGCAGATTTATGCGATTTACTAACAGTGTCATTTTTTTAGTTTGTTTGCGTCGATCTGTAAGGCTACGCTATATACCATGATCTGTGATGCTGGGGCTGTATACTCTGTCCTGTGATGCTGATCTCTATACTCCTGACACTGAGTGGAAGCAAGTGGAATACAGGGGACGGAGTGGGTGGATTATATAAGGGGTGTGGCTAATGAGAAGTGGGAGGGACCAATGTGGAGGGGCGGGGTCTTGCGCCCCCCCATCCTAAAACTTCACCAGCCGCCACTGTCACTCACTGTGTTATGTGACACTCAGCATGTACAACACAGTCACATAAAGCAAACTACACTCACACAGTCTACACTACACACATACACAGAGCATCACCCTCTTCCTCACTTATTCCCAATATCCGTTCTGTTCCCCCTTTCTTCCCACTTAAATCAAATGTCCCTTCTCTCCTCCCACTTATCCCAAATGTCCCCCCTCTCCTCCCACTTATGCCAAATGTTTCCCCTCTCCCACTAATCCCAAATGTTCCCCCTCTCCCACTTATCCCAAATGTCCCCCCTCACTTATCCCAAATGTCCCCCCTCTCCTCCCACTTATCCCAAATGTCCCCTTTCCTCCCACTTATCCCAAATGTCCCCCCTCACTTATCCCAAATGTCCCCCCTCTCCTCCCACTTATCCCAAATGTCCCCTTTCCTCCCACTTATCCCAAATATCCCTCCCCCACTTATTATCAATAACCCTCTAGTCCCAACCTCTTATCCCAAATGTCCCTTCCTCCCCTGCCACTTATCCCAAATGTTGCTCCTCTTCTCCCATGTATCCCCCAATATCCCCCACTTATCCCCAATGGCCCCCTTCTTTTTTCACTTATCCCCAATGTCCCGCTTCTCCCACTTATCCCAAATGTCCCTCTCTCCCCCCACTTAGCACCAATGCCCCCAACCCCCACTTAGCACCAATGTTCCAACTCTCCCCCAAGTTAGAAATGAGCACATTGCCCCCCCCATTTAGCACCAATGTCCCATTAACTTGGCACCAATGTCATCCCCTGTCCCCCCTCTTTGCACTAATACCCCCTTTCCCCACTTAACATTGCTCTCCTACTGTAAGTTGTAGCTGCTCTTCTGTAGCAGCCCCTCTCTTTGATACTCTGTAGGTGGGGAAAAGAGGATTTGAGGGTGGGAGGAGAGCTCTTTACTGGAAGGGAGGTTATAAACTGTCCTGTGAGAGATGCATTCCTGAGCCCTTTAATCTGTATGTAGCACAATCATGAACTCTGCACTCTGTATGCAGTGCACTCCTGAACCCTGCACTCTATATACGTAGTACGCTCCTGAACCCTGCACTCTATACATAGTACACTCCTGAACCCTGCACTCTGTACATAGTACACTCCTGAACCCTGCACTCTATACAAAGTACACTCCTGAACCCTGCACTCTGTACATAGCGCACTCCTAAATTCTGCAATCTGTACGCAGTACACTCCTGAACCATGCACTCTGTACGTAGAAAACTCCTGAACTCTGCACTCTGTGCAGAATTCACAAATAGTATTTAATAATGCCCCATTAAGATTCTCCCACTGTTAGGTGGTGGTGGCGGCATGGTTATTCCTGCACCTATTCTCTGAGTAATAATTGCCCTGCCTATAGTATGTCTGCAGTCTCTGACTGTCTCCTGTAGCATGTCTAGCACTACATATTATGCACAACCCTTACGTTGGGGTTATTATTGGCTGCCTGCTCTGCTGTATACAAGTGCTCCTCGTTATTTACAACCTCTGATTGGCTGCCCGCAGCCTTTTATTATTGGCTGATAATGAGAAGATATCTCTTTGACTACTGTAGTCAAAGAGATATCTCAGATCTAACCAATAATAAAAAGCTGCAGGCAGCCAATCAGAGGCTCAGGTTGTGAGTGGAGGATCCCTTTGCATTTCACAGCCATAGTATGTACGCAGCAGCAGAGCAGTCCCTGAGCCCCCATTCTTAGGTGCTAAAAGTCCACAGGTTAGGGGGCGCAAAGTACTAGCCTTGCCCCGGGTGCTGACAACCCACGCTATGCCACTGACGGCACGTACGCAGCAGCAGAGCAGTCCTTGGGCCCCCATTCTTAGGTGCTAAAAGTCCACAGGTTAGGGGGCGCAAATTACTTGCCTTGCCCCGGGTGCTGACAACTCACGCTATGCCACTGGTGGCAACTATGTGACTTCTGGATACTGAAGCAATTAAAAAAGTGAAATTGTGAATATTGTAAGGAGGAGATCAACTTGGAGTGCAATGAAATGTGTGTGTGTGTGTGTGTGTGTGTATATAGATATATATATCTATATACTGTTATATATTGTGTTTGTGAAAAAAAAAATATTGCTATACTGTATTTTTGAAAAATAGGCCATCAATATGTCACGTACCTTTTAAGCCTGAGATAATGAGGACATCCTCTCTTACTGCTCCAGTCTAAAATTTCTGGGTTGGAGAGCAGGGAATACAGAGACTAAAGATTAGCACGAGTGCCTGAGATGTGATTTCAATATCATTGGAGCTATAGAGTGATTTCAACTTGACAGCTTGTAGATCCCAGGTGACTGAAGGCCACAGACAGAATCATGGTTGCTGAACAGTTTAACAGTGGCTGAACAGAGAATACAAAGTCATGAAGAAAATTTCATATAAGAAGCAGGCCACATCAGCAATGACTGGCCACAAGGTATTAAAACAGCAGGCCAAGATCATTGTCAGGGCATAGGCTGAATTTGATAATGGGACAGGCAAGCAGACAAGCCAGGTCATAACTGAGATCAGACAGAGAATCGGGTACATAGTACATGGCTAAAGACCATTCAGCACTGGCCACTGAAGTGGTGCCACTGAAAGTAGTAAGTGTGCAGTCATTTACATCGGAGGTGTGTACAAATGTATGAATGCCTATGCAAAGGCAAATGGCCAGCCATGATTCTACAGAACTACATGCTCCTATCAACACACGACTATATAGCTAAAGATATATCGAAGAAAAATGGGGAGAATACCACTCTCCCATATGGTGGTGGGACTTTTAAGGATGTGCGACTGTCACTTAGGTAAGCACACAACAATGTGATTAAAGGTTGAATTTATTCCAAATGCATAAATAACATAAAATTTGACAAATACACAGGAATAAATTGAACTTTTATTATTACTTTGTTGTTTGCTTACCTCAGTGACAGTCACACATCCTTGGACGTCCCACCATCATATGGGAAAGTGGTGTTCTCCCCATTTTTCTTCGATATTCCTAACAGGGATGTGGATGTGTCTGATTGCCCCTAGAACTGGTCTTACAATTTTCTATGCATTAAACAAAAATACGTCTTCCAGGTTTCGATCTTTGCCTATTTTGATTGGATGAGATGACATCACTGCTGGGCATGTGAAAGCCTTCATCTTGGCAGATGCTGAAATTGAGCCCTATTCTTTGTTCCCATTGAGAAAATGTCTCCCTATTTTATGTCCCAGGGATATCCATCTAGAGAACATTAAGTGTTTTGGATTGCTTTTCTTCTTACATCTCTTTGAAGGATAAGCCAAATGGTCTCATCAACTCCAATCAATTGTTCTATTCCTTAATAAATATCTCTGTTAATCAGAACATTAATGCAGATATTGTTAGATTTTACTTGGCCTTTACTTGGACAAAACTATTGCCTTCAGTGACAAAGTCCACTGCTATTTCTCTCCCATGTGCACAGGACCTTTTATTCATTTCCCATATTTTTGTTAAATTCATTTTTTTTACAAGAAAGTGGATAAACAAATTACAACACAGTAACAGGAAAAAAAATAAAAACAAAAACATACAAAAGTTCAAAAGTCCCAGTAGGCTTTTAGAAAAAAGGGGGTCACACGGGACTTTACTGTCCAAGAACCAATCCCCTTCCAGTTTCCACCTCTCCCACCTCTGTCTGTGCAACACTATTCCCATACAGTCACCTGAGTGGCCCACATCAAGAAAAGGCAGGGCGCTTATAAACATAGTACATTGTCAGCATTTCCCCCAAATACAGCAAGAGCAGTTTTCTTAGCATAGGGGGAACCAAGAGTCAGAACAGTATAAATAACACAATTTTTTTCCAGTTCCATAAGCACAAACAAGGTACCATTGGAACAGTTAACAAGCACATTCCTAGTGCTCCCCCCTCCCTTCTGATAAGAGACAAGGGTTAATTTATAGCTAAATGGAATTTTGAAGTGCCATCTGGAAATCTTCAATGCCACTACAACTAAAGTTAAAGGAAAGATTAGTAATTGTATCTGACATAGATGCTCAACAGTTTCAAACCCTGGCAAGGGCAACCCCTCTTAATATACATGGCTTTATAGGGTGGTAAAGCAGAATGTATCAATCCCTTCCAAAATTGTAGCATAGGATCCGCAGCTTTCTTCCAGTGTAAAATGATTGCCTTGCAGACATAAATCAATAGTATGCTCAGTAGGGTTAGGTGAGCCACTGTTGTAGCCAACCCTTCTACTAGACCCAGTATACAACCCGAGACAGAAAGTGGGACTGAGAGTGCTGTGATCTCCATAATTGTTCGAGTAATCCCTTTCCAGAATTGCTGGATCACTGGACAATGCCAGAAAATGTGTCAAAAATCTGCTGGAAAGAAGGTACAGTGCCAGCACTGAAAGGTATTGATATATATTAGCTAGCTTAGCAGGTGTAGAATAGATACAGTGTATAAATTTGCAATAGATTAAGCAATTTCTAGCAGATACTGATTGCTGAAATGGATTATCCAACATGTCATCCAAGTCATCTTATTGCAGATCAGGAACATCGACCATCAATTTCTCTCTACAGTGCTCAATTGCAGGAGGTCTGACCAGGAACAATTCTTTATATACTGTGGAAAAAAGGTTTCACCAAAGAGTCAGTACCTAACAACCCTTCCAGTAGTAAGGGCTGAGTCTCAAAGGAGAGTGAGACAAAATATGATACAAGTGTGTGATGCAATTGTAGATACTGAATAAAGTACCATTTAGATGAAAATTGCCCTTTTAATTCCTCAAATTTCAAAAATGTACTCCATGATATATCATCTCCTACTGTTTTGATACCCTTACATGCCCATATAGCTGAATCTGGCAGCGTGGAATGTCAGAGGTGCCCTGGGTTCAACCATATAGGTGAATAGGGCAAACTTTTAGTGCCTGAAGGATCCAAAATCTTATGGGACCCCAGGCCTTCTCAGTTGTTTTAATTGAGCCACTCCTTAGCGTAGGAATAAAGTGTTATTGCCATAGGCTCCCCATCATCAGCGCAAATTAAAATGATGAATGAAGGCAGCTTTGCTTGATGCCCCAACCTATTTGAAAATAAGAAGAGAGAGATCAGCCTATTTTTAGGGCTGCTCTAGGATGCCCCTAAGGCAAGGATATCGTTGCGTAAACTTTGCAATATCTAACGTAAACATTTGTGGCCAAAACCCTTATGTTGAAATACCCTTCTCATGATGCCCCAGTTGACTGAATCAAAGGCTTTTTTTTATATCTAAGGAGACTATTACTCTCTTACCCATATGGTCATGAGAAATCAGTTAAGGAGAAAAGATTCTCAGAGGGTTTGTGTCTGTTGAATTCTGAGGAATGAAACCAGTTTGGTCTATGTTCTCCAATGAGGTAATAACCTTAGAAGGTCTGATGGCCAATAACTTAGTCACAATTTTCAAATATACAGAATCTCTCACGTGAGTACACCTCTCACATTTTTGTAAATATTTTATTATATCTTTTCATGTGACAACACTGAAGAAATGAAGAAATTACACTTTGCTACAATAGTGAGTGTACAGCTTGTATAACAGTGTAAATATGCTGTCCCCTCAAAATAACTCAGCACACAGCCATTAATGTCTAAACCACTGGCAACAAAAGTGAGTACACCCCTAAGTAAAAATGGCCAAATTGGGCTCAACGTGTCAATATTTTGTAAGGCCACCATTATTTTCCAGCACTGCCTTAACCCTCTTGGGAATGGAGTTCACCAGAGCTTCACAGGTTGCCACTGAAGTCCTGTTCCACTCCTCCATGGCGACATCACGGAGCTGGTGGATGTTAGAGACAGATGCTCAATAGGGTTTAGGTCTGGAGACATGCTTGGCCAGTCCATCACCTTTACCCTCAGCTTCTTTAGCAAGGCAGTGGTTGTCTTGGAGGTGTGTTTGGGGTCTATATCATGTTGGAATACTGCCCTGCGGCCCAGTCTCCAAAGGGAAGGGGGATCATGCTCTGCTTCAGTATGTCACAGTACATGTTGGCATTCATGGTTCCCTCAACGAACTGTAGCTCCCCAGTGCTGGCAGCACTCATGCAACCCCAGACCATGACACTCCCACCACCATGCTTGACTGTAAGCAAGACACACTTGTCTTTGTACTCCTCACCTGGTTGCTGCCACATATGCTTGACACCATCTGAACCAAATACGTTTATCTTGGTCTCATCAGACCACAGGACATGATTGCAGTAATCCATGTCCTTAGTCTGCTTGTCTTCAGCAAACAGTTTGCGGGCTTTCTTGTGCATCATCTTTAGAAAAAGCGTTTTTCTGGGATGATAGCCATGCAGACGAATTTGATGCAGTGCGCTACATTTGGTCTGAGCACTGACAGGCTTCCCCCCCACCCCTTCAACCTCTGCAGCAATGCTGGCCAGCACCTATACGTCATTTGCCAAAGACAACCTCTGGATATGATGCTGAGCACGTGCACTCAACTTCTTTGGTCGACCATGGCGGGGCCTGTTCGGAATGGAACCTGTCCTGTTAAACCACTGTGTGGTCTTGGCCACCGTGCTGCAGCTCAGCTTCAGGGTCTTGGCAATCTTCTTATAGCCTAGGCCATCTTTATGTAGAGCAACAACTTTTTTTTTTTCAGATCATAAGAGTTCTTTGCCATGTTGAACTTCCAATTACCAGTGTGAGAGTGATAACGCCAAATTTAACACACCTGCTTCTCATTCACACCTGAGACCTTGTAACATTAACCAGTCACATGACACTGGGGGCGGGGGAATTGGCTAATTGGGCCCAATTTGAACATTTTGACTTAGGGGTATACTCACTTTTGTTGCCAGCGGTTTAGATATTAATGGTTCTTTGTTAAATTATTTTGAGGGGACAGAAAATTTACACTGTTATACAAGCTGTACACTCACTACTTCACATTGTAGCAACGTGTCATTTCTGCAGTGTTGTTACATGTGAAGACATAATAAAATATTTACAAAAATGTGAGAGGTGTACTCACTGTATATTTAGGAGAGCAATTGGTCTACAGGATGAACACACTGTGAGATCTTTACCCAGTGGGTAGTATAGTATTGCCACATGTGTTTTAAGCATAGAGTCAGGGATAGTGGGCGACTCCAAGCAAATGTTTATACAGAGAGTGCAACCTCTGGACCAGGAGCACAGCATTAGCCTTACACCACTCTGCTGGGAGCCCATAAGGGGATTTATTGACTGGAAAGGATCTGATGGCTTTCTCTATTCCATCTGCTGAAATTTTTCCATCCATGAAAGCAATGTCGTCTCCCGACAATGAAAGTGTGTAAAGAATAGGTGGCATGCAGCACCCTTTGGATCCAAGGGTGTCTCAAATCCAACACTCTACTACTGTCCACCTGAGGTGAAACACGATATTTGGTTGAAGTGGCTTGAGAAATTTAAATAGCAGTGCACATTTTAATTTGTCATTCAGGTCTCTGACATTCCAAGAGACCATATGAATATTGTTACTCATAATAAAACTGTAAAAAAAATGGAATGCACTGAATTAAAGCTCTGTTCCCAAAGGCTTTGCATACACCATGGTGGAGGACCATGTCGCCAAAAGCTAGACAGGCAACTTGGCATATAGGCAACAAATATGCAATTATTCCCTGAGAGAGGCATAAGTAAAAACATTACCCATAAGAACTCACTGCTGTTATACTGAAAAAAAACTAATAAAGAGTCTAAGTATGCAGCTTCAGTCCCAAGACTCAAAAACCAGCCTCCAACTAAAGCTGCAGAGCGCAACTGCACTAGCCTGAAGAGTCCTGTTCACTGAAAAAAGGGAAAAAATATATAGAGAACCTTTACACTCTATGCAGGAGCATAGCTAGTAGGGGTGCGCATCTTCACTGGCCTCACGACTCGATTTGATTACGATTATCATGTCCACGATTCGATTCCGCGATGCATCACAATGCATCACGATTACTGCGCACGGTTTTCATCTGTTCTTAAAAAAACTCTCTGCATGTAGCAAAGTGTAAACACAGCAGACAACTTAAAGAGGAGCTCCAGACTGACCCCAAAATACTACAAGAGAGGGTCAAAGACTACAGACATGATAGAAGAGATGGACAGAGACTGCAAACAATGATACTAGAGGGGATCAGAGACTGCGGACATGATACTAGAGAGAATCAGAGACTGCGGACATGATACTAGAGGGGATCAGAGACTGCGGACATGATACTAGAGAGGATCAGAGACTGCGGACATGATACTAGAGAGGATCAGAGACTGCGGACATGATACTAGAGAGGATCAGAGACTGCGGACATGATACTAGAGAGGATCAGAGACTGCGGACATGATACTAGAGAGGATCAGAGACTGCGGACATGATACTAGAGAGGATCAGAGACTGCGGACATGATACTAGAGAGGATCAGAGACTGCGCACATGATACTAGAGAGGATCAGAGACTGCGCACATGATACTAGAGAGGATCAGAGACTGCGGACATGATACTAGAGTGGATCAGAGACTGCGGACATTGTCCCCATAACGTCCCCCCAAACGACAATGTATGCCATTTCATAAATTATGGTTTATGTATGTCTTATTGATTCACATCACAACTTCATTGATACCTTTTTTTTTTTGTATGATTTATGGTTTTGCTCATTACTGCCCCACACATGCAATGCATGGCTGCATGTGTGTGGCAGTGATGAGCAAAACCAAAAATCATACAAAAAAAGCGTATCAATTTCAAATCAATGAAGTTGTGATGTGAATCAATCACTAAGACAATAAGGCATACATAAACCATAATTAATGTTGAAATGGCATAGTCATGCTCATTGGTCACTTTAATGTTTTCATAATTTGGCAAATTTGCAATTCACATAATGGTGCATCAGATATATGATATACAATATGTTATATTATTACTAGTACTACTAGTCAGTGGCGGCTGGTGCTCAAATTTTTTTGGGGGGGGCGCAAACAAAAAAAACATAAATTGCAGCCACTGTGCCCATAAAACGCAGCCACTGTGCCCATAAAACGCAGCCACTGTGCCAATCAAATGCAGCCACTGTGCCAATCAAACGCCATCACTGTGCCATCAAATGCAGCCACTGTACCCATCAATTGCCGCTACTGTGCCCATCAATTGCCGCTACTGCACATGGAGTAAGTTAATGTACTCACTGATGTATTACTGACCAGTGGCAATTAATCCCTTTGTGCGGCATTAGTGGCAATGTTTATAAACCCCTTCATGCTGTTACTGTAGCATAAAAGGGGTTAATTAACACTGATGGTGCCACTGACTGTCATTAATGCAGCACAATCAAAGGGGTTAATTGCCACTGGTCAGTAATACATAGGTGAGTACATTAACCCCCTCCAGGCTCCATGTGCTATATTACAATCAGCATTGTAAATTATTTAATGCTGATTAAAGAATTAACCACTTCACACATCTAAGACAAGGTGTTAAATAAGGCATTGTTATGTAAATGAGCTACGTGATTACTCACTTGCAATGCACTGAGCTCTGGCTACAAGTCCTGACTATCAGCAGCATCTTGTTGTCTTCAATGATCCCGCGCTACCCCCCAGATCCGCCCCTGGTCTCGGGTCTCCCACAGCAGCCTGTGCAGTGTGCACAGTGTGAGGTGAGCCAAGGAGGAAGGCTCTGGGGAGTCGGGACCGGGTCATGACTTGTCGGGAGTTGGGGGGACACTCGCTCCACGTGTCTCTCCCATGGTGACGCTGGGCGGCTGAGAATGCCGCCAGCGGGGGGTGGGAAAGGAGGCGCGGCTAACACCCTCGGCTTCTTCGGCTGCATCAGCGGGGGCGGGAAAGAGGCACGGCTAACTCCCATGGCTCCTTCGGCTGCTTTCAGACTCAAGGCAGGGCATATAGCGGCGCGCAGGTGACGTCATCATATTCGATTAATGCAAGTCGTAGCATCGATGCCGCATCGTGGGTGGTCGAATCGCGATGCACCGATGCTACGATTAATTTCAACACCCCTAATAGCTAGAGAAGCAAGTCCATGTCACGATACTTGCCATTCATTAAAGGAACAGGCCCAGAATGAATCTAGGAAGATTCACAAGTGACCAAGTAAGAAGCTATGGAGATCAAAGCAATTCAGGAACAATAATGCAGTAGTGAGAACTCTTGCTGACTGGACCTAAGCCAGCAATTTAACTTCCCAGGGCCTCATCGCAGAAACGAAAATAGGCAACTCCCATAAAACAAGAAACATGTAACAGTGTAGCCCACAGGATCATAGGGTATCCAGCCATTTAATAGCTTCTTGTGGGGTATCAAAATACTTAACCTGAGTCTGCTAGGATATAGCATGCTGCATTGCAGACCCCTTTCCCTGATCCTCTGGCATACTTCTTGGGAGGATCTGTATTTTTTCTGCATCTTCATCAAAATCAGGATAATCTTGGTGTTCTCAAAATTTAATGCAAGGTGCTTGCAGGCTTCCACCAATATAGTGTCCTAGCCTTGGAAATTTTTAAATGTTACCAAGAAAGGCCTAGGAAGAGAATCGGGGTGTTTTCTTTCCATAGGGACCTGGTGTACCCACTCCACCATTAACATGCATAGAGACATTTCAGTCAGGCATAAAGAGAAGTTACTTAAAGAAATGCTCTGCAAAGACCGCTGGATGGGAGTGCTCCATACTCTCAGGTAGGGCCACCACTTTGATATTATTGTGACATTACAATTTTCATCCACCTTATCTGGTAATGCTTGCACCATAGCCTGGAGGTCAGAAAGCTCTGCAGCATGCGATCCAGTGGTATCCTCCAGTGCTCCAGTTTGATCCTTTGCCTCAGTTTTGTTTCCCATATTTTAGCTTCAGTTTTAAACTTATATTGCATAGTTTTTCGTTTTTAGTTATGAATGGCTGGTTTTATTTCCAGTTATTGTCTTTGTGGTAAGGGATATTCTAAGTGTTGGCTGGCGTGATACATTTCTTAAGATATATGGTTTTTTATTCCTTCATCTGAATTGCAAACCAAAATTCCTATTCCACACCTAAACTATTTTATATCCACCTGCTGTCCTGTAACCTAAACTTATAAAGCTATATATTACTATCTGGTCGGCAGATCCTTTCTCCAAAAAACACCCATGGTGGGTCGATTCTATTAAAGTGTGACATTAGGCAAAGCTGGCCACTCTGAAGCCCCATACACACTATCAGTTTTCTTGCAGGTTTTTCTCTTCAGGTTTACCAAAACCATCTAATATGAGGTCAAACCATAAGAGTTTCAATTCGCATGCAATCAGGCAGGCCCTTGCACTACATGGTTTTGGTAAACCTGAAGAGAAAAACCTGCAAGAAAACTGATAGTGTGTATGGGGCTTCAGGCTCTGCTTAAAAAGAGATTTTGTTACCGCTTACTGCTACTTTGTTTGGTGCTGGCAGCTAGCAAAAGCATAGGGGTGTTTTGGTGTATGTTTAACGCTTGTGTTTTTGTGCATTCAGGCACATTGCCTTTAGGCATCATTCATTTTGAATGAGCTGCCAATGCACTGAAATACATATTTTAACAGATATGCAGTATATATTACAACACAATGCACCGCAACACACATAGTTCACAGATGGTTCTGTGATCTATGTGCTGGATTGCGCTAAAACTCAAGTGCTTTGTCCTGCTCTGGCTAGGTGCATTGGGGTGTCTTTCAAAATGACTGCGTTTCCTGTATTTCAATGCTTGCTACCGATGGTAATATAGTGAAAATGGGTTGCATTGGTGATCTCTGTACATCGATATGCATGTCAAATGTTAAATTTTTGAAAAACGCCAATCAGTAACGTGCCATATGCATTACTTTTTCTCCCTAATCCCTGCAATGAGGTGCTTTGGTGGGGACAGACCCTGGTAAAAACATTGGAGTTTTTCATGTTCATGTATTTAACCTGCACCAAAAAATGCATCCAATGTGAATGGACCCTTAGACAGCTTTTGCTATATGCTTACCTTACAGTAGGAGGTTGCTGATTGCAACTATTTTTCTACTTTGAACTTATCTGACAAAAGACAGTTCTCCTCTATTTATGCTAATCAATCTCTTTAATTATCCCATACCACAATTTAGTCACATTTTTACAAAATCCATTAAAGACAAACATAATTAAAGTAGGTTTCAGCAATTAAAACATTGTACAGGTACTTCTGAAGACTGAAATAAAATAAAGTGCACCTCGTGCAGCTCCTGTAATGTTCTGACATGTAATTTACCTGCTAATTCATATGCATTTTGCATGGCTCTCTAATTTCATTCTCTTTAAATGGCATGTGTCTTGAACTCATAGATTTGACACATTGTCAGATGTGTGCATGGAAAATCAGACATGTTTTTGAAATGTTTTGAGAGTAATCTGAAATGACAAGTTTGAAAGAAAAAACAATCTGAAGCAACTTCATGTTTAAATCTAAAATGCTTTGCAACCAAGTTTGTGGTTCAACTAAAAACATTTTAGGTAATTACAAAACATAAGATTTAATTTAAAGAAAAAGAATAAAGCAAATATCTAAATACATAGATGTGATACAAATAAGGTATACCTATCAAATTATTTCCATCCATCTGTAATCAGCCCTGATATTTACACATCCCCATCGTACAGCACAGCCAAGAAGATGAAACCACTTTCTCTAATGCAGTTAACCACTTACGACTGCCCACAGCATATATACGTCGGCAGAATGGCTCGTAAGGCACAATCACGTACCTGAACGTCGCCTTTAACTGCCTGCCGTGTGGTGGCACGCGTGCAAACCAAAACAATAACGGCGATTGAGATTTATTTTTATTTTTTACCAAAAATATGTAGAAGAATATGTATCGGCCTAATCTGAGGGAAAAAAAAATGTATATATTTTTTGGGGATATTTAGTATAGCAAAAAGTAAAAAATATTGAATTTTTTTCAAAATTGTCGCTATATTGTTGTTTATAGCGCAAAAAAGAAAAACCGCAGAGATGATCAAATACCACCAAATGAAGGCTCTATTTGTGGGAAAAAAAGGACGTCAATTTTGTTTGGGAGCCACGTCGCACGACCGCACAATTGTCAGTTAAAGCAACGCAGTGCCGAATCACAAAAAGGGGCCTGGTCTTTATGCTGCATATTGGTCCGGGGCTTAAGTGGTTAAGGAATACAGTGGCAGCACCCACAGCCCCATCCCAAACTGCTGATTGAATAGTGAAGAAGCAGAAATACTGGTGAATATCATCCCTCTGCTCTCTCCTCCTGTCATTCCTGTTAATACTAGATTGGCTTTCAGACCGGATTTTTTCTCTCTGAGAAAAGGTGAGTGCTGCACAGGGAATTATTAGAGGCTGTAAACCAGTAAAATGTAGGTACTTGAACTAGCTTTATTAAAAATGAATTTAATTTAAATTTAGTTTTCATTAATTCATAAATGCATTTGTATCTTTTTTTACTTGCCTGGAATTCACCTTTGAGGACCAATGACCAACTTTAGGTCCTACAAAAGTACAGTGTCTCAATTAATGTAAAACAACAGATACAAATACGGTTGCAAAGAAAAAGTGTGTGAACCCCATGGAATTGTTTTTTGCTGAGTATCTGATCCTCATCTGGGTCACAATAGACCAACACAATGTGCTTAAGCCGATAACATGCAAACAATTGTAATTTCTTGTGTCTTTATTAAATGCACCCTCTAAAGATTCACAGTGCTCGAAGAAAAAGTAAGTAAATCCATAGACGAATTGCTACAAGCAAAACTAATTTGAGTCAATAGTTTGCATGCATGGAGTCCTATCATTGAAATGAATTTGGAGGTGGGGTTTAGAACTACTTTGATCAAAGACATTTAGATATTTAAAGATTGCTGTTCATAAGAAGCATCAGCTGATGTCAACTATGCCTTGAAAAAGGAGTTTGAAGACATAAGATAAAGAGTAGTTGATCTAGATTGTAAGTGCTAATGAGCAGGACCCTCTGATTCCTCATGTATTGAATTGTATTGTAACTGTACTGTCTGCCCTCATGTTGTAAAGTGCTGCACAAACTGTTGGCGCTATATAAATCCTGTATAATAATAATCTACATAAGCCTGGAAAAGGATACAAAGCAATCACAAAGTGTTTAGGCATCCAGCAGTTGACAGACAAATTGCCTATAAATGGAGACAGTTTAGTACCGTGGCTACTCTTCCAACAAGTGAGTACCCAGCCAATATGACTCCAAAGGCACAATGCAGAATCCTCAATGAGGTAAAGAGCAACCTACAAGTAACAGTCTTTGAACAAAAACCAAAATAAAATAACTTTTCTGTATGCCTAAAGTTTGCCAAAAAGCACATTCGGAAAACCACAATGCTACTGGGAAAAGTTTTGTGGACTGACGAATTAAAAGTTGAATTGTTCGGGAAGAATACACAGCGCAAAAAGGGTGCAGCTTACCATTGTCAAAATATAATTCCAACGGTGAAGTATGGTGGAGTGAGCATCATGATTTGGGCTTGCTTCTCTGCCTCAGTGCCTGGACCATTTGCCATCATTGAGGGGAAAATGAATTTCCAAGTTTACCAAAATATCCTACAGGATCATTTCAGGGTGGCTGTCTGCCAGCTGAAGCTTAGTAGAAGTTGGGTGATGTAGTAGGACAATGATCCTAAGCATTGAAGTAAATTCACTGCAGACCGGCTTCAGAAAAAGAAAATGCGCCTTTTGGAGTGGGCTATTAAGAGCCCAGACCTTAACTTTGTAAAGATGCCCTGGAATGTCCTCAACACAACCGTTCACACCAGACAACCTACAAATGTGTCTGTGCTAAAGCAGTCTGGTAAAGAGCAATGGTCTAAAATTCCTCTTGAACATTGTGCAGGCCTGACCCAGAGCTACTGAAAGCGCTTGCTTGAAGCCATTGCTGCCAAAGGTGTTTTAACCAGCTACAGTGCCTTTAAATACTGTTCATACCCCTTAAAATTTCCCACATGTTGTCATGTTACAACCAAAAACGTAAATGTATTTTATTGGGATTTTATGTGATAGACCAACACAAAATGGCACATAATTGTGAAGTGGAAGGAAAATTAAAGATGGTTTTATTATTTATTTTTTTTACAAATAAATATCTGAAAAGTGTGGCGTGCATTTGTATTCAGCTCCCTTTACTCTGATACCCCTAACTAAAATCTATTGGAACCAATTGCCTACAAAAGTCTCCTAATTGGTAAATAGAGTCCACCCAGTGTGTAATTTAATCTCAGTATAAATACAGTTGTTCTGTGAAGCCCTCAGAAGTTTGTTAGAGAACCTTAGTGAACAAACAGCATCATGAAGGCCAAGGAACACACCAGACAGGTCAGGAATAAAGTTGTGGGGACATTTAAAGCAGGGCTAGGTTACAAAAAAATATCCCAAGCTTTGAACATCTTACAGAGCACTGTTCAATCTATCATCAAATGGAAAGAGTATCGCACAACTGCAAACCTACCAAGACATGGCCGTCCAGGCAAGGAGAGCATTAATCAGAGAAGCAGCCAAGAGGCCCATGGTAACTCTGGAGGAGCTGCAGAGATCCACAGCTCAGGTGGGAGAATCTGTTGCGCAAGCCACAAATCTGGCCTTTATGGGAGAATGGCAAGAAGAAAGTCGTTGTTGAAAAAAAGCCATAAGAAGTCCCATTTGCAGTTTGTGATAAGCCGTGTGTGGGACACAGCAAACATGTGTCAGAAGGTGCTCTGGTCAGATGAGACCAAAATTTTACTTTTTGGCCTAAAAGCAAAACGCTATATGTGGCGGAAACTAATGCTGCACCCTGAGCTCACCATCCCCACCGTGAAAAAAAAAGTTCATTGTTTGCATTATCACATGATATTTGTGCAGTGGTTTTTCAAATGCAATTTTTTGGGGGAAAAAATGAACTGAAAGGAATTTTAGTGCACACATACACAAGGTAATACTCAATTGTTTGGTAAAATATGAGGTTTCGCTGAGAAAATAGATACCTAACATGCCATGCTTTAAAATTGTGCACGTCCATGGAGTTGTGACAAACGACGGTACCTAAAAATCTCCATAGGCAATGTTTTAAAAGCCTTTACAATTTACCAGTTTGGTGTTACACAGGAAGTCAGGTGCTAGAATTATTGCTCTGTCTGTCTGCATCACATATGTAATGAATTACATATGTGTGCAAGACCTATGTATGCGTGGAGACTAGGGCACGTAAAACATTTTTTAAATGTGATCTATTTTGTTTAAAATTCTTTTTTTTTTTACACTTTCTTTTTTTTTTATCAACTCTATTCCTATCACAAGGGATGAATAACATCCCTTGTGATAGCATGGGCAGTGACAGGTACTCTTTACTGAGAGTTCTGGTGTCTATTAGACTCCAGATTTCTCCTCCACCTCAAAAAACATCTGATCAAACCAAGATCAATTTGATCATATGCTTTGCAAGCAGGGTAACGGCTTGTAAACAACAAGCCAAAACTGGAAGTGACAAAATCCTTGTTGCTTCCAGTTTCATACACCATAGATAACCAGAGACAATCGGGGAAGGAATTCCTCATTCATGTCTATGGTGTTCCACCCCAACCGCTGTTTTTAGTCTCCGGCTCCCTAGGTGAATGGCGACTCTTGTAGAACCACTGAATCTTGAGGATGTACGGGTACGTCCTGTGAGGGGGTTAACTCGGTAGCGGGTGTGTGTGACCCCCTGGTTGGGCTCCCCACACAAAAACAGGGCCAGCAGACGGAGGTTGTGGTTTTCAAAATCAAAAGGTGCGGTTTATTTCTCTATGTACAGTGACAAAACACAGCAAAGCCAAAAAGAAACATAAACAAAATAAATCCTGGTCAGTTTGACCTCTGACTAAACATGCAGGTTTCCTAAACTAACAACTGGAATCAGCCTGGTGCTGTCCTAGTCCCTAAGTCCCTGGTTTAGTAAAAGTCCAAACAAATAGCCACACAGGCTTTGCCTCACCGCACAGGGGTTCACTCTCCCTAGACAGTCCACACAGGTCTGGTTCCAGGCATGAGCTAACATCTAATGAAGCTGGGAGTTCTTATAGAGGCCTAAATGAGCTGACAAGCTTCAGCTGGTCTCATCAACTCCCTGCCTCACGACGCCCAGCACTCTCCCTAGAGGTATGAGTCATTCATGAGCCCACTAGCCTCAGCTGGGCTTCATCACCTCCCTAGTTGTATAAGTCGGCATAAAGCCTGAATCTGGGAGAAATATATCTACCCCCCTGGATGCAACCAGGTGACTTTACCTTCCTGCTGTCACATACCCCCCCCTCTTGTTTTAACCTTGGGGTTGGAACACCAGCAATCAGGCATTCATGTACTCGAGACAAAGCATCCACATTCCCCATTTGAACGCCAGGGCGATGCTTTACTGTGAAGTTGAATTCCTGTAGGGCCAGGAACCACCTATTCACTCTTCTATTTGTCTCCTTGTTTTGAGCCATCCACTTTAACGGAGCGTGATCCGTAACCATGTCAAAGTGCCTACCTAGCAGATAGTACCGAAGGGAATCTAGAGCCCACTTCACCGCTAAACACTCCTTTTCAACCGTGGCGTAATTTACCTCATGGGACTTCAACTTCCTGCTGAGGTAAATGACTGGGTGCTCTTCCCCGTTCCAGACCTGGGACAATACTGCTCCTGACCCCACATCTGACGCATCACTTTGTACGACAAAGTCTTTAGAGAAGTCGGGTGAGTACAACACTGGCTGGCTACATAAGGCTTGTTTCAAGAATTGGAACGCTGCCTCAGCCTCGGGGGTCCATTTAATCATGACCGACCCTTTCCCTTTCGTCAGGTTGGTTAGGGGCACAGCCTTAGAAGCAAAGTGGGGAATGAAGCGCCGATAATAACCCGCGATTCCCAGAAAGGCTCGTACCTGCTTCTTGCTGTTGGGACGTGGCCAACTCTGGATGGCCTCGACTTTGTTGAGTTGGGGTTTTATTACTCCCCTGCCAATGGTGTACCCAAGATATTTGGCCTCCTCCTGCCCAATGGTACACTTCTTGGGGTTAGCCGTAAACCCCGCTTCCCGGATAGAGTCTAGGACTGCTTGCACTTTTGGCAGATGTGAGGCCCAATCTGTGCTATGGACAATTACGTCATCCAGGTAAGCCGCAGCATACTTCCGATGGGGCCTCAGTATCTGGTCCATTTTCCGCTGGAATGTGGCCGGCGCATTCTGTAACCCGAACGGCATTCTCTTATATTGGAACGCCCCGTCTGGGGTTACAAATGCGGTTTTCTCTTTGGCCGACTTGGCCAGGGGAATTTGCCAATACCCTTTTGTGAGGTCAAGAGTCGTCATGTATCGGGCTGTTCCCAGCCGGTCGATCAACTCATCTATACGTGGCATGGGGTAGGTGTCAAATTTTGTAACTTTGTTCAACTGACGAAAATCGTTACAAAATCGCCAGCTCCCATCCGGTTTAGGCACCAACACAATGGGACTAGACCAATCACTTTGGGACTCCTCTATCACCCCTAAGTTCAGCATTTTCTGTACTTCCTCCCGTATTGCCTCCCGTCGGGCCTCTGGGATCCGATAGGGTTTTAACTTCACCCTTTCACCGGGCGGGGTAATAATATCATGCTCTACCCCAGATGTTTGTCCCGGCAGCTCAGAGAACACCTCCTTGTTGCGAAGCACAAACTCCTTAACCTCCTGTTGTTGGGGTTGTGACAAGGTGGCTGCTATTCCAACCTCCGGAATCACGCAACCAGTTTGAGCTGGTGACCAAGTTTCTGCGACTAGGGACTCTCTATCCCTCCAGGCTTTCAACAGATTAACGTGATATATCTGTTCGGGCTTTCGCCTTCCTGGTTGTCTGACCTTGTAATTCACTTCGCTCACTTTTTCCATTATCTCGTAGGGGCCTTGCCATTTGGCAAGGAATTTACTTTCAACCGTAGGGACAAGTACCAATATCCTATCCCCCGGGGAAAAGGTACGGGTCTTTGCTCCACGGTTGTACACTCTCTGCTGTGCCAACTGCGCTTGGGCCAAATGTTCCTTCACGATGGGCATTACCTGTGCAATTCGATCTTGCATCAGGGCGACATGCTCAATCACACTCCTGTGGGGAGAACTCTCACTTTCCCAAGTTTCCTTGGCAATATCCAACAGCCCTCTTGGGTGTCTCCCATACAGTAACTCAAAGGGGGAGAATCCCGTAGAGGATTGGGGCACCTCCCTAATAGCAAACATCAAATAAGGAAGTAGACAGTCCCAATCCTTTCCATCTCTATCCACCACTTTCTTCAACATTTGTTTTAGGGTTTTGTTGAATCTTTCAACCAGCCCATCGGTTTGGGGGTGATACACAGATGTACGCAATTGCGTCACTTTGAGCAATTTACACAGCTCTTTCATAACCCGGGACATAAAGGGTGTACCTTGGTCCGTAAGCAGTTCTTTACAAATACCCACCCGGCTAAAAACAAGAGATAGCTCTTTGGCTATGGTTTTGGCCGAGGTATTTCTGAGAGGGACCGCTTCTGGATAACGGGTGGCATAGTCCATTATAACCAATATGTACTGGTGCCCCCTAGCGGACTTGATTATAGGACCTACCAAATCCATTGCGATTCTCTCAAACGGGACCTCAATGATGGGTAGAGGGACCAGCGGGCTACGGAAATGTGGCATCGGGGCCGACCTCTGACACACAGGGCAGGAGGAACAATAATTTTCTATGTCCTTCATCACCCCAGGCCAATAGAATCTCTGTAATACCCTCTCTCGGGTTTTCTCTGTCCCCAGATGACCTCCAAGAATGTGCCCATGGGCCAACTCCAACACCAACTTCCTGTAAGGTTTGGGCACCACAAGCTGCTCAACGGTTTCTTCTGCCCTTTTTGCCACCCGATACAGTAGGTCCTTCTCTACGCTGAAGTATGGGTAAGTGCAGGTATTATCTGGGTTCACTAACTCGCCATCTATTTCCACTACGTTTTCCCGTGCCTTTATTAGGGCGGGGTCTTTTAACTGTTCTGTGGCAAAATTTTCCCTGTGAACCTCCAGATCAGAAAACTCCACAGACGGTAGGTTTTCGTCTGAGGAGGTGGGCTCCTCTCCAGTTTCTTGAGTCTCCCCTGCCAATACTGACAAGGGAAATTCTGGAGAGTCCTCACCACTCTCAGAGGAGTTCTGGCTATCACATTCCTGGTACATAGGGGCACCAGTGGGGGGCTCAGGATCATCCCACAGTTCCCAGAACTTCGGAAAATCCCTTCCCACAATGGCATCATGCGGTAATTGAGATACTAACCCCACTGGATGAGAGAGGGTACCTTTGGGGGTCTCGAAACACACTGTAGTCACTGGATACTCTCGGGTGCCCCCATGCACACAAATAACAGCTACCTTGCTATTCCCAGAGACCTCTGTTTTAACTAATTCAGCCTTTATCAGGGTCACAAGGCTACCTGAATCCAGTAATACCACAACATTTCTACCATTAATACACATTTTGCATAAATGTTTCTCAGTTCCCCGAATGGCAGTGCATGCGACTGTCGCACACAGCGACTGACGTCTGTCCATCAGAAAGTCACATTGCATGGGTTCCTCCACAACCGGGCAATTTGCTGCAATATGTCCCGCTTGCCGGCAGCGGTAGCAAACAATCCATTTGGCTGCCTCTTGAGCCCCTGACTTCCCAGGCTGTTCTCGCCAAACTTTGGGTAGAGCTCCCACCCTCTCACTCTCTCCACCCTCACCCCTTGGAATCCTCTTATCCGCCCCTGGGGATGGTCTGGTCTTAGGGTGGAAAGTCAGAGAGTCTCTGGAAGAGGCCGTCAGGTTCTCTGTAGCCAAGTATTTCTCTACACGATCCACAAGACCACCGGCCGTCTCTGGGTCTCCATGGCTTACCCACTTTTGGATGGCAGTAGGAAGAGCTCTCAAAAACCGATCCATTACAACACGTTCCACAATCTCTGGTGCGGACAAAGTCTCTGGCTGTAGCCACTTCCTGCTCAGGTGAATGAGATCATACATTTGAGACCTGGGGGGTTTTCCAAGCTGGAAAGTCCAGTTATGCACACGCTGAGCCCGGACAGCCAGGGTGACACCCAGCCTTGCCAATATTTCAGCTTTTAGCATCACATAGTCTTTTGCTTGGTCAGGCTCTAGGTCATAGTAAGCCTTCTGCGATTCACCAGTTAACAGAGGAGCCACCAGTCCAGCCCACTGCTCCTCAGGCCACTTTTCTCTTTCAGCAGTCCTTTCAAATGTGGTCAAAAATACCTCTGGATCATCCTCTCCAGTCATTTTTGTCAATAAACGACTCACCCCAAAGGACGCGGTATTAGTGGGACGGCTTTCCTCACTGGTCTGCGGACGTTGCTGCATTACTGCTTCCATTTGTTGTAGTCTCTGCTCTTGCTTCTGTAACAGGTCTATGAAGCGGGCCTCAGATTGCTGCTGGGCTTGTTGATGAGCTTGCTGCTGGGCTGCAAGGCTCCTTTGCAAACCTGCATTTGTCTGCTGTTGATTGGCATTTGCTAGAGCCAGCTGTTTCAGTATCTCCTCCATGCTGGCTTAAAAAAAACTGCCCGCATTCTCCACCAACTGTGAGGGGGTTAACTCGGTAGCGGGTGTGTGTGACCCCCTGGTTGGGCTCCCCACACAAAAACAGGGCCAGCAGACGGAGGTTGTGGTTTTCAAAATCAAAAGGTGCGGTTTATTTCTCTATGTACAGTGACAAAACACAGCAAAGCCAAAAAGAAACATAAACAAAATAAATCCTGGTCAGTTTGACCTCTGACTAAACATGCAGGTTTCCTAAACTAACAACTGGGATCAGCCTGGTGCTGTCCTAGTCCCTAAGTCCCTGGTTTAGTAAAAGTCCAAACAAATAGCCACACAGGCTTTGCCTCACCGCACAGGGGTTCACTCTCCCTAGACAGTCCACACAGGTCTGGTTCCAGGCATGAGCTAACATCTAATGAAGCTGGGAGTTCTTATAGAGGCCTAAATGAGCTGACAAGCTTCAGCTGGTCTCATCAACTCCCTGCCTCACGACGCCCAGCACTCTCCCTAGAGGTATGAGTCATTCATGAGCCCACTAGCCTCAGCTGGGCTTCATCACCTCCCTAGTTGTATAAGTCGGCATAAAGCCTGAATCTGGGAGAAATATATCTACCCCCCTGGATGCAACCAGGTGACTTTACCTTCCTGCTGTCACAGTCCATTTAACCACTTAAGCCCCGGACCATTTTGGCTGGTTAAAGACCAGAGCACTTTTTGCGATTTGGCACTGCGTCGCTTTAACTGACAATTGAATGGTCGTGCGACGTGCCTCCCAAACAAAATTGACGTCCTTTTTGTCCCACAAATAGAGCTTTCTTTTGGTGGTATTTGATCACCTCTGCGGTTTTTATTTTTTGCGCTATAAACAAAAATAGAGCGACAATTTTGAAAAAAAACCAATATTTTAAACTTTTTGCTATAATAAATATCCCCCAAAAATTGTATATAAAGTTTTTTTTTCCCCTCAGTTTAGGCCGATACGTATTCTTCTACATATTTTTGGTAAAAACAATCGCAATCAGCGTTTATTGATTGGTTTGCGCAAAAGTTATAGCGTTAACAAAATAGGGGATAGTTTTATGGCATTTTTATTTTTTTAACTAGTAATGGCGGCGATCAGTGATTTTTTTTGTGACTGCGACATTATGGCGGACACATCGGACACTTTTGACACATTTTTGGGACCATTGTCATTTTTACAGCGATCAGTGCTATAAAAATGCACTGGTTACTGTAAAAAATTACACTGGCAGTGAAGGGGTTAATCACTAGGGGCGCTGAAGGGGTTACGTGTGCCTAAGGGAGTGATTACTACTGTTAGGGGGGCGTGGCTACGAATGACACGTCACTGATCTCCACTCTGATTACACAGAGCGGAAATCAGTGACAGTGTCAGTAGGCGAGCAGGGAGATGTTGTGTTTACACTAACATCTCCCTGCTCCATCCCTCCGTGAGACGATCGCGGGGATCCCCACAGCGATCGAGTCCACGGGACCCGCGGTCCAACTCACGGGGATGGCGGCAGGGTCGCGAGCGCGCCGCCGGCGGCGCACTCGCGACCACGCGGCAGGCAGTTAAAGGGCAACGTACAGGTACGTGATTGTGCCTGTAGGTGCCATTCTGCTGACGTATATATGCCGTGGCCGGTCCTAAAGTGGTTAAGGAAAGTGGTTAATGGGTCTGTTCAATAAAGACATGAGAAATTGTAATTAATTGTGTTGTTTTCAGCTTAAGCACATTTAGTCTGTCTTTTGTTGTGACTTAAATGAGGATCGGATCATATCTAATGGCAAATTACTGCAGAAAACCAAGTATTTCCCATGAGTTCCCATACTTTTTCTCACCACTGTATTTATTTAAGAATATAAACATACATTTACATATAAATATTATGTAACCGTATAATAGCAAAAAATGCAATGGCATTACAAATTGTCTGGGCGCATGGTTAAGCTCTTTACCTGGGTTATTGTCAAAATTTAACTGTCAGGGTTCAATGTTATGCTACTGAAGACAGTTACAGACTGTTGACATACTACTGGAGATGGTTAAAGGCTGTAGACATGTTGCAGATGTGGGTCGAAAATAGAAATATTCTAGAGAAGACAGTCAGAGACTGGGGACAATCTTGCTACCATTAGGGTAGATTTATGTGTCTACATTTCTCTTGCCTCTGAATTCCAATCTGCTTCCCAAGCTACTGACAGACTGTGAGGAGGCAATGTGATACCTCCTTACTGCCTGTTTTAACCTAATTTTTGCCAACAATCGCACAAGGTTGCGAGGTGTTTGCAGCACTTCCTCTTTGACTTGCATGTGTAGCGCTCGGCGGGATTGCCGCCCGCTGATCGCTATATGTCCGGTCAACTTAGCTGTGGTCACGAAGCGAAGCATCACAGCTGCAGCATGCCCTCCACTGTCTATTGCAGCTTTTGAGGGGGGGGGGGTGGTGGGGTGAGGCGGTTTGTGAGCAGCAAAAGCACAGACGAACCGCACATTTTCTATGCCCACCCCCCTTCCCCCAACCACAAGTCTAAAAGCAGGGCTTTACATTATCTTTACAACTCAATGCTTCCACTACTCACTGCTGGGGTCTGTGGGCCACACAATAAATACTATAGGGCCACATTTAGCCCTTTGGCTGTAGATTAGGAAGCCAAGTTTTAATATATGAGTACATTCAGTACTGCAGGAGCTGCCTCTCTCAGGACAACACAGTATTGAGTGGGTGGCTGTGTCAGAAGATCCACTACTACAAATGACAGAGATAATCTATTGCACAGGTCTTTTTTTCCACAGCACTGCTAAATTTCTTTCTGTAAGTGTATTATCATGATTCCACCGAGACACAGTTACTATTATTTTTTCAGTATTTAGAAATACCAATAACCATAACACATGAATACGATAATTATTTCTCTGAGGAGCACTTGATGCACCACACATAGTTCTTAAGTAAATTACAGCTACAAGAAGAAGTGAGTCTCTGCGGCTTGGCGTTTCATATAATGCCTTTGTTGTACCCAATATCTGTTTTAAATGACTTTTTCTCAACATGAGGTTTTATTCGGGTGTCACGGAATACAGAGGCAAAAGAAAGATCTTTCATTCTAGGTGCTAATGCTCATTAAGGATGAAAACGAATTTTCCAGCTGCATCAACCGTGAGCTGCTTTGCAAAGGCTGAATAAAACATCTAAGCCATCGTTTCGACACAATAACCCACATGGGGGAAGAACAATTAGAAGAGCCACCTATTGGGATGTTCTCTATTGTGCAATAAATGAGCAAGCTGGACCTATTTTTCTACAGAAGAAGCTGGTGATACTTTTATGAAGCGCTGAATTTTTTTGTCATATCACAATTGGTTCTTCTCTCGCAGTTAGGGTATTTGAAGAAATGTGTGCTCTTTTACAGATTTAAAGGTTTTTCTTGTTTCCAAATTCAATACATTTATGCTTTTTTTTTTTTGCTTAAATAGATATACATTCATCTACAAGTGAAAAGATTTGTTGATTTCGATGTTACAGGTCTAAGTTGACAACACTACAGGACAGGTGTTTTCAGTATATCTGTTGTCACAATATAAAAATTAAAGAGGTTGTCTTATGAAACATGTTAAACTTTTACCAAATCCCCCAGGAGACCAAGTGCATGTAGCACTTGGTTCTGCTGAAATCCAGCATACTGTTGCTAAGCAGCTAGGTATTGCAGTTTGGCATTTCCCCCACCCACCCCAAATTGTGTATAACAGTGCTGGTCTTTGGCAGTAGGGGCTGTTCTGGTGACCAGTGCTGCCATTTGCCACACATCACACAGCCTGCAGCTTGTCTGATCTATTTGTGGCTGCTTGTAAACATACACAGCCTTGGCAGTGGGCAGATAGATCACACAGCCCCACAGCATGCTATTTTACTATTATGAATGAGCAAGCAGCCCTGTGAGGCTGTGTCATACATGGCATTGACCCCAATATTGCTGATTGTTCATTTATAACAGTAAAACTTCACTCAGTGCTGTAAGGCTGTGTGATCCATCTTTGGTGGCTGTATATGTTTTCAAGCAGCTGCAGATAGACCAAGTAGCTTGTGCAGCTCTGAATGATCTTTTACTGTTATGAATGAACAAGCAGCACTGTTGAGGCTGTGTGATAAAGCTGCAGGTGCCCTGTATGTTTACTAGAAGCCAGAGGCTCTATCACACATCCCCGTGCTACTGATTGTTCCTTCATAAGAGTAAAGAAACGTAGAGAGAGTGGGTGGGGCTCAGTGCTGGTTGTACTTCCTCCCACAAAAACTCCAATAAATTGGGCTAAAGACTGGGTGCAGCACCAGCCAACATTAACATCAATCAAGATGTACTTTTATCCTGCAATGGGGCTACCAATTAAAATAGGAATAAGTGCTGTATGTACTTGGTCCCCTGGAGGATTTAATAAAAGTAAAAAAAAAAAAGTTCTTTAACAACTTCAGCCCCGGACCATTTTGTCTGGTTAGAAACCAGGCCCCTTTTTGCGATTCGGCACTGCATTGCTTTAACTTACTTGTCCTGCGGCGTGGCTCCCAAACAAAATTGACGTCCTTTTTTTCCAACAAATAGAGCTTTCTTTTGGTGGTATTTGATCACCTTTGCGGTCCGGGGCTGAAGTAGTTAATGCATATCAATTGACCAGATCGTGGGTGCAATGCTACAGTTCTGCAGACTGTCTGTGTAGCTGTCTGCCCTTATCTCCAATACGGGCAGGCAGTTACACTCTAACAGGAAGCTCAATGAACTACCTAGAGCAATCAACAATGCCCTGGTAGTTTATTGAGAACTACAAGCCTAAGGACTTGAAGTCTTTTAATTCACAAAGCACTGTGAATGGATGAAGCAGCTGGGTGGACAGAGCCCCACTCAGCCTTTTTTTTTAGATTATGACAGCGGGCGGGGAGAGAAGACCCCCTGCGCGCTGTCAAAAGGGGGGATTTAGGTCTGGACTTTGACTAGGCCGTTCTAACACATGAATATGCTTTGATCTAAACCATTCCATTGTAGCTCTGGCTGTATAATTAGGGTCGTTGTCTTGCTGGAAGGTGAACTTCCACCCCAGTCTCAAGTTTTACGCAGACTGTAACAGGTTTTCTTCTAAGATTGCCCTGTATTTGGCTGCATCCATCTTCCCATCAACTCTGACCAGCTTCTCTGTCCCTGCTGATAAAAAGCATCCCCACAACATGATGCGTGTGTTCAGAGTGATGTGCAGTGTTTTCGTTTTCCGCCACACATAGTGTTTTGCTTTTAGGCCAAAAAGTTCAATTTTGGTCTCATCTGACCAGAGCACCTTCTGACACGTGTTTGCTGCTGTGTCACCCACATGGCTTCTCGCAAACTGCAAAGAGGACTTCTAATGGCTTTCTTTCAACAATGGCTCTCTTCTTGACACTCTTCCATGAAGGCAAGATTTGTGGAGTGCACGACTAATGCCGCATACAGACTACCGTTTTTCATGACGAGATAAATGCAATTTTTTAATTTAGTCATTAAAAACGACCGTGTGTAGGCTCCAGAGCATTTTTCGTGACGTGAACAATGGCCATTAAATATTTGGAACATGCTCTATTTTTTCTCGTCATTTTTCACGTCGTCGTTTTTCTCATCGTGAAAAACGGCCGTGTGTATACTTTAACGACGTGAAAAAAACGTGCATGCTCAGAAGCAAGTTATGAGATGGGAGCGCTCGTTCTGGTAAAACTAGCGTTCATAATGGAGATATAACATTCGTCACGCTTTAACGGACTAAAGAGCACAAGGCTGAAAAGCGCGAATCGTCTCTCACCAAACTTTACTAACACGAGGATCAGCAAAAGCAGCCCAAAGGGTGGCGCCATCTGAATGGAACTTCCCCTTTATAGTGCCGTCGTACGTTTTGTACGTCACCGCACTTTGTTCGAGCATTTTTTTTCATGATCGTGTGTAGGCAAGGCAGGCTTGAGAAGAATCGCGTCGAGAAAAACGTAGTTTTTTCAATGACATTAAAAAACGGTCGTGTGTACGCGGCATAATAGTTGTCCTGTGGCCAGATTCTCCCTTCTGAGCTGTGGATCTCTGCAGCTCCTCCAGAGTTACCATGGGCCTCTTGGCTGCTTCTCTGATTAATGCTCTCCTTGCACGGCCTGTCAGTTTAGGTGGGCAGCCATGTCTTGGTAGGTTTGCAGTTGTGCCATAAACTTTCCATTTTCAGATGATGGCTTGAACAGTGCTCCGTGAAATGTTCAAAGCTTGGGATATTTTTTTATAACCTAGTGCTGCTCTAAACTTCGCTATAACTTTATCCCTGACCTGTCTGGCGTGTTCATTGCCCTTCATGATGCTGTTTGTTCACTAAGGTTCTCTAACAAACCTCTGAGGGTTTCATAGAACAGCTGTATTTATACTGAGATTAAATTACACACAGGTGGACTCTATTTACTAATTAGGTAACTTCTAAAGGCAATTGGTTCTGCTAGATTTTAGTTAGGGGTATCAAAGTAAAGGGGTCTGAATACAAATGCACCCCACACTTTTCAGATATTTATTTGTAAAAAAAAATTAAAACCATTTATCATTTTCCTTACACTTCACAATTATGTGCCACTTTGTGTTGGTCTATCACAGGGCTCAAAATTTCAAGTCCTGAGCTACTAGCCAGGCCTTAGGAGTTACTCGCCACCAGTTGTCCCACCCAACCCCTGCCCCACCCATAATTCCGCCCCTAAACACGCCCTCATAAATGATCTCATGAAATTACACTGTTAAATGTTTTATACAGAAACAAGTTACAAAAATAAATATTAACAACTTTATCAGTGCAACATATCAGTGCCCACTCATCAGTGCAGCCGCACCAGTGCCCATCAATGCAGCTTCACCAGTGCCCATCTTTGCAGCCTAATTAGTGCCCATCAATGCAGCCTCATCAGCTTTACCAGTGCCCATCAGTGCGGCCTCACCAGTGCCCATCAGTGCGGCCTCACCAGTGCCCATCAGTGCGGCCTCACCAGTGCCCATCAGTGCGGCCTCACCAGTGCCCATCAATGCAGCCTCACCAGTGCCCATCAGTGTAGCCTGATCAGTGCCCATCAAACCGGCCTGATCAGTGCCCATCAATGCAGCCTGATCACTGCCAATCAATACAGCCCCAATGCAATGCAGTGAAATTGGAGGTATAGGTATGATAGATTGGGGGGGGGGTGGAATTGGAGGCATAAGTATGATTCAGACCTATGCCTCCAATTCTACCCCCACCCAATCCATTATACCTATGCCTCCAATTAACCCTCTCCCCCCTCCCCAATCCAGAACATCTATGCTCTCAATTCCCTTTACTCCCAGCACACATCTTGTTCAATCCCTCATTCAATGCCTACAACCCCCTCAAGCACATGTTCTGCTTCCAATCACAGCACACTGTCATAGTTACCATTCTCCTGCAGCCACAGGGGTCAGGCTGCGGCATCGGTGCACACTGAGGGTGGACCGAGAGGGTTCGAGCCCACCCACTTAGAACTGGCTTGAGGCATTCCTTAGGTGTGCAGCAAGAGGGAGGTGGAGAGGGGCGATCCCAAGTGGCTGTTGAAATGCCCGGGCTGCGGGGGGCGGGATGTGCAGCAAGGAGGGATGGAGAGCGGTGGTCCCAGGCGCTGGCTATTCTAATTTAAATGCCCGCGCTGCGAGTGCGGGGGGCGGGATGTGCTGCAAGGAGGTAGGGAGAGGGGCACCTGGGACCGCCCCTCTCCCTCCCTCCTTGCCGCACATCCCACCCCCCGCACTCGCAGCGCGGGCATTTCAATTCGAATAGTCAGCACCTGGGACCGCCCCTCTCCCTCCCTCCTTGCCGCACATCCCGCCCCCGCACTCGCAGCACGGGCATTTCAATTAGAATAGTCATCGACTGGGACCGCCCCTCTCCCTCTCTCCTTGCCACACATCCCGCCCCCCCGCACTCGCAGCGCGGGCATTTCAATTAGAATAGTCAGTGCCTGGGACCGCCCCTCTCCCTCCCTCCTTGCCGCACATCCCGCCCCCCGCACTCGCAGCGCGGGCATTTAAATTAGAATAGTCAGTGCCTGGGACCGCCCCTCTCCCTCCCTCCTTGCCTCACATCCCGCCCCCCGCACTCACAACACGGACATTACAATAATTACTATTGAAATGCCCGCGCTGCGAGTGCGGGGGGCGGGATGTGCGGCAAGGAGGGAGGGAGAGGGGCGATTCCAGGCGGCTGACTATTGTAATGGCCGCGCTGCGAGCCTGTGCGTGGCAGGGGGGCTTTCCTGGGACAGTGCAGCCCTGTACTTACTCACACTCCTCATAATTCCACTCGCAAAATGCGAGCAGGCGAGTGGAATTTTTGAGGGCTGGTCTATCACATAAAATCAATTTACATTTTTGGTTGTAACATGACAAAATTTGGAAAATTTCAAAGGGTGTGAATACTTTTTCAAGGCACTGTAACTCTAACTTGTCAGACTTTACAAATGAACCGCATATGATTGTCAGCCATGCATTGAACTCAACTGGCTGGGAATCCCATGCTGCCAGCATAATTCAAACCTAAAGAATAGTAGAGTGAAAAAGGGGGAATCAAGGCTGGGAGAGAGCATAGTAATGTAACCTGTCTTATGGTCCATCAGATCTGGTGAGAGGTCTCTGTTAAAAGTGTAGCAAGGTGTTGGAACTTTTTTCAAGTTTGGGTGTATGCACCATTTGCCTACGGATGGACAAGGTTCTTTTTTTGTTATAATTAAAGAGGTAATTGCATTTGCATGTTTATGTTGAATCGAGTTCACAGGAGAAAAGATATGTTCACATATGGACTGTCATGAACTTTCATGCTTTTTTTTGTTTTGTTTTTTAAATCCGGAAAAAGTTTATTAACAACCTTTTAACAATACAAAAACAATGCACATTCCAGAGTGTTTTTTCATACAATACTTTCACAGAAATTTAAATTGAAGTTCAACAATGCTCTTTTTCACAACCTAAGCAGGTATATACACCAAATCAAAACTGACATGCCATCAAGTGTTATGTCTCCCAAGATATACATTTGTATATACGGCCAAAGGAGATGCCCCTAACTCATCCCTCCCAGAATATCCAGCTGAGCACTTTCCGAAGGTGAGGACATGCTGTGCAATTGAATCCTCACTTTAACTCAGTGTTTCTCAACTCCAGTCCTCAAGGCGCCCCAACAGGTCATGTTTTCAGGATTTCCCTCAGATGAAATGGCTTTGGTAATCACTAAGGCAATGAAACTGATCAAATCACCTGTGCAAAATAATGGAAGACCTGTTGGTGTGCCTTGAGGACTGGAGTTGAGAAACACTGCTTTAACTCAATAGCCTATCCAAGACCAGATCTAATGGAGCTAAGCCTGGGGTAGCTATCCAGCATCCCCAGATTTTATTGAACTGGTCTGTGCTGCCCCTGTACTGATATATCAAGCGCTCATATCCCAATGTTGTTGCCTTGTTGTATAACCACACATCTCTAGGGTTGAAGGGGATTGATAAATCCAATGTTGCAAAAGCAGCTTTCGTGCTTGAAATAGCACCCTGAATACCGCCTCTCTGACATCCGGTATAACCTCATCCCAATATACCTAGTGGGCACGGCTTAGGGTCAAGTGGTATAGCTAATTGAAAAATACTATTAATAGTTCATACTATATCGGCCCAGTAGTGGTGCAACTTTGGGCATCGCCACATGAGATATATGAGGTCCCCATTACCTCTACTGCATCTTTCACACAATGGGTCAGGACAGAGACAGAGAGTAAATCATTTAAAGCAGGCTGCCGTGAACCCGTATTATAATATACAGTTGGAACAGTCTTTGGGTTACATTCAATGAGCAGCCGCGAACTGACTCCAAGGCCTCAGTCCATTGATCTCCATCAATGTCACCTAAATCTTTCAACCATTTTTTCATAGCCATGTTAGGAAATGATCTAGGTATCCCGGCAGCAGCATTGCATAGCATCTGGAAATGAATCCTTTAGTGGTGGTGGATTGCTCCATCATATTGAAAAGAGGAGTTGGGGATAGCACCGACAGCTCCAGGGATGCTTGCGCTTTAATAGCATGCTGTAGTTGAAAATAGGGGAAATGCATAGTGTTGGACAATCCATATCTGGTTTGCATCTGGATAAATGAGAGCAACCCAATCTGGGACCCCCTCTCTTCCCATCCTTAGCTGGGTTAGACTTTTAGAGTCTAGATTCTAGATTTATTTTTTAAGAATTTTTTCTTCCCTGCAAAGAGCATTTCTTACCAATATGTATTCATATTTTCAATTTTTCTTTACTTAAAGTGGTTGTAAACCCTTTTATCTTTTTTTTTTTTTTTTACTAACCTGCAAGACAAAGCTATAATGAGCTAGTATGACTAGCATACTAGCTCATTATGTACCACTTACCTTCGATCGGGGCCCCCGAAGTCGTCCGTGTCCCTTCTCTAGCCGCATCCATCGCTGCGGCGATAGCCGGAATGTTACTTCCGGGTATCGCCGCTGCAGCCAATCACAGCGCCGCTCCGGCGCTGTGATTGGCCGGAGCGGCGAAGACGTGACTCCGCGCATGCGCGCGTGAGCTGTCGAATTCGGCTACGTCGTCGAATGTTGCGACCTAGCCGAATTTGTGAATGGGGTGACGTCAGCGTCGCCACATTTACATACAAATATCTCCTTAACCGTGTAGGTTAAGGAGATATTTCATGCACCTACAGGTAAGCCTTAATCTAGGCTTACCTGTAGGTCTTTGTTTAAAAAGTGGGTTTACAACCACTTTAAAGTAATTTTTTGCATCATACTCCTGATGAGTGTACAAGAGCCATGAAACGTGTAGGTTTTTGACTTCTTATAGTCTGCACAGACAGTTCAGCTTTTACAAACCCCCATATATCATATTATATGTATATACAGTATCTCACAAAAGTGAGTACACCACTCACATTTTTGGAAATATTTTATTATATCTTTTCATGTGACAACACTGAAGAAATTACACTTTGCCACAATGTAGTGAGTGTACAGCTTGTATAACAGTGTATATTTTCTGCCCCTTCAAAAGAACTCAACACACAGCCATTAATATCTAAACCGCTGGCAACAAAGTGAAAATGTCCAAATTGGGCTCAAAGTGTCAATATTTTGTGTGACCATTATTATTTTCCAGCACTGCCTTAAACCTCTTGGGCACGGAGTTCACCAGAGCTTCACAGGTTGCCACTGGAGTCCTCTTCCACTCCTCTATCACGACATCATGGAGCTGATGGATGTTAGAGACCTTGCGCTCCTCCATTTTCCATTTAAGGATGCCCCACAGATGCTCTATAGGGTTTAGGTCTGGAGATATGCTTGGCCAGTCTATTACCTTTACCCTCAGCTTCTTTAGCAAGGCAGTGGTCATCTTGGAAGAGTTTTTGGGGTCGTTATGTCAGAATACAGCCCTGCGGCCCAGTCTCCGAAGGGAGGGGATCATGCTCTATTTCAGTAGGTCACAGTACATGTTGGCATTCATGGTTCCCTCAATGAACTGTAGCTCCCCAGTGCCAGCAGCACTCATGCAGCCCCAAACCATGACACTCCCACCACCATGCTTGACTGTAGGCAAGACACACTTGTCTTTGTACTCCTCACCTAGTTGTCGACAACACATGCTTGACACCATCTGAACCAAATAAGTTTATCTTGGTCTCATCAGACCACAGCACATGGTTCCAGTAATACATGTCCTTAGTCTGCTTGTCTTCAGCAAACTGTGTGCAGGCTTTATTTTGCATCATCTTTAGAAGAGGCTTCCGTCTGGGACGACAGCCATGCAGACCAATTTGATGCAGTGTGCAGCGTATGGTCTGAGCACTGACAGGCTGACTCCCCACCCCTTCAATCTCTGCATCAATGCTGTCAGTGCTGATACGTTTACTTCCCAAAGACAACCTCTGGATATGACGCTGAGCACGTGCACTCAACCTCTTTGGTTGACCATGGTGAGGCCTGTTCTGAGTGGAACCTGTCCTGTTAAACCGCTGTATGTTCTTGGCCATTGTGCTGCAGCTCAGTTTCACGGTCTTGGCAATCTTCTTATAGCCTAGGCCAGTGATGGCGAACCTTGGCACCCCAGATGTTTTGGAACTACATTTCCCATGATGCTCAGCTACACTGCAGAGTGCATGAGCATCATGGGAAATGTAGTTCCAAAACATCTGGGGTGCCAAGATTCGCCATCTTTATGTAGAGCAACAATTCTTTTTTTCAGACCCTCAGAGAGTGTTTTGCCATGAGGTGCCATGTTGTATGTAGTATGAGAGAGTGAGAGCAATAACACCAAATTTAACACACCTGCTCCCCATTCACACCTGATACCTTGTAACACTAATGAGTCACATGACACCAGGGAGGGAAAATGGCTAATTGTGCCCAATTTGGACATTTTCTCTTAGGGGTGTACTCACTTTTGTTGCCAGCGGTTTAGACATTAATGGCTGTGTGTTGAGTTATTTTGAGGGGACAGCAAATTTACACTGTTATACAAGCTGTACACTCACTACTTTACATTGTAGCAAAGTGTAATTTCTTCAGTGTTGTCACATGAAAAGATATAATAAAATATTTACAAAAATGTGAGGGGTGTAATTACTTTTGTGAGATACTGTATATAACTATGTATGAATATTTTTAAATGGTAGAAAATTATCTATTTAATCAACCATGTATATCTGGATTTTATGTAAAAAAATGTTGCATAGGGTTGTATCTATTTATTTATTTTAAAACTGTATCATGTATTCAGGCAATATATAATTGTGATTGATAGATCACATTGTATTACATATATATATATATATATATATATATATATATATATATATTGTGACAGCAGGAAGGTAAAGTCACCTGGTTGCATCCAGGGGGGTAGGTATATTTCTCCCAGATTCAGGCTTTATGCCGACTTATACAACTAGGGAGAGAGTTGATGAAGCCCAGCTGAGGCTAGTGGGCTCATGGATGAGTCATACCTCTAGGGAGAGGGCTGGGCGTCGTGCAGGCAGGGAGTTGATGAGACCAGCTGAAGCTTGTCAGCTCGTTTAAGGCCTCTATAAAAACTCCCAGATTCATTAGGTGTTTGCTCATGCCTGGAACCAGACCTGTGTGGACTGTCTAGGGAGAGTGAACCCCTGTGCGGTGAGACAAGCCTGTGTGGCTATTTGTTTGGACATTTACTAAACCAGGGACTTAGGGACTAGGACAGCACCAGGCTGATCCCAGTTGTTAGTTAGGAAACCTGCATGTTTAGTCAGAGGTCAAGTTGACCAGGGTTTATTTTGTTTATGTTTCTTTTTGCTTTGCTGTGTTTTTTTTTGTCACTATAAATAGAGAAATAAACCGCACCTTTTTGATCTTGAAAACCACAACCTCCGTCTGCTGGGCCTGTTTTTGTGTGGGGAGCCCATCCAGGGGATCACACACACCCGCTACCGAGTTAACCCCTTCACAGTTGGTGGAGAACCAGTGGCAGTTTTTTTTAAGCCAGCATGGAGGAGATACTGAAACAGCTGGCTCTAGCAAATGCCAATCAACAGCAGACAAATGCAGGTTTGCAAAGGAGCCTTGCAGCCCAGCAGCAAGCTCATCAACAAGCCCAGCAGCAATCTGAGGCCCGCTTCATAGACCTGTTACAGAAGCAAAAGCAGAGACTACAACAAATGGAAGCAGTAATGCAGCAACGTCCGCAGACCAGTGAGGAAAGCCGTCCCACTAATACCGCGTCCTTTGGGGTGAGTCGTTTATTGACAAAAATGACTGGAGAGGATGATCCAGAGGTATTTTTGACCACATTTGAAAGGACTGCTGAAAGAGAAAAGTGGCCTGAGGAGCAGTGGGCTGGACTGGTGGCTCCTCTGTTAACTGGTGAATTGCAGAAGGCTTACTATGACCTAGAGCCTGACCAAGCAAAAGACTATGTGATGCTAAAAGCTGAAATATTGGCAAGGCTGGGTGTCACCCTGGCTGTCCGGGCTCAGCGTGTGCATAACTGGACTTTCCATCTTGGAAAACCCCCCAGGTCTCAAATGTATGATCTCATTCACCTGAGCAGGAAGTGGCTACAGCCAGAGACTTTGTCCGCACCAGAGATTGTGGAACGTGTTGTAATGGATCGGTTTTTGAGAGCTCTTCCTACTGCCATCCAAAAGTGGGTAAGCCATGGAGACCCAGAGATGGCCGGTGGTCTTGTGGATCGTGTAGAGAAATACTTGGCTACAGAGAACCTGACGGCCTCTTCCAGAGACTCTCGGACTTTCCACCCTAAGACCAGACCATCCCCAGGGGCGGATAAGAGGATTCCAAGGGGTGAGGGTGGAGAGAGTGAGAGGGTGGGAGCTCTACCCAAAGTTTGGCGAGAACAGCCTGGGAAGTCAGGGGCTCAAGAGGCAGCCAAATGGATTGTTTGCTACCGCTGCCGGCAAGCGGGACATATTGCAGCAAATTGCCCGGTTGTGGAGGAACCCATGCAATGTGACTTTCTGACGGACAGACGTCAGTCGCTGTGTGCGACAGTCGCATGCACTGCCATTCGGGGAACTGAGAAACATTTATGCAAAATGTGTATTAATGGTAGAAATGTTGTGGTATTACTGGATTCAGGTAGCCTTGTGACCCTGATAAAGGCGGAATTAGTTAAAACAGAGGTCTCTGGAAATAGCAAGGTAGCTGTTATTTGTGTGCATGGGGACACCCGAGAGTATCCAGTGACTACAGTGTGTTTCAAGACCCCCAAAGGTACCCTCTCTCATCCAGTGGGGTTAGTATCTCAATTACCGCATGATGCCATTGTGGGAAGGGATTTTCCGAAGTTCTGGGAACTGTGGGATGATCCTGAGCCCCCCACTGGTGCCCCTATGTACCAGGAATGTGATAGCCAGAACTCCTCTGAGAGTGGTGAGGACTCTCCAGAATTTCCCTTGTCAGTATTGGCAGGGGAGACTCAAGAAACTGGAGAGGAGCCCACCTCCTCAGACGAAAACCTACCGTCTGTGGAGTTTTCTGATCTTGAGGTTCACAGGGAAAATTTTGCCACAGAACAGTTAAAAGACCCCGCCCTAATAAAGGCACGGGAAAACGTAGTGGAAATAGATGGCGAGTTAGTGAACCCAGATAATACCTGCACTTACCCATACTTCAGCGTAGAGAAGGACCTACTGTATCGGGTGGCAAAAAGGGCAGAAGAAACCGTTGAGCAGCTTGTGGTGCCCAAACCTTACAGGAAGTTGGTGTTGGAGTTGGCCCATGGGCACATTCTTGGAGGTCATCTGGGGACAGAGAAAACCCGAGAGAGGGTATTACAGAGATTCTATTGGCCTGGGGTGATGAAGGACATAGAAAATTATTGTTCCTCCTGCCCTGTGTGTCAGAGGTCGGCCCCGATGCCACATTTCCGTAGCCCGCTGGTCCCTCTACCCATCATTGAGGTCCCGTTTGAGAGAATCACAATGGATTTGGTAGGTCCTATAATCAAGTCCGCTAGGGGGCACCAGTACATATTGGTTATAATGGACTATGCCACCCGTTATCCAGAAGCGATCCCTCTCAGAAATACCTCGGCCAAAACCATAGCCAAAGAGCTATCTCTTGTTTTTAGCCGGGTGGGTATTTGTAAAGAACTGCTTACGGACCAAGGTACACCCTTTATGTCCCGGGTTATGAAAGAGCTGTGTAAATTGTTCAAAGTGACGCAATTGCGTACATCTGTGTATCACCCCCAAACCGATGGGCTGGTTGAAAGATTCAACAAAACCCTAAAACAAATGTTGAAGAAAGTGGTGGATAGAGATGGAAAGGATTGGGACTGTCTACTTCCTTATTTGATGTTTGCTATTAGGGAGGTGCCCCAATCCTCTACGGGATTCTCCCCCTTTGAGTTACTGTATGGGAGACACCCAAGAGGGCTGTTGGATATTGCCAAGGAAACTTGGGAAAGTGAGAGTTCTCCCCACAGGAGTGTGATTGAGCATGTCGCCCTGATGCAAGATCGAATTGCACAGGTAATGCCCATCGTGAAGGAACATTTGGCCCAAGCGCAGTTGGCACAGCAGAGAGTGTACAACCGTGGAGCCAAGACCCGTACCTTTTCCCCAGGGGATAGGATATTGGTACTTGTCCCTACGGTTGAAAGTAAATTCCTTGCCAAATGGCAAGGCCCCTACGAGATAATGGAAAAAGTGAGCGAAGTGAATTACAAGGTCAGACAACCAGGAAGGCGAAAGCCCGAACAGATCTATCACGTTAATCTGTTGAAAGCCTGGAGGGATAGAGAGTCCCTAGTCGTAGAAACTTGGTCACCAGCTCAAACTGGTTGCGTGATTCCGGAGGTTGGAATAGCAGCCACCTTGTCACAACCCCAACAACAGGAGGTTAAGGAGTTTGTGCTTCGCAACAAGGAGGTGTTCTCTGAGCTGCCGGGACAAACATCTGGGGTAGAGCATGATATTATTACCCCGCCCGGTGAAAGGGTGAAGTTAAAACCCTATCGGATCCCAGAGGCCCGACGGGAGGCAATACGGGAGGAAGTACAGAAAATGCTGAACTTAGGGGTGATAGAGGAGTCCCAAAGTGATTGGTCTAGTCCCATTGTGCTGGTGCCTAAACCGGATGGGAGCTGGCGATTTTGTAACGATTTTCGTCAGTTGAACAAAGTTACAAAATTTGACACCTACCCCATGCCACGTATAGATGAGTTGATCGACCGGCTGGGAACAGCCCGATACATGACGACTCTTGACCTCACAAAAGGGTATTGGCAAATTCCCCTGGCCAAGTCGGCCAAAGAGAAAACCGCATTTGTAACCCCAGACGGGGCGTTCCAATATAAGAGAATGCCGTTCGGGTTACAGAATGCGCCGGCCACATTCCAGCGGAAAATGGTCCAGATACTGAGGCCCCATCGGAAGTATGCTGCGGCTTACCTGGATGACGTAATTGTCCATAGCACAGATTGGGCCTCACATCTGCCAAAAGTGCAAGCAGTCCTAGACTCTATCCGGGAAGCGGGGTTTACGGCTAACCCCAAGAAGTGTACCATTGGGCAGGAGGAGGCCAAATATCTTGGGTACACCATTGGGAGGGGAGTAATAAAACCCCAACTCAACAAAGTCGAGGCCATCCAGAGTTGGCCACGTCCCAACAGCAAGAAGCAGGTACGAGCCTTTCTGGGAATAGCGGGGTATTATCGGCGCTTCATTCCCCACTTTGCTTCTAAGGCTGTGCCCCTAACCAACCTGACGAAAGGGAAAGGGTCGGTCATGATTAAATGGACCCCCGAGGCTGAGGCAGCATTCCAATTCTTGAAACAAGCCTTATGTAGCCAGCCAGTGTTGTACTCACCCGACTTCTCTAAAGACTTTGTCGTACAAAGTGATGCGTCAGATGTGGGGTTAGGAGCAGTATTGTCCCAGGTCTGGAACGGGGAAGAGCACCCAGTCATTTACCTCAGCAGGAAGTTGAAGTCCCATGAGGTAAATTACGCCACGGTTGAAAAGGAATGTTTAGCGGTGAAGTGGGCTCTAGATTCCCTTCGGTACTATCTGCTAGGTAGGCACTTTGACATGGTTACGGATCACGCTCCGTTAAAGTGGATGGCTCAAAACAAGGAGACAAATAGAAGAGTGAATAGGTGGTTCCTGGCCCTACAGGAATTCAACTTCACAGTAAAGCATCGCCCTGGCGTTCAAATGGGGAATGTGGATGCTTTGTCTCGAGTACATGAATGCCTGATTGCTGGTGTTCCAACCCCAAGGTTAAAACAAGAGGGGGGGGGTATGTGACAGCAGGAAGGTAAAGTCACCTGGTTGCATCCAGGGGGGTAGGTATATTTCTCCCAGATTCAGGCTTTATGCCGACTTATACAACTAGGGAGAGAGTTGATGAAGCCCAGCTGAGGCTAGTGGGCTCATGGATGAGTCATACCTCTAGGGAGAGGGCTGGGCGTCGTGCAGGCAGGGAGTTGATGAGACCAGCTGAAGCTTGTCAGCTCGTTTAAGGCCTCTATAAAAACTCCCAGATTCATTAGGTGTTTGCTCATGCCTGGACCCAGACCTGTGTGGACTGTCTAGGGAGAGTGAACCCCTGTGCGGTGAGACAAGCCTGTGTGGCTATTTGTTTGGACATTTACTAAACCAGGGACTTAGGGACTAGGACAGCACCAGGCTGATCCCAGTTGTTAGTTAGGAAACCTGCATGTTTAGTCAGAGGTCAAGTTGACCAGGGTTTATTTTGTTTATGTTTCTTTTTGCTTTGCTGTGTTTTTTTTGTCACTGTAAATAGAGAAATAAACCGCACCTTTTTGATCTTGAAAACCACAACCTCCGTCTGCTGGGCCTGTTTTTGTGTGGGGAGCCCATCCAGGGGATCACACACACCCGCTACCGAGTTAACCCCTTCACAATATATATATATATATATACATTCCATATATCATTCTTTGCAGTAACACGCCTCATCTAAAGTTCCAAATTCTTTTCTTTTCTTGTACACATGTAGACAGGGATGGAGGCCTGTCACTGCGGCTATGCCAGGTCACATTCTTTCTCATTTTTTCTCAAATGAGAGCAACCTACCATTGTTATAAATGTGACAGAGATGAGTAATACCATATGCTTACCACCTGGCTGCGCACTGCAGTTTTTCCAGCTCTGGGTAGATATTAATATTCCAGATTGGGCTGTATATTGTAAACCCTGACACTTGTTGCAACTGTTTAACTTTGGACCAAATCTTATGCATTAGCATATATGTGGGGTGCAATTTATTGGGTTTCAGTAAGAGCTGAGCCTCAAGAGCTTTCGGGAGAGTCTGGGCACCCACACAATGCAGCGCCATGGCCAATGTGGGATCAGTAACTGTTTCCCCCCCTGTATGTAGAGTCATCCATACCATTCAGCAGCTGCTGCAGCTGGGCTGCCAAGTAGTACAGCCAGGGACTTTCATGTTTGATTTAATATTGTTTGTTGTTTTTGATGTTATCCTAGCGCTGCTGTTTTTTTTTCATTGTAATATCATGTTGAAGCCTATTTGAAATGTTAGTGACTAGGTTTAGGTTTACTTACTAACTATGGACCTGTTTTCATTAAAGTAGAACTATGGACAAAACTTTTTATTTTTCACGGATAGAGTAAAGGAGGGTTATAACCCTAGTCAGATTTTTTTCGCCATCTATGTCCCATTACGCAGATATCTCTTCACTTCATGTCCCATAGCCAAACAGAAAGTGAGGGGAAATCCCTGCAAATTCAGGGAATCCCTTGGGGACTCCCAGGTCACCCGAACTAGTATCCCCATTAGAAGATTTCCCCTCTATTACTTTTCTGAGGACAACTAAAAAATTTGGATTTTTTTTACTTCCAATGATAATGCTAAACAGGACAAATAGAGAGTGTGAATCTCCCTGACGGGGACACAATCAGCAATAATAACTGGCAGGTGTTACAAAACTGAAAAAAAAAATGTTTTGCCTTTAGTTATACTTTAATTTTCTCACTCCTACACTTGCAGAAGTTTACTAGTACATCATATTAAACAGAAAACTTTTTAAATTGTGTTTGCCTAAAAGCAGAATTGAAATCAAAACTGAATCATCCAGCCACTTCTAAACAAAATTGTTACTTTACTTGAAAAAGCGAGACTAGCAATTCAGCCAGAAAGTCAATTAGCCCAAATTCTGTTTCTGTTATTATTTTCAAGTGTAGTAGTTTGAGTTTACAATAAACTCCAAAAATATTTTTTGTTTTTTTTAAAGAGATGAATGTAGTGCTTTGAATGTGCCACTTACTGTTATTCAGTCTTAGAGAAAATTCACTGACTCTGTTTTGAAAAAGTATGCAGGCTACGGAATTATAGAAATTGTGTGTATTGCCCATAAAAAGACAGTTGATTGTTATTGCTTTAATAAAGACGCTATAGAGGGGTAGGCAAAATGGGGCCCTCCAGCTGTTGCAGAACTACAAGTCCCTGCCAGTCCTGAAATGCCTCATGGGAAATGTAGTTCCACAACAGCTGGAGGGCCCCAGGTTGCCTACCCCTGCTATAGAGTTTGCATAATATTGTGACTTGTTGTCACTTGTGGGAAGCTAAATATCAGCAGCAACGATGTGTACACTCTCATAATGCTTGTAGTTGCGGTTAAAACTGCTCCCTTATATGTTGTCCAATAGGCTTTCCTTCTTTGTTATTTGGGAATGTGAAACAGCATCTATACTCTGTTTTCCAGAACACCTGGACTAGTGTAATTGCTAGAAGGGCATTACAGGATGATGTTTTTGGAAAAAGGTGCCTCTAGTATTTTCTTTAGTGTCAAGCATGTTTAACCCCTTCCTGGCTGCCCCAGCATCCTTTTAACTGGCTTGTATGCCTGGGGACAGGAAGGTCTGCCTAGTCATGTGACTGTGGCTGTCATTATGATCAGGAGCCATTCCCACTGGTTCCTGAACATTAGTACAGACCAAGGGTTGTCTTTGACAGCTCAGTCTCTGTGGTAGGAGTGTGCAGTGAGTGCGCTGTCAGCACGTAAACCTCTGCCACCTATAGGCGCACATGTGTGGTGCATGGGCGTTTACTTCTTCCGGACCAGCCGCCGCAGTTTTACTGCGGCAGGTTGGCTCCCCTGGGCGAAACAACGTTACCTTATGTCGCTTCGCCTTTTGGCCACTGGGGGGGCAAACATGCACCACCGGAGACAAAGGAACGTGCCCGTGGCTCGCCGCCAAAGCGAGTGCCCAGCGGGCGCGATGGCTGCCGGACACCTGCGATCGCTCATGACAGAGCGAGAACAGTGATCTGTGTGTGTAAACACACAGATCACAGTTCTCTCAGGGAAGAGGAGACTGATCGTGTGTTCATACTAAGTATGAACACCGATCTCTCTCTCCTCCTAGTAAGTCCCATCCCCCATAGCTATGATTAAACACTAAGAAAGTGTGAAACTAGTCAGCTCTAACCAGAATTTTGTGACTTGCTGTGCTGTATTTGGATTTTTGAAGATTTTACATAATAAAAGCTTTTTATTGGAGTGCTGCTGTCCAGAAGACTTGATCTTTTGTTTTGCCTATTTTGTAGATGCTATAACTTTTGCGCAAACCAATCGATATACGCTTATTGTGATTTTTTACCAAAAATATGTAGAAGAATACAGATCAGCCTAAACTGAGGAAAATATGTATGTGCTGACATCACCGCGTTCGCAGGACGGGAGTTTTTCATTGTAGCCGGCCGGCTTCATTTTTCTGCTTGTAATTTATCTACTTCATGTAAGTGTAATTCCCCTTTCTTTTTCGTACATCACGGGACACAGAGCGACTTAGTCATTGCTAATGGGTTATATAGTTTACCTTCAGGTGCTGGCACTGGCCACTTCCAAACCGGAAGTACCCTCCCCTATATAAGCCCCTCCCATCCGGGAGCACCTCAGTTTTTTTGCCAGTGTCTAAGGTGTTGGCCAAAGAGTAACATGTGTTTTCACTGGGCTTGCGTACAGGTTCTTTTGGGCCTCAGTAAGCTATTCCGGATCCAACCAAAAAAGCTTCATAGCTAAACGGTCGGTACCCGGGCCTTGCAGCAGAAGAGCAAGGTTTTGCCTGTAATGCCTCTCTTAGGAGGGCTGGACCCTGGGATCCAGAGCTCTGGTCATACCCACGACCAAGATGTTGTCTGTGCAGGGTGCTATACAGGTCCAGGGGAGTGGAATCCTTGGGAACCCGGTCCCTGAAGGTTTAATTACAATGCCTGCCGTGATAGGTGAAGTTTGGGCTTCTGTGGACCAAACAGAGTCCTGCGGCGGGGAACAGGTAAGTGGGGGCCCCCAGGAACTTGGTTCTATTGGGGGACCCCCAAGCCTAATTTGTCTGTCAGTGAGGAGTCCTTGGACCCTCCCACATCGTCCGGACCTGCTGTCGCAAGGACCGATATACCACCCTTCCTTACCAGCCCTAGGTTTGACGGCCTGGCTATTGAAGCCCACATTCTGAAAAAGAGAGGGCTCTCTAATTCTGTGGTATCTACCATGATCAATGCCAGGAAGCCGGTATCCAGGCAGATCTATTATAGGATCTGGAAGGCGTACATTACGTGGTGTGAGGCCAAGAAATGGCATCCACGTAAGTACGTGATAGGTAGGATTTTGGACTTCCTACAGTGGGCTGTAGATAGGAAGCTGGCCTTGAGTACTATCAAGGGTCAGATTTCGGCCTTGTCAATATTTTTTCAAAAGCCCTTGGCTTCGCATTCACTAGTCAAAGCTTTCATACAAGGAGTGATGCGTATTAGCCCTCCGGTTAGTATTCCCATATGTCCATGGGACTTAAACCTGGTTCTGTCGGTTCTACAGAAACAACCGTTTGAACCATTGCAACACATTTCCTTGGTTCTTCTCACCAGGAAATTGATTTTCTTAGTAGCCATTTGTTCGGCTAAAAGAGTATCGGAATTAGCCGCCTTGTCCTGTAGGGAGCCATATCTGGTTGTCCATAAGGACAGAGTAGTATTACGTCCTCATCCAGCCTTTCTTCCCAAGGTGGTATCGAGGTTTCATTTGAACCAAGATGTGGTTCTTCCTTCTTTTTTCCCCAAACCTAGCTCGGTAGAGGAAAAGTTATTACATTCTTTGGATGTAGTAAGAGCAGTTAAAGCTTATCTAAAAGCCACTGCTCAGATTCGCAGAACGGATACTTTGTTTATTCTGCCGGAAGGCCCTAGAAAGGGTCAGGCAGCATCAAAATCTACTTTAGCCAAGTGGATTCGACAGGTCATAATACAAGCCTATGGCTTGAGAAAGAGACCGCCTCCATTCAAAGTTAGGGTGCACTCCACAAGAGCAGTTGGAACTTCATGGGCAGTGCATCACCAGGCCTCCCTGGCTCAAGTATGTAAGGCCACAACATGGTCTTCGGTACACACGTTTACTAGATTCTACCAGGTAGACGTTAGAAGTCAGGAGGATGTCGCCTTTGGGCGCAGTGTGTTGCAGGCCGCAAAAGATCCTCATGCCTGATGGCGCCCAGCTTATGTATCCCTCCCCTCATTTGGCATTGCTTTGGGACGTCCCATTAGTAATGACTAAGTCGCTCTGTGTCCCGTGATGTACGAAAAAGAAAAAGGGATTTTTATAACAGCTTACCTGTAAAATCCTTTTCTTGGAGTACATCACGGGACACAGAGCTCCCACCCCTCTTTTTGGGACACTTATTGCTTTGCTACAAAACTGAGGTGCTCCCGGATGGGAGGGGCTTATATAGGGGAGGGTACTTCCGGTTTGGAAGTGGCCAGTGCCAGCACCTGAAGGTAAACTATATAACCCATTAGTAATGACTAAGTCGCTCTGTGTCCCGTGATGTACTCCAAGAAAAGGATTTTACAGGTAAGCTGTTATAAAAATCCCTTTTTTTTATTAAATGTATTGATGGTAATACACTATCGAGTCTTTTCATTCCTCTTGGGTACCCGATGTCAATACCGTACACACGGAATACGGTCCCAGCTGGGAGAGTCTGTCTTCATCCCTTCACCATCTGAGCCTGCAGTTATTTATAGGATCCTGATATATTCACCCATAATATCAAGCCTTAAAGTTGTTTACATCTGGTAAGAAGACTGTTTGAAAGGTGGCGGATCACAATCATTGTGTGGGGTGTTCTTTTTAATTTGCTTAAGCTTTTTATCAGCGTCATCAGGTAAGGAGATCGATTGTGAGGTGGTGGTTCACTCCTGCAAGTTTTTCACTGGGTGTTGTCCATAATACTGATCCCTACAAGATCATTTATTGTGGCAGGATTACGCTATGTGCTTTTCTTTTTCTTTTTTGGGCTGATCAATACCATATATCGTGGAGTCATAGTTCCAGCTATCGCAATCATAATTTCCTGGTGAAGCGGGTATCTTGGTGCCAACTCAAGGCCTTGGCTGGACTATAGCCATCTGCGGTATTGGCTTACTCATTTGGTAAGCATGAATTTCTCAAGGTCCTTCTAGTATTTGGACATCTTTGCGTTTACACCAGCCTGCCACATTGGACTTTATTCATATATATAAATTTCCATGAGGACTTTTTAGCGCGATTTTCTTTTTTATTTCTACTTGAGGAAAAAAATGTGTTTTTTAAAAAAAATAATTGGGAAATATTTTTTATAGCAAAAAGTAAAAGATATTGAGTTTTTTTTCAAAATTGTCGCTCTTCTTTTGTTTATAGCGCAAAAAAAACAAACCACAGAGGTAGTCAAATACCACCAAAAGAAAGCTCTATTTGTGGGATAAAAAGGACGTAAACTTTTTTGGGTACAGCGTTGCATGACTGTGCAATTGTCAGTTAAAGCGACGCAGTGCCGTATCGCAAAAAATGGCCTGGTCATTGAGCAGCCAAATCTTCCAGGAGCTGAAGTGCTTAAAGCGCTCTTAAGAAATGAGTTCTTTACACATTTTTAAAGGGTAACTCCACTTTCCTGGGAAAAAAAACGGCAAATAAAGAAAAAATAATATAGTCATATTGTAATTGACTGTTATTAAACATTACCTTCCCTCTTCAATCTGCAGCCGTTGTAATTTTCTGAAAATGCAATGCAATATGGTTACCTGGAGTTGTTCTGTACACAGAAACATAATTTCCTGCTTGTGTGATTGGCTCACTAATTTTCCCAGAAGTCTGCCTAAGATACAAGTAGGATTTCAGGCATCCCCTGCAACAAAAAATAGGATTTTTGTACTCACCGTAAAATACTTTTCTCTGAAGTTCATGGACGGACACAGCACATAGTCTTGACCTTGGGGTTATCCACCTTCTATCAGGAGAGGACTAGGCAGAACATGTTAACAAACATCAAACCTGTACAGTACCGCCCAGGGGTGGTCCCTCTGGCTATAACCCCTCACACTGCATCCAGCAGCTCAGTTCGTCAAAAAGCAGTACAAACATAAAAAGGAGGGGTGGGTGCTGTGTCCGTCTATGAACTTCAGAGAAAAGGATTTTACGGTGAGTACAAAAATCCTATTTTCTCTTTTGTTCATAGACGGACACAGCACTTAGTCTTGACCTTAGGGACTTCCCCAAGCAGTGTAAAAAAAATGAGGGGTGGGAACAGCAAGCAAACAAACTTCCACCCAAAACAACTAGAGCTCCTCAACGGAGGAGTTGCAACCTTAACCACTTAAGCCCCGGACCATTTCGGGCCATTAGGACCAGGCCTGTTTTTGGGATTCGGCACTGCGCTGCTTTAACTGTAAATTGTGCGGACATGCAATGTTGTACCCAAATGAAATTTGCGTCCTTTTCTTCCCACAAATAGAGCTTTCTTTTAATGGTATTTGATTGCCTCTGCGATTTTTATTTTTTGCGATATAAACAGAAAAAGACCGAAAATTTTGAAAAAAAATGATATTTTCTACTTTTTGTTATAAGAAAAATCGAATAAACTCAATTTTAGTCATACATTTAGGCCAAAATGTATTCAGCCACATGTCTTTAGTAAAAAAAATGTCAATAAGTGTATATTTATTGGTTTGCGCAAAAGTTATAGCGTTTACAAACTAGGGTACATTTTCTGAAATTTACACAGCTTTAAATTTATGACTGCCTATCTCATTTCTTGAGGTGCTAAAATGGCAGGGCAGTACAAAACCGCCCCAAATGACCCCATTTTGGAAAGTAGACACCCCAAGGAAATTGCTGAGAGGCATGTTGAGCCCATTGAATATTTTTTTTTTTTGTCCCAAGTGATTGAATAATGACAAAAAAAAAAAAAAAAATTACAAAAAGTTGTCACTAAATGATATATTGCTCACACATGCCATGGTTATATGTGGAATTGCACCCCAAAATACATTCTGCTGCTTCTCCTGAGTACGGGGATACCACATGTGTGGGACTTTTTAGGAGCCTAGCCACGTACGGGACCCCGGAAACCAAGCACCGCCTTCAGGATTTCTAAGGGCGCAAATTTTTGATTTCACTCCTCACTAGTGATGAGCCGAACACCCCCGGGTTCGGTTCGCACCAGAACCCGCGAACGGACCGAAAGTTTGTACGAACATTAGAACCCTATTAAATACAATGGATGCGAACGTTCGAATTCTAAAGTGCTAATTATAACAACTATTATGCATGTTATTGTCCTAAAAAGGGTTTGGGAACCCGGGTTGTGCACCAGGGGACATGTATCAATGCAAAAAGAAGTTTTAAAAACGGTCGTTTTTCGGGAGCAGTCATTTTAATGATGCATAAAGTGAAAAAAAAAAAGTCAAATATTCCTTTAAATATCGTACCTGGGGGGTGTCTAAAGTATGCCTGTGAAGTGCCACGTGTTTCCCGTGTTTAGAACTGTCCCTGCACAAAATGACACTTCTAAAGGAAAAAAAAAGCCATTTAAAACTGCTTGTGGCTTTAATGTAATGTCTGGTCCCGGTAATATGGATGAAAATCTTTAAGAAAAATGGCATAGCTACCCCATGACCCCCCCCCCCCTACCCCAGCCCATTACCAGCCCCTTTGGGTCTTGTATGGATATTAAGGGGAACCCCGCACATAAAATAAAAAAGGCCCTATATACTCTGAACAGCCGTATACAGGCGGTGCATACAAGACAGGGACTGTAGGTTTGTTCTTATGTAGAATGTGTTTGTAATTTTGAACAGGTACATTGTTGAAGTGTAGCTCCAGCCCAAAAATCTATTTTTAAACTTTTTGGAAAACATAGGTAAGGGTTATCACCCCTGTAACATTTGTTTTGCTGTCTGTGCCCCTGTTCAGAACATTTCACCTCACTTTCCGTCCCAATGACAACTGTTTTTGAAATGTGGTGTTTTTCTTGAAACAAGGATTGCTGATAAAGCATCAGTACAGAGGAGACACCTTTCTCCCATATTTATTCTTACAGGAGAGAATTTTCCTTCCTAGTGGTAGATTTCCTCTCACTTCCTGTTGTCTTCTTGCGTTTGCAAGTAGGAGTCGTTTGTAAGTTGGATGTTTGAAAGTAGGGACCTGCCGTATATACTCTGCAGAAATAGGCCCCTTAGTTGTTGGTGTTGGCACAACACTGTAAGCACTCACAGTTACTCTTGGTTGGTGCTGGAACGCCCTGCTGTCAACTATTATATCAGGAATTTTAATTACATATAATTGTTGAACAGTGGTAGTAAAAATTGGGCCTTTGATGGTGGTGCTGGTGCCACAACACTGTAAGCCCTGACAGTTACTCTTGGTGGGTGCAGCAATGGGCCCTGCTGTGAATTATTAGATCAAGAATTGTAATTGCATGCCCCTGTTGAACAGGGGCTGAAAAATTGGGCCTTTCGTGGTGGTGGTGGTGGTGTTGCCACAACACTGTAAGCCCTCAGAGTTACTCTTGGTGGGTGCAGGAATGGGCCCTGCTGTGAATTATTAGATCAAGAATTGTAATTGCATGCTCCTGTTGAACAGGGGCTGAAAAATTGGGCCTTTCGTGGTGGTGGTGGTGGTGGTGGTGTTGCCACAACACTGTAAGCCCTCAGAGTTACTCTTGGTGGGTGCAGCAATGGGCCCTGCTGTGAATTATTAGATCAAGAATTGTAATTGCATGCCCCTGTTGAACAGGGGCTGAAAAATTGAGCCTTTCGTGGTGGTGGTGGTGTTGCCACAACACTGTAAGCCCTCAGAGTTACTCTTGGTGGGTGCAGGAATGGGCCCTGCTGTGAATTATTAGATCAAGAATTGTAATTGCATGCCCCTGTTGAACAGGGGCTGAAAAATTGGGCCTTTCGTGGTGGTGGTGGTGGTGGTGGTGTTGCCACAACACTGTAAGCCCTCAGAGTTACTCTTGGTGGGTGCAGGAATGGGCCCTGCTGTGAATTATTAGATCAAGAATTGTAATTACATGCCCCTTTTGAACAGGGGCTGAAAAATTGGGCCTTTCGTGGTGGTGGTGGTGGTGGCGTTGCCACAACACTGTAAGCCCTCAGAGTTACTCTTGGTGGGTGCAGCAATGGGCCCTGCTGTGAATTATTAGATCAAGAATTGTAATTGCATGCCCCTGTTGAACAGGGGCTTAAAAATTGGGCCTTAGGCACTGGTGGCACAACACTACAACCCCTCACAGATACTGTACTTGGAGCACAGCAATGAGCCCTGTTGCAAAGTATTGCTTCAAAAATTGTAATGACACGCCCCTGTTAAACAGGGGCTGAAAAATTGGGCCTTAGGCACTGGTGCCACAACACTCAAACCCCTCACAGATACTGTACTTGGAGCACAGCAATGAGCCCTATGGCAAATTATTGCTAAAAAAACTGTAATTACACGCCCCTGTAAAACAGGGGCTGAAAAATTGGGCCTTAGCCACTGGTGGCGGCACCCATAAACAAAAATGATCTTCCAAGCTATCATCATCAATCGTATCATTGAGGACTCGGAGGAGGAGGATAGCCAGTCAACATAACAGCACAGGCACTCAGCATCAGCATCAGTCTTGAAGGGATGTGACATGTTAAAATCAATTAGTCTGTTATATCAGCATCAGGTGTGTGGTAGCTGGTGGTGATCCAAGACTGGTTCATCTTGATGAAAGTCAGTCGATCAACCGAGTCGGTGGACAGGCGCACCCTGTGATCCGTGACAAATCCTCCAGCAGCACTGAATGTGCGTTCCGAAAGAACGCTGGATGCAGGACAGGCCAGTAGCTCAATTGCATACTGTGCAAGCTCTGGCCAGTGATCCATCCTCAAGACCCAGTAAGCCAGAGGATTTTCGGTGGGGAAGGTGTCCAAGTCTGACCTTGCCCCTAGATATTCCTGCACCATGTTTATCAGACGCTGGCGATGGTTGCTGGAACCGATCATACTTTGGGGCTGCGGACTAAAGAATTGTCTGAACACATCGGTCAGACGGCCACCTTCCCCACCGCTCCTTCTTTGACTGGCCGAAGCCTCAGCAACTCGTTGTCCAGGACCAGGAGTTTGTAACCTCCCAGTCTCTGGGAACGCGTTGCACAGACCTTTCTGCAAGGCCTCCCGGAGTTGTCTCATCCTCTGCTCCCTCTGCGACGGTAACATAAGGTCCGCAACCTTACCCTTGTACCGTGGATCAAGGAGAGTGGCCAGCCAGTAATGGTCCCTCTCCTTGATCCGAAGAATACGAGGATCCTTCCGCAGACTTTGCAGGATCAGGGAGGCCATGCAGCGTAGGTTTGCTGAGGCATTCGCTCCGGAGTCCTCTGGGTCACTAAGGACGACATGATCCGCAGCCACCTCCTCCCAGCCACGTACAAGTCCACTGGTTTCTTGGGACTGTAAATCATCCCTAAAAGACTGCTGCTGATGATGCTGAGTGCCAGCCTCCACCTCCATGCTGACACAATCCTCCTCCTCCTCCTCCTCCTCCTCCTCCTCTTCCTGTGCGATGGGTGGGACAGAAGGAACACTGTCTGGGTAAAGGGGGCCTTGAGAGGCAAGGAAGTCCTCCTCTTCCTGCCTCTGTTCTGCCTCAAGTGCCCTGTCCATTATTCCACGCAGCGTGTGCTCCAACAGGTGGACAAGAGGTACAGTGTCACTGATGCATGCACTGTCACTGCTCACCATCCTCGTGGCCTCCTCAAATGGTGCCAGGACAGTGCATGCATCCCTGATCATGCCCCACTGGCGTGGAGAAAAAAAACCAAGCTCCCCTGACCCTGTCCTGGTGCCGTAGTCGCACAGGTACTCATTGATGGCCCTCTGCTGCGTGTGCAGCCGCTGCAGCATGGCCAACGTTGAGTTCCACCTGGTGGGCATGTCACATATAAGGCGGTTCTTGGGCAGGTTCAACTCCTTTTGCAGCTCAGCCAGGCGAGCACTGGCATTATAAGATCTGCGGAAATGCACACAGACTTTCCTGGCCTGCCTCAGGACATCCTGTAAGCCTGGGTACCTGCCCAAGAACTGCTGCACCACCAGGTTAAGGACGTGAGCCACACAGGGCACATGGGTCAGTTGTCCCTGTCGGAGGGCGGAGAGGAGGTTGGTGCCATTGTCGCAAACCACCATTCCTGGCTTAAGCTGGCGTGGCGTCAACCACCTCTCGGCCTGGCCCTGCAGAGCAGACAGGACCTCTGCCCCAGTGTGGCTTCTGTCCCCCAAACACACCAGCGCAAGCACGGCATGGCATCTTTTTGCCTGCGTACTTGCGTAGCCCCTTGAACGCCTACGGAGCACCGCTGGTTCCGAGGACAAACCACAGGAAGAGGCCATGGAGGAAGAAGAAGAGGAGGGGGTGGAGGAGAGAGGTGTGTCACAACCAGTAGTAGCATTTTGGAGGCGTGGCGGTGGAACAACCTCCAACACTACTGCACCTTGTCCTGCATCCTTCCCAGCTGCCAAAAGAGTGACCCAATGGGCCGTGAAAGAAAGGTAACGTCCCTGTCCATGCCTGCTGGACCATGAGTCAGCGGTAATATGCACCTTACCGCTGACCGCCCTGTCCAGCGAGGCCAAGACATTGCCTTCCACATGCCGGTAGAGAGCCGGTATAGCCTTCCGTGAGAAAAAGTGGCGTTTGGGAACCTGCCACTGAGGAACCGCACATTGCACAAACTCACGGAAGGGGGCCGAGTCTACCAACTGAAAAGGCAGCAGTTGAAGCGCTAGCAATTTAGCCAAGCTAGCATTCAACCGCTGGGCATGTGGATGGCTGGGAGTGAACTTCTTTCGACGGTCCAGCAGCTGGGGCAGGGAAATTTGCCTGCTAGAATCGGACGTCGGTGTACTGCTAGCAGAGTGGCCGCAAGTACTTGGCTGTGACACACCTAATTCTACACTTTCATTCCTCTCTGTTTTTTTAAAGCACACTATAGCACAAGGAGAATTTCCCTCACTTTCCTTCTTTGTCCCTAGAAACAAGGATTATCACAGTGAAAGAAACTGAAACTCTTCCTACCTATAGTTTTCTGTCCCTAGAAAAAATGTTTTTTAAAGCACACTATAGCACAAGGAGAATTTCCCTCACTTTCCTTCTTTGTCCCTAGAAACAAGGATTATCACAGTGAAAGAAACTGACACTCTTCCTACCTATAGTTTTCTGTCCCTAGAATTTTTTTTTTTTAAAGCACACTATAGCACAAGGAGAATTCCCTCACTGTCCTTCCCTGTCCCTAGAAACAAGGATTCGCACAGTAAAACACACTGACACTCTCCCTACCTATAGTTTTCTGTCCCTAGAAAAAATGTTTTTTTAAAGCACACTATAGCACAAGGAGAATTCCCTCACTGTCCTTCCCTGTCCCTAGAAACAAGGATTCGCACAGTAAAACACACTGACACTCTCCCTACCTATAGTTTTCTGTCCCTAGAAAAAATGTTTTTTTAAAGCACACTATAGCACAAGGAGAATTCCCTCACTGTCCTTCCCTGTCCCTAGAAACAAGGATTCGCACAGTAAAAGACACTGACACTCTCCCTACCTATAGTTTTCTGTCCCTAGAAAAAATGTTTTTTTAAAGCACACTATAGCACAAGGAGAATTTCACTCACTTTCCTTCTTTGTCCCTAGAAACAAGGATTATCACAGTGAAAGAAACTGACACTCTTCCTACCTATAGTTTTCTGTCCCTAGAAAAAATGTTTTTTTAAAGCACACTATAGCACAAGGAGAATTCCCTCACTGTCCTTCCCTGTCCCTAGAAACAAGGATTCGCACAGTAAAACACACTGACACTCTTCCTACCTATAGTTTTCTGTCCCTAGAAAAAATTTTTTTTAAAGCACACTATAGCACAAGGAGAATTCCCTCACTGTCCTTCCCTGTCCCTAGAAACAAGGATTCGCACAGTAAAACACACTGACACTCTCCCTACCTATAGTTTTCTGTCCCTAGAAAAAATGTTTTTTTAAAGCACACTATAGCACAAGGAGAATTCCCTCACTGTCCTTCCCTGTCCCTAGAAACAAGGATTCGCACAGTAAAAGACACTGACACTCTCCCTACCTATAGTTTTCTGTCCCTAGAAAAAATGTTTTTTTAAAGCACACTATAGCACAAGGAGAATTTCACTCACTTTCCTTCTTTGTCCCTAGAAACAAGGATTATCACAGTGAAAGAAACTGACACTCTTCCTTCCTATAGTTTTCTGTCCCTAGAAAAAATGTTCTTTTAAAGCACACTATAGCACAAGGAGAATTCCCTCACTGTCCTTCCCTGTCCCTAGAAACAAGGATTCGCACAGTAAAAGACACTGACACTCTCCCTACCTATAGTTTTCTGTCCCTAGAAAAAATGTTTTTTTAAAGCACACTATAGCACAAGGAGAATTCCCTCACTGTCCTTCTTTGTCCCTAGAAACAAGGATTCGCACAGTAAAAGACACTGACACTCTCCCTACCTATAGTTTTCTGTCCCTAGAAAAAATGTTTTTTTAAAGCACACTATAGCACAAGGAGAATTTCCCTCACTTTCCTTCTTTGTCCCTAGAAACAAGGATTATCACAGTGAAAGAAACTGACACTCTTCCTACCTATAGTTTTCTGTCCCTAGAAAAAATGTTTTTTTAAAGCACACTATAGCACAAGGAGAATTCCCTCACTGTCCTTCCCTGTCCCTAGAAACAAGGATTCGCACAGTAAAACACACTGACACTCTTCCTACCTATAGTTTTCTGTCCCTAGAAAAAATGTTTTTTTAAAGCACACTATAGCACAAGGAGAATTCCCTCACTGTCCTTCCCTGTCCCTAGAAACAAGGATTCGCACAGTAAAACACACTGACACTCTCCCTACCTATAGTTTTCTGTCCCTAGAAAAAATGTTTTTTTAAAGCACACTATAGCACAAGGAGAATTCCCTCACTGTCCTTCCCTGTCCCTAGAAACAAGGATTCGCACAGTAAAAGACACTGACACTCTCCCTACCTATAGTTTTCTGTCCCTAGAAAAAATGTTTTTTTAAAGCACACTATAGCACAAGGAGAATTTCACTCACTTTCCTTCTTTGTCCCTAGAAACAAGGATTATCACAGTGAAAGAAACTGACACTCTTCCTTCCTATAGTTTTCTGTCCCTAGAAAAAATGTTCTTTTAAAGCACACTATAGCACAAGGAGAATTCCCTCACTGTCCTTCCCTGTCCCTAGAAACAAGGATTCGCACAGTAAAAGACACTGACACTCTCCCTACCTATAGTTTTCTGTCCCTAGAAAAAATGTTTTTTTAAAGCACACTATAGCACAAGGAGAATTCCCTCACTGTCCTTCTTTGTCCCTAGAAACAAGGATTCACACAGTAAAAGACACTGACACTCTCCCTACCTATAGTTTTCTGTCCCTAGAAAAAATGTTTTTTTAAAGCACACTATAGCACAAGGAGAATTTCCCTCACTTTCCTTCTTTGTCCCTAGAAACAAGGATTATCACAGTGAAAGAAACTGACACTCTTCCTACCTATAGTTTTCTGTCCCTAGAAAAAATGTTTTTTTAAAGCACACTATAGCACAAGGAGAATTCCCTCACTGTCCTTCCCTGTCCCTAGAAACAAGGATTCGCACAGTAAAACACACTGACACTCTCCCTACCTATAGTTTTCTGTCCCTAGAAAAAATGTTTTTTTAAAGCACACTATAGCACAAGGAGAATTCCCTCACTGTCCTTCCCTGTCCCTAGAAACAAGGATTCGCACAGTAAAACACACTGACACTCTCCCTACCTATCCTTCTCTTTCCCTAAACTAAAGGAATCCAGGTTAAGCAAGAAAAAAATAAATGTCACTGTCTGGCGGCCTTTTATAGTGTGGGGCGTGTACTAAACACCCTCAGCAATAATTGGCCACAGGCATCCTGCCTGTGGCCAATCATTGCTCTCCTCGCTGCCGGCGCTGTGATTGGCCAAGCATGCGGGGTCACAGTGCATGCTTGGCCAATCACAGCGCCTGGATGACACAGCGATGGCGTAGTGCATTGTGGGCCGTTCGCGTCACTCGAATTTGGCGCGAACGGCCCAAATCGTTCGATCTTCGTCGAACGATCGAACAGCCGATGTTCGAGTCGAACGTATGTTCGACTCGAACACGAAGCTCATCCCTACTCCTCACTACCTATCACAGTTTCGAAGGCCATAAAATGCCAAAATAGCACAAAACCCCCCCAAATGACCCCATTTTGGAAAGTAGACACCCCAAGCTATTTACTGAGAGGCATGTTCAGTCCATGGAATATTTTATATTTTGCCACAAGTTGCGGGAATATGACAAACTTTTTTTTTTTTGCACAAAGTTGTCACTAAATGATATATTGCTCACACATGCCATGGGCATATGTGAAATTACACCCCAAAATACATTCTGCTGCTTCTCCTGAGTACGGGGATACCACATGTGTGGGACTTTTTGGGAGCCTAGCCGCGTACGGGACCCCAAAAACCAAGCACCGCCTTCAAGGTTTCTAAGGGCATACGTTTTTGATTTCACTCCTCACTACCTATCACAGTTTGGAAGGCCATAAAATGCCAAGATGGCACAAAACCCCCCCAAATGACCCCATTTTGGAAAGTAGACACCCCAAGCTATTTGCTGAGAGGCATGTTGACCCCATTGAATATTTTTTTTTTTGTCCCAAATGATTGAATAATGACAAAAAGAAAAAAAAAATGTACAAAAAGTTGTCACTAAATGATATATTGCTCACACATGCCATGGTTATATGTGGAATTGCACCCCAAAATACATTCTGCTGCTTTTCCTGAGTACGGGGATACCACATGTGTGGGACTTTTTGGGAGCCTAGCCGCGTACAGGGCCCCAAAAACCAAGCACTGCGAACGCTGCAGTTATGTGTGTTGTGTTTGGTAAGTGACAGTGATCGATCGATACTGCACTTGGGTGGGCTGGGCTGGGCTGGGCTGGGCGGAGGGGCTAAACGCAGGCGCTAGCAGGTATCTGGGCTGATCCCGCTAACACTGCGTTTTTGGGAACCCTAAACCGCTGGGGATGCTAGTATAGATCTGATCAGATCTGATCAGATACTATACCACTAAGGGGGGTGTATGCTTTGCGCGTGGGTGTTAGCGTTACTGTCACTAACCTAACACTGCCTGGGGCGACGCAGACCCTCTCTGGCGCTAAAACCTAATTGATCTCACCCGCCGGGCGATCAGGGGGGTTAAACCTTTATTGGGTTATATACGGCGGGTGCCCTGATGCTATAAAAAGCAAACTAATCAACCAGCGTCACCCGTAACCTTTATATGGTGATCACTGGTGAAAGAGTTAACTAGGGGCAATCAGGGGGTTAAAACCTTTATTAGGTTAAATATGGGGGTACCTGACACTATATAAAAACCTGACGGGTAACCTAAATAACTAAATAACTTACTGGCTAACCAGTGACACCAGTGACGCTTATACGGCGATCACTGGTGAAAGGGTTAACTCTAGGGGCAATCAGGGGGTTAAAATAATATATGGGGGTACCTGACACTAATAAAAACCTGCGGCAAACCTAAAAAAAAATAACTGCCTATCTAAAACACCAGCGACACGAATACAGCGATCGGAAAAACAATCGCTTAGTGACGCTGAAGTTAGGGGGTGAAAGGGTTACCTGGGGGGTGATCAAGGGGTTAAACCTTTATTAGGGGGGGTTAGGGGGCTACCCTGGACCTAAAGGGGCCTAATCCTAACTGCCCTGCAACTTTTTACAATCACAGATGACACTAAATGCAGTGATCAGTAAAATAAATGATCACTGCAATCAGTGACACTGTGATTGGGGGCTTTGGGGTGACCTGGGGGGTGATCTGGGGGTGACTGGGGGGTGATTTGTGTGCCTATGTGTACCTACGTGTCAGTGGACTGTTGGTGCACTAACCTGCTTCTTCTCTGCTCGGCGCCGGGAACGAAAAGACCGCGGCGAGGGAGATGACATCACTTCCTCCAGCCTTGTTTACATCACATGGCGGAGGAAGCATTTTCATTGGCCGGGAGCGATCGCGAGGGGGGGGGGGGGGGGCGGAATCGAGCGGCCGTCCCCTCATGCCTGATCGCTCCCGAACACTTAACGGCCGCTCACTGCAGTGAAGGGGGGTCCGGATGGACCCCCCAACTGCACAAAGGCGATCACGTAGATCTACGTGATTCTGCCTGTCCGTGCCATTCTGCCGACGTAAATCGGCGGTGGGCGGTCGTTAAGTGGTTAAACAGCCGCCTGCAAAACCTTGCGGCCGAAGCAAGCATCCACAGATGCATTCACATCAACCTTGTAAACCTTAGTGAAAGTGTGAATGGACGACAGATACACCCGCAGAGCTCTGACCACGTCCAAGGAATGCAAAGCAACCTCTTTGGGGTGCGACGGCCGAGGACACAAGGATGGAAGCACAATGTCCTTATTTAGATGAAAAGCCAAAACAACCTTCGGAAGTAACGAAGGCTGTGGGCGTAGCACCGCTTTATCCTTGTGGAGGATCAAGTAGAGAGACTTGCAAGACAAGGCCGCCAACTCAGAAACCCTCCTGACTGATGTAATAGCCACCAGAAAGGCAACTTTCTGAGAGAGTGTCAAAAGGGGAATCTCTCTGATGTTCTCAAACTGAGGTTTCTGAAGTACCGAGAGCACCAGATTCAAATAACACGGAGGCATCGGTGCAGTGGCGTCACTAGGGTTGGTGTCACCTGGTGCGATAAAATTTGGTGTCACCCCCCCCCTCCCCCAGTTCATTGAGCCACCCGGGGCACTGAGCATTCTAACACATCAGCACAGCTCTCCCCCCGTGTAATCCCCCTAATGGAACCCCTGTGTAATTCCCCTAATGGAACCCCCCCTGTAATCCCCCTAATGTCACGTTCCCCCCCGTACAACCTCCCTAATGTAAGCCCCCTGCAATCCCCCTAATGTAATCCCCCTAATTTAACCCCCCCCAATGCAATCCCCTTCATGTAACCCCCCTGTTCATTCCCCCTAATGTAACCCCCTGTATTCCCCCTAATGTGACCTCCCCGTGCAATCCCCCTAATGTGACCTCCCCGTGCAATCCCCCTAATGTGACCCCCCCGTGCAATCCCCCTAATGTAACCCCCCTGTGCAATCCCCTAATGTAACCCCCCTGTGCAATCCCCTAATGTAATCCCCTTAATGTAACACCCCTGTATTCCCCCTAATGTAACATCCCTGTGCAATCCCCTAATGTAATCCCCTTAATGTAACACCCCTGTATTCCCCCTAATGTAACATCCCTGTGCAATCCCCTAATGTAATCCCCTTAATGTAACACCCCTGTATTCCCCCTAATGTAACATCCCTGTGCAATCCCCTAATGTAATCCCCTTAATGTAACACCCCCCCGTGCAATCCCCCTAATGTGACCCCCCCGTGCAATCCCCCTAATGTGACCCCCCCGTGCAATCCCCCTAATGTGACCCCCCTGTGCAATCCCCTAATGTAACCCCCCTGTGCAATCCCCTAATGTAATCCCCCAATGTAATCCCCGTAATGTAACATCCCTGTGCAATCCCCTAATGTAATCCCCTTAATGTAACACCCCTGTAATCCCCTTAATGTAACCCCCCTGTGCAATCCCCTAATGTAATCCCCTTAATGTAACACCCCTGTATTCCCCCTAATGTAACATCCCTGTGCAATCCCCTTAATGTAACCCCCCTGTATTCCCCCTAATGTAACCCCCCTGTGCAATCCCCTTAATGTAACACCCCTGTATTCCCCCTAATGTAACACCCCTGTGCAATCCCCTAATGTAATCCCCTTAATGTAACACCCCTGTATTCCCCCTAATGTAACACCCCTGTGCAATCCCCTAATGTAATCCCCTTAATGTAACACCCCTGTATTCCCCCTAATGTAACATCCCTGTGCAATCCCCTTAATGTAACACCCCCCCGTGCAATCCCCCTAATGTGACCCCCCCGTGCAATCCCCCTAATGTGACCCCCCCGTGCAATCCCCCTAATGTGACCCCCCCCCGTGCAATCCCCCTAATGTAACCCCCCTGTGCAATCCCCTAATGTAACCCCCCTGTGCAATCCCCTAATGTAATCCCCTTAATGTAACACCCCTGTATTCCCCCTAATGTAACCCCCCTGTGCAATCCCCTTAATGTAACCCCCCTGTATTCCTCCTAATGTAACCCTCCTGTATTCCCCCTAATGTAACCCCCCCTGTGCAATTCCTCCTAATTTAACCCCCCCTGTATTCCTCCTAATGTAACCCTCCCTGCAATCTCCCTAATGTAACCCCCCCTGTATTCCTCCTAATGTAAGCCCCCCCCCCTGTATTCCTCCTAATGTAACCCCCCCTGTGCAATTCCTCCTAATTTAACCCCCCCCTGTATTCCTCCTAATGTAACCCCCCCTGCAATCTCCCTAATGTAACCCCCCCCTATATCTCCTCTCTCCCTACAGTCACAGACCTCAGATCAGCGCGCTCTGTCCACATGGACGTTCCTCCTCCTGTTGTGAATATACTGTCAGTGTGGAGGAGGAGGAGACTAGGCTCCGTCGGTCTGAGGAATGTATTTGTTGTGAGCCGGCACCTCTCCCCACCTGCCTGAGCGTCAATAGGCGGATTGCAGTGCTGGGCGCTGTGCACTGGACTATGGCACTGTCTGCCTCGAGTCACAACACAATTCCTCCTCCCTCCCCGAACATTGCGGGGAGCGAAGGAGACACTGGAGTGCGCAGGGGAAGTAGGAAAAGGTGCCTCTCTCAATCCAGCGCCGTGATGGTGTCACCCCTCTGGCGGGTGTCACCCGGGTGCGACCCGCACCCCCCGCACCTGCCTTGCAACGCCAGTGCATCGGTGGTCGAACCGGAGGGGCCACATGTCGAACCCCTTGCACAAACGTACTCACCGGTGAATGACCCACCAAGGGTCATTGAAAGAAGACAGCCAAGGCTGATATCTGCCCCTTAATGGTGCTTAAGGCAAGTTTTTGATCCACTCCACGCTGTAAAAACAGCAGGATTCTGGAAACCGAATATGTCCGTGGACGCCACTCCATCTCCTCACACATAGAGATGTAGGCCTTCCACGTGCAATGATAAATCTTCAGAGAAGATGACTTCCGTGCCCTCAGCATGGTGGAAATTACCGAATTCGACAGGCCTTGGTCCTTTAGCGCCTGACTTTCAACAGCCATGCCGTTAATGCCAGCGACTGTAAAGCAGGATGAAGTATAGGACCTTGCGACAGAAGGTCCTCTCGCATCGGCAGTCGCCAAGGAACATCCGCCACTAGGCGTACTAAGTCAGCGTACCAGGGACGCTGAGGCCAATCTGGGGCAATTAGAATCATCGGAATCCCCTCTGTCTCTACTCTGCGAAGCAGACGAGGAAGAAGTTATTGCGGGGGGAAGGCATAAAGCTGATACTGTCCCCACGGAGCCACCAACGCGTCTGCCGCGTCCATCGAGGGATCTTTGGACCTGGCCACAAACCTCAATACCTTCCAGTTGAGTCGAGAAGCCAGGAGATCTTCATCTGATGTGCCCCATCTCAGGCAATGGAGTCGCAACGCATCCGGGTGTAGCGACCATTCTCCTTGGTCCAGCATCTGACGACTTAGGTAGCTCGCTTGCCAGTTTTCTACGCCCAGAATGTATACGGCCAATAGATCCGGCACACTCCGCTCTGCCCACCTCAGGATGTGAGCGACCTCCAATGCTGCAGCCAAGCTTCTTGTTCCTCTTTGATGGTTGTCATATGCCACCGCCGTGGCGTTGTCCTACTGGATCATGACTGGGCATCCCTGCAGCCTCTGAGACCATGTGGAGAGGCACCGCCTGATCACCCGAAGTTCCAGCGCATTGATCGGCAGGCGGGATTCTACCTGCGTCCAGCGACCCTGTGTCGACTGCCCCAAACTCCCCCCCCCAACCGGTCAGGCTGGCGTCCGTCGTGATCACCGTCCAGTGAAAAGGAAGGAACGACTTCCCGGACTGAAGGGACCTCAGCCACCAGATCAGGGAATCCCTGACTAGCCGGCTCACCCAGATTTGACAATCCAGGGACAACGGAGATTTGTCCCATTTTGACAGGATCTTTTTTTGCAAGACTCGAGTGTGGAATTGAGCATACGGTACCGCCTCGAAGGTGGCTACCATGAGACCCAGGACTCGCATGCAAAAACGCAGCGACGACCACCTGCGGGACGCAAACAGCTTCACCGCAGCCTGAAGAGTCTGCAACTTGTCCGAAGGGAGAAAAACTCTCGCCTCTGAGGAGTCTAGAATCAAGCCCAGGTATTCCAGGCGCTGAGTCGGCACCAACACCGACTTCTGGAGGTTCAGCACCCAACCAAACTCCCAAAGAGTCTGACTGGCGATCGCCACATCCTCCCTTAATTCTGAGGCAGAAGATGCTCTCAGAAGGAGGTCGTCCAGGTAGCCCACGATAGTGATCCCTCGTTGCCTCAGTAAAGCCAGAATTGGGGCAAGCACCTTGGTGAAAACTCTTGGTGCCGACGCCAGGCCAAAAGGGAGAGCTACAAATTGGTAGTGCTCGTCCCTGACTGCAAACCGCAGAAACCTCTGATGCCTGACGCATATGGGGACATGCAAGTATGCGTCCTGGATGTCCAAGGACGCCAGAAAATCCCCCGGATGGAGTGCAGCGACCACAGGGCGAACTGATTCCATCCTGAACCTTTGTATTTCTACAAAGCAGTTGAGGGCCTTGAGATCCAGGATTGGACGGACCCCGTCCTTCTTTGGGACTACAAAATTGGACTAGAATCCCTGAAACTTTTCCGGCGACAGCACAGGTACTATCACCCCGCGTATCAGCAGGTTCTGCACTGCCCCAAACAAGGCGTCCCGACGAGCCGGAAGAAGATGAAGGTTGGAGGGAAAAAATCTGTTTGGTGGACAAGAAAGAAACTCTATCTTGTACCCTGATGAAACCACTTCGCAAACCCACTAGTCGGAAAGCAGGGAGGTCCACCTGACGAGAGTCGGGAGGGGGCAAACCTGCATGCTTCATTTGTTCTCAGGCTTGTTTGGCTTGCGAAACCAGGGACGCTTTTATCCCTCAGCGGGCACCTTGTCGGCCTCTCTCCCTGGAAGGGCAAATCCGCCAGAGCCATCTTGGATGTCTGGTCCACAGACCACCATTTCAGCCAAATCAGGCAACGTAGCACCACAGCAGATACTGAGGCTCTGGAAAGCAAGGGAGCTATATCTAAGGCCGCATCGCACACATACTTAAGGCCATGCACCAACTTGCCGGCCAGTTCCACGCAGAGGGGAAGCCTGTTGCTTTTCCAACTCGTGGTGCAACATTTTTGCCCATTCGGTAAGTGTCTGTGGCACCAGGGCCGTGGCCAACACTGGCCGCAATGATGACCCCACTACCGTGAACATGGACCGGGCCACCGCCTCGGCTCTCCTGTCTGCAGGGTCCTTAAAAGCAGGGGTCCCCTCCACCGGAATCGTGGTTACCTTGTTTAACCTGGATACCGGGGGGGGTCCACAATCGGGTGAGATGTCCATTTTTCAGGAAACTCTCCTCAAAGGGGTAACGAACTGCCATGCGTTTTGGGACCGAAAAGACCCGCTGGGGTCGTTCCCATTCTTTGTATATAAACTTATCAAAATAAACACCTTAGGAGTGTGGGCCGGCTTGTGAGACCCAAAAGGGACCGACACCTCAGTAGATGCCCCCGCCGTATCCTCCAAATTTAGGGTATCCCGAACTGTGGTGATAAGTGCTTCAACAAGCGCTCTTTCCTGCGCTGACCCAGACATGGAGTCATCCTCACTGTCCGAATGGTCCGCATCCTCTGACTCTTCAGAACAGGGGCCGTGTGCCACAGCAAGGCCCTAGTCTGAATCAGAGCTTTCCCCCTTGCGCCCGCACACCACTTCCACCCTGGCAACAAAGGACTCCAGAACCGCCGACAAAGCGTCCATAGGCACTGCAGGTGCAGGGGCACTGGTTGCCGCCACAGGGATGTCTGGGGAAGAAGCGCCAGCTTCTGACGCCATGCTGACCCACACTCGCCTGACACCCGTAGGGACCAAGGCAAGGTACACAGAAAGTCCCCCCTCCTTGCTGCCACAGACCAAGGGGCCCCCCAGAGGACTCACCACCCTGACCCAGGTACTGCACAGCACCGCCGTCCGCCCTCTCCCGTGTCTGAGGTGTTTCTGTGCTGTTCGTGCCGTTCAGAGAGAGATTCCCAGCGCTAGAGGCAAAAACTAAGCTGGGGCAACAAGAAAATGTAGCCGGCCGCCTCAGCAAAAGCGATCGGGCTACAAGAAAATGGCTGCCGGCAGCCTCAGCAAAAACGAGGGCGGGCTACAAGAAAATGGCCGCCGGGCTTTGCCAAAATGGCCGCCGGCCGTTTCTGAGGGAAGGAAAGAACATGCTGAGCCTCCGAGTGGAGACATCCCACATGCCAGACCAGGAAACATCCCACTATGGAGAGCGGACCCTAGACATCCCGCGCAGCCCCCAGCCAGGACTCGGAGCCCCCCCGGAGGACCCCCCTGCCAGGTACACAGCAGGCTGTCAGAAACCATGAATCAGGCCGGGACAGAAGTACAGTTAAATCACACTAGTTTAATAATAATAATAAAAAGATAAACAGAGTAAGCATAGTCAAAACATAGCCAGAGTTCAGTAACCAGATCGGGTAGTCGGCCAAGCCAAAGTCCAAGAGCCAGCGATAAAGGTAGAGTACAGCAAGCAGGATCCGTAGCCAGAAGGGATGTCAGTCAAGCAGGTCTTCAACTGGATTGCAGGAGAAAGTCTCTTGTGATGTTAACACAGGCGAAGGCGAAGAGCAAATGAACTGGAAGTCCTTAAGTAGGCAGAGCTGACGAGCGGATCATCAACAGGTGGATCACTGTGGAGAGATGGAAGCTGGCAATTAGCTACCAGCACAGAGAAGGAAGGGCTGAACCCAGCCCTGACACAGGCTCAGCCACCACAGTGCATGGGGAGGAGGGAAAGGACAGGGAGAGAAGAAAGGGAGAGTGAGAGACCCCCTAGTCGACATCCCCAGGAATGCCCAGCTGTTCCATCCTGCCGAGACAGGTGCAACTGTACTTACCCATCCTGCTGGGACTGCTGGATGCATTCCGGACAGACCCATCACACGAGCGGTACGGGGTGGCTGTCGGCCACAGCACCACTGTGACTTGGACAGCAGTAGCCCGGTCATATGTGTGCCCTGGAGCAAACGGGGCATGTCGTGGCCGACCCAGCACATAGCTAAAGGTCTGCTCACGCTCGATGGCCGGACTGGGGAGACTACCAGGATCTATATTATCCAGCCATGAACGAAAGAGAAATTTCATTTTTGGTGATATACTCCAAATAGGAACACGTCTAATAGCATGCAGGCCCAACAGATTTCCTCATTAGTGCCCAGCAGCTGCACAGCTGATTGATAATTATGAAACCACTCCCATTAGACCCACTAAGCACAGAGGAACAAACAGTGATTTCTTCAGAATAACAAAAGATAGGAATCTGCAACAAAGGTTGTTATAATCCTTGCAATGTACATTCAGAACAGATCACAATATGTTACAATTTTTCTTTCTTAATACATAATCCTTCATACAAATATGTAATGGTCAATTTGGGAATAACCAGCAGAAGATTAATCACATTATAATCTCGACGCGTTTTTTGAAACAGTTCATTTCATCAGGAGTTGCTGACAAAGTGTCTAATTAAATCCAAAAATTTGTAAAAAGAAAAGAGGAAAAAAAACACAACTAGTCATGGTGAGAACACAAAAAAATGCTGTTCCCAAAGTCCTCAAATCAAAGATATCTAACACATGAGGTGTCTGAGGCCTGGGGAACCGGACCATCAACAAACCAGGGGAATCTAAGGTACAATGGGAGGGTGAGGCTGAGGCACAAACACTGTGAACTTGGTTTAACCCTAAAATAATAAAAAGTTGAAAGACATAACCCTCAAAGACTTACTTGGACAATAAAGCACTTAAAATGTAAGAGCTTAAAAATAATGTCAAAGAATTAATATGAAAAATAATAAAAGGAAGAAAATAAAGATGAAAATGGTAATTTGTGCAAAGTATACGGAGACAAGAAAAGCCTGAAAAATACAAAAACAAAAAGTCCAATCAAGGATTGAACATTAACTTCTTCAGATCCGCGCTCAAGCGGCGCGCTCTGTGATCAGCAAGTCTGAGACTCGCTGGATCACAGATCGGAGTAAGGGGTGGATCCCGACCCCTTACCACGTGATCAGCCAATGACAGCTGTGATGTAAACAGAGACAGTAATCGGCTATTTTTTCTCCTTGCGCTGAAAGCGTGAGGAGAAAAACAAACAGCCGATCACTGGTGGCTGTTAGAGGGACATCGGTCCCGATCAAGGAGAGCTGCCGCTAGCTCATCTGTGCCCACCTGTGCCACCTTCCAGTGCACAACAGTGCCCACCAGCACCACCCATCAGTGCCCACAGTGCCACCTATCAGTGCCCACAGTGCCACCTATCGGTGTCACCTACCAGTGCCCATCATTGCCACCTACCAGTGCCCATCAGTGCTGTAACGAGCCCCTTTGCTCGCTCGGTTCCACTCTCCCGACACTCCTCTGCTCTATTGGATCATCCGGTGCTCCAGGATTCCAACTACAGCTATGTGCCATTCGAATCCATTTGTGGTCGGTCAGAACAAACACCAGGCAGGCTGTATGTAAGTTCAACCAAGAGAGACTTTATTAGAACCAAAAACAAGTCTTATATACAGAAACAGAGGGGGTAACCAGAACATAAATTAACATGCTAAGTAACTAAGTTCTTTAGACAGCCCAGGTGACTCCTAGATATGACCTTTCAGGGTAGACATCCCGTCTCCGGTCTCAGTGCTATACAATACACATTATCATAAGTATAAACATCACACATTTTAGCAGGGTCAAAATAGCACAGAGGACAGACAGATGGCTGGAGGTGATTGTATTCGCATATCCTTAGTGTGAAGGTGTGAACGTCCCAACAGTATGCCTCAGTCACTCTAATATGGCATATACAGGGTCCCCTAGAGTCTGTGTGTCTTGGGGGACATGAACCTGAATCCAAAGTAACACCCCCTCAAGGGTCCCCAGGCATACAGCTCACAAAGAGCACCGTTCCCCCAAATGCCAGGGCCCATGGTCGCAGGGCAAGAGGCTTGCATTCAGTCCCCTCCAAAAGCCTCTGTCCTGGCTAGGTCCGTCACACATCTCCCCTTTCGGCAGGAAACTAACATAGGAGGAGACCCCAAACGGGTTGACTCCGAAGTTAGTCCATAGTTCCATTCCCCCAATGCCGGCATCCACACAGTACCCCAAACAAATTGCTCCAAACAGAGCATTACTTACCCAGCCAACCTCTGCCTCTCTCAGAGAACATACCCGCCGCTGGGGAGAGGCCTGGACTGGCCCTTCTCCCTGGAGTCCTTTCTGCCGCTGGAGAGAAGACAGGGTGACTGGGCTCAGTCCGTCATGCTGTTGGGGATCTGGGTCAACTGCCCGGCATCCCTGGGGTATACAAGTGGAGACTGAAGTCCCATCCACTTGTGGTAGGTGAAAATCCCCCAGTGCTTGCAAAGCAAGGTTGACATCCTCCTGTCTCAGTGACACACCATTTTCTGGGGTTGTGTCAGTGAGGACTGAAGTCCCATCCAGTACCACAGGACCTCCCTCTTCTGTTAGTTGAGAGCAGAGGCCCGCGGCCCTCTGCTCTGTTGCTAGCTCTTCTGCTGGGTTGCTGTGAGTGGAGACCGCAGTCCCATCCACCGATATCCGCTCCTGTGGCCATTGTGTGCCGATGCCAGTAGCATTCTGCCCTGCTGCCAGTGATTCAGCTGGGAGTAAAAGCTTTACTGCCTCAGCTTGTTGCTGGGGAGAGGGGCCAACTGCCCCGGCTCCCTGAAACTCCACAGTGGTTTCCGGTGCTGGGCAGAGGTGGGTATCACGCTGCCCTGTTGCCAGCACTTCTGCTGGGTTGCTGTGAGTGGAGACCGCAGTCCCATCCACCAATATCCGCTCCTGTGGCAGTTGTGTGCCGATGCCAGTAGCATTCTGCCCTGCTGCCAGTGATTCAGCTGGGAGTAAAAGCTTTACTGCCTCAGCTTGTTGCTGGGGAGAAGGGCCAACTGCCTCGGCTCCCTGAAACTCCACAGTGGTTTCCGGTGCTGGGCAGAGGTGGGTATCACTCTGCCTTGTTGCCAGCACTTCTGCTGGGGACTCCACACCATCTGCTCTGGTTAACTGTTGGGGGGGGGGGATGGCCTGCTTCTCCTCCCTGCATCTCTCGCAACCTCCTTCCGAATTCCTCTTCCATGGCGGCTGGTTCTTTAGGCGTTGTCTCCGATTGCCGTATTACCGCCATTCTCCACTCATGTTGCCGCTCTAGTTCTCTCTTTTGTCGCTCTCGTTCTCTCTCTTGTCGCTCTCGTTCTCTCTCTTGTCGCTCTCGTTCTCTCTCTTGTCGGGCATCCTGCAGCTGGATGTCTTTAATGGCTTCCTGTATGGCGGTCTCTGATGGGTTAGCCCCATATAATGCCAACCGCTGCCGCACTCGTTGCTGAAACAAATCTTCAACTGACCGGGGTCCTGCATCACCCTTCTTCTGGTCCATCTCGGCTCTCAAGTAGGTCTTTCAGCGTGACTTTCCTGCAGGCTGCATAGCTGGTCCTTCACTGTGGTGGTTTGGAGTGTCCCAGTAACTGGAGAGCAAATCCCACTGCTGCCACCAATGTAACGAGCCCCTTTGCTCGCTCGGCTCCACTCTCCCGACACTCCTCTGCTCTATTGGATCATCCGGTGCTCCAGGATTCCAACTACAGCTATGTGCCATTCGAATCCATTTGTGGTCGGTCAGAACAAACACCAGGCAGGCTGTATGTAAGTTCAACCAAGAGAGACTTTATTAGAACCAAAAACAAGTCTTATATACAGAAACAGAGGGGGTAACCAGAACATAAATTAACATGCTAAGTAACTAAGTTCTTTAGACAGCCCAGGTGACTCCTAGATATGACCTTTCAGGGTAGACATCCAGTCTCAGGTCTCAGTGCTATACAATACACATTATCATAAGTATAAACATCACACATTTTAGCAGGGTCAAAATAGCACAGAGGACAGACAGATGGCTGGAGGTGATTGTATTCGCATATCCTTAGTGTGAAGGTGTGAACGTCCCAACAGTATGCCTCAGTCACTCTAATATGGCATATACAGGGTCCCCTAGAGTCTGTGTGTCTTGGGGGGACATGGACCTGAATCCAAAGTAACACCCCCTCAAGGGTCCCCAGGCATACAGCTCACAAAGAGCACCGTTCCCCCAAATGCCAGGGCCCATGGTCGCAGGGCAAGAGGCTTGTATTCAGTCCCCTCCAAAAGCCTCTGTCCTGGCTAGGTCCGTCACAAGTGCCATCTATCAGCGGTAACTACCAGTGCCATCTTATCAGTGGCCATCAGTGCCGCCTTATCTATGCCTATCAGTGCCCATCAATGCAGCCTATCAGTGCCCACCAGTGCCGCCTCATCTGCACATATCAATGAAGGAGAAAAATTACCTGTTTGCTAAATTTTATAACAAACTATTAAACATGCTTTTTTTTTTTTTTCGAAATTTTCCATCTTTTTGTTTGTTTAGCAAAAAAAAAAAAAACCCAGCGGTTATTAAATACCACCAAAAGAAAGCTCTAGTTGTGTGAAAAAAATGCTAAAAATGTAATTTGGGTACATGGTTGTATGACCGCGCAATTGTCATTCAAAGTGCGTCAGCGCTGAAAATTGGTCTGGGCAGGAGGGGGGTTTAAGTGCCCAGTAAGCAAGTGGCTAAGAGACAGTAAATGTATAAACACATTCCCCCTGAGTAAAAGAAAAATAAGAAAGGAAAAATAAATCCCTGAAACAAAGTGAAGTGAGAAAAACTGTGTGGATTAGAAAAGAAGCCCCATGAAAAATCAACATCTTAGAAACCACAGAAGTGCCTGGATAGCACCGCCATTACAGGAGACATTCAGGTGCTAAATGTAGCCAAGGCCCCTCTCAAGTCCTCAATAAATAACCCCTTCGATAAGGTGGGCCCCTCCTGTGTCCAGTCCCATGTGGGAGGCTACAATACAGCAGGCCCCAAACAATTCAGCTGTTACATGGCTGACTGCTCGAAATGGCAACCAATCTACCGGTGAAGACGTCATGCACAGAGCGTGCTCCAGCAGTGTAACAGCACAATGATGTCACACACAATCATCAGCATAATGGCACCGATGGAGAAACTGGAGACAGCTGGAACAAAAATGACCATCTAAGACCATAGGATCCCAACACCCAAGAAAAACTGAAAAAAGACAGGGACAGTTACAACTAAAAATTAACAATCACAACTACCAAACAAGAACTCATCAATGAAACAAAACAAAAAAACAATAACAGCAAAAATAACAATAAAGAAACAACTAAAAAACAAAACAAAAATAAATTTTTTTTTTTTACGAAAATGAATAAAAGAACAATAAAGCAAAACTTAACAAAACAAAACATGAACTAAAACAAATGTAAAAGGGAAGGGGAGAAGGGAACCATATAACTGTATTGTAACCCCAGGGAAATACAAACATCCTCCATGGGGGGTGTAGCGGGGTCTCTTCTAAGGCCCCAGGACTACGTTACCCAGAACCCCATTCGGCCCCAGGGCGGAGGTTCCACCGCAGAGACTCATGGGAGGGGTTACTTAAGTGGGAGGCGAGGCGGAGCACGCTCTCTTGGGACACGGCGCGTCAAGTGACATGTCATCCTATGCGGATCGGCTGTGAAGCAAGGCCTGAAGCCTGAGGCCTTGCTTGAAGTCCGAAGAGCCTTCCACCATACTGCGGAGCCTGGGTGGATCCTGACCCGTCGTGATAGGACGTGAGCTGGATCGAGGACTCGATCGGAGCAGACGCTGTGTGCGACACACAGGAGGTGGAAGTCCCAGGCTGGGATCGCGCCTGGAGTGGTGAGCGGGCACCTGCCCATATCAATAGACTGAGTTGTGTTCAGGCCTATAGACTGCCTAGGCCCACTGTTCGCTCACCAGTGTTTATTGGGGGGTCCGGTAGCGGGACAGAGTTGAAGAATCTACCCCCCCCCGTTTTGCCCAGTTATTTCAAGTTAACACCCAATGTGGATTACAAATGGTTATTCGTTTAAGTGCACCAACGAAAGCTGGCCGGTGAAGAAACCTTCATCCCTTAGGGCAGTGGTGTCCAAACTTTTTTGAAAGAGGGCCAGATTTGATAAAGTGAACGTGCGTGAGGGCCGACCATTTTGCCTGACATTCTTTGAACCATTAAAATACGGTGTAAGTGTGTTCGTCCGAGCACTAATACGCTGCCCAACAAGAATTCTCCTACCTTTGTGGTTGCGTGTGGTGAATATATATATCTCCTCTTTGGTCCCCAACAAATCCCAAAGCTCCGCTCAGGGTAAGGATGAGCTCAGGTTGTAAAAAATATATATTTTCTCTATCCCCTGAGAAATCTGGCCTTTATCTCTTCTGTGGCCCCTAAGCTCCACTCAGGGCAAGGATGAGCTTTTTTTTTATATTCTCTCTGGCCCCCACTTGTAATTTGCCCTTATTTGCCCTTATCTCTTCTGTGGTCCCCAAGTTCTGATCAGGGAAAGGATGAGCTCCTTTTTTTAAATTCTTATATATATTTAAATATTCGCTTTATATCCATTACAGTAGTAAACTTATCTTATCCCCTGAGAAATCCTCGATGACCTCTGGCGAGCCTGCTAGGACGCTGACAGCATGCAGCGCCGTAGCCAATCACAGGCACTGAGACACAGAGCTCTGCAGCTGTGGACCGGGAAATGACTCAGTGTCTGTTATTGGCAATGCGCGCTTCCCAATGGGCTTTGGAACATGCCCCAGCAACACCCAACAACACGCCCAGCTTATCAGTGAGAGGCGCTCAGGAATTAGAGAATATATATATATATATATATATATATATATATATATAATTATTTTTTTTTAAACCAAGCTCATCCTTACCCTGTGCGGAGCTTGGGGGGCCACAAAAGTGACAAAAACAAATTGCAAGTGGGGGCCGTATAAAACCGGCCCGTGGGCCGCAATTGGCCCGCAGGCCGGACTTTGGACATGCCTGCCTTAGGAGAAAGAGACTTAGTTCCATTCCATGTCAGGCCTGACTTAGGTGGGGAGTTTAGAAAGTTTGTGTTACTACGCCATAGGCGAGCACACGCTATAATAGCACCGCGTGGTGGATACTGCGCGGCGCCATATTTCTGTGCTGCACCTAGTACATTGATTGATGCAGGACTCTGCAGGCCCATGTATATGTTGCATGTTATATCTTGAATCCTTCATTACCAGTAAAGCTGATATATATGTTTTATATTCTTGCCTCAGTGTGTTGTCTAACTGTTTAGAGATTATTAAGTATAATACACCTGAGAGTGATAGGGGTTTAACCCTAGACTGACTGTGCCAGAGTGGGTCGAGTAAGATTGCCGGGGGTTGGCGTTACTGCATGCAGGGCCCGAAATAAAATCAGCGGCTCTCTTAATTGGGGGTAGCACTACACGTGGGGGCTCGTGATTCCGGGATCCTGTTGCAGCAAATAGCAGCCAAAAAGTACCAGCATGGACCCACTAGAAATAGTGAAGTGGTGCGCAGCAGCCAACGTAGATGAAAATGGGGCAGTGATTATAGAACTCCCAGGGATCTGGCAAGAAGATGCAGTGAAACAGTTAGTGATGTCCCTGTCCCCACAACAGAAAGCATGGATAGTGGATGTAAGATCAGAACCTCCTTCGACATATGTACTGGTTAAATGGAAGGATGGAGTCCCAGAAGACTTCAAGAAGCCAAGCATAGAGACGGTGGATAAACAAACTTATAAGTTAATACGTGTCCCACCCAACCTAAAAGATGTAAAGAAAGAAGAGAGTCCCGGGTCGCCACAGGGCACCCTCAGCACAGAAATATGCGCGGTTCTAGGGGAAACCATAGCACAATGCAAGAAAGACCCGGCGGATTATCAAATAGCAGGATACCGGAAACTCAGAATGTTTTCAGGAAGGAAACCTGTACCTTCAGGCGAAGAAGGATTTGAGGAGTGGTTAGACGGTGCAACTCAGGCTTTGGAGGAGCGGGAAGTCCCAGACCACAGGAAGAAGCAGAGAATTGCTGAGAGCTTGAAGGGGCCTGCTTTAGAGGCCGTACGCAACCTCAAGATGAGCAAAACAGACTGTACGGCGCAGGACTATCTAGACATTCTGCAGAATGTGTTTGGTGGAACAGAGAAGATCACTGAACTCACCTACCAACTGGAGCATTGTTATCAAAAGGCAGGGGAGAAGCTATCAGAGTTCATGATGCGCCTAGATAAAATACTGCACAAGATGATCTTAAAGAAAGGGATTGACCCGAAGAGGGTGGATGAGGCCCGGGTTCAACAGGTGATGAGAGGATCTCAACCACTGGATCCCATCGCACTGGCGTTACGTACAAGACAGGACGGAAAGAGCCTGGAGTACCCTGACTTGATCCGAGTAGTCAGAGAGGAAGAAGCTGCGCTGGAGGAGAAAAAGAGGAGCCAACCAGTTGAGACGGTGAACCCTCCTCCGGTGATGGTCAGGACGGCTATGACCTTAGAAAGAGATGCAGAGGTGGATACCTTGAAATCGCAGATGTCCCAAGTGCTGGGAATGCTGACCTCCCTGATGGAAAAGGAGTCAAGGGTACCAGAGAGGGAAAGTCAGAGGAAGGAATTGTTCCCGAATGCCTCATCACCCGCATCCCTGGAAAATTGGGGAAATGTGATCTGCCTCAATTGTGGGGGAGCTGGGCATCTTGCCAAAGTATGTGCCAGTCCCAAGAAGAAGAGACTGAATAACCGAAAGCCGCCAGAAAACTTCAACGGGCCCCGGTAAAGGAGTCAACCGGGTGCCCATCATCATCAAGGAACTCCATACTGAATAAGAAGCACATGAGAGAAGGGGCCAGGGCCCCACAGAAGAAACCAAGGGTTCCTCAGAAGGAACGTACTCCAAAGAAACACAATAAAGTCCCTCAGCGGGTAGTTACACCCATACAGAGGAGAGAGATTATTGCATACCAGGCTCAGGAGAGACTTAGGTCCAAAGACAAAAAGAGCAAGGAAAGTCAAGAAGGAAAATGCAAAGATCTAAGGAAAGAGACCCCTTCGAAACAGTACCCAGAGAAACTGGTGGGTCCCTCCCCAATTGTATCCATTCAAGTAGAGGGGATATACACAAGAGCCCTGTTGGATACTGGAGCACAGGTGACCCTGTTGTATCGAGACTTCTACGACCGGCACCTGAGTCACTTACCCCTCTAGAAGATTGAAGACTTGGAGATATGGGGAATTGGAACAGAGAAGTTTCCTTATGATGGATATCTACCCAAAAGATTGACGTTAGACCCATCCATAACTGGGAAGGGGGAAGTGTTCGACACCTTGGCTGTGGTGTGCCCCCGACCGCCTGGAGCTAACAGGAGTTCATTAATAATAGGAACTAACACGGATCTGGTCCGAAGACTTTTGTTCCCACTAACAAGAAGGAAGAACCTCCCAGTCACAAAGATTCATCCCATGTTGAAGACCGCCTTCCAACGGTTGATCTTGGCGCAGAAGGCCCCGGAAGAGGGGGTAGGAAAGGTCTGGAGACTGGAAAAAAAGGGGATAGTGCTGCAACCCGGTGAAGTAACCTGCCTGAAGGCCACAGTGAAACTCACTTGGGAGCAGCCGGGCCCTTTTGTGATGTTGGAACCCGACCCAAGAGAAGAACCTTCAGGCTTGGAGGTAGTCCCGGAAATGGTCCCGGTGAGGGCCCTGAAGAAGGCCCACTGCAAGGTGCCTGTGAGTGTCAGAAACACCACGGATGGCCCCATGGAAGTCCCTGCCAGGCTGTTATTGGGCCGGGTGAGCCCAGCCACACCGGTTGCCTCATCAGATGTGGGGAAGGCAGATGGAGAAAGTACAGTGTGGGAGAAGCTGTCCATGGAGAACCCAAACCTGCCCAGGGCTTGGAGAGAGAGAGCCCGGAAACAGTTGACTCGGTGGGAGAGGATCTTCTCACATGATGAGTTTGATGTGGGGTGTGCTAGGAGTGCCACCCATCGAATCCGCCTCCAGGAAGACAAGTCCTTCAGAGAAAGGGTTAGGCGGGTTCCATTGGCAGACCTCGAGGATTTGAGGGAGCAGCTTCCTGAGCTCAAGCGAACAGGTGTGAACCAGGAATCCAGAAGTCCGTATGCCTCCCCCATAGTAGTGGTCCGGAAGAAGAACGGGTCACTAAGGTTGTGTATTGACTATAGGACCCTCAACAGGAGAACCACTCCGGATCAGTATACCACTCCAAGGATAGAAGATGCCCTGCAGAGCTTGTCCGGAGCCAAGTGGTTCAGTGTTATGGACTTAAAGAGTGGGTATTATCAGATCCCGATGCACCCAGAAGACAAAAGACTGCTTTCATAACCCCAGTGGGATTCTTTGAATTCAATTGGATGCCTCAAGGTCTGTCCGGAGCTCCAGCCACATTCCAAAGACTGATGGAGAAGACTGTAGGAGACATGAACCTCATCGAGGTCCTTGTATACTTGGATGACATCATAGTCTTTGGCAGAACTCCGGAGGAGCATGAAGAAAGGCTGGAGAAGGTCTTGAAGAGGCTGAGTGAAGAAGGACTCAAGCTCTCGCCTGAAAAATGCCAATTTTATCAATCTTCAGTCAACTATCTGGGACACATAGTGTCTGAAAATGGGGTGTCCACAGACCCTGAAAAGCTGGAGGCTGTCACCTCCTGGCCAAGACCTACCACTGTAACAGAACTCAGGTCCTTCCTAGGATTCTGTTCCTATTACAGGAGGTTCGTTGAGGGGTTTGCTCGAATAGCGAGACCCTTGAATGAGTTGCTGAAGACGGATGGGGAAGAGGATGACTCGGGCCCCAGGAAGTCAGGGGAGTCAGTCAAGGACCAGTGGACTGAGAAGTGTGAAGGCGCCTTCCAGATGCTGAAAAAGAGCTTGACCACTGCCCCTGTTCTGGCTTATGCAGACCCAAAGAAGCCTTACGAACTCCATGTGGATGCCAGTCATGACGGTCTGGGAGGAGTACTCTACCAGGAGCATGAAGGGCAACAGAGACCTGTTGCGTATGTGAGCAGAAGCTTGACCCCCTCTGAAAAGAACTACCCCACCCACAAGTTGGAGTTCCTGGCCCTCAAGTGGGCCGTAGTAGACAAACTTTGAGATTACCTATATGGAGCAGATTTCACTGTAAAAACGGATAACAATCCCCTTACCTACCTGTTTACCACAGCAAAGCGTGACGCCACAGGACATAGATGGCTGGCGGCGCTGTCTGCCTTCAATTTCAGCTTGAAATATAGACCTGGGGCGGGAAACCGAGATGCGGACGCCCTGTCCAGAAGGTCTCATGTTCCCACCCACAGTAGTGAAGACTGGACCCAAGTGGCACCCGACGGGGTGCGGGCCCTTTGCCAAGGGGCTGAACTCCAAGCCAAGGGAGGTTCAAGAGCAGAAGAGATAGGGGTCACTATTGTAGGAGTCCCTAAGCAGTACTGTGGAGCAACCTTACTGGGGGACGACAACCTACCCAGACTGACCAAAAAGGAGTTGAAATCCGACCAACAGGAGGATCCTATGGGGAGATTGGTCCTAGAAGCATTAGAAAATCAGAACCCAAACATACTTTTACGTCACCCCTCGAAGGAAGCTCGCCTGTTAAAAAAAAGAGTGGGACAGGCTACAGGTGCATCAGGGAGTGGTCTACCGAAGGGGCCCCTCTGATGACCAAGAAGACAAATGGCAGTTGTTCCTGCCGGAGAAACACAGGGAGACGGTCATGGTCGCCTTACATGACAACCATGGTCACCTGGGAGCGGAAAGGACTTTCCAACTTGTTAGGGACCGTTTCTATTGGCCCTGCATGAGGGCTGAAGTTGAGGAATACTGCCATTCATGTGCCCGATGCATACAGAGAAAGACTCTGCCCCATCAAGCTGCCCCAATGGGCCATTTACAAAGTGAAGGCCCGCTTGACCTGGTGTGCATTGATTTCCTCTGCCTCGAACCCGACCTGAGGGGACTAGGAAATGTTCTGGTAGTAACCGACCATTTCACCCGGTATGCACAGGCTTTTCCAGCCAAGGACCACAAGGCCTCTACTGTGGCCAAAATACTTGTAGAGAAGTACTTTATACATTATGGACTACCACAAAGGCTCCACTCAGATCAGGGGAGGGATTTCAAGAGCAAACTGATATGAAAACTCCTAGATGCCTTAGGGATCAAGAAGACCAGGACTAGCCCTTATCATCCTCAAGGTGATGCTCAACCGGAGAGGTTCAACCGAACCCTGCTCAACATGCTGGGAACTTTAAATGGTGAAAAAAAGCAACATTGGAGTAGCCACATAGCGGCCCTTGTGCACGCTTACAACAGCACTGTCAGCGATGCTACTGGATATTCACCTTACAGACTTATGTTCGGGAGAGAAGCAAGATTGCCAGTGGATTTGGCCTACGGCACCTCCATAGATCATTGTTCTGCTGCCTCCCACAAGGGATATGTAGATAGACTTAGACACAACTTGAAGACGGCTTATGAGCAAGCTCAGGCGGCCTCGGAACAGAGAGGGGCTCGCAACAAGAGGAATTTTGATCTAAAGGTTAGGATCCAAGACTTACATCCAGGAGACAGGGTGTTATTGCGGAACCTGGGGGTCCCTGGAAAACATAAACTCGCAGATAGATGGAGACCAGAACCTTATGTCATTTGTAGAAAATTACCGGGCCTACCCGTTTACAGACTTAAACCCGAGGGGAAGTTAGGGCCCTTGAAGACTTGGCATCGAAACCACCTACTTCCGTTCGCTGAAGCAGTTCGGTTGCCTCCTATGATGGATTCTCCTGAACCCATGTCCATTCTGAACACCCCTAGACCCAACACTCGGTCTCAGACCCCTCGGATGGAGGATACAGAAGATTCAGAAATGAGTGAAGGCGAGGGGGAGGAAATTGGCTGGCTTTGGCCTTCCCAGGGCCCAATGACTTCTGCTATTGATCTTCCACCTGATGAAGATACAGAGGATCACACACTGAATGCAGAAGCTACGGAGTTCATTCCATCTAGTCACTGGTCAGATGCTTGGGAGAGTGTCGGTGAGCTATCACCTGAAGAGGACCCAAGGGAAGCCATGTATCTTCCTGCTCCGGAGCCAGATGCTCCTGAATTAGAAGGAACTCCCGAGTTGGTCACAGAAGAAGAATCTGTTCCCACAGAAAGTCCCAGAGGACAGAGGGAGCGGAGGGCCATAAAACCTCCCAGGAGGTTAACATACCCACAAATGGGGAAGAGTGCGGAAGACACTGTATTCACTGCCAGAAGGAGTATGGAAGACCCTGACCCTCCCACTGTTCATTTGGTGGGAGGCAACCCCAGCTCACTCTCTGGCACAGTTAGGCAGGATACTGTTGTTAATGTGTCCTGTGGGCAGAGGAGTTCACCGCCTCGTTTCTGGTGGGAATTTCCTCTGCCGACATCATATGGAGAATTGATGGATGTTGTTAAATGTGTAGCTTGAAGTTATGTTATCTTTGGGGACCAAAGAGTTCAAGTGGGGGGAGTGTGTAGCGGGGTCTCTTCTAAGGCCCCAGGACTACGTTACCCAGAACCCCATTCGGCCCCAGGGCGGAGGTTCCACCGCAGAGACTCATGGGAGGGGTTACTTTAGTGGGAGGCGAGGCGGAGCTCGCTCTCTTGGGACACGGCGCGTCAAGTGACAAGTCATCCTATATGGATCGGCTGTGAAGCAAGGCCTGAAGCCTGAGGCCTTGCTTGAAGTCCGAAGAGCCTTCCACCATACTGCGGAGCCTGGGTGGATCCTGACCCGTCGTGATAGGACGTGAGCTGGATCGAGGACTCGATTGGAGCAGACGCTGTGTGCAACACACAGGAGGTGGAAGTCCCAGGCTGGGATCGCGCCTGGAGTGGTGAGCGGGCACCTGCCCATATCAATAGACTGAGTTGTGTTCAGGCCTATAGACTGCCTAGGCCCACTGTTCGCTCACCAGTGTTTATTGGGGGGTCCGGTAGCAGGACAGAGTTGAAGAATCTATCCCCCCCCCGTTTTGCCCTGTTATTTCAAGTTAACACCCAATGTGGATTACAAATGGTTATTCCTTTAAGTGCACCAACGAAAGCTGGCCGGTGAAGAAACCTTCATCCCTTAGAGGAAAGAGACTTAGTTCCATTCCATGTCAGGCCTGACTTAGGTGGGGAGTTTAGAAAGTTTGTGTTACTACGCCATAGGCGAGCACACGCTATAATAGCACCGCGTGGTGGATACTGCGCGGCGCCATATTACTGTGCTGCACCTAGTACATTGATTGATGCAGGGCTCTGCAGGCCCATGTATATGTTGCATGTTATATCTTGAATCCTTCATTACCAGTAAAGCTGATATATATGTTTTATATTCTTGCCTCAGTGTGTTGTCTAACTTGTTTAGAGATTATTAAGTATAATACACGTGAGAGTGATAGGGGTTTAACCCTAGACTGACTGTGCCAGAGTGGGTCGAGTAAGATTGCCGGGGTTTTGCGGTACTGCGTGCAGGGCCCGAAATCAAATCAGCGGCTCTCTTAATTGGGGGTAGCGCTACACGGGTATATGAAGAAAAATCTGCAAAACAGTTTCAAATAAATAAAAAAAAAATCTTTAAAAAGTTCAGTATGTATATATATATAGTATAGACAATGAAAACAAACAAATGGCAGAGATTAGAGAGGCATTACCTCTTCCTAGAAAGGAATAGAAAAAACACTCATAAAAACAATTAAAAGTTTGTACCCTGTTTTGCCATACCTTATCTTGTCACTGTGGTTTGCAGTCACACAAATAGCTACACTATTGGCATGTACATTATCCTTAAGTGATGTGTACTGCATTAATACAATGTACTGCTGTGCCTTTTTTCCTTTCATATAACTAATTCATATACATATGTGTTTCAGTACAATCCTATGCGTATGATCATCCTTCATAAACCCATTTATGAAGGATGATAAATGGGTTATAAATGGGTTATAAAAACGAATGTTTGTATGCATGTTAATATACTTGTTTGTGATATGCACGAGTAACCATGTAAAAGACCATTAATTTCTGAATGAGCCAAAATCATGTTTACTATTGCATGACTAGGTGCTTGTGGTAGAGCAAGCCATTTTAAACAAAACACACTTTAAAAACAAAGTAAAAGAAAAAATGAATTGCTAGCTTTGCTGCCAAGTAATTAGGACGTAAGACACAACCCATGTTAAGACTGGGTTCACATTATCTTTGCATGCGGCTTACAGCAGGGGTCCCTTGCGTCCCTGTTTACCGTTTCAGGTCCGATTTCGGTCCAAATTTTGGGCTGAATTCAGACCTGAAATGGACCAAAAGATGCAATTCGCACCGGAATCTCCTGCTATTCTCCTGCTAATCTTCTGCTATTGCGAATTGGATGCGGCGAACGCAATAGTGTGAACCCAGCCTTAATCTGTAGTCTGTAGTTAAATCTAGGTCGATTTACTAAGGCAACTAGGCTGTGTTGTTTGCATGTTTAGTTTCATTCTGCGGGGGCATTTGCTTCAAAGCTCAGTAAATGAGGGATGCTCTGTTGAATTCCATCATCCATTCATGTGCAAGCAAAAATTCTGTTTTATTTTCTTGCATGTGTTCTTTGAAAAGGGAAGCTTCACTTCATTTACTAAGCTCTGGAGCAAATGCTCTTGCAGAGAGAGTGCAACTGCACTTGCAAAGTGTACAGTCTTTTTGCATTTAGTAAATCCACCCCTAGGGTAATTGGAGTGCTTGTTTCAGATACAAAACCGTGACACAGCCTTGTCAGACTCTAACTTCTCTCAGACCATTTGCAGTTGTTTTCTTAGATTCAAAAACTGAAAAACAGTGTGAGATTTTCTGAACAAAAGGGGGCAGACACCTTTCACACAATATTGCTGTCATTTTGTTTATTGAGCCTTGCTGCCATGCAAGTATACATAGGTGTGTGCAGCCTATTGCATTGGGGTGTGCATCCCAAAGCTCAAGCACACGTGCATGAATGTGTATGTATGTGTACTGACTACATTGTGCTCATCCCAGCTTACCTTCTCCTGATAGGCTGAAGTCCGTCCCACACTGCAGGCTGTGTTTACTCCCCTCCCATGCCGAACCTCCTGTTGTAGAGTCAAATAAGGCATGCTGGGGAAGGGGGCAGGTACAGTATCGTTCCCATTGGCTAAGGAGGCAGCAGAGACGTGGAGCAAATGTAGCCTCTGGCTTTTTACAGACACTGCATGGTTTGTAACCTTGGTGATTAAAGTGTGCCCAGGAAAGCCCGGCACATCCCCTGCGCACGCCTATGCATGTATAGTAGACTGAGCCTAATAAGACCCACACTACCCTAGCAAACCATTTTTCCAATTCCACAACACATGTTACTATCACAACTATTATCATAACTTATTCTACATACTGAGACTCTGCACTTTTCTTCTGCTGATTTACTGATGAAGAAGGTGTGAAAGCTGTTTCTGGGGTCAAAAGACTAGAAGTGAAAGGTAGGCATACAAATATAACAACAAATGCATTTGTGGCAAAATGGCACAGATAGCATTGTTATGGGTCACTTATTTTCTGTGATCATCCCCCTGAACCTGACCAATTTGCTTTAAACCCTGCTCTCCCCAGATCATTTTAATTCATGTGCCCAGCTTTTCCCTTATGATATGCAAACCATAGCAGCATCACTTCCTTTATACAGTGGGATGAAATAGGAAACCATTTGTTAACCATTTAAGGACTGAGCCTCTTTCTGAGATTTGTTGTTTACAAGTTAAAAACATTTTTTTTTGCTATAAAATTACTTAGAACCCCCAAACATTATACATTTTTTTTCTAACACCCTAGAGAATAAAATGGCGGTCGTTGCAATACTTTGTCACACCGTATTAGTGCAGCGCTTTTCCAAGCGCACTTTTTTGGGAAAAAATACACTTTTTTAAATGAAAAAATAAGACAACAGTAAAGTTAGCCCAATTTTTTTATATTGTGAAAGATAATGTTATGCCGAGTAAATTGATACCCAACATGTCACGCTTCAAAATTGCGCCGCTCGTGGAATGGCGACAAGCTTTTACCCATAAAAATCTCCATAGGCAGCGTTTAAAATATTCTACAGGTTGCATGTTTTAAGTTACAGAAGAGGTCTTGGGTTAGAATTATTGCTCTCGCTCTATCGATCGCAGCGATACCTCACATGTGTGGTTTGAACACCGTTTTCATATGTGGGCGCTGCTCACGTATGCATTCGCTTCTGCACGCAAACTCGGCGGGATGGGGCGTGTTTAACCACTTCAATACAGGACATTTTCACCCCCTTCCTGCCCAGGGCAATATTTAGTTTTATGCGCTGTTGCACTTTAACTGACAATTGTGCGGTGGTGCAACGTTGTACCCAAACAAAATTGATGTCCTTTTTTCCCCACAAATAGAGTTTTCTTTTGGTGGTATTTGATCACCTCTGCAGTTTTTATTTTTTGAGCTATAAACAAAAGAAAAGTGACAAGTTTGAAAAAAAACACTATTTTTTACTTTTTGCTATAATACATATCCCACTTTTGAGGTTGATATGTATTCTACATATTTTTGGTAAAAAAACAAATGCAATAAGCGTATATTGATTGGTTTGCGCAAAAGTTATAGCGTCTACAAAATTGGGGAATAGATTTATGGCATTTTTATTATTATTATTTTTTTTACTAGTAATGGCGGCGATCTGCGATTTTTATTGCAACTGTGATATTGCGGCGGACAGATCGGATACTTTTGACACTATTTTGGGACCATTCACATTTATACAGCGATCAGTGCTATAAAAATTATTACTGTATAAATGTCACTGGCAAGGAAGGGGTTAACACTAGGGGGCGATCAAGGGGTAAACTGTGTATCCTAAGGAATGATTCTTACTGTAGGGGGCAGGGACTCACAAGTGGAGGAGACCAATCGGTGTTTCTCTGTACTGGAAACAAACCATCGGTCTCCTCTCCTCTGACAGTACGTGGATCTGTGTGTTTACACACACAGATCCACGGTCCTTGCTCTATTACCAGCAATCACGGGTGCCCGGCGGACATCGTGGCTGCTGGGCACACGCACTGGCTCGCCCGAGCGATGTGGCGCTGCGCGCACGCCCCCTAGACGGCAGGGAAGCCCAAGACGTCATATGATGCCCGCCCAGAATGGGAAATCCCTCCTACGGATGTCATATGACGATACGTGGGATGTGAAGTGGTTAAAAAAAAAAAAATCTTATTTATTTGACCTTTTATTTTTATTTTTTACACTGTTCTTTTAAAAAAAATGGTGTCACTTTTATTCCTATTACAAGGAATGTAAACATCCCTTGTAAAAGATAAAAGCAAGACAGGTCCTCTTAAATATGAGATCTGGGGACAAAAAGACCTCAGACCTCATGTTTACACTATAATGCAATAAAAATAAAAATAAAAAAATAATGAAAAAAAAATAGCCCTTTAAGAGCTATGGGCGAAAGTGACATTTTGACGTCGCTTCCGACCTGCTATGGTATGGAGACGGGTGGGGGCCATCTTCCCCTTACTCTTCTCCATACCCAGCCACTAGAAGGACCCGATCGCCTCCGCCGATGCCGACGGCTCCGGTAAGTGATTTTGCGGCGAATCCGCCGCAGAGACCACCGGTATCAGAAACCAGACTGCCTGCTGAAGAGGAGGATATCTGGGTTATGGCAGCTAGCGGCTGCCATAACAATGATATCCCTCTTCAAACAGCCGATTTTACATGTAATTATAGATGCAGTAAATAATATGCAGTATTGGTGTTTGGCTGTTTGTGCCTGTACATAGAAATGCGCGGTTCGTTTCGTTCCAAATTAATATTCTGACAAATTTTTTGCTGTTCGGAGATTCGGATATATCTGAATTACAGTATAAACAACGTTTCCTGAATGCTCCAAATAACGAAAAGAAATTCATCCGGATTTCCAAAATTTGAATCTAATTTTACATCAAATTCTATTCGAGTTTGAATTTCTGAAATCAAAAACTGTGTGTGTTATTACAGTACTATTTCAAAATAATGCTTTTTTTGTTAAGCCAAAGGTGATTTGAAGAGTCATTGTAATCATCAAAGATCTTTCAAAAAAAATAAATACATTTTTTCGATTCGACTGATTCAAAATGTATCGATTCGCATGTTTCGAATAAAAAAAATCTGTAAATTCAAAAAAAGACATATAACGAATTCCGACTGCAAATTCCGAATACAAATCCCGAATACGAATTGATCAATCAACCAAATTTAACAAAACTAAATAACTAGATTAACTAATCTAAAAGAAATTAAACAAAACACATTTTTTTGTCATGCACATGTCTACCTGTACATACTGGGGTTAATTAATAAATGTTTCCACAAAAGATTCACACAACTTTTACCTAATTTGTATAGGAGAGTTTCCCCTCAATGGCGGGACTTTTTAGGCATAGATTATGACAACCACTTGGGGGTATAGTCTGGTAAAATTGTTTTATTACAAAAAATAACACATAATATGATATGGCTTGACAGTACAGGCTTGGACAAAAATTCCTAAAGTGGAATTGTCACTTGATCATACAAGGTACATGACATGCAGGGACAGAACAACCATTCAAGTAATGTTAACAATGTAAACATGTATATAAAACACGTAATTGTATATATATTAGATCCTACGCGTTACGGAGAAAACTCCTTCTTCAGGGAAGTTCCAATATATGATTAAGATTGTAATCTAAAACAGAAAAGCAGATCTTTACACAACAGCATTCATTGTAGGAGACAAAACAGATAGCCAATCAGACAGATGAATGATGGGTCTGGTAATAGAAGTGGGGGGTTGGGTGGCAGTGTACTTACATGGACATGCATACATCAGGCTTGGGACTTCGGTATATTAAACCCAACAGATCACATAGATAAGGAATTGGTGTATGAAAGCCGTAAATAAACAAGCAATAAAAACAAAACCCATTGATGGGCGGGTGAAGAGTCCAACGCAAAAGGCGTCCGGGGACCAAACCAGGACTGCTTACGTCTAAAAAGGGGAAGATGGAAAAATATGTACCAATAAAATAGGAAAGGCTGAATTTATATGTTCTAACATAATAACATCATAGTCTAAATGTCATCAAACCTAGATTTGAACCTCCTTTGTGTATGAGGTCAAAAGGTAATAGGAAACACGTGAGGATGCCTACATATATATTAAAAGAAAACATCCTAGTTGTATATGTATTTCTTACCTCACAGAAGGTGCTGTGTATCTTTGGGGGAAAAGAGGATTGAGCAGAGAGTGGAATATTAAATGTGTAATAATTTCACACCCAGCACAAGGTTGTAAATGTGGCCGGGTTGGGGCAATCCAGCCGTATCAAAGGGTGGACTGAGGAATCAGCATCCAAGTCCAAATGAAAGGAGATCCCAGAGTAGCATCACAAGTCCAACAGTGAAGATAAAGAATCACCTCAGGAGTCTGTATGCAAAAAACACACAAGTAGCATCAAGGCAGGGTATGTAAAGCACCCCACCTTAAGGCAATAAAGGTGGACGTGTCTCAAAGTAAGGATGGCAAAGAAAGAGCAACATACATAATATAAGAGGAAAAGCTTTTCTTCGTTACCTGGTCAATGTTGATAACAGCATGCTCTCTCCCCACCGGCCACAGCACTAATGATCAAATGAAGGACCGGTCCTTAAGTAAGGGCTGTGGTCCAATCAGCCAAGTTCCCAACAGCGCGTGTGGATATCGTTACCACACACGCTGAGGAGATTAGACAGTGCGGTCCTCCGGGCGCGTGGCGCACAGCGTCATCCCCGCCCATGACCAAAATGGCCACTTAGGGAGAAGGACGTCATGCGTTACGCCCCCACCGGCACGCATGCGCGGCAACCCTCCGGGCCACATGATGGAACAAAGAGATGGATGGAGATGGACTGACCAATGTGACGTCAGATGGATCGTGTGGCAACGCAGCGAGAAAAGCCGCAAGTGTAGGCCGGCCCGACACAGGAGGCGGATCAATGGATACCCGTATCCCTGAACCAGCACCCCAAGAGAATCGGACTGGCCCGCACGTGCCGGGATTGACCTCCAGACAACCGAGAACGCCGACTCCCAACCCGCCACCATATGAAATGGGAAGAGAAAATTTATACTGAAAAAAGGGACGGAAAAAAACAATAAAGGGATGGAAAAATAAAATGAATGAATGGGGGGGGGGGGGGGGGGAAGGAGTGGTGGTGATGTGAAAAAAGAAAAAAGAAAAAGAGTGAAAAGACATATGTGTTAGAACACGTGTGTAAAAAAAGAAGCACAATTTGACAGCATGGATCTTATCTGGTATGTAATTCCCATGGTAATAGGAAATGTTACAAATTATCATGAGCATATCGTCTGGAAATAAAATAAATAAATAAATGAATATAATATTTTCCAAAATTTTGCAGAGGAGAAAAACAACATATATATAAGGAAATAACTTGCAATGAAAAAATGAATTGAAAACTGGAATTAAATTGAGATTGGAATATGTTATGATAACCAAAGAGCATATTGTTAGTGCAATGAGCGGTATATAAGATTTACCTCTCCATGCCCCCAGAGACAAAGCCCTCCAGAAATGGCCTGAAGTTGGCTGCCTCATTGAGGCCTGGGAAAGTGGTAGCTTGAAGGAGGAAAATCCAGGGGCGATTGGAATAAGTTAATATTACAAAGAGAGCTTAGATGGATTTTCCTCCTTCAAGCTACCACTTTCCCAGGCCTCAATGAGGCAGCCAACTTCACATATGTCTTTTCACTCTTCGCTTTTCCCTTCTTTTCCCTCCCTTGGGTGGCTATGTGCAATGTCATTGACCACCAGGCTTTTGGACGCACTAATTTTGGGTATGTATTACATCCCCACTCCCTTCCTTTATAGGCAAAAAACGACATCACTATCCCCCATGGTCACTCTATTCTTCTTTCCATTTTTTATCATTTTTTCATTTTATATATATATATTTTTTTATTTCATTTTCATTCTTTCCATTTTTTATCATTTTTTCATTTTATATTTTTTATATTTTTTTTTATTTCATTTTCATTTATTTTCATTTTTTATTTTTATTTATTTACTTTTTTTTTATTTCCATATTTACATTTACATCTATTTTTATTATTCACTCATTTATTTTCTTTCCCGTTTTTCATCCTTTATTTTCCACATTTATGTTTTCATTTTATTTTTTTTCACATCACCACCACTCCTTCCCCCCCCATTCATTCATTTTATTTTTTCATCCCTTTATTGTTTTTTTCTGTCCCTTTTTTCATTATAAATTTTCTCTTCCCATTTCATATGGTGGCGGGTTGGGAGTCGGCGTTCTCGGTTGTCTGGAGGTCAATCCCGGCACGCGCGGGCCGGTACGATTCTCTTGGGGTGCTGGTTCAGGGATACGGGTATCCATTGATCCGCCTCCTGTGTCGGGTCGGCCTACACTTGCGGCTTTTCTCGCTGCGTTGCCACACGATCCATCTGACGTCACATTGGTCAGTCCATCTCTATCCGTCTCTTTGTTCCATCATGTGGCCCGGAGGGTTGCCGCGCATGTGTGCCAGTGGGGGCGTGAAGCATGACGTCCTTCTCCCTGAGTGGCCATTTTGGTCATGGGCGGGGATGACGCTGTGCGCCGCGCGCCCGGAGGACCGCACTGTCTAATCTCCTCAGCGTGTGTGGTAACGATATCCACACGCGCTGTTGGGAACTTGGCTGATTGGACCATAGCCCTTACTTAAGTACCGGTCCTTCATTTGATCATTAGTGCTGTGGCCGGTGGGGAGAGAGCATGCTGTTATCAACATTGACCAGGTAACGAAGAAAAGCTTTTCCTCTTATATTATGTATGTTGCTCTTTCTTTGCCCTCCTTACTTTGAGACACGTCCACCTTCATTGCCTTAAGGTGGGGTGCTTTACATACCCTGCCGTGATGCTACTTGTGTGTTTTTTGCATACAGACTCCTGAGGTGATCCTTTATCTTCACTGTTGGACTTGTGATGCTACTCTGGGATCTCCTTTCATTTGGAGTTGGATGCTGATTCTTCAGTCCACCCTTTGATATGGCTGGATTAACCCAACCCGGCCATATTTACAACCTTGTGCTGGGTGTGAAATTATTACACATTTAATATTCCACTCTCTGCTCAATCCTCTCTTCCCCCAAAGATACACAGCACCTTCTGTGAGGTAAGAAATACATATACAACTAGGATGTTTTCTTTTAATATATATGTAGGCATCCTCACGTGTTTCCTTTTACCTTTTGACCTCATACACAAAGGAGGTTCAAATCTAGGTTTGATGACATTTAGACTATGATGTTATTATGTTAGAACATATAAATTCAGCCTTTCCTATTTTATTGGTACCTATTTTTCCATCTTCCCCTTTTTAGACGTACGCAGTCCTGGTTTGGCCCCCGGACGCCTTTTGCGTTGGACTCTTCACCCGCCCATCAATGGGTTTTGTTTTTATTGCTTGTTTCTTTACGGCTTTCATACACCAATTCCTTATCTATGTGATCTGTTGGGTTTAATATACCTAAGTCCCAAGCCTGATGTATGCATGTCCATGTAAGTACACTGCCACCCAACCCCCCACTTCTATTACCAGACCCATCATTCATCTGTCTGATGGGCTATCTGTTTTGTCTCCTACAATGAATGCTGTTGTGTAAAGATCTGCTTTTCTGTTTTAGATTACAATCTTAATCATATATTGGAACTTCCCTGAAGAAGGAGTTTTCTCCGTAACGCGTAGGATCTAATATGTATACAATTGCGTGTTTTATATACATGTTTACATTGTTAACATTACTTGTATGGTTGTTCTGTCCCTGCATGTCATGTACCTTGTATGATCAAGTGACAATTCCACTTTAGGAATTTTTGTCCAAGCCTGTACTGTCAAGCCATATCATATTATGTGTTATTTTTTGTAATAAAACTATTTTACCAGACTATACCCCCAAGTGGTTGTCATAATCTATGCCTAAAAAGTCCACCCTTTGAGGGGAAACTCTCCTATACAATTTAGTTAGGGATGTTGGCTATATCACAACAGATCTGTTCTATAAAAACCTCCTAATTTTTGATACACAACTTTTACCTAGGATTCACACATTTTACCAATTGAACTTAATTAGAAAATGTGTGAAACTAAGGTGAAAATTGTATCAATCATGTGTGAAAACATTTATAAATAGACCCCTCAGTTATTATCGGACCATGCTACTTAAAACATGAGAAATTTTTGGCCACACCTACAGTGGGTATAGAAAACAATCACCCCTCCCCCCCTTTAAATTGATCACATTTTGTTTCTTTTCAGCCTGAAATGGAGACACACAGTTTTTTTGTTTTATCCAGCTGTATTTACTGAGTGCAACTTACAACATCCATGTAAAAAATAGAACACCAAGTTGGAAAAAGGATCACCCCCTCCTAAAAATTACTTATAAACTAAATCAGGTGTAGCTAATCACCTTCTCAACAATCAACTATGGGTGGCCAAGCACTGTCAAAAGATCTGTAGGATAAAGTTGTGGACAGGAACAATTTAGGAGATACAGAACATGTTCAAAGGCTTTATCAATGCCTAGAAGCACAGTAAAGTCTATTATTAAGAAGTGGGAAGGTATTTGGTACAACACAGACCCTCCCTGAATAAGCACATTGCTCCAAACTGGATGAAAAATCCAGGAGGAAACTGGTCAGATAGGCTATCAAGAGGCCTACAGCAACTCTGAAGCAGTTGCAGGAATTTATGACAAAGAGTGTTCATTGTGTGCATGTGACAAAAATATCACAAATTCTCCTCAAATATGGCTTTAATTGGAGGGTTGCAAGAAAAAAGCCACTCCTCAAGAAAGGCCACATGCAGTCATGACTGAGCATTGCCAAAACGCAACTTGAAGATTCTGAGGCCACATGGAAAAAGGTCTAATGGTCAGTTGAGACTAAAATGTTATTATTTGGCCTCAACACCAAATGATATGTCTGGTTAAAATCCCAATACAGCTCACTATCCAAATAACACCATTCCTACAGTAAAGCATGGAGGTGGCAATATCCTGTTATGGGAGTGTTTCTCGGCAGCAGGGACTGGAGCATTTGTCAGGATAGAAGGAAAAATGGATGGGTCAAAATACCATCAAATTCTTGAGGAAAATCTGCTGCCCTCTGCCAGAAAGTTGTCAATGGGAAGAAGGTTTACCTTCCAACATGACAATGACTCAAAGCACACAGCAAAAATGACCACACAGTGGTTGAAGGAGAAAAATGTGCATATCCTTGCATGGCCAATCAGATCCCAGACTTAAACCCCATTGAAAACCTGTGGAATGACTGTGGAATGACTTGAAGACTGCAGTCCAAGAATGACCACCATCAAATTTAACTGAATTTGAGCAGTTCTGCAAAGAAAAGTGGGCAAATACTGCAAAGTCTAGATGTGCAAAGTTAGTAGAGACATCCCCAACAGATTAAAGGGGGTGATTTGATTGAGTTTATAAGTCATTTTTAGGAGGGGGCGATTCTTTTTCCAACTCAGTGATTCTGTTTTTAATGTGTTTTTTTTTTTACATGTTGGTGTTATATCTTTCACTTGGATGTTATAATTTTCATCTCTAAATACAGCTGGATAAAACAAAATGTGATAATTTTAAAGGGGGTGATTTTTTTTCTATACTCACTGTAAATTTCATGGTATAGTGCCTTGTATATTGCTAATGTCTCTTTTCCCAGAAACGTGAAGCCTTGCAGAGCCCTCACACAAAATCACATTGTTTGCATTTTTTTTCAATAAAACATTTTTTTTAAATCTCCCCGGTCGCATTATAATTCTGTTCATGTAAAAAAAGAATCATTTTGGTTCTATACACTCAGGTTTATATAATTCACTATTTTTTAAGGTGTCATCATTAGTAATTTGCAATGTCAGCTCAGGTGTCTTTTCTGCTTACACCCAGATGAAAATAATTGCCAGTATTATGCATCCATTTATAGAAAATGAATTGATCTAATATAAATACAAATGTATGTGAATGCTTTCATTCCATGCTGTGAAAATATCTCTATTGCTTTAACCATTTCCAACTATCTCCATTCTTTTACAGCCTATCATAAAGATTTTTTGCTCTCAGCTTTATTGTGGTATTCTGCAATAGGAGTGCAGTGAATCAAGTTACTAACGTGCTTCTTAACCTAGATAATATTGTTACATTATGCTGTCTTTTTGCAGAGGAACTACAATATCCAGTCTCTTAGACTGCCCTGCCATAGGCACATGCTTATTTCTTCTTAAAATATGAGCCACAGGTGCTTTTTGTATGCTTGGTATCCAGACCCAGACTCATGATGGGTCCAATTTACAGCTAAAAAAGAAAGCAAAACATATGTGCAGTGTGTGTAATATACAGTATATATATATATATATATACACAGTATTTCACAAAAGTGAGTACACCCCTCACATTTTTGTAAATATTTAAGTCTATCTTTTCATGTGACAACACTGAAGAAATTACACTTTGCTACAATGTAAAGTAGTGAGTGTACAGCTTGCATAACAGTGCAAATTTGCTTTCCCTTCGAAATAACTCAACACAGCCATTAATGTTTAAACCGCTGACAACAAATGTGAGTACACCCCTAAGTGAAAATGTCCAAATTGGGCCCAATTAGCCATTTTCCCTCCCTGGTGTCATGTGACTCGTTAGTGTTACAAGGTCTCAGGTCTGAATGGGGAGCAGGTGTGTTAAATTTGGTGTTATCATTCTCACTCTCTCATACTGGTCACTGGAAGTTCAACATGGCACCTCATGGCTAAGAACTCTCTGAGGATCTGAAAAAAAGAATGGGTGCTCTACATAAAGATGGCCTAGGCTAGAAGAAGATTGCCAAGATACTGAAACTGAGCTGCAGCACGGTGCCCAAGACCATACAGCGGTTTAACAGGACAGGTTCCACTCAGAACAAGCCTCTCCATGGTCCACCAAAGAAGTTGAGTGCACGTGCTCAGCGTCATATCCAGAGGTTGTCTTGGGAAATAGACGTATGAGTGATGCCAGCATTGCTGCAGAGGTTGAAGGGGTGTGGGGTCAGCCTGTCAGTGCTCAGACCATACGCCGCACACTGCATCAAATTTGTCTGCATGGCTGTCGTCCCAGAAGGAAGCCTCTTCTAAAGATGATGCACAAGAAAGCCCACAAACAGTTTGCTGAAGACAAGCAGACTAAAGACACGGATTACTGGAACCATGTCCTGTGGTCTGATGAGACCAAGATAAACTTATTTGGTTCAGATGGTGTCAAGCATGTGTGGCGGCAACCAGGGGAGGAGTACAAAGACAAGTGTGTCTTGCCTACAGTCAAGCATGGTGGTCGGAGTGTCATGGTCTGGGGCTGCATGAGTGCTGCTGGCACTGGGGAGCTACAGTTTATTGAGGGAACCATGAATGCCAACATGTACTGTGACATACTGAAGCAGAGCATGATCCCCTCCCTTCAGAGACTGGGCCGCAGGGTAGTATTCCAACATAACAACCCCAAACACACCTCCAAGACGACCACTGCCTTGCTAAAGAAGCTGAGGGTGATGGACTGGCCAAGCATGTCTCCAGATGTAAACCCTATTGAGCATCTGTGGGGCATCCTCAAATGGAAGGTGGAGGAGAGCACGGTCTCTAACATCCACCAGCTCCGTGATGTTGTCATGGAGGAGTGGAGGAGGACTCCAGTGGCAACCTGTGAAGCTCTGGTGAACTTCATGCCCAAGAGCGTTAAGGCAGTGCAGGAAAATAATGGTGGCCACACAAAATATTGACACTTTGGGCCCAATTTGGACATTTTCACTTAGGGGTGTACTCACTTTTGTTGCCAGCGATTTAGACATTAATGGCTGTGCGTTGAGTTATTTCGAGGGGACAGCAAATTTACACTGTTATACAAGCTGTACACTCACTACTTTACATTATAGCAAAGTGTAATTTCTTCAGTGTTGTCACATAAAAATATTTACAAAAATGTGATGGGTGTACTTACTTTTGTGAGATACTGTGTGTATATATATATATATATATATATATATATATATATATATAAAAAAGGGGGGGTGAATGGCAAATGTATGCTTGTGCACATCCAGTATATATGAGAAAAGAAAAAAGGGGTTCCCTGGGTGGACTTTTAAGGCACTGATATTATTAATTCCAAATATACGGGATATTGAAGTAAAAAATCGTTTTTATTCACAATTATACATATTTATCAAAAAATGTAATATTAAATTAAAATATATAGTTCCAAAGATTGTCACCATTTAGGTAAATACATGAAAACCTTCTTTACATCGACGCGTTTTCGGGGTAACCGTCTTCAGGGCTGTGTAGAGAAGGACAATTAGTTCATCTAAGCATAAGAATACATAAAGTCAATTACATGCATTTAAAACATTATTATCAAATACCGTATATACTCGAGTATAAGCCGACTCGAGTATAAGCCGAGGTACCTAATGTTGCCCAAAAAACTGGGAAACCTTACTGACTCGAGTATAAGCCGATGCCCCACTGTTCCCTAGCTCGCTGTTCCCAATTTTACATTGTAAATATTACCTGTAAAGAAGTTGCGGCTGCGGCGTCCATAGTTCAAATTCCGCGGCGTCCATCGTTCAAATTCAGCGGTCTCTTCCTGTTCCTTGATAGGCGAGTCTCAGCAGACACTCTCCGCCTATCACGGTCATTCTCTCATCCTCAGTTTTCCCAGCAAACACTGTGTTGGGTGTTCCGCCAATCATAGACGTCTGCTGGAAAACTGAGGATGAGAGAACGTTCGTGATAGGCGGAGAGTGTCTGCTGAGACTCGCCTATCAAGGAAGGAACAGGAAGAGACCGCGGAATTTGAACGATGGACACCGCGGAATTTGAACGATGGACGCCGCAGCTTCTTTACAGGTAATATTTACAATGTAAAAATTTCGATGACTCGAGTATAAGCCGAGGGGGGGACTTTCAGCCCCAAAAAAAGGGCTGAAAATCTCGGCTTATACTCGAGTATATACGGTATATACAAAAAGTTTTCTTTATATATGATGTATATACATGTAATCATTCACTTACGTATTATAAATGTAGTAGAAGAATGATGAATATTTCATTGGAATGCGATTTTTTAAAAGCATTGAAAATATAAACAGCACGCTGGGTTCTGTCAATGGGGTTGCCAGTCAAACAAGAAATGGGTATCAGAATATACAATTAATGCAGGTTTGAGAAGGACATTTATAAGGAACAGGTGTTCAACCCGTTAGGGAGAAATTATTCCAAAGATCGAGAAGCCGGTGGATCAACCAGAAGAGATATACTGGGACTGGGGTAGAGGTCCCTAAGAATATAAATGAATAAATACAAATAATGGATTGTACCCCGATGGGGCTAAATGATATATATTATATAGAAAAAATTGAGATTTACTACAATAACAGTTTATATGTTTAAAAAATGTATAAAGGATAATAAAAGATTATATATTTATATGTACCTGCGTATATGAGATCCGTAAAAGACCTAATAATGTCCGCTGTCAAACACTGTATTACTACAGGAATAGAAAAAGGTATGACATTACTATTGGGATTAATCTAGCCTTAATTTTAACCTCTGATTTTTTTTTTTAAGTATTTATAAAATTATTTAAATTTATATTATAAAGAAAATAAGAAATAAAAAATAAAAAAGGTGGGGGGGGGGGGGGCTAGATCAAATATATACACTATATCATTATCCTATTAAAATTATGCTGATTTACTCAATCCAGTTTATCTTAAAAGTTACAGGATATGTCTGTATATTCATAATAAGTCAAATAACATCATTTGATTGAATTATGTTAAAAAACAAAAAACATATCAATATAGTGATATCTTTTGTTGTTTGATATTTGTTCATATAGACTAGTGGTTCTCAACCTTTCAAGTGCCGTGACCCCTTGATAAAATTTCCCAAGTTGTGGGGACCCCAAATAGTAAAATTATTTTCTTACCGTGGGATGTTAGCACCTAAGAGCCCATTCACACAGGGGCGTCTTTGGATCCGACTCCAAATCGCCCCTAGTCGCCTCAGGTCGCGCTGGCTGAAGAAATCAATGTAAGTTAATGGAGCCGTCCTTATGTACACTACTGCAGTCGCTCCAACTTCAAAAAAGGTCCCTGTACTACTTCAATCTGACTCCTAGGCGACCTGTAACCATTCATTTCAATGGGAGTCGCCTCTCACTGTCTTAATAGGAGCAACTCTCCAGGAAGAAAACATACAAATTCAGGCAAACCTCTCCCTCCCCCTCACTCCCACAGAGCTGATTCTTGTTTGATTTGCCACTGGAATGTCTCCTGTCCTGCAGGCAACTTGGAGTTGCCTTGTAAATAGCTCCAGGTCGCGCTGTGATTCATTCTCAAGTCGTGTCTGAGTTGCCTCATAAAATCGCGCTGGAAATCGTGTTGCCCCTGTGTGAATGGGCTCTTAGGCAAGACAAGTAATTTGTGCCCCTAACCCATGGACATTTAGCGCTCCCTGAGTCCATTCCACTTGTACAGTATTAAAACCCCTTATGGTACATTTTAGGATGTAGTGATGAGCCGAACACCCCCGGGTTCGGTTCGCACCAGAACCCGCGAACGGACCGAAAGTTCGAACGAACATTAGAACCCTATTAAATACAATGGATGCGAACGTTCGAATTCTAAAGTGCTAATTATAAAAACTATTATGCATGTTATTGTCCTAAAAAGGGTTTGGGAACCCGGGTTCTGCACCAGGGGACATGTATCAATGCAAAAATAAGTTTTAAAAACGGTCGTTTTCCGGGAGCAGTCATTTTAATGATGCATAAAGTGAAAAAAAAAAAGTCAAATATTCCTTTAAATATCGTACCTGGGGGGTGTCTAAAGTATGCCTGTGAAGTGCCACGTGTTTCCCGTGTTTAGAACTGTCCCTGCACAAAATGACACTTCTAAAGGAAAAAAAAGCCATTTAAAACTGCTTGCGGCTTTAATGTAATGTCTGGTCCCGGTAATATGGATGAAAATCTTTAAGAAAAATGGCATAGCTACCCCATGACCCCCCCCCCTACCCCAGCCCATTACCAGCCCCTTTGGGTCTTGTATGGATATTAAGGGGAACCCCGCACATAAAATAAAAAAGGCCCTATATACTCTGAACAGCCGTATACAGGCGGTGCATACAAGACAGGGACTGTAGGTTTGTTGTTATGTAGAATCTGTTTGTAATTTTGAACAGGTACATTGTTGAAGTGTAGCTCCAGACCAAAAATCTATTTTTAAACTTTTTGGAAAACATAGGTAAGGGTTATCACCCCTGTAACATTTGTTTTGCTGTCTGTGCCCCTGTTCAGAACATTTCACCTCACTTTCCGTCCTAATGACAACTGTTTTTGAAATGTGGTGTTTTTCTTGAAACAAGGATTGCTGATAAAGCATCAGTACAGAGGAGACACCTTTCTCCCATATTTATTCTTACAGGAGAGAATTTTCCTTCCTAGTGGTAGATTTCCTCTCACTTCCTGTTGTCTTCTTGCGTTTGCAAGTAGGAGTCGTTTGTAAGTTGGATGTTTGAAAGTAGGGACCTGCCGTATATACTCTGCAGAAATAGGCCCCTTAGTTGTTGGTGTTGGCACAACACTGTAAGCACTCACAGTTACTCTTGGTTGGTGCTGGAACGCCCTGCTGTCAACTATTATATCAGGAATTTTAATTACATATAATTGTTGAACAGTGGTAGTAAAAATTGGGCCTTTGATGGTGGTGCTGGTGCCACAACACTGTAAGCCCTGACAGTTACTCTTGGTGGGTGCAGCAATGGGCCCTGCTGTGAATTATTAGATCAAGAATTGTAATTACATGCCCCTGTTGAACAGGGGCTGAAAAATTGGGCCTTAGGCACTGGTGGCACAACACTGCAACCCTTCACAGATACTGTACTTGGAGCACAGCAATGAGCCCTGTTGCAAAGTATTGCTTCAAAAATTGTAATGACACGCCCCTGTTAAACAGGGGCTGAAAAATTGGGCCTTAGGCACTGGTGGCACAACACTGCAACTCCTCACAGATACTGTACTTGGAGCACAGCAATGAGCCCTGTTGCAAAGTATTGCTTCAAAAATTGTAATTACACGCCCCTGTTAAACAGGGGCTGAAAAATTGGGCGTTAGGCACTGGTGGCGGCACCCATAAACAAAAATGATCTTCCAAGCTATCATCATCAATCGTATCATTGAGGACTCGGAGGAGGAGGATAGCCAGTCAACATAACAGCACAGGCACTCAGCATCAGCATCAGTCTTGAAGGGATGTGACATTTTAAAATCAATTAGTCTGTTATATCAGCATCAGGTGTGTGGTAGCTGGTGGTGATCCAAGACTGGTTCATCTTGATGAAAGTCAGTCGATCAACCGAGTCGGTGGACAGGCGCACCCTGTGATCCGTGACAAATCCTCCAGCAGCACTGAATGTGCGTTCCGAAAGAACGCTGGATGCAGGACAGGCCAGTAGCTCAATTGCATACTGTGCAAGCTCTGGCCAGTGATCCATCCTCAAGACCCAGTAAGCCAGAGGATTTTCGGTGGGGAAGGTGTCCAAGTCTGACCTTGCCCCTAGATATTCCTGCACCATGTTTATCAGACGCTGGCGATGGTTGCTGGAACCGATCATACTTTGGGGCTGCGGACTAAAGAATTGTCTGAACGCATCGGTCAGACGGCCACCTTCCCCACCGCTCCTTCTTTGACTGGCCGAAGCCTCAGCAACTCGTTGTCCAGGACCAGGAGTTTGCAACCTCCCAGTCTCTGGGAACGCGTTGCACAGACCTTTCTGCAAGGCCTCCCGGAGTTGTCTCATCCTCTGCTCCCTCTGCGACGGTAACATAAGGTCCGCAACCTTACCCTTGTACCGTGGATCAAGGAGAGTGGCCAGCCAGTAATGGTCCCTCTCCTTGATCCGAAGAATACGAGGATCCTTCCGCAGACTTTGCAGGATCAGGGAGGCCATGCAGCGTAGGTTTGCTGAGGCATTCGCTCCGGAGTCCTCTGGGTCACTAAGGACGACATGATCCGCAGCCACCTCCTCCCAGCCACGTACAAGTCCACTGGTTTCTTGGGACTGTAAATCATCCCTAAAAGACTGCTGCTGATGATGCTGAGTGCCAGCCTCCACCTCCATGCTGACACAATCCTCCTCCTCCTCCTCCTCCTCCTCCTCCTCCTCTTCCTGTGCGATGGGTGGGACAGAAGGAACACTGTCTGGGTAAAGGGGGCCTTGAGAGGCAAGGAAGTCCTCCTCTTCCTGCCTCTGTTCTGCCTCAAGTGCCCTGTCCATTATTCCACGCAGCGTGTGCTCCAACAGGTGGACAAGAGGTACAGTGTCACTGATGCATGCACTGTCACTGCTCACCATCCTCGTGGCCTCCTCAAATGGTGCCAGGACAGTGCATGCATCCCTGATCATGCCCCACTGGCGTGGAGAAAAAAAACCAAGCTCCCCTGACCCTGTCCTGGTGCCGTAGTCGCACAGGTACTCATTGATGGCCCTCTGCTGCGTGTGCAGCCGCTGCAGCATGGCCAACGTTGAGTTCCACCTGGTGGGCATGTCACATATAAGGCGGTTCTTGGGCAGGTTCAACTCCTTTTGCAGCTCAGCCAGGCGAGCACTGGCATTATAAGATCTGCGGAAATGCACACAGACTTTCCTGGCCTGCCTCAGGACATCCTGTAAGCCCGGGTACCTGCCCAAGAAGCGCTGCACCACCAGGTTAAGGACGTGAGCCACACAGGGCACATGGGTCAGTTGTCCCTGTCGGAGGGCGGAGAGGAGGTTGGTGCCATTGTCGCAAACCACCATTCCTGGCTTAAGCTGGCGTGGCGTCAACCACCTCTCGGCCTGGCCCTGCAGAGCAGACAGGACCTCTGCCCCAGTGTGGCTTCTGTCCCCCAAACACACCAGCGCAAGCACGGCATGGCATCTTTTTGCCTGCGTACTTGCGTAGCCCCGTGAACGGCTACGGAGCACCGCTGGTTCATAGGACAAACCACAGGAAGAGGCCATGGAGGAAGAAGAAGAGGAGGGGGTGGAGGAGAGAGGTGTGTCACAACCAGTAGTAGCATTTTGGAGGCGTGGCGGTGGGACAACCTCCAACACTACTGCACCTTGTCCTGAATCCTTCCCAGCTGCCAAAAGAGTGACCCAATGGGCCGTGAAAGAAAGGTAACGTCCCTGTCCATGCCTGCTGGACCATGAGTCAGCGGTAATATGCACCTTACCGCTGACCGCCCTGTCCAGCGAGGCCAAGACATTGCCTTCCACATGCCGGTAGAGAGCCGGAATAGCCTTCCGTGAGAAAAAGTGGCGTTTGGGAACCTGCCACTGAGGAACCGCACATTGCACAAACTCACGGAAGGGGGCCGAGTCTACCAACTGAAAAGGCAGCAGTTGAAGCGCTAGCAATTTAGCCAAGCTAGCATTCAACCGCTGGGCATGTGGATGGCTGGGAGTGAACTTCTTTCGACGGTCCAGCAGCTGGGGCAGGGAAATTTGCCTGCTAGAATCGGACGTCGGTGTACTGCTAGCAGAGTGGGCGCAAGTACTTGGCTGTGACACACCTAATTCTACACCTTCATTCCTCTCAGTGCATGTTTCAGAGAGGACTGAAGTTATAGTGGGGTTGGAGATCCCAGCTGATGCGGTGCAAGGAGAGGTCCGCTTGGTTCTTTGGTGTGGGTCTTTGAGGTAGGCTTGCCAACGAGCTGCATGGCAGGTCAACATATGTCTGGTCAGGCATGTGGTACCCAAGCGGCTGATGTTTTGGCCACGCGATATACGCTTGAGACATATGTTGCAAACAGCAGCTGTGCGATCTGATGCACTAGCCTCAAAAAAGGCCCACACCAAAGAACTTTTTGAATGACGGGCAGAGGCAGCGCCCTGCACAGGCGGAGCTCTGCGGTGTGATTCCGTCGGTGTACTGCCCTTACGCTGGCCACCAAAGGGCATCCTGCCTCGTTGGAGATGTGCCTCCTCCTCATCCTCCTCCTCCTCCTCTCTCCTATTAGGCACCCACGTGGAGTCATTGACCTCATCATCCCCTCCCTCCTCATCACTGGAGCCAATCTGGCAGTATGCTGCAGCTGCTGGAACATGACTGCCAGATTGGTGTCCTTCTTGAGCATCCCCTCTGTCTGCTCTCACGCTACTGCCTTCCTCTAGCTGGGTTTCATCATCAGACCCTTCGAAACGCTGGGCATCCTCCTGGAGCATGTACCCAACACTGTGCTGAAACAGTTCGGGGGACTCCTCAGGAGGAGGACATGGTGGGTCTAGGGAAGGAGTGACTGATGATTTGTCTGACATTGATACCAGGGAAGACGACGCTTTGGCAGCTGCTTTTCCAGTACCCTGAGCCTGGGTGAGAGAGGATGAGGAGGAGGAGGAGGGCTTGGTCATCCACTCTACCAAGTCTTCGGCATGATGTGGCTCAACATGTCCAGCTGCCGAAAAGAAGGACAAGCGTGTCCCATGGCCATGTGCTGATGACAATGCACCGCGTCCACGACCAGCACTGTTGCCCCCAGACACAGAGCCTGCTTGCCCTCTTTTATTGCCTCCTGACTGTCTGCCTCTCCTTGTTTGCCTTCCAGACATTCTAATAGATGGCCTGCAGGGAGATGGGAAAAAAGCAATAAGGGCTACCTTCAGGTGTCCTTCTCTGTCCCTTGAAACAAGGACTTTCACAGTGAAAGAAACTGACACTGTCCCTACCTAGAGTTTTCTGTCCCTAGAATAAATGTTTTTTTTAATCACAATATAGCACAAGGACAATTCACTCAATGTCTCTCCAGGTCCCTGGAAACAAGGACTTGCAGAGTGAAAGAAACTGACACTGTCCCTACCTAGAGTTTTCTGTCCCTAGAATAAATGTTTTTTTTAAGCACAATATAGCACAAGGACAATTAACTCACTGTCCTTACAGGTCCCTGGAAACAAGGACTTGCAGAGTGAAAGAAAAAAAACACTCTCCCTACCTACAGTTTTCTGTCCCTAAAAAAAATGTTTTTTTTAATCACAATATAGCACAAGGAAAATTAACTCACTGTCCTTACAGGTCCCTGGAAACAAGGACTTGCAGAGTGAAAGAAACTGACACTGTCCCTACCTAGAGTTTTCTGTCCCTAGAATAAATGTTTTTTTTAAGCACAATATAGCACAAGGACAATTAACTCACTGTCCTTACAGGTCCCTGGAAACAAGGACTTGCAGAGTGAAAAAAAAAAAACACTCTCCCTACCTACAGTTTTCTGTCCCTAGAAAAAATGTTTTTTTTAATCACAATATAGCACAAGGAAAATTAACTCACTGTCCTTACAGGTCCCTGGAAACAAGGACTTGCAGAGTGAAAGAAACTGACACTGTCCCTACCTAGAGTTTTCTGTCCCTAGAATAAATGTTTTTTTTAAGCACAATATAGCACAAGGACAATTAACTCACTGTCCTTACAGGTCCCTGGAAACAAGGACTTGCAGAGTGAAAGAAAAAAAACACTCTCCCTACCTACAGTTTTCTGTCCCTAGAAAAAATGTTTTTTTTAATCACAATATAGCACAAGGAAAATTAACTCACTGTCCTTACAGGTCCCTGGAAACAAGGACTTGCAGAGTGAAAGAAACTGACACTGTCCCTACCTAGAGTTTTCTGTCCCTAGAATAAATGTTTTTTTTAATCACAATATAGCACAAGGACAATTAACTCACTGTCCTTACAGGTCCCTGGAAACAAGGACTTGCAGAGTGAAAGAAAAAAAACACTCTCCCTACCTACAGTTTTCTGTCCCTAAAAAAAATGTTTTTTTTAATCACAATATAGCACAAGGAAAATTAACTCACTGTCCTTACAGGTCCCTGGAAACAAGGACTTGCAGAGTGAAAGAAACTGACACTGTCCCTACCTAGAGTTTTCTGTCCCTAGAATAAATGTTTTTTTTAAGCACAATATAGCACAAGGACAATTAACTCACTGTCCTTACAGGTCCCTGGAAACAAGGACTTGCAGAGTGAAAAAAAAAAAACACTCTCCCTACCTACAGTTTTCTGTCCCTAGAAAAAATGTTTTTTTTAAGCACAATATAGCACAAGGACAATTAACTCACTGTCCTTACAGGTCCCTGGAAACAAGGACTTGCAGAGTGAAAGAAAAAAAACACTCTCCCTACCTAGAGTTTTCTGTCCCTAGAATAAATGTTTTTTTTAATCACAATATAGCACAAGGAAAATTAACTCACTGTCCTTACAGGTCCCTGGAAACAAGGACTTGCAGAGTGAAAGAAAAAAAACACTCTCCCTACCTACAGTTTTCTGTCCCTAGAAAAAATGTTTTTTTTAATCACAATATAGCACAAGGAAAATTAACTCACTGTCCTTACAGGTCCCTGGAAACAAGGACTTGCAGAGTGAAAGAAACTGACACTGTCCCTACCTAGAGTTTTCTGTCCCTAGAATAAATGTTTTTTTTAATCACAATATAGCACAAGGACAATTAACTCACTGTCCTTACAGGTCCCTGGAAACAAGGACTTGCAGAGTGAAAGAAACTGACACTGTCCCTACCTAGAGTTTTCTGTCCCTAGAATAAATGTTTTTTTTAAGCACAATATAGCACAAGGACAATTAACTCACTGTCCTTACAGGTCCCTGGAAACAAGGACTTGCAGAGTGAAAGAAAAAAAACACTCTCCCTACCTACAGTTTTCTGTCCCTAGAAAAAATGTTTTTTTTAATCACAATATAGCACAAGGAAAATTAACTCACTGTCCTTACAGGTCCCTGGAAACAAGGACTTGCAGAGTGAAAGAAACTGACACTGTCCCTACCTAGAGTTTTCTGTCCCTAGAATAAATGTTTTTTTTAAGCACAATATAGCACAAGGACAATTAACTCACTGTCCTTACAGGTCCCTGGAAACAAGGACTTGCAGAGTGAAAAAAAAAAAACACTCTCCCTACCTAGAGTTTTCTGTCCCTAGAAAAAATGTTTTTTTTAAGCACAATATAGCACAAGGACAATTAACTCACTGTCCTTACAGGTCCCTGGAAACAAGGACTTGCAGAGTGAAAGAAAAAAAACACTCTCCCTACCTAGAGTTTTCTGTCCCTAGAAAAAATGTTTTTTTTAATCACAATATAGCACAAGGAAAATTAACTCACTGTCCTTACAGGTCCCTGGAAACAAGGACTTGCAGAGTGAAAGAAACTGACACTGTCCCTACCTAGAGTTTTCTGTCCCTAGAATAAATGTTTTTTTTAATCACAATATAGCACAAGGAAAATTAACTCACTGTCCTTACAGGTCCCTGGAAACAAGGACTTGCAGAGTGAAAGAAACTGACACTGTCCCTACCTAGAGTTTTCTGTCCCTAGAATAAATGTTTTTTTTAATCACAATATAGCACAAGGAAAATTAACTCACTGTCCTTACAGGTCCCTGGAAACAAGGACTTGCAGAGTGAAAGAAACTGACACTGTCCCTACCTAGAGTTTTCTGTCCCTAGAATAAATGTTTTTTTTAATCACAATATAGCACAAGGAAAATTAACTCACTGTCCTTACAGGTCCCTGGAAACAAGGACTTGCAGAGTGAAAGAAACTGACACTGTCCCTACCTAGAGTTTTCTGTCCCTAGAATAAATGTTTTTTTTAAGCACAATATAGCACAAGGACAATTAACTCACTGTCCTTACAGGTCCCTGGAAACAAGGACTTGCAGAGTGAAAGAAAAAAAACACTCTCCCTACCTACAGTTTTCTGTCCCTAGAAAAAATGTTTTTTTTAATCACAATATAGCACAAGGAAAATTAACTCACTGTCCTTACAGGTCCCTGGAAACAAGGACTTGCAGAGTGAAAGAAACTGACACTGTCCCTACCTAGAGTTTTCTGTCCCTAGAATAAATGTTTTTTTTAATCACAATATAGCACAAGGACAATTAACTCACTGTCCTTACAGGTCCCTGGAAACAAGGACTTGCAGAGTGAAAGAAACTGACACTGTCCCTACCTAGAGTTTTCTGTCCCTAGAATAAATGTTTTTTTTAAGCACAATATAGCACAAGGACAATTAACTCACTGTCCTTACAGGTCCCTGGAAACAAGGACTTGCAGAGTGAAAGAAAAAAAACACTCTCCCTACCTACAGTTTTCTGTCCCTAGAAAAAATGTTTTTTTTAATCACAATATAGCACAAGGAAAATTAACTCACTGTCCTTACAGGTCCCTGGAAACAAGGACTTGCAGAGTGAAAGAAACTGACACTGTCCCTACCTAGAGTTTTCTGTCCCTAGAATAAATGTTTTTTTTAATCACAATATAGCACAAGGACAATTAACTCACTGTCCTTACAGGTCCCTGGAAACAAGGACTTGCAGAGTGAAAGAAACTGACACTGTCCCTACCTAGAGTTTTCTGTCCCTAGAATAAATGTTTTTTTTAAGCACAATATAGCACAAGGACAATTAACTCACTGTCCTTACAGGTCCCTGGAAACAAGGACTTGCAGAGTGAAAGAAACTGACACTGTCCCTACCTAGAGTTTTCTGTCCCTAGAATAAATGTTTTTTTTAAGCACACTATAGCAGAAGCACAAAACACACTGACACTCTCCCTACCTATCCTTCTCTTTCCCTAAACTAAAGGAATCCAGGTTAAGCAAGAAAGAAATAACAGTCACTGTCCCTGCCTATGCTACTCTATCCCTGCTCCGGAACACACTACACTAGGCCGCCGTGCTGGCGGCCTTTTATAGTGTGGGGCGTGTACTAAACACCCTCAGCAATAATTGGCCACAGGCATCCTGCCTGTGGCCAATCATTGCTCTCCTCGCTGCCGGCGCTGTGATTGGCCAAGCATGCGGGGTCACAGTGCATGCTTGGCCAATCACAGCGCCTGGATGACACTGCGATGGCGTAGTGCATTGTGGGCCGTTCGCGTCACTCGAATTTGGCGCGAACGGCCCAAATCGTTCGATCTTCGTCGAACGATCGAACAGCCAATGTTCGAGTCGAACGTATGTTCGACTCGAACACGAAGCTCATCCCTATTAGGATGTACCACTCTCTCTTTGTTCTCCCTTCTTTCCCTTTTATATCTCTCTATGCTAATTACTTTTCCCCCAACCCTCCCTCTAGCCGTTTTTCTTGTTCCTTCTCTTATTCTTTCTCTCCCTTTTTCTTTGTTCCTCCCCCTCTTTTCCTCTCCCTTCCATGTATTCTCTATTTTTATTCCTTATCTTACTCCCTGGTGGGGGGAATGGGATGAGTGGCAGTGCTGGTGGGAGTTCTGATCAGCCAACTTAGGTGCTCTTGATCAAGGTCTTCTGCTGATCTGAGAACTGTAGTGGGGACTTTTAATGGCAACTATAATCACAGATAGTGTTACTCACTGTGTCTCCGACTTTGTGGTGTCTCGTAGCAGTGACACCTATGCCAAAATCAGGAGATAGGGTCTCCTCCAGCCCCTCCCACTTTACATTCTTCACCAGCCAGCTGACCTCTAGTCTCTGCCCCCCAGCCATGCCGTGAACTGAATGGGTGGCTGCGAAGAGGCTGAGTGGGTGGCCGCAGGCTCCAGGGACAGCCCAGGATTTGGTGACCCCTGGCAAATCGTCATTCGACCCCCGAGGGGGTCCCGACCCCAGGTTGAGAACCACTAATATAGACAATAACATAAACAAATACGTTTGAATAACAAAATCCAAAACTAGGGAGTACCCAAACATAAGGGTGATAGTTTAGTAAACATATAAAAGCCATGTCTATAGAGATCCACTAAAGGGTAGTGTTGCATAATATCATTAGAACAGGTAATATAGATATGTAACTTACTTGACAGAGTCAACCTCACACCATGACAGTCCAGCAAGAAGTGCTGGTGTGAAGGTGTGGGTGCTCTGTATTTATATCAAGTCCCTCCCATCAGCTATCACAATCAATTGCAGACAGCTGACTGTGAGAAACAAAGATAGTAGGGAACTCCTAATTAATCACCTGGATCTGATGGATCTGAGCATAAGGGTGATGGTTTAGTAAACATATAAAAGCCATATCTTTAAAGATCCACTAGAGTGTAGTGTTGCATAATATGATTAAAGCAGGTAATATAGAACTGGAACTTACTTGACAGTCGACCTCACACCATAATAATCCAGCAAATAATGCTGGTGTGGAGGTGTAGGTGCTCTGTATTTATATCAAGTCCCTCTCATCAGCTATCGCAGATAATCGCAGACAGCTGACTGCAAGAAACAAGGATAGTAGGGGACTCCTCATTAGTCCCCTGGATCTAGTGGATATCAATATAATGATATTTTCTGTTGTTTAATATTTGTTCATATAGATGGTAACAAACAAATAAGTTTAAATAACTAAATCCAAACTAGAGAGTACCCAAGCATATGGGTGATGGTTTAGTAAACATATAAAAGCCATATCTATAGAAATCCACTAGAGGGTAGTGTTGCATAATATCATTAAAGCAGGTAATATAGACATGAAATTTACTTAACAGAGTCAACCTCACGCCATAACAATCCAGCAAAAAATGCTGGTGTGGAGGTGTGGGTGCTCAGTATTTATATCAAGTCCCTCCCATCAGCTATCGCAGACAGCTGACTGCGAGAAACAAGCATAGTAGGGAACTCCTAGTTAGTCCCCTGGATCTGGTGTGTGCGGCAAAGCCCCCACCGCGCATGCGCAAAGTCATAGCGTCGGGGCAGCGTCACGCACACCACACCCACCGACACAATATGCCTCAACTGCGGACTGAGCATGTCCGCCAGGAGTGGCAAAATGGAGAGTGTGGGCGGAGACGGAATGTCAACCCACAAAATCTCTAACGCCGCCCAGGTTCAAAGAACCGGCGACTTTGTGTGCCGGGCAATCCCTTCGATTGACCACCGCAAGCAATCTCGGAAAACCTGCATAAAGAAAAAGCAAAAAATAGTAATACCCAAATATTACATAAAAGTTTAACCAATAATAGGAGTGTTCAATATAAAGTTGACTGGCATACCCCATAGATGTTAAATATAACCCAACTAGAAGATAACAAAATTACATAAGCAGGTACATTAATCATAAATTGTAAGTTATATAAGATTTAATGGTATTTAAAGGCAAACCAGTAGATATTTATATTGCTCTAAAATTACGTTAGTGGCTCATTTTTCTATGCCACCTGAGGAGAAGCCAGAAAAGGTTTAAAGCAAATAGCCTCATTTAAGCCTGGAGGCAATGTGGCATTTAACTGGAAAATCCATCTAAGTTCCATCTGCAGGAGTGTCTTATTCCAGTCACCCCCCCTGGGATTAGGGTGTATCCTATCTAGAATCAGAAATTTGACACTGGGGAATACTCCACCATGTACCAATGTGACATGGCGTCCCAGGGGGAGGTCCGGATCACATAACCGCATGCTGTGGATGTGTCTATAGGCCCTCCTCCAGAATTCCAGCTTGGTCTTCCCAATATAGAAGCAACCACAGCTACATTGTAAAAGGTAAATGACTCCCAGGGTTCTACAATTTGCAAAGTGTTTCGGATAGAATGTTTTTCCATTTGTACAAGCATATATCTACAGTAATTGCACTTTCCACACATAAAAGTGCCCTTGTATTTACAGTGTATAGGTACATTTTTGAACTCACTGCTAACGACTCTATCACTAATAGATGGAGCTCTTCTAAAAGTGAAGAGTGGCTTTTCTGGAACCAAGGTACCCAAGGCTGGATCTAGTGTCAACATATGCCAATATTTTTCAATAATTTGTTTCACTTGATATTGTTGTTGATTATATCTTGTGATAATTCTCAAAATGTTGTTATCTTTTGGTGGCTTTTTGTTGTAGAGTAGATAATTTCTTGATCTCATTGTTACTTGTTTAAATGATCTTTTTAAAGAAGTATGTGAATAGCCCCTGAGAAGGAGCCTATCACAAAGTTTCCCAGCCTCTATTACAAAGGTTTTGTCATCAGTACAATTAAGTTTTATCCTTAAATATTGACTATAAGGAATAGAGTCAATTAACGGTTGTGGGTGGAAGCTCGTAGCATGGAGTATTGTGTTACCCGCTGTAGGTTTTCTATATAGTTTAGTACACAATTTACCTCCAATACCTTTGTAAATTTCCACATCCAGAAAGGTAACCGTGTCCTTATCAAAGGACATGGTGAAATGTAAATTAAAGTTATTTTTATTCATCCTTAAAAAGCACTGCTGGAGAAAATCCTGGGGTCCGTCCCAGACGACTAGGATATCATCCAAGAATATGATCAGTATATATGGTCAGAGTTTCATCTGTCAGAAACAGATTCCCACTCCCCCAGGTACAGGCTGGCATACGATGGGGCACAACATGTCCCCATCGCAACCCCCTACACCTGGAGGTAGTGGGAGCCATTAAAAGTAAAAACAATGTGTCCAAGGATATGCTCCAGGAGTGAAAGGATGAATTCATTATAAACTGGATCCACAACCGTAGCTTGTTGCAAAATGTGATTGATTACTGCTAATCCTTTGTCATGAGGGATTGTATTATATAAAGTTTCCACGTCTATAGTGACTAAGGTTGCTGATTCCAGATTATATATTGTATCCAGAATCTGTAAGAGATGAGTGGTGTCCCTTACATAAGATGGTAGAGAGACTACATGTGGTCTTAAGAATTATATATATATATATATATATATATATATATAACACACAGGGGGTAAAAAAAAAGTATTGAACTCTATTTTTTTAGGTAAATATATTTCTAAAGGTGTTGTTGACTAGACAAGTGCATGACGAAAAAATTTGTTTTGTTTAGATTCACTAATCTAGTTATTTAGTTTAGTTAAATTCAAATGATCTGTTCAATTCGTATTCGGAATTTGTATTTGTAATTTTTCAAATATTCTTAGAATTTACAGTTTTTTTTTTTTAATTGACACGTTCAAATCGATAAATTTTTAATCGGGCGAAAATCAAAATGTTATATTTTTTCAATTCGAATGCGGCAAAGTGAACAAACAAAAGAAAAATCTTCATCAAATGATTACTAGGCTTGTGCACAACGGAAAAATTCGTTCCGTTTTGGTTCGTTTCTTTCCGGTCCTGTTGATTCGTAATCATTCGTAATTTTGCTAGACGGGATTTTTCGTGTTCGGACTCATTCGTATTTTTGCAAGCGACATTTTTCGTTTAATTTTTTGTTGCTTTATAATTCGTACTTTCGGTAGAGTACGTTGTTTTTCGTTGATTCTGGACACAACTCCTACTTTCGTAACTTTTTTTGGGTTCGTTGATTCGTAATTTTCTGTGTCTCTCTCACGACGACGCTGACTATTATGCCTAATGTGCTTCGAATGGATTTGTACTTTTCGAAATACATAGCGGTTATTTGTAACGATTCGAAATCTCGTATTTTACTTTCGTTTTTTACATGCGGCTATAGCCTCCGCCCCTGTACACCATTTTGAGAGGGTTCAGCACGGTGAGGGAGAAGCAGAGAGCAGAGCAGAGTGTTATTGTGCTTCGAATGGATTAGAAATCTCGTATTTTACTTTCGTTTTTTACATGCGGCTATAGCCTCCGCCCCTGTACACCATTTTGAGAGGGAGTTCAGCACGGTGAAGGAGAAGCAGAGAGCAGAGCAGAGTGAGTGTTATTGTGTTTCCAATGGATTTGTACATTCATAAGTTTTTTCATAACGAATTATGCCGAAGACATTCGGGCATTCGCTATTTTGCGGTATAATTTATTTCGGATTCGGTTTTATTCGTAATTGCTTTGTTCGGAAATTCGAATGCTTCCGAATGTCCGAAAGTTGCTAAATTCGGACGAATTTCGATTCGTTACGAAACGAATTGCACAAGCCTAATGATTACAATGACTCTTTAAATTAGACATGTGCATGACAAAAAAAATAGTTTTGATTCGATAATCTAGTTATTTCTCAGTAATACTGTAGCAGCGCTTGTCGTCAAGTTCTAAATATTGACGAGACTTCCAAATTTGTTCATACAGGGAATAAAGGGCCAAAAATTAGTGGAGTAGTTGTCAGTTCTAATCCGTGCACCATCCACCAGAGCTTCACCACGTGAGGGGCTACCTATTTTAATTAATCCCAGTCTACCTACTTTTAAAACTTGTTTTCTTTTTAATTTCACTAAAGTCTTTTAATTTCACCAAAGTCTTTATATTCTGTACTTGATCTAAATAGTATTTATACATTATGTGCATTTTAATTATGAGCAACAATCCATACCCCTGAGATAAGTGGCTATGAGAAATTATGGCGTATACTCATTTATCTGCACAACCGATGTGGAATGTTAGATCATTATATACTGACATAACTCATTAACATATCATCGAACCTTTTTTCTAATTTAACATGGAAGTATTTACTTATCCAGGGATTAGTGTATCGATAAGGAATGAGTCCTTTAAAATAGTCAGATTGCTCACATGAGATGCATATGTAGGGGGTTTGATACAGATGCAGTCTCGTTTGTTTTTATACATACATGCTTTTATATATATATATGTTTTATTTCATACTCCTGTATACATATATATGCATATTGTTTGGTTTTATTAATGTTTCTTGGTGCTATGATTGAATTATGTACTAGAGAGTGATGGTGCGAACCGGCTGCTATGCAATTCATGCTAACCCGAGTCAGCGCTGTTCTCAGTGGCGGCGTAGCGTGGTCGGCATGGTGACCGAGATCAACAATCAAGGGGGATGCGTCCGTCACTCAGTACATATACCGCTGACGGCCAAACGTGATCACGCCCTCAAACAAAGTCAGGAAGTGACGAAACGCATCAGGGACGTGATCACGTTGGCCAGAAAGTGACGTGTGCGCTCCACGGACCGCAGGAGAATCAGAAAGATGATCTCGCACATGCTGTACACAGACGTATCCCCTCCGGATCGCGGTAACCGAGCGCTCGCGCTCAGCTTATTACCATACACTTTTGCCTGAACGTTTTATTTTGTGGTACGCATAATTTGTAAAGAGGTTTGGGGTTTTCAATAAAAACTTTCAATAGGCAATATTACACTATGTGGATTGTTTCATTCTTTTCCACATATGGTTGCTGCACCCTTGCAAAGTGATATTTTTTGATGAAGTGAAAAAATTGAGTGGTGGAGGATCAATGAGATCAAGGCGCATCTTACACAGTGTTGTGGTGAGTGCATCCCCTAGAGGGGACTAAATTCTCCCCCTCACGTGGTGAAGCTCTGGTGGATGGTGCACGGATTAGAACTGACAACTACTGCACTAATTTTTGGCACTTTATTCCCTGTATGAACAATATATGGAAGTCTCGTCAATATTTAGAACTTGACGACAAGCGCTGCTACAATATTACTGAGGACTCTGCCATTTTGAGTGTTTTTAATATTGTTGTATTCATATGTTATATTTTTTAAGCAGCTGCTATTATTATTATTTTCCTATCATTGCACATGGTTTTAGATTGATGATCCTGGCTCTATATACTTCATTAGCATCCTGAAACGCAGAGCGGTGCTTTCTTTAGGTAGGGCGATTCAGCATCTTTTATACCATTTAATCTAGTTATTTTGTTTAGTTAAAAATTTGGTTGATTTGTTCAATTTATATTCATAATTTTTGAATTTGCTTCGAATTTACAGATTTTTTCGATTCAAAACGTTCAAATCGAAAATGTTATATTGTTTTCGATTTAAATGCAGCAAAGTGAACAAACAAAAGAAAAATCTTCATCAAATGATTACAATGACTCTTTAACCACTTACCGCCCGGCCTATAGCAAAATGGCGGCCGGGCAGTTGTATCGTTATCCTGACTGGACGTCATATGACATCCAGCAGGATAACAGCCGATGCGTGCCCGTGGGGGCGCGCATCGCGGCGATCGGTGGTGCAGTGTGTCAGTCTGACACACCGCTAAACGGATCTTGGTAAAGAGCCTCCATCTGAGGCCCTTTACCAATCATGGCTGATCACGATGTAAACAGGAAGAGCCGTTGATCGGCTTTTCCTCACTCGCGTCTGACAGACGCGAATAGAGGAGAGCCGATCGGCTGCTCTCTTGACAGGGGGGGTCTGTGCTGATTGTTTATCAGCGCAGCCCCCCCTTGGATGCCCGCCCAGGACCACCACAATGCTGCCAGGACTACCAGGGATGGCCATCCACACTGGACCACCAGGTATGCCCCCCTAGACCACCAGGGAAATGCCAGTCTGTGCCCAGGCAGCTGCCAATCCGTGCCCACCCACAATGCCTGCCAGTGCCACAAGAGATGCCAATCAATGCCATCTATCAGTAACGCATATCAGTGCCCATCAGTACCATGTATCAGTGCCCAGCAGTGCCGCCTATCAGTGCCCAGCAGTGCCACTCATAAGTACATATCAGTGCAGCCTTTTTGTGCCCATCAGTGCCCACCAGTGCCACCCATGAGTGCCCATCAGTGCCGCCTATCAATGCCCACCCGTGCTGCATATCAGTGCCACCTTATCAGTGCCCATCAGTGCCGCCTTATCAGTGCCCATCAGTGAAGGAGAAAACGTACTTATTTACAAAATTTTATAACGGAAACAAAGGAAAACCTTTTTTTTTTCAAAATTTTCGGTATTTTTTTATTTGTTTAGCAAAAAAAAAAAAACGCAGAGGTGATCAAATACTGTGATCAAATTGTGTAACCAAATAGCAGACCATGGGGGTTATTTACGAAAGGCAAATGCACTTTGCACTACTTGGAAGTGCAGTCTCTGTAAATCTGAGGGGTAGATCTAAAATGAGGGGAAGCTCTGCTGATTTTATCATCCAATCATCTGCAAGCTAAAATGCTGTTTTTTATTTTCCTTGCATGTCTCCCTCGGATCTACAGCGACTGCACTTCCAAGTGCAATTTCAAGTGCACTTTGCACTTGTAGTTTGCACTTGTAGTGCAAAGTGGATTTGCCTTTTCGTAAATAACCCCCCATATGTATGCTATGGAACCCACAGCTGTTTGGCTACATAGTAATTACACAGGTATCAAAAACATTTAGCAATCTGATCCAGGGGTCTGTTTGTAATTTTCACTCAAGCTTTTCACAGTTTTCACCCCAGATTCCCCCATTTGCTTGTTAAATCCTATGCAAAAATAATTGAATCTTGGTTCAATTTTATATGAGCCCTGGTTGAAAACAATAAGTGCACCCCTTTTGCCTTTGAGATGGAACTTGAAAGACAGAGGACCCCTAATGGTTTTGCTATGGCACACTCACGGATTAGCGGGGACATTCACAGATTTTAGTCAAATGTCCCGGCATGTCCTTGTCCCGGCCAGAGTCCTGGAAATCAGACCCGATCATGGACAGCAGCCACCACAACTCTGCAGAGACATTCTGGGCATTTCATTGCTGCAGCAGCTGGGTGCCTGCACAGTAGTAGGGTATATTGATTTTGGGACAAATCTCCTCCACCTCCCCGAGCAGTAACTTTCATTAGCCTGGCTTTCTGGTGGAGGTCTGAAAGAACATCCCCTAGGTAGGAGGAGCCTGCATCCTCCTTGATTTGCTATGCTGTGTGAGTGGGCGGGGATGGAGATGTGGCCTTCCAGTAGTATGCAGGCTCCAATGGTGATGTCAATGGGAGGTCAGATTCAGTGTAGCATTCGCTGTATTTTCAACCTGATGCCGTGCTTGGTACATCACATGACAGCAGCCCTTTCTGGTGCTCGGGGTCCCAGCACAGATTATTTTGCTCCACTGCAATGTTCTCCTCATCTCTCAGCTTTGAATAAGAACCATTGTTGTTTCAATGTTATTTGCATCTGCGCAGCCCCCTCCTCACCTGCACTGTGATGTCTGATCTAAAATAGGGATGGTCTCTGCTTTTCTTCTCTCCTTCCCCACCATGAACAGTTCCAGCACTGGGAGGGCTCTTTCTGTAAAGGAGGACTCTGATGGTAAACAGGGGGCTCTGATGGTAATCGGGGGGCTGTGATGGTAAATGGGGCTCTGATGCTAAACAAGGGGCTCTGATGGTAAAGGAGGACCCTGATGGTAAAGGAGGGCTCTGATGGTAAAGGAGGGCTCTGATGGTAAAGGAGGGCTCTGATGGTAAAGGAGGAACCTGATGGTAAAGGAGGAACCTGTTGGTAAAGGAGGAACCTGGTGATAAAGGAGGGCTCTGAGGGTAAAGGAGGGCTCTGAGGGTAAAGGAGGGCTCTGAGGCTAAAGGAGGGCTCTGATGGTGAAGGGGGGCTCTGATGATAAAGGAGGGCTTTGATTGTAAAATCAACCCCTTTGACACAGCGGGTCCCATCAGGTCTGCCTGTCAGTTTTTCAGGCAGACCTGATGGGAAGGTCCATGCATCCCCATGGACAGGCATATGTAAACAGACCCACTATTTTGTGTAATGTAAACCCCGCCCATTATTGCTGCTTTTTAAACATAAGCCATGCCCACAAAATGAATGCCCTGCCCCTAATTAACATACCACTCCGCCTACACTGACTTTCTGGAAAAAAGTGTCCCTAAATTTCTTTTAGAAATGTTTGCAACTATGCTATGGGGCCCAAGTACACAAAGGGCATAGCTTTATATACTAATGTAAGTCTAAATAAACCTGCTAGTCTAAAGCAACAGTCAGCACACCCAATGTAATATGTGCTTAGCACTTCCAGACTGAAGATGAAGAGTACATTAATGTAGATATAAACTGCAAGACACTGAGTTTTCTAAAACACTGTGTATCATAAACAACTACCATTTTTACTGTTTTTCCTTTTTTTCATCCTTTGCTGCATCTCAGTGCTTCTGCTGTATTCTGGCCTCTTTCAGCCATTTATTGTACTCACTCCAGCATCAGCTAAACAGAATTGTTCTGGATTGGCTTACTGATAGTGATGACAGTGGATTATGCCTGCACAAGCATTAAAATTATCAGCTTATAGTTTCCAACGAAAAGCACATGCAAAAGGGGGTCAACACAGGGGAGCAAAAAATTACAATGCGTAGTCAACCTATAATAATGGGTGCATGAAAAAGTAGCTCATGGCAAGATTGCCAATTATTCTTTTAATAAAAAGACTGTTTTTTTTTATTACCGTATATTGAAGATAAATGTGACATTTTAGTGATTGGTTTACATATACAACTGTATTTTAAGGGCTTTGTAAATGCACACTGTTAGCATTTACTATTGCAAGCTGACACTCATGAGAACTAGGTTTTAAATTTAATAGGATCAATGCAGTAAACCTTGTTTTTAAATTAGATAAGAATTACAGTGGGGCAAAAAAGTATTTAGTCAGCCAGTTAGTTTTAAAAAATAAGTATTTGGTCAATATCAAAAGTTCATCTCAATACTTTGTTATATATCCTTTGTTGGCAATGACAGAGGTCAAACGTTTTCTGTAAGTCTTCACAAGGTTGTCACACACTGTTGCTGGTATGTTGGCCTATTCCTCCATGCAGATCTCCTCTAGAGCAGTGATGTTTTGGGGCTGTAGCTGGGCAACATGGACTTTCAACTCCCTCCAAAGGTTTTCTATGGTGTTGAGATCTGGAGACTGGCTAGGCCACTCCAGGATGTGGAATGCTTCTTACGAAGCCACTCCTTCGTTTTCCCGGGCGGTGTGTTTGGGATCATTGTCATGCTGAAAGACCCAGCCACATTTCATCTTCAATGCCCTTGCTGATGGGAGGAGGCTTTCACTCAAAATCTCACGATACATGGCCCCATTCATTCTTTCATGTACATGGATCAGTCGTCCTGTTCCCTTTGCAGAGAAACAGCTCCAAAGCATGATGTTGCCACCCCCATGCTTCACAGTAGGTATGGTGTTCTTTGGTTACAACTCAGCATTCTCTCTCTCCAAACACGACGAGTTGTGTTTCTACCAAATAGTTCTACTTTGGTTTCATCTGACCATATGACATTCTCCCAATCCTCTTCTGGATCATCCAAATGCTCTCTAGCAAACCTCAGAAGGGCCCGGACATGTACTGGCTTAAGCAGGGGGACACGTCTGGCACTGAAGGATCTGAGTCCCTGGCGGCGTAGTGTGTTACTGATGGTAGCCTTTGTTACGTTGGTCCCAGCTCTCTGCAGGCCATTCACTAGGTCCCCCCCGGTGTGGTTCTGCGATTTTTGCTTAACGTTCTTGTGATCATTTTGACCCCACGGGGTGAGATCTAGCGTGGAGCCCCAGATCGAGGGAGATTATCAGTGGTCTTGTATGTCTTCCATTTTCTAATTATTGCTCCCACAGTTGCTTTCTTCACACCAAGCTGCTTGCCTATTGCAGATTCAGTCTTCCCAGCCTGGTGCAGGTCTACAATTTGGTTTCTGGTGTCCTTCGACAGCTCTTTGGTCTTCACCATAGTGGAGTTTGGAGTGTGACTGTTTGAGGTTGTGGACAGGTGTCTTTTATACTGATAACAAGTTCAAACAGGTGCCATTAATACAGGTAATGAGTGGGGGACAGAGGAGCCTCTTAAAGAAGAAGATACAGGTCTGTGAGAGCCAGAAATCTTGCCTGTTTGTAGGTGACCAAATACTTATTTTCAACCATAATTTGCAAAAAAATTATTTCCAAATCAGACAATGTGATTGTCTGGATTTGTTTCCACATTTTGTCTCTCATAGTTGAGGTATACCTATGATGACAATTACAGGCGTCTCTCATCTTTTTAAGTGGGAGAACACTTTTGGTGGCTGACTAAATACTTTTTTGCCCCACTGTATATATAACATGATTTAAAAATAACAAAAACATTTTGTTTAAAGCATTTTTAATAAGATGTTTCAACCTCAAACATATACAGTGACATGCATTGATTTTATGATATAATAGCTGCGATGACAAACTATCACTTACTGACATCGGTGGATATTAGAATTACTTTTTTTTTTTTTAATAACTCGCCAGCTGTCGCATGAAGGGGCTCTAGAAGAACATTTGCTTTGCTTTTCTACCATCTTGAGTATATCTGACCTGTAATTTAGTTAATATTTCATCCATTTGCACTCATCATGGTTCCTTCAGGTCCATATTTTCATTACTATAATCAATTTAATTTTTCATTTTTATGAAACTTTTATTGAAACCTAATCTGATTTATATGATTTGTATACCAAAACTCAGTTTATATGCTTATTTTTGGTTACTTTCACTTAAAATATTTTACTAAAAAGCTGCATTTCATCGCTTTTCTCGTCTGTGTCCTGCAAGCAATAGAACAGTGGAGCTTAACCTGCTTGAGGCTGGGACTCTAAGGATTATTTATGACTGTTCTGGGTTAAGTGTCATTTATATCATTATTAAACCAATATGTTTTACTGTAATCCTAAAACTGGACACCAGAAAAACAGACACTTGGATCCATTTTGAGCTCATGACTTATGTTTTCTGCACGTTTGTGAAACAACAAGAATGTTATGGCCAGAACTGACAAAATATACCCTATTCAAGCCAGTGCAATAATGTAAATATAATTTTTACTGAGAAGTTAATAGGGTGTCCATTGTCATTATGGCTTGGATGTGCACTCAAGCCATATTTGCAGATGCAGTTATCCTTTTTCTATAATAGAATGTGAAAGCAGAAATCACTCCCAGGTTTAGCAACCAGTCTGAGAACCTGAAAAGTGTAGAAGTATGTAGGCAGAGATTAGAGCCACTTATAGCTCAAGCAACTTTTGGAGTAACTGTAAGGTTTCACAGAACCCTGGTTGAGAAAGTTTGGCCTAGAGTATTGGGAAAAGCCCCCTTATCTATACTGAAACCAAGGGAATTAATATAAATGTGGTTCTTTTATTTGTGCTATGACTCTACTTTATCAGGAAGGCTTTGGTGAACATTTGCTGGGGCGACTTGCATCAAGTTATCAGAAAGACCATTAGTGAAGTTGGATAGCCAACACTTCATCTACCATTTGGGTTGTGGTCAGGGCTCTGTGAAAGCTAGTCAAGTCCTTCTATTACCATCTCAGTATGCAATTTCTCTATAGACCTTGTTTTGCGCAAGGGGGATTTTTGATTTTCTCACAAATTATGAAAGTAATTTAAAAGAATTTAACTAAATAAATGTGTACACTGCAGTGTTGTTATTTTTGTTTTCTGAAACCTGGAACCCTACTTCAAGTCATAAAAAAACATTCCCAAACCATTAGTGTTCTTTCAATCAACTAACAGGAAAAACTTGTCTATTGGACTGGTTAAAAATGTATATCTTTCATTCCTTCTTTTGCTTGTTTATGGTCCTATTAACTTTCTTTACTTGTTTGCACTTTTAAACACATGTTAATCCTAAATTAATCCCATAGTTCTTTGTTGATACATTTTCAGAGATAGTTAGGATCTTTGAAAGAAGTACTCCAAGTAGATATGTGATTTTTACACACTGCATGGAGCAAATAATGGTTCTTTTCTGTGATTATGTGTGACCCACAACTCTGTGATTAAACATTTTTAGGTCCTAGAGTTTTCCACCTAATGACTACACTTATGCCTCGTACACACGACCGAGTTTCTCGGCAAGAACCAGCAAGAAACTTGCTGGCAGAGATGTCTTGCAGAGAAACTCGTTCATGTGTATGGTTTCTCGTCAAGAAAACCGACAAGTAATCTCGACGAGAAAATAGAGATCCTGCTCTCTATTTTCTCGTCGAGATTCTTGTCGGCATGTTTCTCGACGAGAAAAGTGAGTGTGTGTACACTTACCTGTCCTCCCGGAAGCCCGCGCATGTTCGAAATGAATTTGACGCATGCGTGGTAGCTTCCTAGGCATAGGTAGGGTATACCAAGATGGCGGCGACGGCATCGAATGTGACGAGCGCATGCTCGTCGTATTCGATGACGTCACCGCGTTCGCTCCATTCAAAGAACCGCTGGTTCTTTGAATCGAGCGTGTGTACACTCGGCCGGGACAAGTTTCTTGTCCAAGAATCTCGTCGAAAAAAACGACATGTTTTTTTCAACGAGAATCTCGGCCGTGTGTACGAGGCTTCACAGTTAAACAGGACACCTCTAGAAAAGAAGGGATCTGGTGTACTGGCTCAGCAAAGTTAGGAATCCTATGATGGTGATTAGGGATGAACTTCGTGTTCGAGTCGAACCCATGTTCGACTCGAACATCGTCTGTTTGCCGAATTGCGAACATTACGGGCTGCTCATGCCAAATTCGAGTGGCACGTCACGGCCCATAATTCACTGCGGCATCGCAGTGCATTGCTGGCTGATAATTGGCCAAGCATGCACTATGACCCGCATGCTTTGGCCAATCACAGCGCAGAAAAAACGGAGAGCCATAATTGGCCAAAGCCAGGGTGGCTTTGGCCAATTATGGCTCAGGGGGTTTAGTACACGCCCCACACTATATAAGGCCGCCGGCTCTGCGGCCTTGTGTTGTGTGTTGGAGTTGTGAAAAGAGAGAGATTACAGAGACAGACCGTGTCATTTATATTGAGTTAGATAGAGCAGGCAGGCGAGTCAGTTAGCTGCAGTTACAGTGTGTAGAGGATATATATGCATCCTAGGTGTTGTATATATATTTATACACTGTATTCAGTTTAGCTAGATCCGATCCGGGTTTTCTCTATACTGTGACAGGCAGGTAGGTGATTGTGCTAGCTGCAGACAGTCAGTGTTTCACTTAGTGTACTGTGTACTTTGCATAGCGTTCACCTAAAGCTTACCTGAATACAGTTAGTGACTATAATGCCATGTACACATGACCGTTTTTAATGTCATTGAAAAAAACGTTGTTTTTCTCGACGTGATTCTTCTCAAGCCTGCCTTGCCTACACACTATCGTGAAAAAAAATGCTCGAACAAAGCGCGGTGACGTACAACACGTACGACGGCACTATAAAGGGGAAATTCCATTCGGATGGCGCCCCCCTTCATGTTAGTAAAGTTTGTTGAGCGACGATTCGCGCTTTTCAGCCTCGTGCTTTTCAGTCCGTTACAGCGTAACGAATGTGCTATCTCCATTACGAACGCTAGTTTTACCAGAACGAGCGCTCCCGTCACATACTTGATTATGAGCATGCGCATTTTTTTTCACGTCGTTAAAGCCCACACACGGACGTTTTTCATGACGAGAAAAACGACTATGTAAAAAACGACGTGAAAAATTAGAGCATGTTCCAATTTTTTCATGGCCGTTTTTCACGTCGTGAAAAATGCTCCGAAGCCCACACACGATCATTTTTAATGACCATTTTAAAAAAATGTCATTTTTCTCGTCATTAAAATGGTCGTGTGTACACGGCATTATAGTGGTGTTCTCATAATAAAACCACAAGCAGAGAGCTGCAAGTATTTTCAGTTAGTGTACTGTGTCCCTCTCTGCACAGTTATCACCTAAAACTAACTGCTGCTGCTGCTGCTTTTCCCATACTTATACCACAGCAGGCAGTTGATTCTGATAGCTGCATTATCAGTACAGACAAATTATATATATATATATATGTATATATACATCCCATCTTTGTGCAGCTACATCTCACTGCAGGCCATAAGTATGTCTGGAAGGCAAACAAGGGGAGGCAGACAGTCACGAGGCAATAAAAGAGGGCAAGCAGACTCTGTCTAGAGGCAACAGTGCTGCTGGTCATGGACTAAGCACTAGACCCTAGTGTGAAACGCGTCGGCTGTACCCCTTTGTTTTAGCTGTGACTTGCAGTGCTTCATGTATTTTATTCAATAAAGGCAACCTCTATGGTTTTTGGAGTGCGGCTGTCCATACATCCTACCTTCCTTTTTGCTGCTGGTCATGGACACGGTGCATCCTCATCAGCATGTGGCCGTGGGACACGCTTGTCCTTCTTTTCGGCAGCTGGCCATGTTGGGCCGCAACATGCCCAAGGGTACTTTGTCTGGCAAAGCAGCTGCCAAAGCGGCCTCTTCCCTCGGCTCAATGGCATCAGTCACTCCTTCCCTAGCCCCACCATGTCCTCCTGAGGAGTCCCCCGAACTGTTTGACCACAGTGTTGGGTACATGCTCCAGGAGGATGCCCAGCGTTTTGAAGGCTCCGATGATGGAACCCAGCTGGAGGAAGGCAGTAACGTGAGCTCAGAGAGAGGGGGTGCCCAACAAGGACAGCTATCTGGCAGTCATGTTCTCCCAGCTGCAGCATACTGCCAGATTTTCTCCAGTGATGAGGAGGGAGGGGATGATGAGGTCACTGACTCCACGTGGGTGCCTGATAGGAGAGAGGAGGAGGAGGAGGAGGCACATCTCCAATGAGGCAGGATGCCCTCCAGGGGCCAGCTTAAGGGCAGCACACCGACTGCATCACACCGCAGAGCTCCGCATGTGCAGATTATTCCAAAAGTTCTTTGGTGTGGGCCTTTTTTCAGACGTGTGCAGCAGATCGAACCGTTGCCATTTGCAACATATGTCTAAAGCGTATCTCGCGTGGCCAAAACATCAGCCGCTTGGGCACCACGTGCTTGACCAGACATATGTCGACCTGCCATGCAGTCCGTTGGCAAGCGTACCTAAAAGACCCACACCAAAGAACAAAGTGGACCTCTCCTTACTCCTCATCAGCTGGGATCTCCAACCCCACTATACCTTCAGTCCTCTCTGAAACCTGCACTGAGAGGAATGAAGGTGTAGAATTCAGTGTGTCACAGCCAAGTACTTGCGGACAATCTGCTATCGGTACACCGACGTCCGATTGTACCAGGCAAATTTCCCTGCCCTAGCTGCTGCACCGCCGAAAGAAGTTCGCTCCCAGCCATCCACATGCCCAGCGTTTGAATGCTAGCTGGGCTAAATTGCTAGCACTTCAACTGCTGCCTTTTCAGTTGGTACACTCTGCCCCCTTCCGTGAGTTTGTGGAATGTGCGTTTCTTCAGTGGCAGGTTCCCAAACGCCACTTTTTCTCACAGAAGGCGATTCCGGCTCCCTACCGGCATGTGGAAGGCAATGTCTTGACCTCGCTGGACAGGGCGGTCAGCGGTAAGGTGTGCATATTACCGCTGACTCATGGTCCAGCAGGCATGGACAGGGACGTTACCTATCTTTCACGGCGCATTGGGTGATTCTGCTGGCAGCTGGGAAGGATGCAGGACAAGGTGCAGTAGTGTTGGAGGTTGTTCCGCCACCACGCCTCCAAAATGTTACTACTGGTGATTCTGACACACCTCTCTCCTCCACCCCCCCTCTTCTTCTTCCTCCATGGCCTCTACCTGTACTTTGTCCTCGGAACCAGCGGTGCTCCGTAGGCGTTCAAGGGGCTACGCAAGTACGCAGGCAAAAAGATGCCATGCGGTGCTTGAGCTGGTGTGCTTGGGGGACAGGAGCCACACTGGGGCAGAGATTCTGTCAGCTCTGCAGGGGCAGGCTCAGAGGTGGTTGATGCCACGCCAGCTTAAGCCAGGAAAGGTGGTTTGTGACAATGGCACCAACCTCCTCTCTGCCCTCCGACAGGGACAACTGACCCATGTGCCCTGTTTGGCTCACGTCCTTAACTTGGTGGTGTAGCGGTTCTTGGGCAGGTACCCAGGCTTACAGGAGGTCCTGAAGCAGGCCAGGAAACTCCTGTGGGCATTTCCGCCGGTCATATAATGCCAGTGCTCGGCTGGCTGAGCTGCAAAAGGATTACAACCTGCCAAAGAACTGCCTAATCTGTGACATGCCCACCAGGTGGAACTCTACGTTGGCCATGCTGCAGTGGCTGCACACGCAGCAGAGGGCCATCAATGAGTATCTGTTGCAAAATGGCACCAGGACAGTGTCAGGGGAGCTTGGATTTTTTTCCCCACACCAGTGGGCCATGATAAGGGATGCATGCACTGTCCTGGCACCATTTGAGGAGGCCACGAGGATGGTGAGCAGTGACAGTGCATGCATCACTGACACTGTCCCTCTTGTCCACCTGTTGGAGCATACGCTGCGTGGAATAATGGACAGGGCACTTGAGGCAGAACAGAGGCAGGAAGAGGAGGACTTCCTTACCTCTCAAGGCCCCCTTTATCCAGACAGTGTTCTTGCTGGCCCGGCTATCACACAGGAAGAGGAGGAGGAGGAGGAGGATTATTGTGTCAGCATGGAGGTGGAGTCTAGCACTCAGCATCAGCAGCAGTCTTCAAGGGATCAATTACAGTCCCAAGACACCCATGGACTTGTACGTGGCTGGGAGGAGGTGGCTGCGGATCATGTCGTCCTCAGTGACCCAGAGGACTCTTCACCGAATGCCTCAGCAAACCTACGCTGCATGGCTTCCCTGATCCTGCAAAGCCTGCGGGAGGATCCTCGTATTCGTGCGATCAAGGAGAGGGATCATTACTGGCTGGCAACCCTCCTTGATCCACGTTACAAGGGTAAGGTTGCCGACCTTATCTTGCCGTCGCAGAGGGAGCAGAGGATGAAGCATCTTCGGGAGGCCTTGCAGAAAGGTCTGTGCAACGCATTCCCAGAGACTGGGAGGTTACAAATTCCTGGTTCTGGACAACGTGTTGCTGAGGCTCCGGTCAGTCAAAGAAGAAGTGGTGGAGAAGGTGGCCGTCTGACCGATGCGTTCAGACAATTTTTTAGTACGCAGCCCCAAGGTATGATCGCTTCCAGCAACCATCGCCAGCGTCTGGTTTACATGGTGCAGGAATACCTAGGGCCAAGATCAGACTTGGACACCTTTCCCACCGAAAATCCTCTGGATTACTGGGTCTTGAGGATGGATCACTGGCCAGAGCTTGCACAGTATGCAATTGAGGTACTGGCCTGTCCTGCATCCAGCGTTCTTTTGGAACGCACATTCAGTGCTGCTGGAGGCTTTGTAACTGATCACAGGGTGCGCCTGTCCACCGACTCGGTCGATCGACTGACCTTCATAAGAATTAATCAGTCTTGGATCACCACCAGCTACCAAGCACCTGATGCTGATGTAACCGAATAATTTTTTGGGAAATGTCAGATCCCTTCAAGACTGCCTATGCTGATGCTGAGTGACTATCCTGTTATGCTGAGTGACTATCCTCTTCCTCCCCAATAATCATGCTGATAGCTTGAAAGAACATTTTTGGTTCTGGGCACCGCCACCAGTGGCTAAGGCCCAATTTTTCAGCCCCTGTTTAACAGGGGCGTGTATTTACAATTTTTGATGCAATGCTTTGCAGCAGGGCTCATTGCTGTGCTCCAACTACAGTATCTGTGAGGGGTTGCAGTGTTGTGGCACCAGCACCAGTGCCTAAGGCACAATTTTTATGCCCCTGTTCAACAGGGGCATGTAATTACAATTCTTGATCTAATAATTCACAGCAGGGCCCATTCCTGCGCCCACCAAGAGTAACTGTGAGGACTTACAGTGTTGTGGCACCAGCACCACCACCACCACCAAAGGCCCAATTTTTCTGCCCCTGTTAAACAGAGGCATGTGATTACAATTCTTGATCTACTATTTCACACCTGGGCCCATTCCTGCGCCCACCAAGAGTAACTGTGAGGACTTACAGTGTTGTGGCAACACCACCACCACCAAAGGCCCAATTTTTCCTACCACTATTCAACAATGGCATGTAATTATAATTCTTGATATAATAGTTCACAGCAGGGCGTTCTAGCGCCAACCAAGAGTAACTGTGAGGGCTTACAGTGTTGTGGCAACACTAAGGGCAAAATTTCTGCAGAGTATATACGGCAGGCCCCTACTTTCAAACATCCAACTTTCAAACAACTCTTACTTGCAAATGGAGGGAGACAACAGGAAGTGAGAGGAAATCTACCCCATGGAAGGAAAATTCTCTCCAATCCTTGTTTCAATAAAAACCCCAAATTTTCAAAAAACATTTGTCATTGGGATGGAAAGTGAGGTGAAATGTTCTGAAAAGGTGCACAGACAGCAAAACAAATGTTACAGGGGTGATAACCCTTCCCTATGTTTTCCAAAAAGCTTAAAATGTATTTTTGAGCTGGAGCTACACTTAAAAAATGTACCTGTTCCAAATTACAAACAGATTCTACTTAAAAACAAACCTACAGTCCTTGTCTTGTTTGCACCGCCTGTATACTGCTGTTCAGAGTATATAGGGCCTTTTTTTAATTTGGGTGCAGGGTTCCCCTTAATATCCATATCCATACAACACCCAAAGGGGCTGGGGGTGTGGGGGGGGTACCCATGCCATTTTTCTCAATGATTTTCACCCATATTGCCGGGACCAGACATTACATTAAAGCAGTTTTAAATGACTTTTTTTCCTTTAGAAATGTAATTTTGTGCAGGGACAGTTCTAAACACGGGAAACACGTGCCACTTCACAGGCATACTTTAGACACCCCCCAAGTATGATATTTAAAGGAATATTTCACTTTTTTTTCACTTTATGCATTATTAAAATCACTGCTCCCGAAAAAACTGCAGTTTTTAAAACTTATTTTTGCATTGATACATGTCCCCTGGGGCAGGACTCGGGTCCCCAAACCCTTTTTAGGACAATAACTTGCATATTAGCTGTTATAATTAGCACTTTTGATTTCGAACGTTCGCGTCCATTGTATTTAATAGGGTTCTAAAGTTCGCGCCTACTTTCGGTCCGTTCGCAGGTTCTGGTGCGAACCAAACTGGGGGGTGTTCGGCTCATCCCTAATGGTGATACTTTGAAAGTAATTGAGCTCTTTGGTACTGCACATTCTATTGCCAACATATGTTGCTTGGGGTCACGTTACTGTGTAATTATACATCTGTGTCAACAAAAGGTACTTACAAATAGCCAATTCCACTAACTCCACAGTAAACACCAAGTCTTCCAGGGTTGCCATAAGCGGTTGCCAACGTTTCTTGCTTGGGATCACATGGCTGTGTACCTAATTATACACCTGTGTCAGCAAAAGGCATTTCTAAATCGCCAATTCCACTAACTCCACAGTGTACACCAAGTCTCCCAGGGTTGCCATGTCTGGTTCAGATCTCTGGTTTACTTTGGTTTCTATTTAGGTGTTTGGGGATCCTGCCTGTACAGACAGACAAATGAAATGCAGATTTACCTGAACAAACATTAAAGGAATATTTGCTTCACAATTGAACCCCCGACATATCCCCTTTAACACTCCGGGAAGCTCACAAACCTGTGTTGCGTGGTACCCTACAAAGACAAATGGCTACAATTAAACGGGAATGAAAATCCCTTGCCGCAAGTTAGAAACGGAAGTCAATGCAGCATTCCTAGCAGTGGCGACTGGTGCTCAAGATTTTTTGGGGGGGCGCAAACAAACTGGAAAAAAAAAAACATCAATTGCCGCCACTGTGCCTATTAAACGCAGCCACTGTGCCCAAATGCCACCAGTTTGCCCCCTCAAATGCAGCCAGTTTCCCCCCAAATACATCCAGTTTGTCCCCATATACAGCCCGTTTGTTCCCATATACAGCCAGTTTGTCCCCAAATGCAGCCAGTTTGTCCCCAAATACAGCCAGTTTGTCCCCATATGCAGCCAGTTTATCCCCAAATGCAGCCAGTTTATCCCCAAATGCAGCCAGTTTGTCCCCAAATGCAGCCAGTTTGTCACCATATACAGCCAGTTTCCCCCCAAATACAGCCAGTTTGTCCCCATATACAGCCAGTCTGTCCCCATATACAGCCATTTTCCCCCCAAATACAGCCAGTTTGTCCCCATATACAGCCAGTTTGTCCCCATATACAGCCAGTTTGTCCCCAAATGCAGCCAGTTTCCCCCCAAATGCAGCCAGTTTTTCCCCAAATGCAGCCAGTTTGTCCCCATATACAGCCAGTTTCCCCCCAAATACATCCATTTTTCCCCCAAATGCAGACAGTTTGTCCCCAAATACAGCCACTTTGCCCCCAGCCCTGCAATTACCTTCCTCGGGTCAGCGCCGTCCTTTTTCCGTCCTCGATGTCTTCTCCCACCCTCGATGTCAGCCAATCAGGTTACTGGTAACCAGACCCGGTGAACCTGATTTAACCAGGGAACGCACCCCCGTGCGTCCTCTGGTTAACTATTTGGAAGCCGATTACAGCCCTCAGGCTGTAATCGGGAAGCCTATTAGAGCCGTTGGCTCTGATAGGCACTTCCAAACACCAACCAGCCGCTGTTATTCAGATGGCCGGCGCTCAACAGGGGGCCGGCCATCTGAATAGTGGGCGGCAGCGACAATACATAGGTTCATGCAATGCATGAACCTATGTATTGTTGTGAGTGATGGGCGCAGGAGCGAGAGGGGGCGGCGCTCCTGCGCCCACTATGGACGCACCGCCACTGATTCATAGCATTTCAAGACAACCCATCATCAATCACGAAAACCCATTTGGAAAAAACTTGATTAGAGTATGACCTTTTTCTCACGGAATCAGTGGATAAATCTTACAAACGCTCTAGACACAATTTCTACACAAAAAGCAACAAACCAGGTACATACATGGCACAGGCTCTAAACTCATTAAACAAAAAGTTCAAGCCAATCCGTTTTAAAATTAGCAAAAGATATATATACTAGCAACCCCACCAAAATAGTTTGCAAATTCCGCTCACACCTTGCTTCTTTATATGAATCAACCAATGAATTCAACCTCTCAGAAGCGGAATCTTTCTTTTCTCATAACACCTTACCAGAATTATCGCAAACCCAAAGAAATCTGATGGAGGAACCTATAATGACTGAAGAAGTAGCTTTTTCCATAAAAGATTTAAAAATAAACAAGCGAACAGGCCCAGATGGATATTCAGCATTATATTATAGAACATTTACAGAAACCCTATCCCCCATGTTAGCTGGGGCATTCAATACATTATTAAATGGACACTTTTTTACACAAGAATCATTATTGGCAATTGTCTGCATGATTCCAAACCCACACACCGATGACACCTCATGTACAAACTACCGTCCCATCTCTCTCTTGAATCTGAATATCAAGCTGTTGGAAAAAAATGATGGCTAAACACCTTAATGGTATCATAAATAAACTTATACATAGAGACCAGGTAGGCTTTATGCCAAACAGGCAAGTGGGTGACAATGTCCGCAGAGCGATGTTTCTTACGCATATTGCCAGGAAGCGACATATTCCCTCATGCTTTTTATCCCTCGATATAAAGAGAGCTTTTGACATGGTATCCTGGCCTTATATGTATTATTCTTTACAAAATGGGGTTTTGGTCCTCATTTTATAAAATGGATTGAGGCACATTATAACAATCCAAAAGCATACATAAAATATACTGGATATAAATTGGATTCTTTCAACATTAAGCGAGGTACACAACAGGGATGCCCATTATCTCCCCTCCTATTTGCCCTAGTATTAGAACCATTAGCCCAATATATTAGAACCAATCCCACAATTACCGGCATTGAGATTGGAGGTTATCCGCATAAAATCTGCATATTTGCGGATGATATTTTGCGCTTCATGTCATCACCACAGGTGTCAGGTCCTAACCTTTTACCTATCCTAGATAAATTTGCGATCTTCTCTGGCTTGGTCATCAATCCCAAGAAATGTGTAGTGCTTAATATTTCACTTACAGAAGCAGAATTAATCCAACAACAAAAATAGCACTCCCCTTTTCTTGGGCAGAGAAATCACTACCATATTTAGGAGTAAACCTGACAGCTGCCATAACAGATTTATTTTCAACTAATTACCCCCCTCTATTAAAACAGATTACAAATTTACTAAAACAATGGTCTCATCTCCCTCTGTCCTGGATTGGGAAGATCAATGCTTCTAAAATGACTATCCTACCCAAACTACTTATATATGTTTAGAGTCCTGCCAATCACAATACCTTCATATTATTTAAGATTGATCCAAAAAAGAACATCCACCTTTATATGGGGTACCTCCAAACCACGCATACCGATTCGCACACTACATCTCCCTAAATCACAAGGTGGACTAGGCTATCCCAACTTTGCAACCTATTACAATGCTGCTCATTTAGCCAGTCTTCCAAAGTACCACGCAACACAGGAATCTCCCTTATGGGTATTGATAGAGGCCTCAGAAAGTGACCCTTTATTGATCTCCAACATACTATGGCTTCGGCCCAGAGATCGACGTGAATTGAGTAACCCTATCACAAAACACTTTTTATCCCTTTGGGATAAATTTAAACATAAACACCAATTACTATCGGAACACAATCCCCTCTTATCTTTCCTCAGAAATCCAGCTTTTTATCCGTCATGGATTTTCCCGAACACTTTTAAAGCTTGGACAAAAACAGGAATACTGACGTTACATGACTTGGTCACTTCAAAAAACGTTGTACCTTTTTCTACACTTAGAGAGAAACACGATTTACCAGAAACAGAACAGTTTAGATATCTCCAAATTAAACATTTATTTTCTCCACTTTTACAAGTTGCAACACCACTGACCCAATTATCTAATTTTTAAAAAAATTGTAAAAAAGATCCATGAGCCAGAGGAATGATATCAACCCCCTACACCCAACTTCTTATAGACCCCAATTATGACAAACCAGCCTATGTGCGTAAATGGGAGGAGGACCTGCGGCGTACCCTAGATAATGCTGAATGGACTAAAATTTGGTCAACCATAAAATCATCCTCGCCCAATGTCACGGCGATGGAAACAAGGTCCTGACGCGGTGGTACCTTGTACCTGCTAGAGTGGCCAAATTTGCGCCTACACATTCAGCTCTTTGCTTTAGGGGCTGTTCAGATTTGGGCACTCACTTGCATGTATGGTGGACGTGTCCGATAGTGCAATCTTTCTGGAAAGAAATCTTTGCGATGGCCTCTAAAATGTTCCAATAACAGATACAACTAGACCCGTTTACGGCACTACTTAATCTAAAACCGGAACGCTTAACATTATTTCAATTTAATCTCTTTATTCCACTTCTAACTGCAGCAAAACAAACGATAGCCCAAGCATGGAAATTCCCAACTTTGGGGTTGGCAGAAACAATTCATAGAATGAACACCACAATGTCACATGCCAAAATGATAGCCACTGACGGGGACCAAATCATAGAATTCAAAAAACTTTGGCTCCCTTGGATAAAACACTATTTACCTCCGGATTTCAATGATGAGGTCCTTCTGCCATGGTAGCTGATTAATCGCTTCAATGCAAACCCCCATATACCTAAGAAATGGTAATCATTACGCATCGTACTGGTTCTTGGATCGCCCTTGTGGACTTTCTCTCTCACTACACTTTTCTTTTCTTTTCTTTACTCTCCCTATTTATTATAGATATATTGTTCTTCACTACAATATGTTTAAGTTGTTAGGTCACAACTCTATGTAGTTAATATGACGGTAGTTTAATTATACTTTAAGGCACCGTAGTCATGTATACAATGCTACTCACCGGCTATCTAGTTAGTGAAAATCTAATTAATTCTCTTTAAATATTCTATGTTATGCATTATTTCTTTTTTAAAAACCTTTATGTAAACGTCATTATCTGTATCCTTGCATAAATAACCAATGTATGTACTTATTATTGTGTAATCAATAAATATTTTTGACAAGAAATGCAGATTTACCCACTGCGGATTTTTTTCTGTGCTACACATTGCTGTTGTAACTTGCTAGCATTGCACAGCCTAGCAATTAATTGTATTATTATTATTATGATCCAGGATTTATATAGTGCCAATAGTTTATGCAGCACACAATAGAGGTAGACAGCACAGTAACAATCCAATAAAAGAGGGATCAGGGGGCCCTGGTCGTTGGAGGTTACAATCTAAAAGGTGCAGTCAAGTGATACAAAATAATTGTTAGGAATGAGCTAATGGAGAAAGTAAAAGTACAGTTTATTTTATGTAATAAACACACTCGTAAGTATTGTGTGTGTTTGAGAAAGGAGGAACATATGGAATATATGTACTTCCACATTAAAGCCAAATTGGGATAACACCTACCCTGAATTTTACATGTTCCCATTCCAATAGCATAACTTAAAAAAATATTTTAAAAAAATGCAGCTTACCTTTTTTAGATGCTCTATCCTGGACTCTCCAGCAAAGGAAAAAATCCTAGGTAGATCTCCTTGTTTATGTGGGGGTTGGGCAGCTGCGTTTGCCATAAATTAACCCTACCTGTATGGTGCAGGCAGATCTTCATTATCAATTGTAACTATATTTAAACACTGTCTGCCCAACCAAAGGGTTACATGTGTAGAGGCTGGGTTCTTGCATTGCATGTTAATGAGGACAGGCTCATTCTAACATTGTTCAGTCAGCCATGCCACCACCTCCTGAGAAACATCTAAAAGGCAAGGCAAGAAATGAAAAAAAAAGATGAAAAAATAGGCATGCTTTGTGAATAGGAACACCTAACAAATGTAGCGACCTCACCCCTCTCACCCCTTCTCATTCACGGCTTGTCTGTCTCGTCTAGGGGTTAACACTGGGGGGGAGGGATGAGATACACCAAGGCCCATGTCCTCCAATGTGTAGAGGTGAAGGCCAGAACTATCGAGTTTTGTGTATGTGTCCTGGAGTCAAATCCTCTCCTCGGATTGACTCCCCTTTGCTCCTAGTAACCAGAGTTCCACACACTGAAAGGGTCCAACTCGTATTTATTCTTCTCAACAAACAGTCATACAGCACAGACAGGTTGAGACCCATATAACACTTCAGTCTTTGTGGGGAGTAGGCCAAGGCACAATTATTTTCTATAGAGCTAACCACGGTGGTGTCACCAGTGGCGAATAGTCACTGCCACTGACTATATAGAACAGAACATGGATTACCTTCGCTAACGTAGCCCCTATCAGGGGAAGGACATCCATCCAAGACAGTTACCGGAGGCCTCTCCGTCACCAGCAATGCTGCGCTGGACTCTCCGGAGAAGTTCCACTCACCGGCCTCCTCGTCTCAGACACGGGCACCCAAGGAGTTAGGGCCCCCTCGGATTCCTCCACCCTCGCGGAACTCAGTCGAAGGTACTGAGCTCCAGGCTTCCACCATAGTACCTCACCCCAGGCTAAAGGTGCCTGAGATGGACTCCATCTCCCACTCTGGCCAGGTCAATGGCACCTGGGCCCGGAACTCCGGAACGCCAGCACCCAGGCCGAAGGTGCCTGGGTGCGGCCGCGTCCTCCGACTCCGAACTCTGAACCCCGAGGTCAAGGCGTCCGCCCCTTTTATCTCCTCTCCCTTTGCGTCACAGCGGGTTCCCCGCCCCGCTGTACCAGCGCCAGGAAAGGACAAAAAGGGAAGCAGTCTTGCGGTGAGTGTTCAGCTCCAGCCCAGGGCGACAGCGCCACCTGCAGGCCGCAGGGAACCTCACACCACCAGAGTCCTCCAAGAACCATAAAAGGGTCTCAGATTCCCTAACAATCAATGCATCTGGGTTACACTACCACCCAGATGCCTCCCCTAAATTCAAACACCCGCCACACTCTCCCCCTGGTGATTTGACACTGGTCCCCAGTGTCTGGTGCAAACCCATATCTCCCAAGGAGTGGTGACATAAGTTCAACCCAGAGACCAAACTACACATTAAAACCAAACTCAACAATTTAGTCATGAATTGTGCCAGGACCTAAAATGGAAAAGGGAAACAGGAATATAAAACAATGAACTTGGTATCAAAAAAACTTTAAATGACTTTACACATTGAAATTCCCCCTCCTCGCTATCTAAGCACCACCCCATTCTCAGCAGCCTTGATAGATAAAATCTCCTGCAGAGAGAAAAAAAACCAAGGAAACACACAACCTAGCATAGAATATGTGTTTTCTTGGAAGGAATGAGTCTATCCGCAAAGAAACCCATTCTCTCCAATAATGTAGTGCAGAGTGTGAAGCAAACAATCGTTGCGCAACACCGCCACCTGGTGGCAATGCCGCGGTAAAGGCACTTGTCAGATCCAGATGAACGTCTGCTTCTCTGTGCTGTGACCCTAAACTGGCTGTAACGGCACCCCAAGTATGAAAGGGGTTAACGCCGTTTAGGATATTCCCTCTCTGGACACACATCCACTGCCGATCCTCCACAGTCAGGCGACCGCTTCCCATAGGATTAATCCTTCCAAACATACGAGACGAACGCTCTGTATCTTTCCAACTAGACTGACTCTTTATTGCAAAACACTACAACTTTTATACACACAGAGAGAAGCTTCTGATTTTCCTCTCATAATACACCTTTGACCAGACCCAATTTACATGAGCTAATTAGCTACAGCTGATGATTCGGACACAGGACATTTAGGCTAGCCATAATGTCTCCTACTATGCACATTATTTGGACATCTCTTAAGAGACAATAGGTGAGTTCGTTAGCTAATCCCTTTTCAGTTTAAATGATTATGCATGACCTTTATGTTCCCCAGACTGTCTGTCTGCTATTTTACAATGCACACAAGTACAGAGTTAATTATCACAAGGAAAGATTCTCAGAAGCCATGCTAGGTTAATTTACATCACAACAGGCAAGTGGCACATCAGCATCTCTCAATTAACTTGTTGAGTTTAGGATCAACAAACAGTAACTAGTTATTTACAGGTATCCTGGGGAATATGGTGGATTAATATTACAGACCCATTTTAGGTAGTCCAGGATATATTCTTAATGTCCATTATTTTCTTGCTCACCCTGTGCCCAAAGTGACCCCTGTCACACATCTCCCCTTTCGGCAGGAGACTAACACAGGAGGAGACCCCAGACGGGTTAACTCCGAAGTAGTCCATAGTTCCATTCCTCTAATGCCTGGACAACCCATCAGCATTGCCATTTTGCTTACCGGGTCGGTAGCTGATGGTGAAGTTGTAAGGTTGCAGGGCTAAGCTCCACCGCAGCAACCTGCCATTGTCTCCTGAGACCCGGTTAAGCCAGACCAATGGGTTGTGATTGGTGACTAGTGAAAATTCCTGTCCGTACAAGTAAGGGTTCAACTTTTTAAGGGCCCAGACCAGGGCCAAACACTCCTTCTCCACTGCCGCATAGCTCACTTCCCGGGGTAATAGCTTTCTGCTCAGGTATGCGACAGGGTGTTCTCCTCCATCCTCCCCAACTTGGCTCAGCACAGCCCCCAGTCCAAACATGGAAGAGTCTCAGCAGCAAGCGGGCCGGTTCCAGCAGCACGTGTCTGGGCACGGGTAGTCACTGGGTTGACTTCATCGGGGCCCATCGGGGCGTAAGCAGAAATGAGGGGGGCCAAATCATTCCCCAGTAGTACATACGCTGGCAAATCCTTCATCACCACCACATTCACGTGTCCCGAACCAACCCCCCAATCCAGGTGAACACGGGCAACGGGTAGCCGGAAGATGGTACCTCCTGCTACTCTTAAGACTACCGTGTCTCTGGTATGTTGGCTCTCTGGGATGAGGTTCTTCTGTAGTAGGGTCATGGTGGTGCCAGTATCACGTAGGCCATTGGCTACCTTTCCATTGACCCAGACAGTCTGCCTGTGTTGCTGCTGGTTGTCCTGGTTAGCTGCTTGTATTGGATCAGCTTCGTGCAGGACGCCCCAATGTTCTTCCTCCACAACGCAGTGGGCCGCAGGCATGGATGTGCGGGGGCTCCCCCTTGCTGGCTGTCTCCATTACTGGGACTGCCTGGCTGGATTCAACGGACAGTCTGGCTTTTTGTGCCCTAGCTGTTTACACCAAAAACACCTGATGGGTTGTGAGTAGTCTTGGGAGTTGAACCTGGGCTGCTGAGAATAAGTGGCCGCTGGAAGTGGTGCTGAAGTTGGGTTAGAGGCTGGTAAACTGGGCCGAGATAGTGGATAGCGCTCGCTTTTGCCTGACCTTCGAGAGTCCAGATATTCATCGGCCAAAGTAGCCGCTTGCTGTGAAGTCCGTGGTCGCTTATCTCGCACCCAATTTCGTAATACCGGAGGGGTGTGGTTAAAGAACTGTTCTAAGAGTACTAGCTGGGTGATGTCCTCTATGGTATGAGCGCGGCTTCCCTGGAACCAGCCCTTAAGGTTTCGCTGCAGACGATGTGCCCACTCCACGTATGTTATGTTGGTTTGTTTCTGGGATTCTTGAAACTTAATCCGGCTGGCTTCGGGTGTAATGGCAAATCGGGCTAGCAGAGCTCCTTTTACCCGGTCATAGTCTTTAGCGTCCTCATCCTCCAGGGCCCGATACGCATCCGCCGCTCTGCCAGTTAAATTACTCGCCAGTAAGGCGACCCAATCTTGGGGCCGTACTTCATGTATCTGGCATAGTCTCTCAAAGTCCTGCAGGAACGCTTCAATTTCCTCCTCTCCTTCCTTAAATAGTTTGAATGCCCGAAAGGGCAACTTACGGAAAGGCGCTGCATCTTTAGGTGTTGTCTCCGATTGCCGTATTTCCGCCATTCTCCGCTCATGTTGCCACTCTAGTTCTCTCTCTTGTCGCTCATCCTGCAGCTGGATGTCTCTAATGGCATTCTTTATGGTGGTATCTGATGGGTTAGCACCATATAATGCCAACCGCTGTCGAACTCGTTGCTGAAACAAGTCTTCAACTGACCGGGGTCCTGCATCACCGTCCCTCTGATCCATCTTGGCTAGCTCACTGATCAGGGTGGCCTTGTTCTTTGTCCCACCGGTCCCTCCACGGCTCTCAAGTAAGTCTTTCAGCGTGGCTTTCCTGCAGGCTGCATAGCTGGTCATTCACTGTGGTGGTTTGGAGTGTCCCAGTGACTGGAGAGAAAATCCCACCGCTGCCAACCAATGTAACGGCACCCCAAGTATGAAAGGGGTTAACGTTGTTTAAGATATTCCCTCTCCTGAACACACATCCACTACCGACACTCCACAGTCAGGCGACCGCTTCCCATAGGAATAATTCTTCCAGAAGTACGAGACGAACGCTCTGTATCTTTCCAACTAGACTGACTCTTTATTGCAAAACACTACAACTTTTATACACATAGAGAGAAGCTTCTGATTTTCCTCTCATAATACACCTTTGACCAGACCCAATTTACATGAGCTAATTAGCTACAGCTGATGATTCGGACACAGGACATTTAGGCTAGCCATAATGTCGCCTACTATGCACATTATTTGGACATCTCTTAAGTAGGGATGAGCTTCGTGTTCGAGTCGAACATACGTTCGACTCGAACATCGGCTGTTCGATCGTTCGACGAAGATCGAACGATTTGGGCCGTTCGCGCCAAATTCGAGTGACGCGAATGGCCCACAATGCACTACGCCATCGCAGTGTCATGCAGGTGCTGTGATTGGCCAAGCATGCACTGTGACCCCGCATGCTTGGCCAATCACAGCGCCGGCAGCGAGGAGAGCAATGATTGGCCACAGGCAGGATGCCTGTGGCCAATTATTGCTGAGGGGGTTTAGTACACGCCCCACACTATAAAAGGCCGCCAGCGCGGCGGCCTTGTGTAGTGTGTTCCGGAGCAGGGAAAGAGAAGCATAGGCAGGGACAGTGTCATTTTTTTTCCTTTACTAATCCTGGATTCCTTGTGTTTAGGGACAAATAAGGATAGGTAGGGAGAGTGTCAGTGTGTTATTCTGTGCTAAACCTTGTTTGTAGGGACAGAGAGGTACAGTGAGGGAAAGTGTCAGTGTGCTATTCTGTTCTAAACCAATCTTGCTGAACCATATTTTCAATCCTTGAGTTTAGGGACAGAGAGGTACAGTGAGGGAAAGTGTCAGTGTGCTATTCTGTGCTAAATCTTGTTTGTAGGGACAGAGTAGGACAGTGAGTGAAACTGACAGTGTGCTATTCTGTTCTAAACCAATCTTGCTGAACCATATTTGAAATCCTTGAGTTTAGGGACAGAGAGGTACAGTGAGGGAAAGTGTCAGTGTGCTATTCTGTGCTAAATCTTGTTTGTAGGGACAGAGTAGGACAGTGAGGGAAAGTGTCAGTGTGCTATTCTGTTCTAAACCAATTTTGCTGAACCATATTTGAAATCCTTGAGTTTAGGGACAGAGAGGTACAGTGAGTGAAACTGACAGTGTGCTATTCTGTTCTAAACCAATTTTGCTGTTCCATATTTGAAATCCTTGAGTTTAGGGACAGAGAAGGACACTCGTGGAAACTATCAGTGTGCTATTCTGTGCTAAATCTTGTTTGTAGGGAGGGACAGAGTAGGACAGTGAGGGAAAGTGTCAGTGTGCTATTCTGTTCTAAACCAATTTTGCTGTTCCATATTTGAAATCCTTGAGTTTAGGGACAGAGAAGGACACTCGTGGAAACTATCAGTGTGCTATTCTGTGCTAAATCTTGTTTGTAGGGAGGGACAGAGTAGGACAGTGAGGGAAAGTGTCAGTGTGCTATTCTGTTCTAAACCTATTTTGCTGTTCCATATTTGAAATCCTTGAGTTTAGGGACAGAGAAGGACACTCGTGGAAACTATCAGTGTGCTATTCTGTGCTAAATCTTGTTTGTAGGGAGGGACAGAGTAGGACAGTGAGGGAAAAGTGTCAGTGTGCTATTCTGTTCTAAACCAATTTTGCTGAACCATATTTGAAATCCTTGAGTTTAGGGACAGAGAGGTACAGTGAGTGAAACTGACAGTGTGCTATTCTGTTCTAAACCAATTTTGCTGTTCCATATTTGAAATCCTTGAGTTTAGGGACAGAGAAGGACACTCGTGGAAACTATCAGCGTGCTATTCTGTGCTAAATCTTGTTTGTAGGGAGGGACAGAGTAGGACAGTGAGGGAAAGTGTCAGTGTGCTATTCTGTTCTAAACCAATTTTGCTGTTCCATATTTGAAATCCTTGAGTTTAGGGACAGAGAAGGACACTCGTGGAAACTATCAGTGTGCTATTCTGTGCTAAATCTTGTTTGTAGGGACAGAGAAGGACAGTGAGGGAAACTGTCAGTGTGCTGTTCTGTGCTAAACCAATCTTGCTGAAGCATATTGCAAATCCTTGTGTTTAGGGACAGAGAAGGATAGGCAGGGGACAGTGTCAGTATCATTGTTGCTAATCCTCCTGCACAGTATACACCTGAAGGTAGCCCTTATTGCTCTTTTTCCCATCTCCCTGCAGGCCATCCATTAAAATGTCTGGAAGGCAAACAAGGAGAGGCAGACAGTCAGGAGGCAAAAAAAGAGGGCAAGCAGGCTCTGTGTCTGGGGGCAACAGTGCTGGTCGTGGACGCGGTGCATTGTCATCAGCACATGGCCATGGGACACGCTTGTCCTTCTTTTTGGCAGCTGGACATGTTGAGCCACATCATGCCGAAGACTTGGTAGAGTGGATGACCAAGCCCACCTCATCCTCCTCATCCTCTCTCACCCAGGCTCAGGGTACTGGCAAAGCAGCTGCCAAAGCGTCCTCTTCTCTGGTATCATTATCTTCATTATTCAATCCTTCCCTAGACCCACCATGTCCTCCTCCTGAGGAGTCCCCCGAACTGTTTGAGCACAGTGTTGGGTACATGCTCCAGGAGGATGCCCAGCGTTTCGAAGGATCTGATGATGATACCCAGCTAGAGGAAGGCAGTAGCGTGAGAGCAGAGAGAGGGGATGCTCAAGAAGGACACCAATCTGGCAGTCATGCTCCAGCAGCTGCAGCATACTGCCAGATTGGCTCCAGTGATGAGGAGGGAGGGGATGATGAGGTCACTGACTCCACGTGGGTGCCTAATAGGAGAGAGGAGGAAGAGGAGGATGAGGAGGAGGCACATCTCCAATGAGGCAGGATGCCCTTGAGTGGCCAGCGTATGGGCAGCACACCGACGGAATCACACCGCAGAGCTCCGCCTGTGCAGGGCGCTGCCTCTGCCCGTCATTCAAAAAGTTCTTTGGTGTGGGCCTTTTTTGAGGCGAGTGCATCAGATCGCACAGCTGCTGTTTGCAACATATGTCTCAAGCGTATATCGCGTGGCCAAAACATCAGCCGCTTGGGCACCACATGCTTGATCAGACATATGTTGACCTGCCATGCAGCTCGTTGGCAAGCCTACCTTAAAGACCCACACCAAAGAACAAAGCTGACTTCTTCTTGCACCGCATCAGCTGGGATCTCCAACCCCAGTATACCTTCAGTCCTCTCTGAAACCTGCACTGACAGGAATGAAGGTGTAGAATTAGGTGTGTCACAGCCAAGTACTTGCGGGCACTCTGCTAGCAGTACACCAACGTCCGATTCTAGCAGGCAAATTTCCCTGCCCCAGCTGCTGGACCATCGAAAGAAGTTCACTCCCAGCCATCCACATGCCCAGCGGTTGAATGCTAGCTTGGCTAAATTGCTAGCGCTTCAACTGCTGCCTTTTCAGTTGGTAGACTCGGCCCCCTTCCGTGAGTTTGTGCAATGTGCGGTTCCTCAGTGGCAGGTTCCCAAACGCCACTTTTTCGCACGGAAGGCGATTCCGGCTCTCTACAGGCATGTGGAAGGCAATGTCTTGGCCTCGCTGGACCGGGCGGTCAGCGGTAAGGTGCATATTACCGCTGACTCATGGTCCAGCAGGCATGGACAGGGACGTTACCTTTCTTTCATTGGGTCACTCTTTTGGCAGCTGGGAAGGATGCAGGACAAGGTGCAGTAGTGTTGGAGGTTGTTCCACCGCCACGCCTCCAAAATGCTACTACTGGTTGTGACACACCTCTCTCCTCCACCCCCTCCTCTTCTTCTTCCTCCATGGCCTCTTCCTGTGGTTTGTCCTCGGAACCAGCGGTGCTCCGTAGGCGTTCAAGGGGCTACGCAAGTACGCAGGCAAAAAGATGCCATGCCGTGCTTGCGCTGGTGTGTTTGGTGGACAGGAGCCACACTGGGGCAGAGGTCCTGTCTGCTCTGCAGGGGCAGGCCGAGAGGTGGTTGACGCCATGCCAGCTTAAGCCAGGAATGGTGGTTTGCGACAATGGCACCAACCTCCTCTCCGCCCTCCGACAGGGACAACTGACCCATGTGCCCTGTATGGCTCACGTCCTTAACCTGGTGGTGCAGCGGTTCTTGGGCAGGTACCCGGGCTTACAGGATGTCCTGAGGCAGGCCAGGAAAGTCTGTGTGCATTTCCGCAGATCTTATAATGCCAGTGCTCGCCTGGCTGAGCTGCAAAAGGAGTTGAACCTGCCCAAGAACCGCCTTATATGTGACATGCCCACCAGGTGGAACTCAACATTGGCCATGCTGCAGCGGCTGCACACGCAGCAGAGGGCCATCAATGAGTACCTGTGCGACTACGGCACCAGGACAGGGTCAGGGGAGCTCAGGTTTTTTTACCACGCCAGTGGGGCATGATCAGGGATGCATGCACTGTCCTGGCACCATTTGAGGAGGCCACGAGGATGGTGAGCAGTGACAGTGCATGCATCAGTGACACTGTACCTCTTGTCCACCTGTTGGAGCACACGCTGTGTGGAATAATGGACAGGGCACTTGAGGCAGAACAGAGGCAGGAAGAGGAGGACTTCCTTGCCTCTCAAGGCCCCCTTTACCCAGACAGTGTTCCTTCTGTCCCACCCATCGCACAGGAAGAGGAGGAGGAGGAGGAGGAGGATTGTGTCAGCATGGAGGTGGAGGCTGGCACTCAGCATCATCAGCAGCAGTCTTTTAGGGATGATTTACAGTCCCAAGAAACCAGTGGACTTGTACGTGGCTGGGAGGAGGTGGCTGCGGATCATGTCGTCCTTAGTGACCCAGAGGACTCCGGACTGAATGCCTCAGCTAACCTACGCTGCATGGCCTCCCTGATCCTGCAAAGTCTGCGGAAGGATCCTCGTATTCTTCGGATCAAGGAGAGGGACAATTACTGGCTGGCCACTCTCCTTGATCCACGGTACAAGGGTAAGGTTGCGGACCTTATCTTACCGTCGCAGAGGGAGCAGAGGATGAGACAACTCCGGGAGGCCTTGCAGAAAGGTCTGTGCAACGCGTTCCCAGAGACTGGGAGGTTACAAACTCCTGGTCCTGGACAACGAGTTGCTGAGGCTTCGGGCAGTCAAAGAAGGAGCGGTGGGGAAGGTGGCCGTCTGACCGATGCGTTCAGACAATTCTTTAGTCCGCAGCCCCAAAGTATGATCGGTTCCAGCAACCATCGCCAGCGTCTGATATACATGGTCCAGGAATACCTAGGGGCAAGGTCAGACTTGGACACCTTCCCCACCGAAAATCCTCTGGCTTACTGGGTCTTGAGGATGGATCACTGGCCAGAGCTTGCACAGTATGCAATTGAGCTACTGGCCTGTCCTGCATCCAGCGTTCTTTCAGAACGCACATTCAGTGCTGCTGGAGGATTTGTCACGGATCACAGGGTGCGCCTGTCCACCGACTCGGTTGATCGACTGACTTTCATCAAGATGAACCAGTCTTGGATCACCACCAGCTACCACACACCTGATGCTGATATAACAGACTAATTGATTTTAAAATGTCACATCCCTTCAAGACTGATGCTGATGCTGAGTGCCTGTGCTGTTATGTTGACTGGCTATCCTCCTCCTCCTCCTCAATGATACGATTAATGATGATAGCTTGGAAGATCACTTTGGTTTATGGGTGACGCCACCAGTGGCTAAGGCCCAATTTTTCAGCCCCTGTTTAACAGGGGCGTGTAATTAAAATTTTGGATGCAATACTTTGCAACAGGCCTCATTGCTGTGCTCCAAGTACAGTATCTGTGAGGGGTTGCAGTGTTGTGCCACCAGTGCCTAAGGCCCAATTTTTCAGCACCTGTTCAACAGGGGCATGCAATTATAATTATTGATCTAATAATTCACAGCAGGGCCCATTGCTGCACCCACCAAGAGTAACTGTCAGGCCTTACAGTGTTGTGGCACCAGCACCACCATCACCACCACCACCACCACCAAAGGCCTAATTTTTCAGCCCCTGTTCAACAGGGGCATGCAATTATAATTATTGATCTAATAATTCACAGCAGGGCCCATTGCTGCGCCCACCAAGAGAAACTGTCAGGCCTTACAGTGTTGTGGCACCAGCACCACCATCACCACCACCACCACCACCAAAGGCCCAATTTTTCAGCCCCTGTTCAACAGGGGCATGCAATTATAATTATTGAACGAATAATTCACAGCAGGGCCCATTGCTGCGCCCACCAAGAGTAACTGTCAGCCTTACAGTGTTGTGGCACCAGCACCACCATCACCACCACCACCACCACCACCAAAGGCCCAATTTTTCAGCCCCTATTCAACAGGGGCATGCAATTATAATTATTGATCTAATAATTCACAGCAGGGCCCATTGCTGCACCCACCAAGAGTAACTGTCAGGCCTTACAGTGTTGTGGCACCAGCACCACCATCAAAGGCCCAATTTTTAGTACCACTGATCAACAATTATATGTTATTACAATTCCTGATATAATAGTTGACAGCAGGGCGTTCCAGCACCCACCAAGAATAACTGTGAGTGCTTTCAGTGTTGTGCCAACACCAACACCTAAGGGGCCAATTTCTGCAGAGTATATACGGCAGGTCCCTACTTTCAAACATCCAACTTACAAACGACTACTACTTGCAAACGGAAGAAGACAACAGGAAGTGAGAGGAAATCTACCCCTTGGAAGGAAAATTCTCTCCTGTAAGAATTAATATGGGAGAAAGGTGTCTCCTCTCTACTGATGCTTTATCACCAATCCTTGTTTCAATACAAACACCACATTTCAAAAACAGTTGTCATTGGGATGCAAAGTGAGGTGAAATGTTCTGAACAGGGGCACAGACAGCAAAAAAAATGTGACAGGGGTGATAACCGTTCCCTATGTTTTCCAAAAAGCTAAAAAAAAGGAATTTGGCATGGAGCTACACTTAAACAATGCAGCTGTTCAAAATTACAAACAGATTCTACATAAGAACAAACCTACAGTCCCTGTCTTGTATGCACCGCCTGTATACGGCTGTTCAGAGTATATACTGTAGGGCCTTTTTTATTTTGTGTGCGGGGTTCCCCTTAATATCCATACAAGACCCAAAGGGGCTGGTAATGGGCTGGGGTAGGGGGGGGGGGGGTTGATGGGGTAGCTATGCCATTTTTCCTAAAGATTTTCATCCATATTACCGGGACCAGACATTGCATTAAAGCCGCAAGCAGTTTTAAATGGCTTTTTTTCCTTTAGAAATATTATTTTGTGCAGGGACAGTTCTAAACACGGGAAACACGTGCCACTTCACAGGCATACTTTAGACACCCTCCAGGTACAATATTTAAAGGAATATTTGACTTTTTTTTTTTCACTTTATGCATCATTAAAATGACTGCTCCCGGGAAACGTCCGTTTTTAAAACTTCTTTTTGCATTGATACATGTCCCCTGGTGCAGAACCCGGGTTCCCAAACTCTGTTTCGGACAATAACATGGATAATAGTCGTTATAATTAGCACTTTAGAATCCGAACGTTCGCATCCATTGTATTTAATAGGGTTCTAATGTTCGTGCGAACTTTCGGTCCGTTCGCGGGTTCTGGTGCGAACCGAACTCGGGGGTGTTCGGCTCATCACTACTCTTAAGAGACAATAGGTGAGTTCGTTAGCTAATCCCTATTCAGTTTAAATGATTATGCATGACCTTTTTGTTCCCCAGACTGTCTGTCTGCTATTTTACAATACACACACGTACAGAGTTAATTATCACAATGAAAGATCCTCAGAAGCCATCCTAGGTTAATTTACATCACAACAGGCAGGTGGCACATCAGCATCTCTCAATTAACTTGTTGAGTTCAGGATTAACAAACAGTAACTAGTTATTTACAGATATCCTGGGGAATATGGTGGATTAATATTACAGACCCATTTTAGGTAGTCCAGGATATATTCTTAATGTCCATTATTTTCTTGCTCACCCTGTGCCCAAAGTGACCCCTGTCACACTGGCTAAGCCCCAAAAGTCACTGATTTCCTTTCTTTGATGGGAGGAGAAGGAGGGAGAACAAAATAACAACAGCTCCCATTTCTCCAAAGAGTAAAACATCCCAAAAGAAAAACCAGAGCACAGTCCCTGCAATTCAGCAACAAAAGAAATGGAAAGGAGTCTCTTTCTCCTACAAATAGAACTTTGGATCAGGCAAGAACAAAGGCTTTAAGTGCTGGTCAAAAGCCTCCACATGGTACTCAATGTTCCCTTTATCCTTCCGACAAATTACCACCTTGTCCGCATGGATGTGCCTTCCCACCATCCACTCTGCCTTACAGTCCTTGAACTTTCTGGTGACTGTAGGTGAGCATGAGAGGTATCGGCGTGCATGAGGTACTTTCAGCTTAGTCCAGACAAAATCATTGTACCACCGCTGCCGAAAAACTTCCACCTCGTAGAGCAATTCTCGGGGTAGATATGGGCATTCCCACCCATATTCTCGGGCAACTTTCTGACAAAAAAGACGCTGCAGCCTAGCCAGAGATGGCATTGTGGCACGGTCTCCTACTCCAGGTAGAACAATGGACTCCCGATGGCGAGGTACAGTCACCACCTCTGTAGATTTGGGCCTAGGAGCCCACAGTGATGCACGTTGCACTCCCACAACAGGAGCAGGTGAAACAGCCGCTGGCTCAAGAAGTGGGATCACAGAGAGGGAACCAGATTCCTCCCTAGGCTCCGAGGCCTCCACCCGGGGTGTACTATCTCCAATGGACATAGGTGGGTCCCTTAAGACACGGGACGCAGGTAGCTTCATCTTGTCCCATCCCTTCTTGTGAAAGATTTCGTCCATCTCCCCATCATCACCGGCATCAGATAGCGACTCTAGGTCGGAGGTGTCATAACACTCTGCGGGCAGGTAATTCCCCGTAGACACGGAATCACCCCCCTCGATGGGCTCCACCAACTCTGGGCTCCCGACACCTCCAACCACACACACAGTCCCAACCCCTGGCTCACCTGGGCCTTGTGAAGAACAGGGATGTCCAGGGCTCTTCCCTCCCGATCCATCCAGGCCAGGCAAGCGACGGGGCGAAGCTCTTCCACGATCACAGGATGCCATCACCAGGCCAAATTTCCTCTTCGGCGGTGGGAGCAGGGAGCTTGTGGTGACCGAGGCAGCATCCTTGGATTTCTCACAGCGCCCGAACGGCTTCAACTGGACTACCAGTCCCGAACACCCGGGACAGATCACACCGAGGGCCTCTATGTCTCTGCAGGTATACAGAGCCACCCGCCCCCCGGGGCCTTAGTCTTATTCCTGTATCTGTAATCTGGGCAGCAAAAGAAGTCATCTCCGTGATGGAAGAAGCAGAAATCCACGGGGTATTTGAAGTCATCCTGACCGTTTGCTGCTCCAATGCGCACTGACCCCTTTGCGCCGGAATCTCCACGTGTGTCCTTCCACATGGCCAGACTCCTCCCACACTCTGCATTTGTTTGCAGGCTTTTTCTTCTCCCCGCCCACGAACTGCGCAGCTATGGTTTGCCTCGTGGCGCGTTGGCCAATATGACCGACCTACTCAGAACTCCTCCGGGCAGCAAAGTTCAAATTCAGACACCATACACCTCCCCGGATACGATGCCCCCATGTGTAGCGACCTCACCCCTCTTACCCCTTCTCATTCACGGCTTGTCTGTCTCATCTAGGGGTTAACATTGGGGGGGGGATGAGATACACCACGGCCCATGTCCTCCAATGTGTAGAGGTGAAGGCCAGAACTATCGGGTTTTGTGTATGTGTCCTGGAGTCAAATCCTCTCCTCGGATTGACTCCCCTTTGCTCCTAGTAACCAGAGTTCCACACACTGAAAGAGTCCAACTCGTATTTATTCTTCTCAAGAAATAGTCATACAGCACAGACAGGTTGAGACCCATATAACACTTCAGTCTTTGTGGGGAGTAGGCCAAGGCACAATTATTTTCTATAGAGCTAACCACTGTGGTGTCACCAGTGGCGAATAGTCACTGCCACTGACTATATAGAACAGAACATGAATTACCTTCACTAACGTAGCCCCTATCAGGGGAAGGACATCCGTCCAAGACAGTTACCGGAGGCCTCTCCGTCACCAGCAATGCTGCGCTGGACTCTCCGGAGAAGTTCCGCTCACCGGCCTCCTTGTCTCAGACACGGGCACCCAAGGAGTTAGGGCCCCCTCGGATTCCTCCACCCTCGCAGAACTCAGTCGAAGGTACTGAGCTCCAGGCTTCCGCCACAGTACCTCACCCCAGGCTAAAGGTGCCTGAGATGGACTCCATCTCCCGCTCCGGCCAGGTCAAGGGCACCTGGGCCCGGAACTCCGGAACGCCAGCAACCAGGCCGAAGGTGCCTGGGTGCGGCCACGTCCTCCGACTCCGAACTCTGAACCCCCGAGGTCAGGGCGTCCGCTCCTTTTATCTCCTCTCCCTTTGCGTCACAGCGGGTTCCCAGCCCCGCTGTACCAGCGCCAGGAAAGGACAAAAAGGGAAGCAGTCTTGCGGTGAGTGTTCAGCTCCAGCCCAGGGCGACAGCGCCACCTGCAGGCCGCAGGGAACCTCACCAGACCAGAGTCCTCCAAGAACCATAAAAGGGTCTCAGATTCCCTAACAATCAATGCATCTGGGTTACACTACCACCCAGATGCCTCCCCTAAATTCAAACACCTGCTACACAAACATATAGTGGGGATTTCTCAAATTTGACTGCAAAAGTGGAAATATCCTTTAAGGATGAAAAAGTGGAAATATCCTTTAAGGATGAAAATATCTAGCGACCACAAACAGAAATCTCTGTAAGTTGCCCATACAGGAAGATATCAAGTACTGATTTCAATAAAAGTCTATGCAAAGCTTAAAGTGATATTAAAGGCTAAAAAAAAAAAATGTGTTTTGTTTTTTAATTAATACTTGCTCTGTGCAATGGCAGAAGCAACAAATGGCAGCAGGTACAGTAGATGCAGACACACAGAGGATGGAGGACCGGCTTTACCAGGCACCATGCAGAGCAGGATAACTGGTGCAGGGTCAGACAAGCCAGGTTAGCAACAGAATATCAGATACAAGTACAAATGGCAGGCAGAGAATGATTGTGACAGAAGTGACTTTGGGTCAGGGGTTTGTGCGGCTCAGCTTGCCCTGGAGAGTTCTGGAGGCTCCTTGTCCAGCTTCCCCGACACCTCTTATGTGTAGATCACCCTGTGTCTCTAATAGGGGCACAGGATGAATGAAAACCCCAGTCTGATCTGTGCTAGTCAGACTCAATGCTGTATACATTGTATATATTGTGTGTATATTGTGTGTTGGCTGTTGTGTACTATTTGCTGTGATGGTTTGGGGTTCTATTGTCTATTGTGTCTGTCTGCCTCAACTATTATGGGATGTGTAAGTGTCTTGCTGTGAGGAAAGAGGGAGGGGGGATTCCTCCAACAGCCCCCCTGCTAAGACTGTTTACTGATGAGTTGGAACACATCTGACCTGTGTCACCATTGCCATTGGACAGTTTAACCCGCCCTGTTTCCCAAGGGTGGGGGGAGTGTTTTGAAGTAAGATATCTGTTAACGTGCTTGAATAAAGAGTCTGTTGGTTTTTACCCTACACTGAGGTGTTGTCTGTTGACTGGGGGGCTAAGGAATCTTGGAAGGTGCTGGATCTGGACAGAAGAAGCATTGACGGTGGACCTAGATCTGTTTGAGGACAGAGAGTTTGTCACAACTGGTTGGCAGCAGCGGGATCGTACTTCCTGGCTGTGAAGACCTCCACCTGGTTCCAAGATCGGTATAGCAGACTTCAGTCACCCCAGCAGAGATATGGATCTGGCATCAGAGTTCCCGGGGCTGCTGCTGATCATACTTTCAGCATACACCAGGTCTGTGTCTGTGGATGAATACCTGGAGGTCAGGCAGCAGGATGGGTGAAGACACTGAATTAGAGCTTTTCAGGTTGCTGGTATGCAACAAGACAAATGTTTTCCAACCCCAGAGCAGCAGGCCAGTGAACATCGGGAGTTACGGATGCAATTCCTGGGAGCAATGGGTGACTGAGTTGGACAGGCTGGTCCAGCAGGAGATAGAGCTGGACAATCAGTATCGGGCTCTGCAATGGCATGCAGAGGAGGAATATTTAGGGGAGACAACAGAATGCTCTCCGGAGGGATGACTTTGGTGGCCCTGGATTGCTGTGGGAGAGCCTTATCGATTGTTTTGTGTTTGGCGATGAAGGGGAACCTACCCTTGAGGACCTGCGAGAATACAGAGAGGCTATGCTCGGTTTTGCAGGAGTCTCAGAGCTTAAACCTGATCTAGACTATTTGCTAAGGAAGGAACAGCATCTGGAAAGGGCATACAGGAAACTGCTAGAATGCGTTCAGCAGCATGCCAGAGAATCGGCAGTGGAAACTCTGGAGATTGCCGTCCCCAAACCTGAAGTGCGGACAACAGGGCAGAGCTCTGCTAACCTCTGCCCAGCACCAACAGTGGATTTGGCCTTCTTGAAAGAAGAGGTAGTCGGCCTTTCTCCCACAACACTGACAGAGACATGGGATTTTCTGCCAGCAGCATCTATGGAGTTACAACAAACTTCTCCAGCTGAAGCGCTGGCAACCGAACAAAGGGTCCAAGACCTCTGTCCCACATTTTTTATCAATTCCAGAGACTGGGGATTTAATAGACATTTCTGTAGAGGATGAAGCACCTAGCAAACCCCCAGCAGAAGTGCTGGCAACAGGGCAGAGTGCTACCAACCTGTGCCCAGCACCGGCAACAACTACAGACTTCCAGGGAGCCGGGGCAGTCGGCCTCCCTCCCCAACAGTTAGCCGGAGTGGATGATGTGGGGTCCTCAGCTGAAGTGCTAACAGGGCAGAATGCTACTGGCCCCTACACACAACTCCAGCTTGAGCTGATATCGGGGGATGGGACTGTGGTCTCCACTAACAGAAAACCAGTAGAAGTGCTGGCAACAGGGCAGAGTGCTACCAACCTCTGCCCAGCACTGGCAACAACTACAGAGTTCCAAGGAACTGGGGCAGTGGCCTCTCTCCCCAACAGTTAGCTGGAGCAGATCATGTAGGGAAGCTCCTACGCCCAGCTGAACTGCTGGCAACGGAGCAGAGTGCTGCTGGTCTCTGCCCTCAACTAACAAAGGACGGAGTTTCTGTGAAAGTGGATGGGACTTCGGTCTCCACTGACACAACCCCAGAAAATGGTGCGACACTGAGACAGGAGGATGTCAGCCATGTTTTCCAAGCACTGTGGGATTTTCACCTACCACAAGTGGATGGGACTTCAATCCCCACTTGTATACCCCAAGGATGCTGGGCAGTCGGCCCAGATACCCCAACAGCATGACGCAGTGAGCCCAGTAACCCTGTCTTCTCTCCAGTGGCTGAAAGGACTCCAGGGAGAAGGGCCAGTCCAGGTCTCTCCCCAGCGGCGAGCATGTTCTCTGAGAGAGTCAGAGGTTGGCTGGGTAAGTAATGCTCTGTTTGGGACAATTTATTTAGGGTACTGTGTGGGTACTGGCATTGGGGGACTGGATGTCAGGTCACCTGTGGCCAGATGACAGGTGCACACCGTAGGGGGACAGTAGTGCACCACAAGATAGTGAACCCTATGGCTGACTGCTGCGGATAGGAAACTGGGTGGTTGTGGAAAGCGGGACCAGAGGAGCACAATCGGGATCCTACAGGAAGCTAGAGCCGAGATTCCCCAGGGCGCGGAGTCTAAGACCCAGCAGGTCTTCTCCAGAGCCTCTAGTGGTGAGGATGTTGCACTGCAGCTAGGTCCAGGTCGCGGCCCCTGTAGTCTCCTAGCTCACGCCCCGTAGGGTAAGGGGGAAAGAGGGGAAGCAGCAGCACAAAATACAAGAATAGCGAAGGACAAGCCGAAGGTCAAGGGTCACAAGCAGACAGGGATAATCAGGAACAAGCCAATAACATAACAGTGAGACAGACGTAGCACACGGCAGGCAGGAACCCAAACACACAATTCATAAACAAACACGTTGATCAGCAAAGCAGGCTTGCAGTGCACAGGTTAATATAGTGTTCTGTGATAGGGCCTGGGGTGGAGTCAGGCTGGGAGGAGATTATAAAGGAAGCCAGGTGAAAGGGTCTGGCTTCTAAGATGAACACATGAGGAGGAAAGGTAAGATGGCAGACAGACATTAATGCATATCCATGACAGTACCCTCCCTCTTACGAGGCCTCCCCCTTCTCCGCCTGGCCCCAAGTTTAGAGGGAAACTTCAGATGAAACTCCTTTAACAGACGAGGTGCAAAGACCTCAGATGCAGCGATCCAAGACCTCTCCTCAGGACCAAACCCCTTCCAATGAACGAGGTACTGAAGAACGCCTTTACAGAGTCGGGAGTCCAGAATTTGACTGACCTCGTACTCCTGATTATCCTCAGAGACAGGCGCCACGGTAGGGAGAGGACGAGAGAATTTATTGAGGACTAAAGGCTTTAGAAGAGCAACATGGAAGGAGTTAGTGATTTTAAGGCTCTTAGGAATCTGGAGTTTGAAACAAACCGGATTCAGTTTAGCAGTTACAGTGTATGGACCAATGAATCGTGGAGCAAACTTCAGAGAAGGAACTCTGAGCTTGATGTTCCTGGTGGAGAGCCAGACTTTGTCCCCTGGCTGAAGAGAAGGCGGTTTACGCCTGCGGCGGTCGGCAAAGCCTTTGAAATTTTCAGCAGCTGCCCGGAGGGAATCATGAACGTCACCCCAAACGGAGTTGAGAGACTCCTGAACCAAAGCCAAAGCTGGAATATCTGGAGAACAGATCATGGGAAGAGGAAGTTGAGGGTGTTTTCCATAAACTGTGAAAAAGGGTGTCTTCTGCGAACTGGTATTCACATGATTGTTATGGGAGAATTCTGCCCACGGGAGTAGAGAGGACCAATCGTCATGGTGAGAAGACACAAAGGTGCGAAGAAAGACCTCTAACTCCTGATTAACCCTCCCAGTCTGTCCATTGGATTGAGGATGGTAAGAAGAGGAAAAATCCAAGACAATGTTGAGGGATTTGCAAAAGGCTCTACAAAAACGAGACGTGAATTGGACTCCCCTGTCGGAAACAATATGAGCAGGAACCCCATGGAGGCGGAAAATTTCTCGAATGAAAATGGGAACCAAGGCAGGGGCAGAAGGAAGAGCAGGAAGAGGAACAAAATGAGCCATCTTGGAGAACCGATCGATTACCACCCAAATGACTGTATTATTCTCAGACAGTGGGAGGTCGGTGATAAAATAAATGGCAATATGAGCCCAGGGCTCCTTAGGAATGGGCAAGGGCATGAGGAGACCAGCAGGAGCTTGTGTGGAGGATTTGGAGGATTTGGACTGAGCACAGACATGACAAGCCTTAACGTAGTCTTTGACGTCTGAGCGGAGATTAGGCCACCAGTAGTGACGACTGATGAGTAAGAAGGATCGGAGTAATCCAGAATGACCTGCCACCTTGGAATCATGTCCCCAACGAAGGATCTTAGCTCTTAGCTCAGTGGGGACAAAGGTCTTACCAGGCGGAATTTTTGACCTCAAGGTGGTAGAGTGGGCAACAATGCACAAGGTTGGAATGATCAGCTCAGGTTCAGGGGCGGACTCCTCGTCCAAAGTGTCAAATGACCTAGAGAACGCATCAGCCCGACCGTTGCAGGAACCAGGTTTGTAGGTAATCGTGAAATTAAAATGGGCAAAGAAGAGACTCCACCTGGCCTGTCTAGGATTCAGACGTTTAGCATTCTGTAGATACTGTAAATTCTTGTGATCAGTAAAGATCGTTATGGAGTAAGGGGAACCCTCCAAGAGATGACGCCACTCCTCTAACGCCAATTTAATTGCGAGAAGTTCCCGATCACCGATGGCATAATTCCTCTCTGCCTGAGAATTTTTTTTGGAGAAGAACGCACATGGTTGACGTCTCTTCTCAAAGAATTGAAGAAGCACAGCTCCCACCCCCATTGAGGAAGCATCCACTTCAATAAAAAATGCATTCCCAGGATTTGGTCTCCTCAAGAGGGGACCAGAAACAAAGGCCTGTTTCAGGTTGTGAAATGCAGAGACAGCTTTGGGAGGCCAGTCTTTGGCATTCACACCCTTCTTGGTCAAAGCGATAATAGGCGCGGCAATGGAAGAGTAATTCCTTATGAACTGCCTATAATAATTTGTGAAGCCAAGAAAGCGTTGTGTGGCCTTGAGGCTAGCAGGAAGAGGCCAGTTGGTAATAGCCAAGACCTTCCCAGGATCCATACGAAGACCCGAACATGAGACAAAGCACCCCAGAAACAGGACCTCAGAACATTCAAAGGAACATTTGTCCAGCTTGGCATAGAGATTGTTCTCTCTAAGATGCTGAAGTACAGTGCGGACATGGTTTCTGTGGATGAGCAGATTTTCAGAAAAGATCAGAATGTCATCCAGATAGATAACAAACTGGTACAGCAGATCTCTGAAGATTTAATTGACGAAGTTTTGAAACACGGCTGGAGCATTACACAGACCAAAAGGCATCACCAGGTATTCGTAATGCCCGTCTCTAGTGTTGAATGCAGTCTTCCATTCGTCACCCTCCTGTATTCGAATGAGATTGTACGCGCCTCTGAGATCCAACTTGGTGAAGATGGAGGCACCCTTCAACCTATCGAATAGCTCAGATATTAAGGGTAAGGGGTATCGATTTTTAATAGTAACCGCATTTAAACCTCAATAGTCGATGCAACAAAAAAGGACCCTGCCCCTGCAGGCGATGAGGATTTTCGGATGAAACCTCTCTCCAGATTCTCTGCGACATACTCAGACATGGCCTGGGTCTCTGGGATGGACAGAGGGTAGGTACGACCCCTGGGCAGAGTTGCTCCAGGGACAAGGTCAATAGCACATTCAAAAGACCTGTGGGGAGGAAGCACCTCAGCTGATTTCTTACAGAACACATCCTGGTAATCGCTGTATGCAGCGGGAAGATCAGAAGAAACAGAAGTGGCAGCAACCAGAAGACTCTCCTTGGGGGCCACCTTGAGAAGACAAGACGAGAAACATGAGGAACCCCAGGCCAGGATCTGCCCAGAGACCCAGTCCACATGTGGAGAGTGGAGCTGTAGCCAAGGAAGGCCCAATACAACGGGGGTAGAGGCCTTGGGAAGAATGAGAAAGGATATCCACTCCTGGTGGAGAATCCCTACCGACATCCTAATGGGTAGCGTCTGGAAGCGAATAGGGCCCCCTGGGAGAACAGTGCCATCAATTGCCGAGACTACCAATGGGGTAGTGAGAGGTGAAAGGGTAAGCTTCATAGAAGAAGCAGTTCTCCAATCTATAAAATTGCCGGCAGCCCCGGAATCCAAATATGCAAGGGTTGACTGAGGAAAAGTGCCTACATGAAGGAACACCGGCAGGAGAAGGCGAGAAGGTGATGTTTCTGGGTCCAATACTCCACCTTCCAAATGTATTAGACCCGAGCATTTCCCAGACGAAGCGAGCAAGAGTCACGAAAATGACTCTTGCCCCCACAATAGAGGCACAAGCCCAGAGTTCTGCACCTAGCACGTTCTTCGGGGGTTAGTCTTGTCCGGCCCAGCTGCATAGGTTCCTCAGCAGGCAGAAGATGCTCCACGGGACGAAGGGAGGGGAGCTCAGACTGGCTAGGACCCAGAGAGTGCTGGCGTCTTTTTTCTAGGGATCTCTCCTGAAAATGAATGTCGATCTGAATGCACAAAAATAATTACATCGTCCAGACTGACGGGAATGGCTCTTCCCGCTAATTCGTCTTTCACTCGGTCAGAGAGGCCATGTAAAAAGGTAGCGACCAGGGCCTCATTATTCCAGCTCAATTCAGCTGTGTGGATACGGAACTGAAGAGCATATTGTCCCACTGAACTAGATTCTTGGCGAAGACGTAAGAGGGCACTAGCCGCTGAAGAAGCCCGAGCCGGCTCCTCGAAGATATTACGAAAGAGCTTCAAGAAGTCGGACAGGCTGGTAACCACCGGATCAATTTTCTCCCACAGGGGGGCAGCCCAGGCTAAAGCTTCACTGGAGAGGAGGGAAATGATATAGGCTACCTTAGCCCCGTCAGACAGGAAGTTTTGAGGCTGAAGCTCAAAATGAATCGTACATTGGCTGAGAAACCCCCTGCAGGCCTTGGAGTCCCCAGAGAAATGGAACGGAGCTGGCAGTTTTAGTGAGTCTGTGGCTGCGACTGGTGTGATAGGTACAGCCGCTGGTTGTACTTGAGGTTGCGGATTCGGGGTTCCCAAGGAGGCCTGAAGCTGCTCGAAGCGAGAAGCCAGATCCTGGAGGAATCGCATCACCTGAGTCTGATTTGATTCCTGGGTTTCAAGTCTGTGGACTATGCCGCGCAATGGATCATCCGCAGGGGAGCGGCATGTCAGCCGGGTCCATGGCTGATCAAACTGTCAGGTCACCTGTGGCCAGATGACAGGTGCACACCGTAGGGGGACAGGAGTGCACCACAAGATAGTGAACCCTATGACTGACTGCTGCGGATAGGAAACTGGGTGGTTGTGGAAAGCGGGACCAGAGGAGCACAACCGGGATCCTACAGGAAGCTGGTCTTCTCCAGAGCCTCTAGTGGTGAGGATGTTGCACTGCAGCTAGGTCCAGGTCACGGCCCCTAGAGTCTCCTAGCTCACTCCCCGTAGGGTAAGGGGGAAAGAGGGGAAGCAGCAGCACAAGATACAAGAATAGCGAAGGACAAGCCGAAGGTCAAGGGTCACAAGCAGACAAGGATAACGAAGGACAAGCCGAAGGTCAAGGGTCACTAGCAGACAGGGATAGTCAGGAACAAGCCAATAACTTAACAGAGAGACAGACGTAGCACACGGCAGGCAGGAACCCAAACACAGGATGCATAAACAAACACGTTGATCAGCAAAGCAGGCTTGCAATGCACAGGTTAATATAGTGTTCTGTGATAGGGCCTGGGGTGGAGTCAGGCTGGGAGGAGATTATAAAGGAAGCCAGGTGAAAGGGTCTGGCCTCTAAGATGAACACATGAGGAGGAAAGGTAAGATGGCAGACAGACATTAATGCATATCCATGACACTGGAACTACTGACTAACTTCGGAGTCAACCCGTCTGGGGTCTCCTCCTGCATTAGTCTCCTGTCAAAAGGGGAGATGTGTGACATGAGTGACTTTGGGGCGGGGGTTTGTGCAGCTCAGCTTGCCCTGGAGAGTTCTGGAGGCTCCTTGTCCAGCTTTCCCGACGCCTCTTATGTGTAGATCAACCTGTGTTTCTAATAGGGGCACAGGGTGAATGAGAACCCAAGTCTGATCTGTGCTAGTCAGACTCAATGCTGTATACATTGTATATATTGTGTGTATATTGTGTGTTGGCTGTTGTGTACTATTTGCTGTGATAGTTTGGGGTTCTATTGTCTATTGTGTCTATCTGCCTCAACTATTATGGGATGTGTAAGTGTCTTGCTGTGAGGAAAGAGGGAGGGAGGATCCCTCCAACAGCCCCCCTGCTAAGACTGTTTACTGATGAGAAGTTGGAACACACCTGACCTGTGTCACCATTGTCATTGGACAGTTTAACCCGCCCTGTTTCCCAAGGGTGGGGGGAGGGTTTTGAAGTGAGATATCTGTTAACATGTGCTGGAATAAAGAGTCTGTTGGTTTTTACCCTACACTGAGGTGTTGTCTGTTGACTGGGGGGGCTAAAGAATCTTGGAAGGTGCTGGATCTGGACAGAGGAAGCATTGACGGCGGACCTAGATCTTGTTTGTCACAATGATCAATGTGCAGGCAGAGGTTGGCAACAGGATATCATGCAGATGAAAGATATAACAAAGTCTTAAAGGCAAGCTGAGATCAGGATAGGTGGAGAGCAAGCGTGGTCAGGATAAACTGGGTCAAACACAGGAATCAAGGAGAGATCACAGGAATGGGTATACAGGTGAAGTTGCAGATCGGACAGCAAAGCACTAGTGCAGCTGCTGCCCTTATATAGGCCATTTGGCGTCAGCATCAATGGCTAACATGTGCACACATATGCGTTCGCCTGTGCGTGCTAATGTTTTTGTGCGTTGGCCTATGCTCTACAAGACAGGCACCTGTAGGAGCGCACGCATCTGCGCATGCGTATCTGCCTCGGAACTTAAGCTATGCTATGGCCAGCATGTCCCTGACAGTTGCAAGATTAAAGGACAGCACTTTTGATGGGTTTTGTCGTCCAACAGGAAGTAAAAAAGTACTAGTGTGTATGAAAGGAAACCTATACTGAGAGACACTCAGAAGCTGTCATTGCTGATCTACCTACTTATTAGCTTCTCAAAGTATAATCAATTAGAGCAAACAATTAAACTTTCAAAACATGCATAAACTTCCCTGAAGACATCACACTTTCTGCATTAAACAATAATATTTATTATATATTTTAAAGCAAATTATATAAAAAAACACACAAAAGGTTTAGCATCGAAGTATGCAACAAATCAATATATGCCTCTATCCACAACTCCTGACATTCAAACTCATGTATATCAACAAAATAAGCATTATGCTCATATATGATATACAGTACTAGAATATATATTGAGAATGAGGAAAATTTTCCAACGGTGAGGTAGCTGTACAGCAGGAGGTGCGCCCCAATGCGTTTCGTCAGCAGCTTCTTCAGGGGATCAGGGCAAAATAGGTTGAATAACACAAAGCATCAGGATGAATTGGTATGGTGTTCTGACAGGTTCCAGGGTGAGGAGGGGAACAACTAGATGCAGATGGAGCCCCCAAGGAGAAAAAAAAAATGGGTTCTTGTAGAAATGCAGCATTGGGTCTCCTGCCCCTCACGAGACCGGCGCCCTATTTTGCAAATGGCAATCCTATTGTTAAGATCTCTTTCTCCCGTGAAACATGATGGAGCTTTAACCTCCCTGGCGGTATTCCCGAGTCTGGCTCAGGGTAAGATTTCAGTACCATTAGCGGTAACCCCGAGCCAGACTCGGGCTGCATCGCCAGGATACAGGGAGAGTTACTTACCTTGTTCCCTGGATCCTGCGATGTCTCCCCGCAGTGTGTGCTCCTCGCTCGATTCACACACAGTGCCCGAGTACCGCCGAGCTCAGTTCCCTGCGACGTTGCTGCGCATGGGGGCGGAGATCGGCGCCAAATTCAAAAAAGTAAAAACACAATACACATACAGTATACTGTAATCTTACTGATTACAGTACTGTATAAAAAAATTACACATCCCCTTTGTCCCTAGTGGTCTGTCCAGTGTCCTGCATGCACTTTTATATTATAAATACAGTTTTTTCTGCCTGGAATTTGGAGATTGTCCATAGCAACCAAAAAGTGTCCCTTTATGTCAAAAGTGGTTTTAGACCAGATAGAAAACAGCGATAATAAATTAGAATCACTTGCAGAATTGAGCAATAATGATTTGTGGGGAACTGAGCCAATTTCAGTGTTTTTGATTACATTATTGAATAATTTTTATTAGTATTATATTATTATTTGTTATAACTATTTATAGTTATTTATTATATTATAATTTATGATTTTGTGTTTAAAACTTTATCATACCCGGGATGTCTACTAGACTCTGGTTTGGACAGATTTGAGTGAGTTATTTCTAAGAATTGCAGGCCTACAATATAAAACGCCAAATTTCCATGCAAAATAATTGTACCGCTTTCAGCACCTAAAATCTGACAGAATCATATCACCAGGGAGGTTAATGAATGGGCCTACCCTATAAATCGGGCTCCCTTAGGCTTGTTCTCAACCCTCCTTATTTTCTTCATCTTTATTTACTCATTCCCCTCTTCACCCTTGAACCTGTCAGCATGTCACACCATTCCATCCTTAAGTTGATACATTGTGTTATGAGCATAATGCATATTTTGATGATATGCATGAGGTTAAATGGCAGGAGTTATACTTAGGTGCATTGCATTTATTTAAACATTGATATGCCTGTTTTTCACTTCCATCTTGGAAGTGTTTTTAACCCTTCCTGGTCAGTAAAGTGTTTTATTACTGCACTTAGGAGTGCCTTCTTCTCAGCTTTGTCCCCTAAAGCACTGACTACTAGCTGCTGGGACCCGGGGGATGCACACTAAGTACAAAAGGGCCACCAGCAATGTATATACAGTAACCCAGAAATGTAACCTGTTAACGATGGAACTCGCACTTTTCCAACTTTCAATACAGGTTATTGTCTCTCAGCCTCTGTAGCACATGGGAGCAGTGTTGGTCATCTTACGTTAAAAAAGTAATTAATTACAGTTACAAATTACTTCTCCCAAAAAGTAATTGCGTTAGTAACTCAGTTACTACATTGAAAAAGTAATTAGTTACTCAGCAAAGTAACTACTGTATATTGGTTATATTATATATACACGGTGGTGGGGGCGGGGTGGTAGAAGGATGATATATATGTAATTTTTTCAGTGCATAAAAGCAATAGGAGGAATAATAATGTAGACATGTATATACCTGTATATTATCTATCTATCTTTATAATATATACATATATATATATATATACACAATTTGGAAGGCGAAGGAGTAATAATATATATATGTATATATATATATATATATATATATATATATATATATATATATTGTGACAGCAGGAAGGTAAAGTCACCTGGTTGCATCCAGGGGGGTAGATATATTTCGCCCAGATTCAGGCTTTACGCCGACTTATACAACTAGGTGGAGAGTTGTATAAGCCCAGCTAAGGCTAGTGGGCTCATGGATGACTCATACCTCTAGGGAGAGTGCTGGGCGTCGTGCAGACAGGGAGTTGATGAGACCAGCTGAAGCTTGTCAGCTCATTTAGGCCTCTATAAGAACTCCCAGCTTCATTAGATGTTAGCTCATGCCTGGAACCAGACCTGTGTGGACTGTCTAGGGAGAGTGAACCCCTGTGCGGTGAGACAAAGCCTGTGTGGCTATTTGCTTGGACATTTAAAACCAGGGACTTAGGGACTAGGACAGCACTAGGCTGATCCCAGTTGTTAGTTAGGAAACCTGTATGTTTAGTCAGAGGTCAAGTTGACCAGGATTTATTTTGTTTATGTTTCTTTTGCTTTGCTGTGTTTTGTCACTGTAAACAGAAAATAAACCGCACCTTTTTGATTTTGAAAACCACAACCTCCGTTTGCTGGGCCTGTTTTGTGTGGGGAGCCCATCCCGGGGGTCACACACACCCGCTGCCGAGCTAACCCCCTCACAGTTGGTGGAGAATGCGGGCAGTTTTTTTTAAGCCAGCATGGAGGAGATACTGAAACAGCTGGCTCTAGCAAATGCCAATCAACAGCAGACAAATGCAGGTTTGCAAAGGAGCCTTGCAGCTCAGCAACAAGCCCAGCAGCAATCTGAGGCCCGCTTCATAGACCTGTTACAGAAGCAAGAGCAGAAACTACAACAAATGGAAGAAGTAATGCAGCAACGTCCGCAGACCAGTGAGGAAAGCCGTCCCACTAATACCGCGTCCTTTGGGGTGAGTCGTTTATTGACAAAAATGACTGGAGAGGATGATCCAGAGGTATTTTTGACCACATTTGAAAGGACCGCTGAAAGAGAAAAGTGGCCTGAGGAGCAGTGGGCTGGACTGGTGGCTCCTCTGTTAACTGGTGAATCGCAGAAAGCTTACTATGACCTAGAGCCTAACCAAGCAAAAGACTATGTGATGCTAAAAGCTGAAATTTTGGCAAGGCTGGGTGTCACCCAGGCTGTCCGGGCTCAGCGTGTGCATAACTGGACTTTCCAGCTTGGAAAACCCCCCAGGTCTCAAATGTATGATCTCATTCACCTGAGCAGAAAGTGGCTACAGCCAGAGACTTTGTCCGCACCAAAGATTGTGGAACGTGTTGTAATGGATCGGTTTTTGAGAGCTCTTCCTACTGCCATCCAAAAGTGGGTAAGCCATGGAGACCCAGAGACGGCCGATGGTCTTGTGGATCGTGTGGAGAAATACTTGGCTACAGAGAACCTGACGGCCTCTTCCAGAGACACTCGGACTTTCCACCCTAAGACCAGACCATCCCCAGGGGCGGATAAGAGGATTCCAAGGGGTGAGGGTGGAGAGAGTGAGAGGGTGGGAGCTCTACCCCAAGTTTGGCGAGAACAGCCTGGGAAATCAGCGGCTCAAGAGGCGGCAAGAAGGATCGTTTGCTACCGCTGCCGGCAAGCGGGACATATTGCAGCCAATTGCCCGGTTGTGGAGGAACCCATGCAGTGTGACTTTCTGACGGGCAGACGTCAGTCGCTGTGTGCGACAGTCGCATGCACTGCCATTCGAGGAACTGAGAAACATTTATGCAAAATGTGTGTTAATGGTAGAAATGTTGTGGTATTGCTGGATTCAGGTAGCCTTGTGACCCTGATAAAGGCTGAGTTAGTTAAAACAGAGGTCTTTGGGAATAGCAAGGTAGCTGTTATTTGTGTGCATGGGGACACCCGAGAGTATCCAGTGACTACAGTGTGTTTCGAGACCCCCAAAGGTACCCTCTCTCATCCAGTGGGCTTAGTATCTCAGTTACCGCATGACGCCATTGTGGGAAGGGATTTTCCGAAGTTCTGGGAACTGTGGGATGATCCTGAGCCCCCCACTGGTGCCCCTATGTACCAGGAATGTGATAGCCAGAACTCCCCTGAGAGTGGTAAGGACTCTCCGGAATTTCCCTTATCAGTATTGGCAGGGGAGACTCAAGAAACTGGAGAGGAGCCCACCTCCTCAGACGAAAACCTACCGTCTGTGGAGTTTTCTGATCTTGAGGTTCACAGGGAAAACTTTGCCACAGAACAGTTGAAAGACCCCGCCCTAATAAAGGCACGGGAAAACGTAGTGAAAATAGATGGCGAGTTAGTGAACCCAGATAATACCTGCACTTACCCATACTTCAGCGTAGAGAAGGACCTACTGTATCGGGTGGCAAAAAGGGCAGAAGAAACCGTTGAGCAGCTTGTGGTGCCCAAACCTTACAGGAAGTTGGTGTTGGAGTTGGCCCATGGGCACATTCTTGGAGGTCATCTGGGGACAGAGAAAACCCGAGAGAGGGTATTACAGAGATTCTATTGGCCGGGGGTGATGAAGGACATAGAAAATTATTGTTCCTCCTGCCCTGTGTGTCAGAGGTCGGCCCCGATGCCACATTTCCGTAGCCCGCTGGTCCCTCTACCCATCATTGAGGTCCCGTTTGAGAGGATCGCCATGGATTTGGTAGGGCCTATAATCAAGTCCGCTAGGGGGCACCAGTACATATTAGTTATAATGGACTATGCCACCCGTTATCCAGAAGCGATCCCTCTCCGAAATACCTCGGCCAAAACCATAGCCAAAGAGCTATCTCTTGTGTTTAGCCGGGTGGGTATTTGTAAAGAACTGCTTACGGACCAAGGTACACCCTTTATGTCCCGGGTTATGAAGGAGCTGTGTAAATTGTTCAAAGTGACGCAATTACGTACATCTGTGTATCACCCCCAAACCGATGGGCTGGTTGAAAGATTCAACAAAACCCTAAAACAAATGTTGAAGAAAGTGGTGGCTAGAGATGGAAAGGATTGGGACTGTCTACTTCCTTATCTGATGTTTGCTATTAGGGAGGTGCCCCAATCCTCTACGGGATTCTCCCCCTTTGAGTTACTGTATGGGAGACACCCAAGAGGGCTGTTGGATATTGCCAAGGAAACTTGGGAAAGTGAGAGTTCTCCCCACAGGAGTGTGATTGAGCATGTCGCCCTGATGCAAGACCGAATTGCACAGGTAATGCCCATCGTGAAGGAACATTTGGCCCAAGCGCAGTTAGCACAGCAGAGAGTGTACAACCGTGGAGCCAAGACCCGTACCTTTTCCCCGGGGGATAGGATACTGGTACTTGTCCCTACGGTTGAAAGTAAATTCCTTGCCAAATGGCAAGGCCCCTATGAGATAATGGAAAAAGTGAGCGAAGTGAATTACAAGGTCAGACAACCAGGAAGGCGAAAGCCCGAACAGATCTATCACATTAATCTGTTGAAAGCCTGGAGGGATAGAGAGTCCCTAGTCGCAGACACTTGGTCAAACTGGTTGCGTGATTCCTGAGGTTGGAATAGCAGCCACCTTGTCACAACCCCAACAACAGGAGGTTAAGGAGTTTGTGCTTCGCAACAAGGAGGTATTCTCTGAGCTGCCGGGACAAACATCTGGGGTAGAGCATGACATCATTACCCCGCCCGGTGAAAGGGTGAAGTTAAAACCCTATCGGATCCCAGAGGCCCGACGGGAGGCAATACGGGAGGAAGTACAGAAAATGCTGAACTTAGGGGTGATAGAGGAGTCCCAAAGTGATTGGTCTAGTCCCATTGTGTTGGTGCCTAAACCGGATGGGAGCTGGCGATTTTGTAACGATTTTCGTCAGTTGAACAAAGTTACAAAATTTGACACCTACCCCATGCCACGTATAGATGAGTTGATCGACCGGCTGGGAACAGCCCGATACATGACGACTCTTGACCTCACAAAAGGGTATTGGCAAATCCCCCTGGCCAAGTCGGCCAAAGAGAAAACCGCATTTGTAACCCCAGACGGGGCGTTCCAATATAAAAGAATGCCGTTCGGGTTACAGAATGCGCCGGCCACATTCCAGCGGAAAATGGACCAGATGCTGAGGCCCCATCGGAAGTATGCTGCGGCTTACCTGGATGACGTAATTGTCCATAGCACAGATTGGGCCTCACATCTGCCAAAAGTGCAAGCAGTCCTGGACTCTGTTCGGGAAGCGGGGTTTACGGCTAACCCCAAGAAGTGTACCATTGGGCAGGAGGAGGCCAAATATCTTGGGTACACCATTGGGAGGGGAGTAATAAAACCCCAACTCAACAAAGTCGAGGCCATCCAGAGTTGGCCACGTCCCAACAGCAAGAAGCAGGTACGAGCCTTTCTGGGAATCGCTGGGTATTATCGGCGATTCATTCCCCACTTTGCTTCTAAGGCTGTGCCCCTAACCAACCTGACGAAGGGGAAAGGGTCGGTCATGATTAAATGGACCCCCGAGGCTGAGGCAGCATTCCAATTCTTGAAACAAGCCTTATGTAGCCAGCCAGTGTTGTACTCACCCGACTTCTCTAAAGACTTTGTCGTACAAAGTGATGCGTCAGATGTGGGGTTAGGAGCAGTATTGTCCCAGGTCTGGAACGGGGAAGAGCACCCAGTCATTTACCTCAGCAGGAAGTTGAAGTCCCATGAGGTAAATTACGCCACCGTTGAAAAGGAGTGTTTAGCGGTGAAGTGGGCTCTAGATTCCCTTCGGTACTACCTGCTAGGTAGGCACTTTGACATGGTTACGGATCACGCTCCGTTAAAGTGGATGGCTCAAAACAAGGAAACAAATAGAAGAGTGAATAGGTGGTTCCTGGCCCTCCAGGAATTCAACTTCACAGTAAAGCATCGCCCTGGCGTTCAAATGGGGAATGTGGATGCTTTGTCTCGAGTACATGAATGCCTGATTGCTGGTGTTCCAACCCCGAGGTTAAAACAAGAGGGGGGGTATGTGACAGCAGGAAGGTAAAGTCACCTGGTTGCATCCAGGGGGGTAGATATATTTCGCCCAGATTCAGGCTTTACGCCGACTTATACAACTAGGTGGAGAGTTGTATAAGCCCAGCTAAGGCTAGTGGGCTCATGGATGACTCATACCTCTAGGGAGAGTGCTGGGCGTCGTGCAGACAGGGAGTTGATGAGACCAGCTGAAGCTTGTCAGCTCATTTAGGCCTCTATAAGAACTCCCAGCTTCATTAGATGTTAGCTCATGCCTGGAACCAGACCTGTGTGGACTGTCTAGGGAGAGTGAACCCCTGTGCGGTGAGACAAAGCCTGTGTGGCTATTTGCTTGGACATTTAAAACCAGGGACTTAGGGACTAGGACAGCACTAGGCTGATCCCAGTTGTTAGTTAGGAAACCTGTATGTTTAGTCAGAGGTCAAGTTGACCAGGATTTATTTTGTTTATGTTTCTTTTGCTTTGCTGTGTTTTGTCACTGTAAACAGAAAATAAACCGCACCTTTTTGATTTTGAAAACCACAACCTCCGTTTGCTGGGCCTGTTTTGTGTGGGGAGCCCATCCCGGGGGTCACACACACCCGCTGCCGAGCTAACCCCCTCACAATATATATATATATATATATATACACACAGTGGGTACGGAAAGTATTCAGACCCCCTTAAATTTTTCACTCTTTGTTATATTGCAGCCATTTGTTAAAATCATTTAAGTTCATTTTTTTTTCTCATTATTGTACACACAGCACCCCATATTGACAGAAAAACATAGAATTGTTTACATTTTTGCAGATTTATTAAAAAAGAAAAACTGAAATATCACATGGTCCTAAGTATTCAGACCCTTTGCTCAGTATTTAGTAGAAGCACCCTTTTGCTCTAATACAGCCATGAGTCTTTTTGGGAAAGATGCAACAAGTTTTTCACACCTGGATTTGGGGATCCTCTGCCATTCCTCCTTGCAGATCCTCTCCAGTTCTGTCAGGTTGGATGGTAAACGTTGGTGGACAGCCATTTTTAGGTCTCTCCAGAGATGCTCAATTGGGTTTAAGTCAGGGCTCTGGCTGGGCCATTCAAGAACAGTCACGGAGTTGTTGTGAAGCCACTCCGTCGTTATTGTCTTGTTGGAAGGTAAACCTTCGGCCCAATCTGAGGTCAAGAGCACTCTGGAGAAGGTTTTTGTCCAGGATATCCCTGTACTTGGCTGCATTCATCTTTCTCTCGATTGTAACCAGTCATCCTGTCCCTGCAGCTGAAAAACACCCCCACAGCATGATGCTGCCACCACCATGCTTCACTGTTGGGACTGTATTGGACAGCTGATGAGCAGTGCCTGGTTTTCTCCACACATACCGCTTAGAATTAAGGCCAAATGTTCTATCTTGGTCTCATCAGACCAGAGAATCTTATTTCTCACCATCTTGGAGTCCTTCAGGTGTTTTTTTAGCAAACTCCATGCGGGCTTTCATGTGCATTTTTATAGCACTGATCGCTGTAAAAATGACAATGGTCCCAAAAATGTGTCAAAAGTGTCCGATGTGTCAGCCATAATGTGGCAGTCACAAAAAAAATCACTGATCGCCGCCATTATTAGTAAAAAAATATTTTTTTATAAAAATGCCATAAAACTATCCCCTATTTTGTAAACGCTATAACATTTGCGCAAACCAATCAATAAACGCCGATTGCGATTTTATTTTTGCAGAAATATGTAGAATACGTATCGGCCTAAACTGTGGAAAAAAAAATTATATACTTTTTGGGGATATTTATTACAGCAAAAAGTTAAAAATATTGTTTTTTTTTCAAAATTGGCGCTCTATTTTTGTTTATAGCGCAAAAAGTAAAAACCGCAGAGGTGATCAAATACCACCAAAATAAAGTTCTATTTGTGGGAAAAAAAGGACGTCAATTTTGTTTGGGAGCCACGTCGCACGACCGCGCAATTGTCAGTTAAAATGACGCAGTGCCGAATCGCAATAAGGGGCCTGGTCTTTAACCAGCCAAAATGGTCCAGGGCTTAAGTGGTTAAACAATGTGTAAAAGAGAAAAAAACATATATATATATACTCTGTTCTTAGAGAAATACTCCTGTGGAGGTACAGTTGGGCTTAACTAAAGCCCACTGCTGGCTGCATAATTCACAACAATACAAAGTGGAATTTAGTAAAAATCCTACAGAGCTGGGGATGAAACAGAGGCGCCACTCTAAGTGCAATAGATCAAATTAGTTTTTAATGACACATGAAAATGAGGTACTCACAAAGGAACAATCAAGACAGGCATGTAGTCATGTCCGTGAAGCGAATGGGGTCCGTTGGCTTGATGGCTGCGGTGTCCGGGGGAAGGCTGCGCTGGTGGATACTGACACTTCTTCCCTCTGAAATGCACGCTGAGAGCCATGGGAATGAGGTCACTTCCAGAAAGGTTTAGCCAATAGGTAACACGTTTACGGAGCATGTGCTCCTTCTTCAGGCCTAACCCTGAAAAGAAAAGAAAAAAAAAAAAGTTAGGCCTGAAGAAGGAGCGCATGCTCTGTAAACGCACTTAGAGTGGCGTCTCTATTTCATCCCCAGCTCTGCCAGAAGACATCTTATTCTTCAACTAGGCTGCCTTCTAAAGCTGCTATTGCTATTTTTACAAAAAACTCTATGGGCTGTTTCAAGTCATTGCTTTTACCTTTTGCCAAATGTACCATTTCACTATTTTTTTTAAATCCACTTTGAGCAATCAGGTTGGAGGCACACACTGAGTGTGGCACAAGCGCTCACTCTCTCTGTAAGTAAAAATCCTACATCCTTCCAATAATAAACGGAAAAAAAAACTTGTTACAGCAGAAAACATTTCCCCAAAGTGATCTCTGTGTTTGGTTCTCAGTCTCATTTGCAGTATTGGAACCTTCTAGTAGCTGCCTGGTCCCACAGCTGAACACCCTAGTAGCTCACTAACTAAACCAAAAGTAAAACAAACGTCTTCTCAAAACAGGGAACATGTCAGAATTTTTTTTAAATAGATATAGCGAATGTCAAGGAGTTTAGAAATACTTCTAAGCAATCAGCAGTTAATACATCCTTTAATATACCCATAACTGTGTTTTTACCTAATTTAATATTCAGTCCAAATATAAAGAGCTACTTTATCAAAAAGTTGATGTACTTGAAATGGATAAATGGATCTCATTGTTTCTTTCTGTCCTCATAATTGACCTTCTCTCATTTCTACTTCCTTAATCAACTTGAGTCTCATATAAATGATGAGTGAAAAGAGGAGACTGAGATGACAGCAATGGAATAAATACATATATGATATTTTAGTTTTATTGAATTTGACAATAATAAAAAAATTTAAATTTATTTGGATTCATTGATTACAAGATAAGTTTCCATTACAGAGTATATTTGTCAAAAGGTTACAAGCCTTTACTTTTCTAGATGTGTGTTTATTTTATCTATTGGATAGCAATTTCCTGCACAACTTTTTCTACATTGCATATCAGTTTTAACTGCTTTGCGGGAAACATATAAGAACACGGAAATCAGATACATTTTTCCTTTTAAAATACATTTGCTTCCCTTGTGGCAAGATCTTTCTCTGACCTAGTAAAATGATCTTATACAATGTGTAATCCAATATATGAACTTTCAGGTGACAGTGCAAGAAAAATATACTATAATCAAAATGCTGCAAATGCCATACCTTTATCAAGAGTGTCAATTTAACAGAAGGACCACTGTCAGATTAACATATTATTCAAAGAGTATGTCTGACTTGACTTTAATTTCACCTCTGTATAATTTCCTCATTTGACGTCAGAATTAGCTATTGTCGGCCAATTGTTGGAGTAATTAGGAAGATTAAAGGAGTATAGCATGGTGTGGCACATGCAGGCCTCCCATCTGACAGTACAATTCAATTTACATTGATGGTGTTAGTGTAGCGCTGGGCTCTTTCAAAAAAAATTCCCAGCAGTGCTGACAAAATAAACACATGTAGCGCTACCCCCAGCTAAGAGAGCCGCTGGTTTGATTTTCTTTGGGCCCTGAGTACAGCTCCACCAACCCCCGGCAATCTACTCAACCCACTTATGGCACAGTTAGTCTAGGGGATGTTATCTACCACAAGCTATACCTGATTGTACACACACCTCAACTATATTAAGAGGCAAGCACTATGTGCAATGATAACACACTGATAGCAAGTAGTAAAGTATAACTGTTTTACTTTTGGTTAAATGGCATAGGTTAAAACATAACACATACAGTAACTTGCTTACAGAGCCCTGCAGCTTCTGATATAGTATACACTAATAGCACAGCGCGGTCATACACCATTTGCAGCTATTAGTATCTATGCGCCCTGTGGCGCACCAAACAATATTCTCCCCCCGGTCAGGCCTGACACAGATTTAACCCAGTCCTTAGAATAACCCTTTCTTCGCATGCAACTTGAAAACGGTGGTGCACATACAGGAAACAACACTTGTAATCCACAGAGTAGGCAATCAAAAAGAACAGTTCACTGGAGACCACTCACTCAGTTCCGCTACTAGTCTCCAGTGAAATAGCAAATAAAGGCCGGTGGGCCAAGGCAGTCTCTAGGCCTAGCAACAGTACAGCCTATTGGATTGAGCAGGTGCTCGCTCACCACTCCGGACGCGATCCTAGTCTGGGACTTCCACCACTGTGTCTCCCCACACAGCGTCTGAACGATCGGGTCTCTGATCCGACGAATGTCAGCAACTTGAAGAAAGGCAGATGCCACCCAGGCTCGCAACAAGGTGGAAGTCTCTTTGGAAGTTGTACCAGGCCCCAGGCTTCAGGCCTGATACTCCAGCAGATCCACACAGGAAGACCGGTTGATAGCCGCGCGGTGTCCAAAGAGGCCGAGCTTAGCCTTGCCTCCTCCTTTTATCTCTCCACCCACAAGTCTCTGCGGTAGCAGCATTGCACCCTGGGTGCCAAACGGGGTTCTGGGAAATGCAGTCCTAGAGTCTTAAAGGAGACCCCGCTACACACAGAAAGGACATTTTTTTCTCCTCTCTTGTGATGGACAGCTACAGGGAGATAGGGGACTGGACTGTGCCCTGATTGGCTGTTGCTACAGCTGACCCTGCCCCTAGCAACTCTGAAGAAGGAGGACTCCTGATTAGCTGCCAGGCTGGTTGCCAATTGGCTGGGGGGACGTTTTTCAGCCTCTCACCACTGAGAGAAGCAGGAAATGGATGTGGGATCTGATGAGAGGACTCTGGAACCCATTTCAGAGATCCTGGGAACTACTTGGGGAACAGGAGTGCCTGGCCAGTACAATATATCCCCAGGAAGTGTTCTGTGAGGAGAGAAACAGAATTGAGTACATTCTGTGACTGCTATTACAGAACCTGGGAGCTGAACTGTGCTGTGTGTGCCCAGACAGTGTTAGCCTGGAAGTTTGTGGTACAGGACTCAGGGCTGCAAGAATCCAAAGGACTGTTGTTGTGCCCTGCTGACCACATGCAGTTGCCAGAGAATCTGTTCTGCCAGGAAAAGTGTTCTGCACCTGAATCACATGCAAAAGTGTGTGCAGGGACCAGGCTGTGGGCTGTTGCTATGCTGTACACTACTTAATGCAGTGAGGGAGGAGAGACTTTGCTTCTATTCCAGTGCATTCCAGTTGCTCCCAGTGACCACGTGTTCTAGCTACCTGCTAAAGCTGCAGAGAGCTAGCTCAAGAAAAAGGACCCTTTCACCAGCCACAGAGGAACCCCTCAGGACTTGAATCAGTCATCAATGGTGAGAGGTTTCCAGACACCATCTTGTTTACTTTAGTGAATACTCCCACGTAAGGGCCCCACCGCCGGCAGACTCTCTACATAGTCCCACTGGCCAGTGGTTAGGCAGGACAACTTTGCATTAGGTAGTAGGTAGGCTGTATTGCCTTTGAAAAATGCCATTTGTATTGCTGTACTGTGTTGGATTGTCATTATTCTGCAATTACAAGCCAGTATCGCTCACTAGCACCTGCCTAGTGCACGTTTGTGCACCAGTTGCTTCCCAGGCACATGTGGTGAACAAACAGTGACACCCTGTGAATGGTGTCACTAGGGCTTTGCCATTAAATAAACCCCATTTAAACCTTTGAGGTGTGTCAGTGTTCTTGGGTCCAGGAAAGGGGTGAGTCATCACAGGTGCAGGGCAGGGACCCAATAACAAAATACCAGTGGCTCCTGCGGGGGTGGCGCTACACGTGGGGGAACTCGTCCGGGATCCTCTTTTCTACTAGCAAATCTCCAAGAAAACACCAGAGAGAGTGTCAAGATGGACCCTGCCACTGCAACCCAGTGGTGTGAAGAGGAAAATGGTGAACGGGAGTCAAGTGTTGTAATCGACATCCCCGGGGTGGCCTGGACTGAGAAATGGATCAGTCACGCTGTGAAGACACTAGTCCCATATCAGAAAGCATGGGTGATAGACGTCAAGTCAGATCAAGAGAACTCCCACACGTATGCCCTGATGAAGTGGAGGAAAGGGATCCCTACTTGTCTCCAAAGGGCCAGTGTACGGTTGACCGACGATGTCGAAGTTTGTCTGATCCAGCTGAATGCATTGGATGTGAGCCCAGAAAGTTCGGGCCAAGCAGCATTATCAGAAGATGCTACCCCACCAGCACCTGTAGCAATGATAGGACCAGAGTTTATTGCTGCCTTGGGAGCCTTTGTGGAAAAGTGCCAAATAAGTAACAGTACATACACTGGGTCCGGATATAGAAAACTGAGGGGTTTTTCAGGAAAGCAACCAGTGCCAGTTGGAGAGGACAGCTTTGAAGAGTGGCTGGAACAAGCCACTCAAGCTTTAGATGAATGGGACGTTCCCGAGGCCCAGAAAAAACAGAGAGTTACTAAGAGCTTAAGGGGGCCTGCCTCAGAAGCCATTCGCAATTTAAAACTCAGCAAACAGGATTGTACTGCTCAGGACTACTTGAGTGTTCTGCAACATGTGTTTGGGTGAACAGAAAAGGCATCTGACCTTATGTATCAGTTTGAACATACCTATCAGAATGATGGGGAAAAGATATCTGACTATATGAGGCGGCTGGACAAGATAATGCACCAGGTATTACCAAAAAAGGGCTTGGATCTCAGGTCAGTAGATGAGGTTCGGGCACAACAGGTTTTGAGGGGAGCTCAACCCCTTGACCCTATCACAATCCAGCTGAAAACTCGAGGAGATGGAGGAATCCTAAAGTATCATGACCAAATCCGGGTTGTATGAGAAGAGGAGGCCATGCTGGAAAACAAAAAGAGGACCCAGAAATCAGAGCCTGTTGCTGGGGTTAGAGTAGCTAGTGTGACTGATGGCAACACAGAGATAGAGCTTTTGAAAACCCAGGTGTCACAGTTGATGAAGATGATGACTCTACTGACAGCCAGAACCACTATCTCACCTGTGGGGGAAGTCTCGGAGCCCAAGCAGTCTGCAAACCCTATGGCTGTCCAAGTCAAGAAGCCAATGAATCGAGGGGTTTGTTTCAACTGTGGAGGAGTGGGGCACTACCGACGTGTTTGTCCAAGCCCACCAAAGTCTGAAACCCAGCATCCAAAGCCAGCGGGAAACTTCAGAGGGCCCCGGTGAAGGAGCCAACCGGGTGCTCACCTACAACCGTTAGCTCCATATTCAAAGACGCAAAGAAACCGCAGTGGAAGCCAAAATCTTTACAAAGGGCCCCCACTGCTGATTCCGAGCGACCATACAAACCCCTTTATTCGACCTCAGGTGCCCGGTCGCGGAGAGTCGTGTATACCAGCCCTCTGGGGCTCAACTGACATGCAAACAAAATAAAAAGCCCATTAAGAAGGGGGCACGAATGCAAAGGACAGGACAAGCCAACTACCCTACTACTGATAGATTCCCTGACAAACTTGTGGGACCTTCTCCCATCGTGTCAATTAAAGTAGAAGGCATCTATACAAAGACCCTTCTGGACACAGGGGCGCAAGTTACCCTACTATATAGAGACTTTTACGACCGCCACCTCAAACACTTACCCCTGCTGAAATTGGAGGAACTGGAGATATGGGGTATTGGAACCCAAAATCTCCCATATGATGGATACTTACCAGTCAATTGATTTTTGACCCCTCTGTGACCGAACAAACAGAAACGTTTGACACCTTAGCTGTTGTATGCCCTCGCCCATCAGGAGCCAACAAAAGTTCTCTGATAATAGGAACGATCCCTGACCTTGTCAGAAGGCTGCTCACTCCTCTTGTATTGAAGTCTGACACCCCAACCAAAGGCATTCACCCTATGCTGAGACAAGTGTATCAGCACCTAGTAGAGGAACAGAGAGCCCCAGCTGAAGGAGTGGGGAAGATTTGGCGATTGGACAGAAGTGAGAAGATACTACAACCTGGCGATGTGGTATGTCTACAAGCTTCAGTCAAGCTTAATTGGGAACAACCAGGCCCCTTTGTTGTCCTTGAAGCTGACCGCCAGGGAGAGGACACGGGAGTGGAGGTAATCCTAGAAGTCATATCAATTAGGGCTCTGCAACGAAGTCATGGGAAGATCCCTGTCAGCATCTGAAATGTTATGACCTCGCCATTGAAACTGCGAGCCTGAATGCTGTTAGGAAAAGTAAATCCAACCACCCCAGTCTCACCATCTGATTTGGAGAAGGGAGAGAAGGACAGAATCTCCATAGAACAGTTTTACCCACTAAACATCCCACTATCACCTGAGTGGAAAGAAAAGGTCAAAGCCCAGCTCCTGGGATGGCAGGATATGTTTTCAAACCATGAGTTCGATTTGGGGTATGCAAAAAGTGCTCAGCACCAGATTCGCCTTCAGGAAGACAAGCCATTCAGGGAAAGAGTCAGACGGATCCCACTGGGTAATCTGGAAGATCTCTGTGAAAAACTAGCAGAATTAAAGAGATCAGGCATCATCAGGCATCATCAGGAAGTCTAGGAGCCCTTACGCCTCCCCCATAGTGGTAGTGCGGAAGAAAAAATGGGTCCCTGAGGCTGTGCATTGATTATCGGACACTCAATAGGAGGACCATCCCTGATCAGTACACCACTCCAAGGATAGAAGATGCCCTGCAGAGCCTATCGGGGGCGAAGTGGTTCAGCGTGCTAGACCTGAAGAGTGGGTACTATCAAATCCCCATGCACCCTGAGGACAGGGAAAATACAGCTTTTATCACCCCAGTATGGTTCTTTGAGTTTGATAGGATGCCTCAAGGTCTGTCCGATGCCCCAGCAATGTTCCAGAGACTGATGGAGAAGACAGTAGGGGACATGAACCTAATCGAAGTGTTGATGTATCTGGACGATATCAACGTCTTCGGCAAAACTCTCGAAGAACATGAAGAGCATCTTGAGAAAGTCCTGAAGAGACTCCATGACAAGGGATTGAAGCTATCCCTGGAAAAATGTCAGTTTTACCAGCCTTCAGTTAATTACCTCGGCCATGTTGTTTGCGCTGAAGGAATAGCTACTGACCCCCAGAAGCTGTAAGCTTTCACCTTTTGGCCAACGCCTACCAATGTAACTGAGCTTAGGTCGTTCCTGGGATTTTGCTCATACTATAGAAGGTTCGTCGAAGGATTTTCTAAAATAGCTTGGCCCCTTGATGAGTTGAAGAATGAGGATGATGATGACCCTGATTCAACAAAACCCATTGAGCAAATCAGAGGACCCAGGAAGCCTCGAGAGTTGATCCAAGACCAGTGGACTGACCAGTGTGAGCAAGCCTTTCGGCAGCTGAAGTGGAGTCTGACAACTGCTCCTGTTCTGGCCTATGCCAATCCAGCCAAGCCGTATGAGCTGCATGTTGATGCCAGTAGAGATGGCCTAGGCGGGGTGCTGTATCAGGAGCACGATGGACACCTACGCCCTGTTGCTTAAGTGAGCCGGCGTCTTGCACCGGCTGAAAAAAACTACCCTACTCACAAGTTGGAATTCTTGGCTCTGAAGTGGGCAGTGGTGGACAAGTTGAAAGACTACTTGTATGGTGCAGACTTTGTGGTCAAAACTGACAACAACCCACTCACGTATATACTCACCACAGCAAAACTGGATGCCATCGGGCACAGGTGATTGGCCGCTCTATCAGGGTTCCGCTTCAGCTTAAAATACCGTCCAGGAATTGGGAACAGAGATGCCGATGCCCTTTCGAGAAGACCCTATGACTTTGGGGTTTTCTCTGAAGAGTGGACTCAACTGACTACAGAAGAAATACAAGCCTTGTGTCAGGGAGTGGAACATCAGGCCAGAGGAACAACTGGGGCAGAAGCCATCGGAGTCTCAGTGGCAGGTATCCCCAAATACTATTGTGATTTGTCCCAGGTCAGGGATAAAGGCCTACCTTAGCTTTCAGATAAGGACTTAAGAAAGGATCAGATGGAAGATTCCCTCTGTAGTTTAACACTGAAAGCTCTGGAGGGCCAACGCCCAGATCTACTGCTAACAGACTCTCCAACAGAAGCACAACTAGTGCACAAGGAATGGGATCAACTGCAGTTACGCAATGGGGTGGTTTACCGAAGGGGCCCCTTAGATGATCCCAAAGATAAGTGGCAGCTATTCTTACAGAGAAAGCATAGGGAAACAGTGCTGACTGCCTTACATGACAATAATGGCCACCTAGGGTCTGAGAGGACATTCAAACTGGTGCAAGACCGGTTCTATTGGCCCTGTATGCAGGCTGAAGTTGAGGGATACTATCACTCCTGCATACGGTGTATACAGAGGAAGACTTTGCCCCACAGAGCTGCCCCAATGGGTCATCTTCAAAGTCAAGGACCACTGGAATTAGTATGTATTGACTTTCTGAGTCTGGAGCCTGACTCAAGTGGGCAGGGAAATGTTCTGGTGGTGACCGACCACTTCAACCGGTATGCTCAGGCATTCCCAACTAAAGACCAACAAGCACCTACGGTGGGCAAATTTCTGGTAGAGAAGTTCTTCGTCCACTACGGCCTACCTCAGCGTATTCACTCTGACCAGGGGAGAGACTTTGAGAGTAGACTTATTAAAACACTGTTAGACCTGTTGGGTGTTCAGAAGTCAAGAACCACCCCCTACGAACCTCAAGGAAATCCCCAGCCAGAACGCTTTAATCGCATCCTCCTGGATATGCTTGGGACTCTTACGGCTGAAAAGAAACAGCATTGGAGCAGGCACATTGCAGCTATTGTACATGCCTATAATAACACTGAAAACGATGCCACGGGCTAGTATTCACCATATAGGCTGATGTTCGGTAGGGAAGCTCGACTGCCAGTGGACTTAGCATTTGGCACCTCTTTAGATCATACCTCGATAGCGTCACACAGAGGATATGTGGACCTCCTGAGGAAGAGTCTGAAGACAGCATATGAGAAAGACCAGGCTGCCTCAGACACCTGGAGCCAGCGAAACAAGCAAAATTTTGATCTAAAGGTGAGAGTACATGATTTGCAGCCTGGTGACAGAGTGTTACTGAGAAACTTGAGCATCCCTAGTAAACACAAACTGGCTGATCGATGGAAGTCCCAGCCCTACATCATCTGTAAGCAGTTGCCAGGACTGCCAGTATACCAGATTCACCCAGAGGGAAGCACAGGCCCACTAAAGACCTGGCACCGGAATCATCTGCTACCTTTATCAGAAGCAGTCTGAATACCTCAACAACCAAATGAACAGCCTACTCAAACCATCTCTCAGCAATCACCTCCAGTAACCAGGTCCCAATCCTTGCAACCAAACATGGACGCAGAAGACAGTGAGGAAGAAAAAATGGGCATGGATTGGCTGTGGCAGTCTACGCTGGCAGAGACTGGCTCCCCCGGTTCTCCCAGAGAAGCAGATGCGGGAACCCTCAGGCCTGAGGCTCCGAAGTTCATCCCACAGAGTCAACCCTTGGCAAGCCAAGGAGACTTTCCGAGTTTCCCAACTGTAGAGGACATAAAAGCCCCTCAACCTTCTGCAGAATCAGAGGAAGAGGCTACTATACCTGAAACGCCTGAGCCCAAAGAGCAGAGAGGAAAGGGAACAATACGCCTACCAAAAAGGCTCACATACGATACTTTAGGTGAAAGTTCTTAAGAATTGATCCTCACATCTCAGAGAATGCACAGCCTGCCGATCCCTCCCACTACAGGTTTAGTGGAGGGCGACTCCAACTCACCCCCTGACACATCTAGGTGGGCCATCCCAATATCGGTGGCTTGTGGGCAAGACAACCTCACCTCTTATAATAAATGGTGCGAGGTTCCCTTGCCACGTTCATACGTGCAAAAATTGCTTGTTTTCTTACATGTACTAACCTGTTTTTGCCTCCCGTTGTATTTTTGAAAGCATGTTACAGGTTGTGGACATTATATGTTGATAGACTCTGTCCTTCCTTTGGGGATCAAAGGTTCTTTGGTGGGGGGGAAAATGTAGCGCTGGGCTCTTTAAAGAAAATTCCCAGCAGTGCTGACAAAATAAACACAGAAAGGAAATTTTTTTCTCCTCTCTTGTGATGGACAGCTACAGGGAGAGAGGGGACTGGACTGTGCCCTGATTGGCTGTTGCTACAGCTGACCCTGCCCCTAGCAACTCTGAATAAGGAGGACTCCTGATTAGCTGCCTAAGCCAGGCTGGTTCCCAATTGGCTGGGGACCCATTTCAGAGATCATGGGAACTACTTGGGGAACAGGAGTGCCTGGCCAGTACAATATATCCCCAGGAAGTGTTCTGTGAGGAGAGAAACAGAATTGAGTACTTTCTGTGACTGCTATTACAGAGCCTGGGAGCTGAACTGTGCTGTGTGTGCCCAGACAGTGTTAGCCTGGAAGTTTGTGGTACAGGACTCAGGGCTGCAAGAATCCAAAGGACTGTTATTGTGCCCTGCTGACCACATGCAGTTGCCAGAGAATCTGTTCTGCCAGAAAAAGTGTTCTGCACCTGAATCACATGCAAAACTGTGCGCAGGGACCAGGCTGTGGGCTGTTGCTATGCTGTACACTACTTAATGCAGTGAGGGAGGAGAGACTTTGCTTCTATTCCAGTGCGTTCCAGTTGCTCCCAGTGACCACGTGTTCCAGCTACCTGCTAAAGCTGCAGAGAGCTAGCTCAAGAGGAAGGACCCTTTCACCAGCCACAGAGGAACCCCTCAGGACTTGAATCAGTCATCAATGGTGAGAGGTTTCCAGACACCATCTTGTTTACTTTAGTGAATACTCCCACGTAAGGGCCCCACCGCCGGCAGGCTCTCTACATAGTCCCACTGGCCAGTGGTTAGGCAGGACAACTTTGCATCAGGTAGTAGGTAGGCTGTATTGCCTTTTAAAAATTCCATTTGTATTGCTGTACTGTGTTGGATTGTCATTATTCTGCAATTACAAGCCAGTCTCGCTCACTAGCACCTGCCTAGTGCATGTTTGTGCACCAGTTGCTTCCCAGGCAGATGTGGTGAACAAACAGTGACACCCTGTGAATGGTGTCACTTAACAAGGTGCCTACATTGCTATATTGCACATTTTTTTCATTATTTAACCCATTCCTTTCTAGGGCTCTGCCAATAAATAAACCCCATTTAAACCTTTGAGGCGTGTCAGTGTTCTCGGGTCCAGGAAAGGGGTGAGTCATCACAGGTGCAGGGCAGAAGGGACCCAATAACAAAATACCAGCGGCTCCTGCGGGGGGGGGGGGGGTGGAGCTACATTAGGATGTTACAAGTAAAGCAGGAGTTGTTTAATGGGTAGCATTATCATGAAGCCCAAATGGCTCGATCTAAAGCTTTCCCACTGAAAAAAAAGCAAGAGTTAACATCAGTAACTTCATTAACAGTAACAGCAGCTCCATCAACATGATTTTATTTGTCTAAAACCTTGAAATGATTTGCTGTTATTTGATTGAAATAAGTGAAAAAATACATCAATTCCAAACTTTGCTTTAAAAAACATACTATAACAGTGTAAAGAGCCACGACAAAACCAAGTTTAAGTAACAGGTGATAGCTACTAAATTGAATTGCTTTGCTACTATGGCAACACATTTTGAATAAAATAAATGCTAAAACATTTATGTGTTTAAAAAGTTATATTTGAGAGACTGCATGACACAAAGCAAAAATTTTAAAATAATGACAGCTATCATTTGGAAGTACTGTTCTTAGAAAATTAAGTACGGTACATTTCATTTACCTTTTTAATTCAAACGTAAAATACTAGTTGAAACCCCTACATGTCACTATAGGAATCGTTTTATAGCTATTGCAGGCTGCTAATGCAAAGATGGATTGTGGGCCACTGGGCCCTATAAAGTAGTCCATACTAGGACCCATTCCAATACTTCCCAAAGTTCACTGTGGTTCCCACTGGACACTGTATAACATCACACTTGCAACCTTGCTCTCCCCTAACTATTTGGTTGTAGCACTGGTCTGGTCTCTTTAGATCTTGCCCCAACGCTGTATCTTGGCCTAGGCCAACAAGGCCCAGGCCTGAGCAGGACTTTGCAGGGGGGCAGCATGAAACGAGTCCCACAAGGAACACTGACATGGTCACCTATACCTGTCAGGTAGGTAGTAGGACTCTCCTGCAATCCTTTGCTTGTGTCAGTGGTACATATTAAGGAATCTTCATTTTTTTTAAGAGAAAAGTAAACAGATGGATTTATTTGTTCCTGCCCCCAATCCTTCCTTTGCTCACTGCCTGGACCACATACCTCCATCACTGTGCTACATGTTTTCTGCTGCACCACTGGCATTGTTATATCCTCTTAGTCCTCCATAAATTTAGCAGAAATTTGTGCTTAAAGTAGAACTATAGGCAACACTTTTTTTCCCATTTTGGATTGAGTAAGGGATGGTTATAGCCCCTGTTATTTTTATTTTTTCGCCATCCATTCATTTCCTGCCCCATTGCCAAACAGGAAGTGAGAGGAAATCTCTGCAGATTAAGGAACCCCCCCCCTGCCAAGGCCATCAGAACTCGTGTCCCCACTGGAAAATTTCAGGGCACATAGCAGCAGTGGCTGTCCGTGATCGGGACCGATATCCTTCTTTTCTCCTCATGCTGTCAGCGTGAGAAAAAAAAAAAAAGAAGGAAATTACGATCTTCTTTTTACATTGCCTGACAGCTGATCACGTGGTAAGGGGCCGGGAACTGTGATAAGCCAAGTCTCATTGACTCGCTGATCACAGAGTGCACCGCAGGGGGCGCGCAGGCGGCGGATTCTTGGGAGAACCTAGGTGGACGCCCTCCCAGCAATAAAGTCCCGCGCTGTAGCTGTCTTTTGGCTGTAGCTTGAGCGGGAGGTGGTTAAGGCCTGGTTCACACTTTTGCAGGTTGCAGTTTGCATATTCCAGGTGCATTTTGCATTTTTCAATACAGGTTTTTGATTGTGGAACCAAAAACCAGAAAAAAAGTCCCTGGCCCCTTCCATAAAAATGCACAAATGTGAACGTGACCCAAAGAAAAAATGCATAGGTGTGAGCCCAGGTTCACACTGGGCTGCGGGAGTGAAGCCGTGCGAGTTCAGCTGAACTCGCGCGATTTCACTCCCGCCTGTCAGTCACGATTTCGGCCAAGATTACAGAGACATCTGTGTAAATCGCAAGGTAAACTACTTTTTGAAATCAGTGTAGCGCTGCAGATGCGATGTCGCACCGATTAGGACGGTGCCATTGCCGGCAAATGCAGCCGTTTTTACATGCGATTTGACATGTCAAATCGCGTGTCAAAATGCACCAGTGTGAACCAGGGCTTAACCAGGTCTTAATGCCTGCCTAGTTCACAATTTTGCACTGAATTGAGTGTGGAGCACAAAATTATGCAGAAGGAGAACACCTCTTTTAAATGATTCTTTTGAAAAACCCTGTAATCCAGTAAAACCTTGGATTGGGAGCATAATTAGTTCCAGAAACATGCTTGTAATCCAAAGCACTCGTTTGTCAAAGCGAATTTCCCCCTAAGTAATAATGGAAACTCAAATAATTTGTTCCACAACCATTTATTCATAAGTCCTTCCGTTTGTAGTCCATATAAAAAGATTATAGCAATGTGATAGGTTGTGTAGCCATAAAATGTCCATCCACGAATGGAAGCCTCCACATGGGGATTAGAAGAAAATCCAGCCGGAGCTACAGAGTATAAAAACGAAGAGAGGCGCCTCTAAGTGTAGCAATATGGTTACATTTATTGAAGGTACAACATTTAGCAACTCACATGGTAGATTAAGAGAAGCACATCTAAGTATGCAAGCATCCGGTGCAAAGCTGTCCACATAGACCATCCCCCACACCGCTGGCTCTCACCGCTGTCAGTCTGAAATCATGACCGGGAAGACTACCCTGCAGTAGAGCGATCTGAAAGCGAGGCTTGAACATGGAGCGCAGCGTAGAAGGGACGACTTTGATGGCGGTGCAGAGGACGGTCTATGTGGACAGCTGTACCCCGGATGCCTGCATACTTAGATGTGCCTGTTTTATTCTTCAACCATGTGAGTTGCTAAATGTTGTACCTTCATTAAATGTAACCATATTGCTACACTTAGAGGTGCCTCTCTTCTCTTTTATGCTCAGTTGTGACATGATGCTACTTGTATATCAAGACATCGCTTGTATATCAAGTCAAAATTTATAAAAAAATTAGCTTGTCTTGCAAAACGCTTTCAAACCAAGTTACTCTCAAACCAAGGTTCTATTGTACTTAGATAAATGATAAAAAAAATAGTACCGGTCTATAACACTTGAACAAAGGCCAAGCCTTGTACTGAAAATGTTTTTCACGCTTAAAACATCCTCTAATACAAAATTAAGAAAAGTATAAATACTGCATTAAAACTATAGATGGGACATCCACAGACGAATGTGCTCATAGTGGAAAATGCATTAAAATATCTAATAGGAACTGCATGAAATCTCAATGCAAATAGACGTTTAGACCCCTTTCACACTGAGGAGTTTTACAGGCGTTTTAGCTCTAAAAATAGCGCCTAAATACCGCTTTGAAAACTCCTGCCCTGCACTCTCAATGTGAAAGCCTGAGGGCCTTCACACTGGGGCGATGCGCTGGCGGGACCGCTCCAAAAGTCCTGCAAGCAGCATCTTTGGAGCGGTGAGAGGAGCGGTGTGTTTGCCGCTCCTACACAGCTCCTTCCCATTGAAAGCAATGGGAAACCGCGGTGATATTGCCGGCAATGCGCCTCTGCAGAGGCACATTGCGGGCGGTATTAACCCTTTTTCGGCCGCTAGCCGGGGTTAAAACTGCACCGCTAGCGGCCAAATACCACCGCAATTCCACGGCAATTCCGACAGTATAAAAATAGCGGAGCTATACCGCCAGCGCACCTCCCGCCCCAGTGTGAAAGGGGCCTTAAGCCTAGGTTCACACTTGTGAGTGGAAAACACTGCATGTGATTCACACAGGAAATCGCTTCACATTCCTGTGCACATCACATGTGATGTCTGTGCAGTGCGATATGGGGAAACACAGCAAATCTTGTGCGTTTCCCGCATCGCATCAGCGTGAACCCGTAAAAAAATACATACCATAAATACCACAGAGCAAAATGGAAACAGATTATAAATAGCAAAGCTTGCTGTTATAATTGCATTCCAGAATATAGAACATTTTATAGATGGATGATCATCCAAAATTGTTTTAAAGCAAATTCCAAGTGTCTTCGTTGGCACACTAGTGTCTGCTTTCTGACAAATCTTCATTTCTCATTGGTGAAAACGGAGTTAAGAAGACCGAGACACCAGTGGGATATAAAAGCAGTCAATATTTGGATTATGATCATGGTTTGACAGACAGTCCCTGGCAAAAGATTGCTGGGGGGCGCCTAAATTATTTCTGCAGTACCTTTTAGGTCCATCAATTTCACAAGAAAATGCATTATGAAACGAGTTGCTTATTCCACCAGAAAAATATTAAATAGGTATAAAATAAACAAAATATGTTTTGATATTCCAAATCAAACAGTCCTTGAGATACAGTAAATTACCCAGTGCTACTTACATTTAGTAAGGTTTACAGGTCATATGCTTCAGGCTCCTTTATTCAGGTATGACTTGTTTCAGCACTGCATTTGGGCAAGTGGCTTCATAGGGACATTTCCAGTACAGTGCTGCGGAAGGAGAAGCTTTTTTACACAATGGGGGTTATTTATGAAAGGCAAATCCACTTTGCACTTTCAGTGCAATTTCAAGTGCAGTCGCTGTAGATCCGAGGGGGACATGAAGGAAAATGAAAAAAAACCCAGCATTTTAGCTTGCACATGATTGGATGATAAAATCAGCAGAGCTTCCCCTCATTTCAGATCTACCCCTCATGCGGCGTACACACGACCGGTTTTAATGTCATTGAAAAAAAACGGCATTTTTCTCGACGTGATTTTTCGTGTTTCCTCTTAAGCCTGCCTTGCCTACACGCTATCGTGGAAAAAAATGTTTGAGCAAAGCGTGGTGACGTCCAACACGTACGACGGCACTATAAAGGGGAAGTTCCATTCGGATGGCGCCACCCTTCATGTTAGTAAAGTTTATTGAGCGACGATTCGCGCTTTTCAGCCTTGTGCTTTTCAGTCCGTTACAGCGTGACGAATGTGCCATCTCCATTACGAACGCTAGTTTTACCAGAACGAGCGCTCCCGTCTCATACTTGATTCTGAGCATGCACATTTTTTTTCACGTCGTTAAAGCCCACACACGGCCGTTTTTCATGATGAGAAAAACGACGATGTAAAAAACGACGTGAAAAATTAGAGCATGTTCCAATTTTTCTCGTCGTTATTCTCTGCGTTTTTCTCGTCAGGAAAAATGCTGGAAAGCCCACACACGATCATTTTTAATGACCATTTAAAAAAATATATATGTTCTCGTCTTTAAAACAGGTCGTGTGTACGCGGCATCAGATTTACAGCGACTGCATTTTCAAGTGCACTTTTAGTGCAATTTCAAGTGCCCTTTGCACTTTTAGTTTGCACTTGTAGTGCTAAGTGGATTTGCCTTTCGTAAATAACCCCCACTATCTTTATTACATGCTTCCTAGCATGGAACCAATTATGGCTTTTTGATAAGCATTACTTTTGGCATCTTTCATAAATAAATGTGCAAAATGCTAAATATTTATGTACTAATAAAGCAAAATAATACATACTGAATTAAGCTGCAAATATTGTATAAAAATCCTAACTATGAGAATTGAGTGAGAAAGTATATCTTCATTACCTTTCCATATGTCAAAACAATGATGTATTGATGCAGTCTGCCTGGCCTTGAGTTGTCTGCATTTAGAGTGCTCAAACCATTATTAACCTTTTCACATTGTAACCAGAAATTATAGACTGTACTTCTACATATGTGAAGAAAAAAAGAAACACAGATTCATTCTGAATGTATATGAAGTAGCAGTCTACTTTGGAAACTTTGACTTCAAATGTAGTTTCTCCCTCTGAATCCCCTGTAAACCTCAGACATGAAATGAACAAAGCATATCCCTTTCTATAGCATGTATGTGTCTCAATTAAGGGCACTACAGTAAGTGTAATTTCTGTCTGCTTCTTTGTTCCTTTGCTATTAGCATTGATCACTTCTGACAAGTTTTCCTGACACCAAGAGAAAAAAGGTGACAGGTAAGGGTGCTCCAGCTGATTTACAGCCTCAGCTTTGCTCTTGTGTGTTGTGTGAAAGGGGGTGTATCCCTTCCCTCCAATCAGCTCTTGGAGCTCTCCTCACTGAGCTCTGTGTGTAACTTTAGCTCTCCACCCCCTTTTTTTCTCCTCACAGCTCAGACAACCTTTATACTTTCTTGACTTTGAACGGCTGTGAAAAAGAGAAGACTTCAGATTAACAAGTACAACTTTTGCATTGGGATTTGTTTCATCTATGTGTATTACCTGAGGCCAGTCACTGCACTGGGTTTATGTAAGGGTTTACAGCCTCTTTAACCACTTCAGCCCGGACCATTTCGCTGGCCAAAGACCATGCCACTTTTTGCGATTCGGCACTGCGTTGCTTCCACTGACAATTGCGCGGTCGCACAATGTTGTTTTCCAAACAAAATTCACATCCTTTTTTTCCCCACAAATAGAGCTTTCTTTTGGTGGTATTTGATCACCTCCTTTATTTTTTGCGCTATAAATAAAAATAGAGCGTCAATTTTAAAAAAAATGCAATATTTTTTACTTTTTGCTATAATAAATATCCCCAAAAAATATATACATTTATTTTTTCCTCAGTTTAGGCCAATATGTATTCTTCTTCATATTTTTGGTAAAAAAAAATCATAATAAGTGTTTACTGATTGGTTTGCGCAAAAGTTATAGTGTCTACAAAATATGGGGTAGTTTTATGGCATTTTTATTAATAATTTTTTTTTTTACTAGTAATGGCGGCGATCAGTGATTTCTATTGTGACTGTGACATTATGACACATCGGACACTTTTGACATCATTTTGGGACCATTGTCATTTTTACAGCGATCAGTGCTATAAAAATGCACTGATTACTGTAAAAATTACACTGGCAGTGAAGGGGTTAACCACCAGGTGGCGCTAAAGAGGTTAAGTGTGACCTAGGGAGTGATTCTTACTGTTAGGGGGCGTAGCTACCAGTGACATGTCACTGATCACCGTTCCCGATCACGGAAACGATGAGATCAGTGACATGTCACTAGGCAGAACAGGGGAATGCCTTGTTTACAAAGGCATCCCCCTGTTCTGCCTTTGCCGACCGCAATCGCGGGCCACCCAGGAATATCGAGTTCCCGAGACCTGCGAGCACACTCGCGAGGCACTCCTCACAGATGCAGAAGAATTTTATCACAATTATGCTTATTTGAAGGGTTGTGGACAAGAGAAGACTACAGATAAACAAGTAAAACTTATGTAGGCAGATTTGTTTAATTTCTGTCCATCATCTGAGGCTGTTCACTTCACTGGGTATATGTGAGGGTTTACATCCATTTTAAGATGAGATGCCCTGTTTGAGGACACTACTGGGTGGGGGGGTTGCAGGGGACACTGCTATGAGGGGGGGGGCACTACAGCGTGGGAGCAGAGGACACTATTGTATGTGTGTGTGGGGGGGGGGGGTTGGTGCAGAGGACACTGCTATGGGGGGGCAGAGAACACTGCTATGGGGTGGCAGGGGGCACTACAGAGGGGGGGGGGCAGAGGATACTACTGTAGGGGGAGAGGGTTGCAGAGGGTACTGCTATGGGGGGCACAACAGAGGGGGAGGTGGAGGACACTACTGTGTAGGGGGTGCAGAGCACACTACCATGTTTGGGGGATTCAGAGGGCAGTGCGATGGGGGAGGAGGGGAAGAGGGCACTACAATGGAGGGTGATGGCAGAGGACACTACTGTTCGGGGGGGGGGGGGTAAAGGCCACTACTTTTAGGGGCGTCAGAGGACACTACCGTGTGTGTGTGTGTGTGTGTGTGTGTAGGGAGGGGGGGCAAAGGACACTACAGTGGTGGGGCATAGTATATTCCTTGGGGGGCAATGTAAAAGGGGGCAGAGGAAACCGCTGTGACGGGGGTGGCAGAGGATACTACTGGGGGGGGGGGGGGGATTTGAAGCGGGGCATAAGACACAGTATGTGTGCTTGTTTGAGGCTTCATTTTTATGTTTATTTTTTTTTTAAAGTGTGACGACGACGCCCCCCTCCCCCAGGGATCTTTCCTGCATGTTATCTGGGTAGATCTCAACCTTTAATAAGTTGCCCCCCCCCCCCCAGATTATGAGTATAAAGGTGTAAGAGAATGCATTGGATACATCTCAATTATTTTTAATATATAATGTGAACAGATTTCTTTCATCCTGCGATGAAAGGAGCTGTAATTATTGTGGCCGTGCTGTTTTGTATGTTATACTGTATATTGGATGAGCAATTTATAGAGGATTGGCAGAACAGCTGTTAAATGACAAAGTTATTGCACTGATGTGAGTGAAAAGAATGAAATACCTTCTGCAAGACAAAGTAAAAATAAAGCATGGAGACATTTACTTTTCTGGTGATTTACATCACACATTGGATTTTCTGGCAGAAAATTTAGTGTTGCTAACTTTTATAGATTTCTTGTCTGGGACAAAGAGACTGAGCAATGCTCACAATTATTTGAAGACAGAAAAATAAGCTGGTACTATTAGAAGAAACCAAAAAGCTGAATTTCACTTACGGTCGCTTCAAAAGTCGATCAGAATGACTCATCCAAGTTCTTATTATAAATGCATGTTACAGAGAAAAGGAGAACTTTGTTTCCTACAACTAAGTAGCTCTTGGGATTTGAGAATATATTTATTTGCCTCACTGTGTTAAAAAATCACCCCTTTTCTTGCCGTAAAGTAGCTTTTGGAATACATTCTTGGCTTGACAGACAGAGTCATTGATGGTCAGAAACAAGCATTTTTTTACATTCTGGAATATAAAATAAAGAACATATTGCAAGTTTTAGGTATATAAGTTGTACAGTAAGTGTAGATTCCAGAAGGATTAATTCTAATTGGTTACTGTGGGTTGCTGCACATTGGCCTTCCATTATGATAGTTGTAGTCAATAGAGAGTTTATTGACTGCCCCCCCCCCACTCTCCTCTCCTATATATGGTTTTGGGGGTCTTTCAAAAATTCTGAAAGCTATAAGGGAAAAATGAAAACTTTTTTTTTTAGAGATTTTTTGAGAAATTTGGATATTTACATTTTTACGTACGTTGGTTTTAGTGTGTTTTTGTGCAAATATATTGGTTTGATAAACATTTGCGCAAATACTGCGGGGTCTAAAAAATCAGTAGCACCTTCTTTTTATTCTACTAATCATGTGCTTTCCGAAAATATATGGTTTGGGGGGGGGTCTTTCACAAATTCTGAAAGTTATAAGTGAAAAATAAAAAAGCAAATGGAAAAATTGCAAAAATGGTCTGGCCACCTGAAGCCTCGTACACACAAACGAGTTTCTCGGCAAGAAACGACAAGAAAACTGCCGAGATAGCTTTCTTGCCAAGAAAATCGTTTGTGTGTATGGTTTCTCGTCAAGAAAACCGACAAGAATCTCGACAAGAAATATAGAGAACCTGCTCTCTATTTTCTCATCGAGATTCTCGTCAGCCTTTTTCTCGACGAGAAAATTGTGTGTGTTTACACTTACCTTGTCCTCCGGGAAGCCCGCGCATGCTCGAAATGACTTTGACGCATGCGCGGTAGCTTCCTAGGCATAGGTAGGGTGTAGCAAGATGGCAGTGACAGCATTGAATGTGACGAGCGCACGCTCGTCGTAGTCGATGACGTCACCGCGTTCGCTCCATTCAAAGAACCGCGGGTTCTTTGAATCGAGCGTGTGTACACTCGGCCGGGACAAGTTTTTTGTCCAAGAATCTCGTCAAGAAAAACGACGTGTTTTTTCTTGACGAGATTTTCGGCCGTGTGTACGAGGCTTGAGTGTACAAAATGGAGCACAGGGCCTGGCAGCGAAAGGGTTAATGACCGGGCCATTTTTTGCAATACGGCACTGCTACGCTTTAACTGACAATTGTGCAGTCGTGCGACACTGTACCCAAAGAAAATTGATCTCCCTTTTTTCCCACAAATAGAGCTTTCTTTTGGTGGTATTTGATCACCTCTGTGGTTTTTATTTTTTTGCGCTATAAACAAAAAAAAATATGACAATTTTGAAAACAAAAACAATATTTTTTATACTATTTGCTATGATAATTATCCAAAAATGTAAAAAGAGGAATTTCTTCATCATTTTAGGCCGATTTGTATTCTTCTACATATTTTTGGTAAAAAAAAATGACAATAAGCGTTTATTGATGGGTTTGCGCAAAAGTTATAGCGTCTACAAAATAGGGAATAGATTTATGGCATTTTTATTATTATTATTTTTTTTACTAGTAATGGCGGCGTTCTATGATTTTTGGTGGGACTGCGACATTGTGGCGGACAGATCGGACACTTTTGACACATTTTTGGGACCATTGATACAGTATGTATACAGCGATCAGTGCTATAAAAATGCACTGATTACTGCGTAAATGTCACTGGTAGGGAAGGAGTTAACCAGGGGTTAAATGTGTTCGGTAAAAGGGTGTTTATAACTGTATGGGGAATTGGGGATGGGACTGACTAGAGGAGGAGCCAGATCGCTGTTCCTACTTAGTAGGAACAGACAATCTGTCAATCCTCTCCTGAGAGAATGGGGATGTGTGTGTTTACACACACACATCTCCGTTCTGGCTCTCGTGCCTGTGATCGCGCGTAGCCGCCGGCCACACGCATCGTGTCCCCCGCCATGCAGCTGGCGTGCGCCTGCTAAAGCTGTTTAAAGGGCCGACATACAGCTACGGCAATTCACGGGCACGTGCCGACCTGCCGCAGTATAATGATGGTGGCTGGTCGGAAAGTGGTTAAGCAACAATACACTGAGCTCCCAAATGAAAGGCTGTGCAGGAGAGCCAGGTCAAGACAAGTCTGATCATTGGCGGAGAGCAGGTTGAGTTCCCAGCATAGCTAGAGAACTGACCACAGTGTGCTCCCCTGCTTAGTGTGGTCAGTTTTTAATAGGAAAGCAGAGGGACTAGCAGGAACAGCAGGGATTTCACGTAAAGGAAATAATACAAAGAGAACAGGATACTTTCTCATACAAGTACATGGTACAGCAGGTACATATCAGGAATATGAAGTGTTGGGGTAACAAATGCTTTAACTGTGATGGCTGTTTTCTTTTTTTCAAGGATTTTATCCCTCTGTTTTCACCTGGTGATCCAGGGAGTAACACACTTCCTGCCTTAGGCTCCATCCACACCTAGACAATTTGAATCGCAAACGGAATCGCCGCGGTCCTGCTTGTGATTCCTAATCATGGCAAAATGGCATGATCTTAATGGCACCCCAATCGTTATGCGATTTTGCCACGATTGTCACTTGATAAATCACGCTGCAATCGTGGCAAATTGCAATGCGTGACGCTGTCACCCAAAAAAAAGCTCCTGCTCCTTTTTGAGTGACAAGCTTCACACGTTGCGATTTTTTCACGATTTATTGTGGCAAAATAACACCGCGATTGGGATGCCATTAAAAAGTAATGGCATCGCAAAAGCGTCCTGCGTTTTCCCGCGATTCAAATCACCTAGGTGTGAATGGAGCCTTAGAGGGCCTCCACTCTGGATGAAGGAGCAACAGAGACATCTTAGGACAGCAACATTGTCAGTCTGGGGAAGGGTATTGTTCGAAGCACTAGCAGATTTAGATCTTCACTAACAAATTAAAGCTGAACTCCAGCTAACACTTTTTAATCAGTTACATCATTTTTTTTTCCTTTTGGAATAATGGTTTTACATAAATTAACCACTTGCCGACCGCCGCATGTACATATACATTGGCAGAATGGCACGGCTGCGCAAAGGGACGTACCTGTACGTCCCTTTGTATTTGCCGCCGGTGTCCCGCAATCGTGTCACGGAGCTGCAGAACAGGGAGATGCCTGTGTAAACAAGGCATTTCCCTGTTCTGCCTTGTAACAGGACACTGATCTACTTCTTCCTGTCATCGGGAGCAGTGATCAATGTCGTGTCACTGGTAGCCCAGCCCCCCCCCCACAGTTAGAATCACTCCCTAGGACACACTTAACCCTTTCCTCGCCCCCTAGTGGTTAACCCCTTCCCTGCCAGTGTCATTTACATATTAATCAGTCCTTTTTTATAGCACTGATCACTGTATAAATGGTCCCAAAATAGCGTCAAAAGTGTCCGATGTGTCCGTCATAATGTCGCAGTCATGATAAAAAAATCACCATTACTAGTAAAAAAATAAATATTAATAAAAATGCCATAAATCTATCCCCAATCAATATACGTTTATTGCGATTTTTTTTTTTTTACCAAAAATATGTAGAAGAATACATATCTGCCTAAACTGAGAAAGAAAATGTTTTTTTTTTAATATATTTTTGGGGATATTTATTATAGCAAAAAGTAAAAAATATTGAATTTTTTTCAAAATTGTCACTTTTTTTGTTTATAGCTCAAAAAATAAAAAATGCAGAGGTGATCAAATACCACCAAAAGTAAGCTCTATTTGTGGGAAAACAAGGACGTAACTTTTGTTTGGGAGCCACGTCGCACGACCGCGCAATTGTCAATTAAAGCGACGCAGTGCCGAATCGCAAAAAAATAGGATTTTTATAACAGCTTACCTGTAAAATCCTTTTCTTGGAGTACATCACGGGACACAGAGCGACATAGTCATTACTAATGGGTTATATAGATACCGTCAGGTGCTGGCACTGGCAACTTCCAAAACCGGAAGTACCCTCCCCTATATAAGCCCCTCCCATCCGGGAGCACCTCAGTTTTGTAGCAAAGCAATAAGTGTCCCCAAAGAGGGGCGGGAGCTCTGTGTCCCGTGATGTACTCCAAGAAAAGGATTTTACAGGTAAGCTGTTATAAAAATCCTATTTTCTTTCTCGTACATCACGGGACACAGAGCGACATAGTCATTACTAATGGGATGTCCTAAAGCAATGCCAAATGAGGGGGGGGGATACACCATATATAAGCTGAGCGCTATCAGACATGAGGATCTTTTGCGGCCTGCAACACACTGCGCCCAAAGGCGACATCCTCCTGACTTCTAACGTCCACCTGGTAGAACCTAGTAAACGTGTGAACTGAAGACCATGTTGCGGCCTTACAGATTTGAGCCAGGGAGGCCTGGTGATGCACTGCCCATGAAGTTCCAACTGCTCTCGTGGAGTGCGCTCTAACTTTGAACGGAGGCGGTCTCCTTCTCAAGCCATAGGCTTGTATTATGACCTGTCGAATCCACCTGGCTAAAGTAGATTTTGACGCTGCCTGACCCTTTCTGGGGCCTTCCGGCAGAATAAACAAAGTATCCGTTCTGCGAATCTGAGCAGTGGCTTTTAGATAAGCTTTAACTGCTCTTACTACATCCAAAGAATGCAATAACTTTTCCTCTACCGAAGTAGGTTTGGGGAAAAAAGAAGGAAGAACCACATCTTGGTTCAAATGAAACCTCGATACCACCTTAGGAAGAAAGGCTGGCTGAGGACGTAATACTACTCTGTCCTTATGGATAACCAGATATGGCTCTTTACAGGACATAGCTGCTAATTCCGACACTCTTTTAGCCGAACAAATGGCTACTAGAAAAATCTATTTCCTGGTGAGAAGCACCAAGGAAATATGCTGTAATGGTTCAAATGGTTGTTTCTGTAAAACCGACAGAACCAAGTTTAGATCCCATGGACATATGGGAATATTAACCGGAGGACTAATACGCATCACTCCTTGTATAAAGGCTTTGACTAGTGAATGCGAAGCCAAGGGCCTTTGAAAAAATATTGACAAGGCCGAAATCTGACCCTTGATAGTACTCAAGGCAAGCTTCCTATCTACAGCCCATTGTAGGAAGTCCAGAATCCTACCTATTACGTATTTACGTGGATGCCATTTCTTGGCCTCACACCAGGCGATGTACGCCTTCCAGATTCTATAGTAGATCTGCCTGGATACCGGCTTCCTGGCATTGATCATGGTAGATACCACAGCATTAGAGAGCCCTCTCTTTTTTAGAATGTGGGCTTCAATAGCCAGGCCGTCAAACCTAGGGCTGGTAAGGAAGGGTGGTATATCGGTCCTTGCGAAAGCAGGTCCGGACGATGTGGGAGGGTCCAAGGACTCCCCACAGACATTTTTACAATCTCCGCGTACCATGCTCTTCGGGGCCACGCTGGAGCCACCAGAATCACTGGTTTCTTTTCTACCCTGATTCTGCGGAGTAATCGAGGTAACAATTGTGGCGGTGGGAATGCATATATCAGCTTGAACTGATCCCAAGGGAACACTAGGGCATCCGAGCCGCAAGCTAGGGGATCCCTTGTCCAAGAGACAAACCTGTCCACTTTTGTGTTGAATCTGGATGCTAGCAGATCTACATCCGGTGTTCCCCACCGCTGACATATTGTCCGGAAAACCTCGGGATGAAGGGACCATTCCCCTGGGCATAATTGTTGGCGACTTAGAAAGTCCGCCTTCCAATTCTCCACTCCTGGAATGAATACCGCAGATATGGCTGGGACATATCTTTCTGCCCATCTCAGGATGTAATTTACTTCCCTTTGGGCTGCACGACTCCTGGTGCCCCCCTGACGATTGATATATGCCACTGCTGTGGCATTGTCTGATTGAATTCTGACAGGGGACCCTTGGAGTTTGGATGTCCATGCTACTAGGGCATACCGGGCTGCTCGTATCTCTAAGAGATTGATGGGCAGGGCCTTTTCCGCATCCGACCATCTGCCCTGGAGAGACCATTGCTCCAGTACTGCTCCCCAGCCTATAAGGCTGGCATCTGTAGTGACCACCTTCCAGGAAATCGGACTGAAGGATTTCCCTCTTTCCAGATTCTGGGGAACCAACCACCAGCGGAGGCTCTTGCGAACGGAAGGGGACAAGGACATTGGTAAGTCCAGAGCCTGAACTTTTTTGTTCCAGGCTGACAGTATGGCCCTTTGCAACTTCCTTGAATGGAATTGACCGTAGGGTACTGCTTCGAATTATGCCACCATTTTTCCCAGCAGCCTCATGCACAGGCGTATGGATGGCTGTCTTTTTGAACCCACTAAGTGGATCAAATCTCTCAAAGACGACCCCTTTTCTTGAGGCAAGAAAATTTTTCTCTGGTCTGAATCCAGCCTTAGCCCCAAGTATTCCAGACTTTTGACTGGTTTTAGGGCTGACTTGTCTCGGTTGATAATCCAACCGTGATATTCCAGATACTTGATTGTCTCGTGAACAACCACTTCTAGTTTTTCCACTGAGTGGTCTATCAGCAACAAGTCGTCTAGATATGCCATTATCGTTACACCTCGTGTTCTTAGATTGGCCAATAATGGGGCCAGAATTTTTGTGAACACTCTTGGTGCTGTGGCCAGACCGAAGGGTAAGGCTCTGAACTGAAAATGGCGCCCTTCTACCGCAAAGCGTAGAAATTTTTGGTGGGCTGGAAAGATGGGAATGTGCAAATAAGCATCTTTGATGTCGATCGAGGCTAACCATTCCTCCCCTTGTAGGGCAGTGGCTACCGATCGGATCGACTCCATCCGGAAAGTCCTGATATGTAGGAATTTGTTTAGCCCTTTTAGATTTAATATGGGCCTCACGTCCCCGTTTGCTTCGGGACTGTAAAGAGGTTTGAGTAAAACCCGAACCCCCATTCTTCCAGGGGAACCTCTATAATTACTGCTTGGAGCAATAATTGTTCTAGTGCCAACAGGAGGGATCCTCTCTTCTGGGGATCCCTTGGCACGTTTGACCTTATAAAGCGGGAAGGAGGGGAGTTTTTTAACTCCAATTTGTATCCCAGATTTACTGCGGAGAGCACCCATCTGTCTCGGATCGTGTCCCGCCAGGTCTCTGTGAACAACTGAAGTCTTCCCCCCACCCGATTGGGTGGGGGCAACCCTTCATGCATTTGACTTTGGGGGAGGTTTTGTACCTCTCCTGCTCCAGGGCTTCTTGTTACCCTGCAATTGTCCCTGATTTTTACCTCCGGGATTTGACCGAGGAGGCCGTCGGAACTGTTTCACAGCCGATGTCCTAGGGACTGGAGAAGCAGGCCTCTTAAAAGAGGGACCTCTAACTCTATTTTTAACCGGCAAAAGTGTACTTTTACCGCTGGAAATTCTCTGGATATATTTGTCCAGGTCTTCCCCGAATAAGCGTTCACCATGAAATGGGAAGCTGACCAGCAATTTTTTACAGGGAGCTTCAGCAGACCAGTTTTTGAGCCATAGAAGCCTGCGCATATGTACTACAGACAGCGTAAGGCAGGAGGCCTGATGGATTGAATCCTTTATAGCGTCCACCGCAAAGCATAAGGCTCTAGGTAGATCAGCTAGGGCAAGAGCCTGCTGATCTGGCAAGTCCCTTAAGACCTGTTTCAACTGATCCTTCACTGCTTGGCAGACCCCAATAGCTGCCACTGCTGGTTGTGTCACCAATCCTGCTGTAGAAAAAGCAGATTTTAATAAGGACTCCAATTTTTTATCTATTGGGTCCTTGAACATTTGGACATTATCCACCGGACATGTCAGTGATTTATTCACACAAGAGATGGCTGCGTCCACTGTAGGGACCCTCCATTTTCTGATGAACTTATCCTCCAAGGGATAGACCACCGTAAATCTCTTGGGGGGAGTAAATATTTTGTCAGGATGCTCCCAATCCTGGTAAATGAGCCCTTCCAGTAAAGGATGGATCGGAAAGGAACAAACAGTCTGGGGAGCTTTTAGCGACCCCAACGAGGAGACAGAAGTGGATGATGGCTCCGCAAGTGGCATTTTAAATGCTGATCGGACCATATTAGTCAGGGACTGAACCCATAACCTCTCAGCATGTGATGCTGAGAACGGCTCTTCCACTGTTGATTCCTCTACAACCGAATCGACCTCATCCTGATCCCCTTCAGGTAGGTCGATCCCTGTATGGGACTGTTGCTCTGTTAACAGGCACTCTGAGGGAGGAGACGGAGATCGGGCGCTTTTCTCCTGTGACAGGGAAGCCGCGATCAATGCTGACAATCTCTCTTCCAGCCCTCCCAGAGCTGAGGAAAAAACCTCCTCCGTTACATACACAGGAGCAGGTGAACTGAGGACAGCCACTGTACCAGGTACTCCTGAGGGTGCTCTACGGTCACTAACCTCTGATTCTTCAGGGGAGACTGGTGCAGCCAAAGCATGCCCAAGATCCTCAGAGCCCGATGGAGACCCCCTATTCCTCCTGGAATTTCTAGTCCCGGAGTTTTTAGACGGCATATTCCTAAGCCACAAAGCTGAGGTATTCCAGCCGAAATACACCAGTTACTGACAATAGTCTAGCATAAATGCTGCTATAAGAAACAGTTGGTGTCTACTAATGTGCCTTTCTAGGGGATGCCTGTATCAACCGCTTGCTGTATGCCTTCTTTAAATGTTGCCAGCTCTGTCTCTGTACTTCATAGTCAGCTCACCACACAAAATTGTGGTTTTTAACATGCTGGGACGCCCGCACATGCGCAGAAGCGCTGCGGCGCGCACAGAGCGTCATCCCCCAGGCTCCGCCCCCTTTCCCGGCTCACCTCTATATATAGAGGCGCGTGCACGTGCACGCGCGCGGCCACGTGCGCCTTCGGCGCTAATTTTGAAAATGGAAACCAGGGACAAGAGCCAGGGCCCCTTTGCCGCAGGCCGGGGGATGGACGAGCATTGCAACATGGCAGAGGAAGCAGTTTCCCATAAGAGAACTCACCATCTGCCTGGACTCGCTCTGATGAAAAGAAACTAGTCCACATGACAAGAAACGTTCCACAGCGGCCTCTAGTGGACAAACACAGGTACCGCAGTCTAATATATTAAATATATATATATATATAAAAAAAATTTTTTTTTTTTTTTCTTGACCACCATTAAAAATTATTACATTTTTTTAGTAGTTACAGGCATGCACAGAATTTTGCGGGAATACCATTAGGTAACAGACACAAAGACAAATTAGGCTTGGGGGTCCCCCAATAGAACCAAGTTCCTGGGGGCCCCCACTTACCTGTTCCCCGCCGCAGGACTTTGTTTGGTCCACAAAAGCCCAAACTTCACCTATCACGGCAGGCATTGTAATCAAACCTTCAGGGACCGGGTTCCCAAGGATTCCACTCCCCTGGACCTGTATAGCACCCTGCACAGAAAACATCTTGGTCGTGGGTATGACCAGAGCTCTGGATCCCAGGGTCCAGCTCTCCTAAGAGAAGCATTACAGGCAAAACCTTGCTCTTCTCTGCAAGGCCCGGGTACCGACCGTTTAGCTATGAAGCTTTTTTGGTCGGATCCGGAATAGCTTACTGAGGCCCAAAAGAACCTGTACGCAAGCTCAGTGAAAAACACATGTTTCTTCTTGGCCAACACCTTAGACACTGGCAAAAAACTGAGGTGCTCCCGGATGGGAGGGGCTTATATAGGGGAGGGTACTTCCGGTTTTGGAAGTTGCCAGTGCCAGCACCTGACGGTATCTATATAACCCATTAGTAATGACTATGTCGCTCTGTGTCCCGTGATGTACGAGAAAGAAAATGACCCGGTCATTGGGCAGCCAAATCCTCCGGGGCTGAAGTGGTTAATAAAAACTGGCCTTGTAAGCACCCCTGTCAGTATTTGTGTCAACCTTCTAACTGACACTTTTTCAGGACAACTTGGTTTGTTAAAGGCAGTTGAAAACTAATTAGTTTACTAGCTGGATCTCCAAGTGAAAATAAAGAAAAAAACTCCTAAAAAAGAAAACTGGTGCAGCCACCACATCTAAAGACTAGTAAGCTGCAATGTGTATATATATATATATATATAAATAATTTCTTTTTCTTTTTGTTTATAACTGCTTTAAAGTGTAAATTTAGTCAGAAAATGAAGTCCTGCTAGATCACTTCAGAATTTTGCAGGTATAGCTATGTAAGACATTACTAATAAGTTTATATACTATTTAAAATCACCCTGCTCTGCACATGCTCAGTTGCTTTTCATTTTTAGACACTACTGAATTTAAAAAGGAAACGGGGGACGCCTATTGGCGCTTTGGGACTTTGAGTGAGATAACATATGAAATCTCCATCCCATATTCAAATGAAAAAAGAAGGGAGGTGGGACTTTAAATGAAACAGTGGGCTGATGGGGATAACAAATGAGGTAAACCAAAGAATGTTGAATGCATGTATTGAATAAATACAAAGGATGTACAGTGAAAAAAGGGGGCAGCGTGTACATAAGCACATAGAATTTACAGTGGCCGATCTGCTGTAGAGGCCGATTCCACTTTCCTTAGACCCCTTTCATACTGAGCCGCCCATAGCGTCGGCAGTAAAACGCCGCTATTTTTACCGCCGATGCTATGGGCGGATTTGCGGCGCATTTCGGTTTTACCCCCCCGCTAGCGGCCGAGAAAGGGTTAAAACCGCCCGCTAGCAGCCGAGAAAAGGTTAAAACCGCCCGCAATGCACTGCTGAAGAAGCGCATTGCGGACGGTATAACCGCGCTGTCCCATTTATTTCAATGGGCAGGAGCGGTAAACACACCGCTCCTTCACCGCTCCAGAAATGCGGCTAGCAGGACTTTATTTACCGTCCTGCTAGCGCAACGCTCCAGTGTGAAACAGGAATCAGGAACACTGCTGGAGGAAATTTACAGCACACACTAATTTTGGTAGCATAATTATTAATGTGGAATGTTTGTTCCTTGCTAAAGGACATCATTTTTTATCTGGTTGTTATGGGTAAGTTTCCCCGTTAAGGTGAGCGAGACAATCAGTTGGCCAAGGCATGTTTAAATAGGGGCCCAATAACAGTCTGAAATGGGTATATCATACCTCCCAACCCGCACGGATTCTGCGGGACTCTCCCGCATAGCCACTTACTTCCCGCAGTCCCGCAATAGAGGCAGTATTCCCGCACAGAAGAGGAGCCAGTGGAGGCAGCACAGGAGGAGGAGGTAAGAAGATGTTACCCTGCGCTTATCCACTTATAACAGCAATGTCGGGGGCAGTCTGTGACACCCCCCACCCACTCATCAACATTGATTTAATGTAAAAAAATACATGACACCCTCCCCCGGTAGCCCCCCCCCCCCACCTGCACAACAACTTTAATGTCGGGAATTGTATTTTTGGGAGGTATGGGATATCTATAAAACAGTGAATCTGGCAATTAGCAAATATTCATTGCAGGTCAATCTTTTGGGAGCATGTATTTTAAATGACAGTGATTGACTCAGCTCCGGTGAATGTTTGGTGAAAACCACTTTCAGACAATTATTTTCCCAGTGACAACTCAAACTTTTATACTTTTTCTCACTTTCAGTCCCAGTGACAATAATCATCAGTGCAAAAGGAGAGGGGGAATCTCTCCAGCGGGGACACAAACAGCTATTAAAACCAGACAGAGGTTTTAACCCTTCCCAACTTCAAGTAAAAAAAAGTGGCTTTAGGTGTCCTTTCTGTACATTCCCACTGGGACCTGAAACACTGCAGGGACCCACAAGTAAATACAAGTTGCCTAGGTTTCTCCTAAAACTTTGTTAAAACATAAACTTGAAGGTCACTGTTCAGAGGTCTGAGTGAGGTCTACATTGTAATAAATACTTTGATTCTGTTACTTTTGTCCCCAAAAAAACTATTACAGTAAGGTTACCATATTGAAAATGAAATCTGGGGACACCCTACTGACCACACCCAGCTTTAACATGCTCCTTTTAGCCACACTCACAAATCCCATCCCATCTTGCTGAATTGTGGATGTGGACAAATGGCACTTACAGTGGGAGGGGCTTAAATGAACATGGTAAATAAAACCTGAGCCTACTTTGCTATGGGGCAAGAGTATGTAACATATAGAGTGCAGGGGACAGGAGTGTGCAGAACATAGATTGCAGGGATCAGGAGTGCATACAGGGTGTAGGGGTCAAGAATAAGTAACACACAAAATTCAGGGGACAGGAGTAAGTAATTCACAGAGTGCAGGGGTCAGGAGTAGAGATGTACACAGTGGAAAAATTAGTTTCATATTCATTTGTTGTATTTATCACCATAAATGATCAACATCATTTCGACATATTTGTTAGAATGATTTGTTTTCGTAATTTGTTTTATATATTTGGATTCTTTTCGTATATATTTTGTTCCAAATCGATTTTGAAAGCTATTTTGGAAGATTGGCTATATTCATTTTAACGTGATGATTTGTTATTTTGGGAGGTTACTTGTTTGGATTGGATGGAGGTGGATCCATCACAATATCCGAAGTATAACATAACGAATGGAACAAAATTAATTTTGGATTCGTTCTGTTCTGTTATGATTTGGAGATTCTGATGGATCCACCTCCATCCAACCCAAACACAATAAGTAGAAGTCATCATCTTATTTTACTTTTATACCTTACTGTATTTATTGCAATATACTTCCATTTTATATGTAGTGCATTTTTTATATTTATGAAAATTAAGGAAAAATGTTAATACAACATAAAAACAAAATGGTGTGAATTTAGTTTTTTCGTAATAATTTATTTTGGATTTGTTGAAATTCTTTACTATTGTGATTCAGAGACTCGGATACCTCTGAATCGCCAAACAACGAAAATTCCATCCGAATTTCAATTTGTAAAGAAACAAATTGCACATGTCCAGTCGGGAGAAAGTAAAGCACAGAGCAGGGGTCAGGAGTAAGTGACATATGGAGTGCAAGGGTTGGACACAGGCAATCATAGATTGCGGTAAATGGCCAATCACAGTGGCCATTTACCACATGATCGGCGTGTCCAATGAGAGATGATCTCAAATGTAAACATATGAGATCATCTCTCATTAACGGCTCTCCCTCCTCACACAGAGACCGCGTGTGAGGAGGTAGAGGATCTGTGCTGCAGCGTGAGTGATTATATTTTATTCACTAGTGAATACAGTGCCCAAACAGTGCCACAGTGCCCATCAGTGTCATTAGGCATCAGTGTCATAAGTGTCACCATGTCATCAGTGCCTATAGTCATCAGTGCCACCATGTCATAAGTGCCATCAGTGTCACTGTGTCATCAGTGTCATCAGTACCCACAGTGCTACAGTGTCATCAGTGTCACCATGCCCATCAGTGTCACGGTGCCATCAGTGTTATCAGTTTCATCAGTGCCGCAGTGTCACTGTGCATCAGTGTCACAGTGCCATAGTGTCACCGTGCCATTAGTGTCACACAGTGCCGCATATCGGTACTGCCAGTGCCACACAGTGCTGCATATCAGTGCTGCCTCGGCAGTGGAACCTCATCAGCGCCCATCAGTGTAGATAATTAGTGCTACTTATCATTGCACATCTGTGCCACCTCATCAGTGCCCATCAGTGCAGACTTATCGGCACACATCTGTCTAGGCTCATCATCACCAACAACAATGTCTAAAAAATCCTTTTCAGCTGAGGAGGCGTACCAAATTCTTAGTGCAGCCGACGAGAGCAACTGAGACCTCTCTACTTCGGATTCCTCTTCAGATTTGGATTCTGACTCTGATGTAAATTATGAGCCAGTCCTAAGCCGTGGGACACAGACAGATTCAGAGGAGGAATATAGTCTGCCCGCCAAACAAAGCCATTCTGGTAAGGAGGAGGCAGTGCCATCCACCAGCACCGCAGTACATCGGCAAGAAAGGCCAAGTACTAGTGGGCTATCACCTCTCTCACTTGATCTAAACCATTCCATCGTAGCCCTGACTGTATGTTTAGGGTCGTTGTCCTGCTGGAAGGGGAACCTCTTTTGCAGACTCTAACAGGTTTTCTTTTAAGATTGCACTGTATTCGGCTTCATCCATCTTCCCATCAACTCTGACCAGCTTCCCTGTCCCTTCTGAAGAAAAGCATCCCCACAACATGATGCCGCCACCACCATGTTTCACAGTGGGGATGGTGTGTTCAGGGTGATGTACAGTGTTCCTTTTTAGACACGAATAACATTTTATTTTGCATTCACATTGTGAAGTGGAAGGAAAATTATAAATGGTTTTCAAAAATTTTTGGCAGATAAATATCGGTAAAAGATATTCATCAGGTACAGGGAAGCTGGTCAGAGTTGATGGGAAGATGGATGAAGCCGAATACAGGGCAATCTTAAAAAAAACAACCTGTTAGGTCACTTTCACACTGAGGCGCTTGAAAAACTTCCAGTAAACCACTGAGCGCTTTTGAAGCGCTTTTCAGGCGCTTTTGAAGCGATTTCAATTCATTTCAATGGAGAGGGGCGTTTTTTCAGCGCACTGCCCCAGTGTGAAAGGATTCATTGATTTTAATGAAAATACGTTTTCAGGCGCTTTTTTTAGCGTGAAAGCGCCTGAAAAGCGCCTCAGTGTGAAAGTGGTCTTAGAGTCTGCAAAAAAGGTTTACCTTCCAGCAGGACAACGACCCTAAACATACAGCCAGGGCTAAAATGGAATGGTTTAGATCAAGGGTCTTCAAACTACGGCCCTCCTGCTGTTGCGGAACTACAATTCCCATCATGCCTAGTCATGTCTGTGAATGTCAGAGTTTTGCAATGCCTCATAAGATTTGTAGTTCCGCAACAGCTGGAGGGCCGTAGTTTGAGGATCCCTGGTTTAGATCAAAGCATATTAATGTGATAGAATGGCCCAGTCAAAGCCCAGACCTAAATCCAATTGAGAATCTGTGGCAAGACTTGAAAATTGCTGTTCACAGACACTCTCCATCCAATCTGACAGTTCTTTTGCTATTTTGCAAACAATGGGCAAAAATGTCTCTCTCCTAGATGTGCAAATCTGGCAGAGACATACCCAAAAAGACTTGTAGCTGTAATTGCAGTGAAAGGTGGTTCTACAAAGCATTGACCCTGAGGGGCTGAATACAAATGCATGCCACACTTTTAACATATTTATTTGTAAAAAAAATTGAAAAACATTTATCATTTCCCTTCCTTCTGGTCTATTACATAAAATGCCAATAAAATAGGTTTAAGCTTTTGGTTGTATCATGACAAAATGTGGAAAATTTCAAGGGATATGAATACCTTTTCAAGGCATTTTATATGGACAGTATCCCTGCCTCCTGCCTGTACTGACTAAGGACAGTATTCCTGCCTGTTGCCTGGACAATTGGGTTTCTTTTCGATGACCAAGTCCCTGCCTGCCGCCCGGATCAGTGCCCTCCTCCTGTGGACAACTGCGCTACTAAAACCTCAGGTAGTCTTTTGTTTACCCTTTTCTCATCAGAATGTATTTTGGGGTGTATTTCTTGGTATGTGCATGCTTTGTGTCCCTAGAACAGTTGACGGTGTTCCTTGCATGTTGGGCCTCTGTATGTGGCCAGGCTGTGTAAAAGTCTCACACATGTGGTATCGCCATACTCAGGAGGAGTAGTGGAATGTATTTTGGGGTGTAATTTTTGCTATGTACATGCTATGTGTTGGAAATAGCTTATAAATGGACAACTTTGTGTAAAAAAAAAATGCGTTTTAATATTTTTTTCCACATTTTCCAAAAAATTAACTGTTCAAAAGACTAATTTTGCTTCATAGAATATACGTTGGGGTGTTTGCTTTCCAAAATGGGGTAGTTTTGTGGGCGTTTCCATTGTCCTGGTGCTCCAGGGCCTTCAAAAGTGTAATAGGTAGTCAACAAGTTAGATGTATAATTTATGCTCCTAGAACACCTGATGAAGCTCCCTACATGTTGGAATCGCCATACTCAGGAGGAGTAGCAGAATGTATTTTGGTGTGTAGTTGCAAGTATGCATATGCCATGTGAGAGAAATAAGCTGTTGTTAATGACAATTTTGTGATAAAAAATAATCTTAATTTTGCAAAGAATTAATGACAACTTCAAAAAACTCACCATGCCTCTTACTAAATACCTTGGAATGTCTAGTTTCCAAAAAGGGGTAATTTGGGGGGCGTTTGTACTTTCCTGGCTTGTTAGTGTCTCAAGAAATGAGATAGGCTGTCAGTACATTAGATGAGATCAATTTATGATTAGCACCATAGCTTGTAGACGCTCTAACTTTGACCAAATAATATACACTTATTTGAGTTATTTTTCCCAAAGCTATGTAGCAGTGAAAATGTTGGCCAAACTTTGTGAAGAAAAATGACTAATTTGCAAAATTTTATAACAGAAACGATGAAAACGTTTTTTTTCAAAATTTTTGGTCTTTTTACATTTATAGCGCAACAAAATAAAAAAACACAGTAGTAACTAAATACTACCAAAAGAAAGCTCTATTTGTATGAAAAAACAGACAAAAAAAAACCATATAGGTATTGTGTTGTATGACTGAGTAATTGTCATTCAAAGTGTGAGAGCACTGAAAGCTAAAAATTGGTCAGGACAGGAGGGGGGTTTAGATGCCCAGTGGGCAAGTGGTTAATACATAGTGTAGCGGGGTGCTAAACTTAGGGGAAGTGTTTGGGTGGTAGTTATGCCCAAACACCCTAATTGATAGAGTTCTTGAAACCATTTTTGTCCGCAGGTGGAGTATTGGTGTACAGTTCCCTGTGGCCTGCAGGTGGCGCTGCCATGGTGGGCCAGGGTTGAACCACTGATACAGTGCTGTGCCTTGTGTGTCCCCTCTCGGCAACCATACAGTGGGTGTGGTCTACCTGCTGGGCATGCTGGGATAGGATATAAAAGGGGCAGATGCTGCCTTTTCGGGGTTCTCGTTCCTGTCCGCCCTGAGCACCTTTAGCCCAGGGGCGGGTCTGCATTTCGTTGTCAAGGGTCCCAGGCACCTTTAGCCCTGGGACTGCAACAAAGGTCTGGGCCCAGCACCATTGGCTGGAGCCCACCGGGGATCGAGGAATCTCAGGGTGCCGCCTTGCGAGGGGACCCGTATCCTAGATGAGGAGGCCGGGGGAGGAACCGTTCCGAAGAACTTGTGCGGAAGTCACAGTGAAGGAAGAGTCCCGGTAACTCTCTGGAGGGATGTCTTCTCCTTGAACAGAGACCAAGTTCACCAGGTCTGTGGCAGAGACCAAGGGTAAAGTTTGAGTATCATTTCGGCTGCTAGTCCTAGGTTAGGGAGACTATCCGAATGGGCTGAATCTGCTTGAGAATAGGAGCAGTGAATTGTGTAACGTTTGTGCCTGGACCTCATCCACATCTTAAGCTGTCCTTTTCTCCCTCCAACCTTTTCTGTCAGAGACTGTGTTTTATAAGAAATACACCTCTACGTTGGAGTGCAGCTGGTGTAGACATTCAAGTTACTGTGGGGATACAAGGATTTTTCTTTATTCAATATAGAGGTGAGAGACATTCTCTGGTTGTCTAACTGTGGAAGACCTATCAACAACACCGCTCAACCTCTTCACATAGGAGGGTATGTGCTTGTGGTGCGGTGTGCCTCTCTTCCTGCGAGGAGCCAAAGTTAATGCAGGTAAAGAAAGGGGTCTGTGCGCTACAAGTGGGGGCTCAAGTCCGGGATTTCCACAGTAGAAAGAAGCTCAGAGTTTGAACTTGTTTCCCCTGTGAAGTTCCGTGGAGGTCAGCCATCTTTGGAGAAAAGTAACTGCGCCACGAGGAGAGCTTCAGCTGCGTAGTTTGTGGGCGTGCCTAAGGAAAGAAAGCCCGCGAACATTGCAGAGAGATGGGAGGAGCCTCGCCGTGTGAAAAGTTGCACATGGTGACTTTGGCGTCAGAGAGACAGTGCACGATGGATCGGCGAATGGGTAACATGGCGTCTAATGCCGCATGGATTCTGAGTTCAAATACCATGAACGTTACCTCCTTTGCTGCTTCTGTGACCGATACGGGGATCCGACTGAAGCCTTGGGGTCGCTTCGCTCTCTATGTCTGCAGAGAGGCGGAGGCCCTTGGAGTGGTTTGTCCCGGATGCCAGGGACTGGTGGTGCATCTTCAGCCCTTCGGGAGATGTGAGCAGTGAAGGAGTTTTTATTCGAGGTGGAGCAGCCTACTGAAAAGCCTTGGGCCTTTCGTCTAAACTGCCTTACAGGCGTCACCACTTTGGAAGAAGGAACCAGAGCTTCCGCAGTCACCCCTACGCGCACTGTTGAGACTTCGGAGGAAGTCGCGGATGAAAGTGTTCTGGTCGTTGAGGAACAAGAGTCGGAGAGACCGGAGGATGCTGTTTCGGTCTTTACGGAGTCCTCACTCCCACCGCCCAAGAGGAAGGTCGGCTATGTTACAGCTTCCTGCGGGCATGGTGGAGTCACATCCCAGCGCTTGCCCGGATCGGATGCATCCACAGGAAAAAGTCCCAGACATCCTGCTTCAACTACAAGCCGAGGTAAGCCGGGGAAAGGGACCTTGGTTAAGGTCTGAAGTGTCGGGGATGCGTGGGCCAGGGACCCCAGGGCCCTTGAACTTGTCCGAGGCGGTGATTCGTCATCCACCCGGAGTTACCTGCCAGCGGAGGAATGTGATACCTCCGACCTGGAGTCAGTCTCCGATCCAGGGGATGATGTGGCCATTGATGAGTTATTTGAGCGGAAGGGTCGGGATAAGGTACCCCTGTCCTCTTCCCGTAGGAAAAGGGACTCACCCATAGTCACTGGGGATGCTACACCCCGCCCGGGTGGAGGCCCCGGAGCCTGAGGAGGACTCTGTCCCGTTGTCTGCCCTTCCACCACTGGAGATGCCTGTACCTGTTGCTGAGGTAGCGAGAGTGTCATTGCGGGCTCCTATGTCTGGTCCGGAGGCAGTGAAAGTGCCTCGACACCCAGGTAACCATAATTTTACCAGGGACGGGAGATCGAGCAACCATGCCACCATTGTCCCGGTTACAGAGTTTGTTCAACCAGAAAGTTGCAAGCGCGTATGGATGGAAATACCCGTACCTGCCTAAAGAGTTGCTGTTTGAAGTGGAGGCCTATAGATATCGGTGGTACGCGGACTTTGTCTGGACGCATTTAAAGGTACCTCAGGCCCGTAGATATTATTCCTGTTCTGCCACAGCTACCAAGCAGTACAAAGAGTGTAAAGAGTCATCGATGCTCGGCAGACACATACATGCCGATAAAGTGATCATTTGTCGAAAAGATAAAGACAATGCAGAATATCACATTGACACTTTTGATAAAAACTGGAAACCATTGGTGTTGCCGCATCCACAGTACTATCTTTAAGAGACTGGACTCTTTTGTGTTTGCCTTTGTTTTATTCTGGAGTGTATTCTCCTGGAGCCCAAGAACTTTAGCCCTTGCAGATGGGGTTTTCTACTTGCTGGAAGAGCGGGAGTAGTAGTTTTTTTTCCCTCTCACAGCGCCTAAGAGACAGAGACTTTTGGGGTAGAATTAGCTCAGGGCCAGGGCCAAAGGAGAAGAAGAAGGAAGATTTACCCTCAAGAAAAAAAAAGTTTTAGGACAAGTGTCTTGACGGTGACGCTTCCACTAGGTGGCGGTGTTGCGTAACTTTTACATTGCATTTTAAGTGTGACTTACTTTTTAGAAGGCGAGGGTTTTTCCTTTGGGGAGAATTCTTTCACTTCTAGTGTATATAGGTTGGAATGTCAATTATTGGTTGTATGTTTTCTTTTCTTCCTCTGCAGGTGGACACCAAGCAAGTCACTGAGAATGGGGTGGGTTTAGCTATTGCAGAGGGAAGGGAAAAATGTAAATGGTAAATGTGTTTTATGTGACATTGAGAATGTAATGTACACATGTGTTTTCTCTGCTCTTCTTTCATTTCTGCATTTACCTCCCTTTCCCCATGTTCAAGTTCCGGCACAAACATTTTTTTTCTCTTTTCCAAATTGTTTTTGTAGATAGTTTCTGGAATAGGTCTATGTTGACTCAGGCTTGAGGGACATAGGTTTGCTCCAGACACTGGGGACCAGTGTCTATTTATTGGGGGGAGTATGTAGCGGGGTGCTAAATTTAGGGGAAGTGTTTGGGTGGCAGTTATGACCAAACACCCTAATTGATAGAGTTCTTGAAACCATTTTTGTCCGCAGGTGGAGTATTGGTGTACAGTTCCCTGTGGCCTGCAGGTGGCGCTGCCATGGTGGGCCAGGGTTGAACCGCTGATACAGTGCTGTGCCTTGTGTGTCCCCTCTCGGCAACCATACAGTGGGTGTGGTCTACCTGCTGGGCATACTAAGGCTAAGGCTAAGGTTGGGACTTTGAATGAGGCAATAGCTATATATACCTCCATTCCGGGTAGATTGAAAAAGATAACTAAAGGGTGGGACTTTAAATGAAGCATACTGTTAACTTGAAGGAACCAATCAATGTAAACATAGTTTATTGATGCAAAAGGGGCATACATACACATGTAAAATAGTAACATTTTATAATAGTAGGTCATAGTATGAGAGGCTGGACAGTGCATGGCAATACACAATTGTCTCCACATATACACATAATAACAGACCTTAGGCATGTAGACCAAAATTGCAGTGGTAACATATACACAAAGTAACAGTGTTGGATTGGTTCATTATAGTAGTAGAGTACAGATATTGAAATAAAAACTGTGATGTAGCATCATCATATCGAAGCTCAACGCGTTTCATGGTTTTAAACCACTCGTCAGGAGCAGATGCACAGTATGGGGGTATCTATAATGAGATAGAAATGCCACAATGATATAATAGTATAAAAAAGATATGAACTTGTAGAAACACAGAAGAAAGAGGGGGAACAAATAAGGTCCCAAGCACTCTCACCTGTCTGTATTGTATGGGTACAATTGTAAAATAATATCGAAGGTAGCAGGCAACTATAGAGGGCATCATCCCCGGGAGCTTAGACAATAGTGCCCATGGCACGACAGTCGCACCAGCAGCCAGTGGTAGGAATAGGAGACAGATGGCCAGTTGTCAGCTGGGGTAAGAATGTGGGGTAGTATAGTTCAATTTGTAAACGCATTCCCAGTGGTATCTGTGGAATTAAAGATGAATCATAAGCTAGTAGACCAGTTGGTGAACTGGAAAGAGATTCAGGTGAAGGGAGTGAGGTTATCAAGTGACTAGGCAGACAAAAGATAGAGTAACCATGAGTCAGGAAAGTATGCAGTGTAAACCAAGGAAGTATTGTAGATAGTAACAAGGTGAGACATAGATACCTGCAAGGGTATGTAGGAGAGATAATCCGAGGTGCAAACGTGTCAACCAAATAAGACAAACTAAAGTGATGGAGCTGGGCATGGAAGGTGTATATAGCAGCCGTGAACGAGGGGCAGCCGTCAACGCCACGCAGCGTCGTAGAGGGGCGGAGCCACCGCCTGAGCAGCAAGCCGCGCTCAGCGTTTGGCGCCAAAAACCTCCCTCGTAGTGGACGCAAGATGGACAATCATGTCAACGTCGGGAATGATGTCAGCCGATTGGCATGTGGCATGTGGGTGTGGTGTCGACACGCAATGAACGCCTAACCCGTCCACTCACATGGGGAGGGGAGGGGGAGGCGACGGAGTGTGTCACAGCTCCCAGGGATGATGAGGCAAAAGCCTAACCCCACTGCCAGAACTGGTCCCTATTAGGAAAAGGGAAAACATGTTGGCAGATGGTGGGTCACAGATAATGGTAAAAATGGTAGCTTCCATCCCCGAAAATTGTTGAAAAAACTAAGGCTAAGGTTGGGACTTTGAATGAGGCAATAGCTATATATACCTCCATCCTGGGTAGATTGAAAAAGATATCTTTCTTCTGTGTTTCTACAAGTTCATATCTTTTTTATACTATTATATCATTGTGGCATTTCTATCTCATTATAGATACCCCCATACTGTGCATCTGTTCCTGACGAGTGGTTTAAAACCACGAAACGCTTAGAGCTTCGATATGATGATACTACGTCACAGTTTTTATTTCAATATCTGTACACTACTACTATAATGAACCAATCCAACACTGTTACTTTGTGTATATGTTACCACTGCAATTTTGGTCTATATGCCTAAGGTCTGTTATTATGTGTATATGTGGAGACAATTGTGTATTACCATGCACTGTCCAGCCTCTCATACTATGACCTACTATTATAAAATGTTACTATTTTACATGTGTATGTATGCCCCTTTTGCATCAATAAACTATGTTTACATTGATTGGTTCCTTCAAGTTAACAGTATGCTTCATTTAAAGTCCCACCCTTTAGTTATCTTTTTCTACCTGCTGGGCATGCTGGGAGAGGATATAAAAGGGGCAGACGCCTGTTCGGGGTTCTCGTTCCTGTCCGCCCTGGGCACCTTTAGCCCAGGGGCAGGTCTGCGGTTCGTTGTCAAGGGTCCCAGGCACCTTTAGCCCTGGGACTGCAACAAAGGTCTGGGCCCAGCTCCTTCGGCTGGAGCCCACTGGGGATCGAGGAATCTCAGGGTGCCGCCTTGCGAGGGGACCCGTATCCTAGATGAGGAGGGGGGGGAAGAACCGTTCCGAAGGACTGGTGCAGAAGTCACAGTGAAGGAAGGGTCCTGGTAACTCTCTGGAGGGAGGGATGTCTTCTCCTTGAACAGAGATCAAGTTCACCAGGTCTGTGGCAGAGACCGAGTTCACCAGGTCTGTGGCAGAGACCAAGGGTAAAGTTTGAGCATCATTTCGGCTGCTAGTCCTAAGTTAGGGAGACTATCCAAATGGGCTGAGTCTGCTTGAGAATAGGAGCAGTGAATTGTGTAACATTTGTGCCTGGACCTCATCCACATCTTAAGCTGTCCTGTTCTCCCTCCAACCTTTTCTGTCAGAGACTGTGTTTTATAAGAAATAAACCTCTACGTTGGAGTGCAGCTGGTGTGGACATTCAAGTTACTGTGGGGATACAAGGATTTGTCTTTATTCAATATAGAGGTGAGAGACATTCTCTGGTTGTCTAACTGTGGAAGACCTATCAACAACACCGCTCAACCTCTTCACATAGGAGGGTACGGGCTTGTGGTGCGGTGTGCCTCTCTCTTTCTGCGAGGAGCCAAAGTTAATGCAGGTAAAGAAAGGAGTCTGTGCGCTACAATAGCGTGCACTTGCAGCTTGTCAATCATTTGCTACCCTTGGCTGTTGCCTTTGAGACCCAGGCAACTTTTAAAGGGGTTGTAAAGGTAAAAGTTTTTTCACCTTAATGCATTCTATGCATTAAGGTGAAAAAACATCCGACAATACCGGCTCCCCCTGGCCCTTCGTTTAGCTTACCTGACCCCTCGAAAGTCCCGCGCTCGCCCCTGACATCCTCTTCGCCGCTCAGCCTGGCCGTTGATTGGGTACAGTGGATGGATTGAAAGCAGCGCAGCCATTGGTTCGCGCTGTTGTCAATCACATCCAATGACGTGGCGTGCCGGGGGGCGGAATTGAGTGATACAATGAGCCGCAATAGCCGCTGGCTGTATCACTGGAGCACGCCCGCAATCACTCACCACCATGCGAGCGAGCTCGCATATAGGTGGTGAGTGATTGCGTGGAGGAGCCGAGACAGCCGCCGAGGGACCCCAGAAGACGTGGATCGGGGCCACTCTGTGCAAAACGAGCTGCACAGCGGAGGTAAGTATAACATGTTTGTTATTTAAAATATATATATATTTCTTTAGTGATCCTTTAACGCTATTGGCAATAAATAGTCCCATATTTACTGACCTTTTTTCTGCACAGACAAGCTCCTGGAGTTGTCTGTAGCAACCATTTAATATAGCGTTTTGTGTTTTCTTAGTTCAGGTTACAAAAGTGAAAACTAGCATTGCAGTTACTTAGTAATTGTATACTGGTCTTCACTTTTCCACTTGAACTAAGAAAGCATAAAAGCTGTAAACTGATTAATTGCTATGGCTAGCTCTGGGAGCTTGTCCTTACATCAAAAAACATTCCCTCTGTTTCTGTGAGTTGGGTAAGACTGCAAATAAAATAGACAGTTCATTTCCACACAGAATCTTTTGTGGTGGACTCTGGATCACTTCTCATCATGCCCCCTGGCCTTTTGATGTTGTGTACACATCCAGCCAGGAGTAAGTAATAAGTTCAGAGGTCAGTAGTAAGTAACGTGGAGTTCAGTGGTAAGTAGTACAGTAAGTAATGCAGAGTAACAAACTCCTATAATAAATGTGCAAAAGATCAATCAATGCTAATTATTATGATAACATTATTTGTTTTAGCATACATCAAAGCACCTGGTCCTCACTGAACCTCCCCAATGTCAGTATCCCCCAAAGTCAGCTCCCCTGTATTTATAGCCATCAAAGGGGAAGTGGCATGCCTACAGGGGAAGACAGATCTTTTAAAGCAGTAGTACACCACAACATTTTACAAAGACAAAATAACATGTAAACCCATACATCAATTAGGCATCTGCCCACACACAGGCCAGAATGAGCAGGGCCCCTACATTGTGCTGACACTGCCACACAAGCCACCATCTTCATCCATCTGAAAGCCTGCAACTGCTTCTATATTCTGCACCACATAATCTGTGTTGCCAACTGTCTGTAAATTTATGGACAGTTTGTAAAAAAAAAACAGTCAATTTTTCTCCTGTTCATAAATGTCCATAGACTGGAGAAAAGTGCCCTTAAAAATATCTTCTTTTTGTGGGCTCTTAACATGCGCAGTTCCAGAGCCAGCCAAATGAGGAACTGCCAAGCTCGTCTTCAGATTGGGCAGTGGGGCGAGTCTGAGTGCATGCCTGCATGGTGAAAACATGGCAGACATTGGGCATGGCTTTTATTCACAGGCCTCACTGCCTGATCCAAGGCTGAGCCTGGCAGTTCACCGTTTGGTTGGCTCTGGAACTGCACATGTGCAGTTCAGGAAGGACTGATGTAAGTTTGTTCTCTGGGGGCACTGATGTCTGTAGGGACTGATGTAAGGGGACACTGAGGTAAGTCACATGCCTGATAAAGAGGTCCTGCGGGGCTCCGAAATGTTGCACTACACTGTTCTGTGATGTGATCTTTCTTGAATAAAAAAACTGTCTGGACGAAATTGATGATTCTTGGTGTGCTGGCAAATATCTACATATCACATAGGTTCCAGTATTCAGCTGATGGTCGCTACAGCACCCAGTAGCCTAAAGAGATAATTCCAGGAATGTGTGCAATGGGAATATGGACTGTGGACTCTGATATAAGGTAGGACTCTTGGGGTACTGATGTGAGGTGAAACTCTGGGGGGCACTGATGTGAGGTAAAACTCTGGGGGGGGGCACTGATGTAAGGTTGGACTCTGGGGGGACTGGTGTAATTTGGCACTCTGGGAAGACTGATGTAAGGGGGCACTGATGTGAGTTGACACTCTGGAGGCACTGATGTGAGTTGACACTCTGGGGGCACTGATGTGAAGTGACACTCTAGGACAGGGGTCTCAAACTGACGGCCCCCCAGCTGTTGCAAAACTACAAATCCCATCATGCCTCTGCCTGTAGGAGTCATGCTTGTAACTGTCAGCCTTGCAATGCCTCATGGGACTTGTAGTTTCACAACAGCTGGAGGGCCGCCAGTTTGAGACCCCTGCTCTAGGAGGACTGATGTAAGGTGACACTCTGGGGATACTTATGTATTTTGACATTCTGGGGACACCGATTCAAGGTGACACTAATATAAGGTGACACTCTGGGGGCACTAATGTAAGGTCCAAGGCCCTTTGCACTTGGCAAATAGCAATTGTAACTGTGAAAGTTTCAGAGCCTCAAGATCTTTGCTTTTTGGATTTTGAGAGATGGGGAGCCCGATTGTGGGGGTACTGAGTCGGGCAGGTACCTGGAGGGTTTTCTTCATGCACTTAGTTTCTTGGTGAATGCATAAATGGACTGAACATTTACTCTTTCAAGAGGAAAATGTGTTTAGTCCTGCCCTGGGTGACTACATCCAGAGGGTAACCGTGGGCATGAGCACCCTGTTGCCGCTTAGGTACACAATCCTTCCACTACTTACAAAAAGCGATTACAGAGCACACTGATCACGGGGAGGATGTCATATGGTGGCCTCCCTGCAAAGTAAGCCCGCGCTGTAGCCGTCTTTCGGCTATAGCGTGTGTGGGAAGTGGTTACGATCCCCATCTATTCTACTGCTGGAGCTACAGGGATATAAATGCAACTGAGGAACAGCTTGCATTATTTTATTGACCTGCAATGACTGCTGATGGGGACACTGCCAGGATGTTTGTTTCCTGGGGACAGACCTCTGAAAAAAGGGACCATCTCCAAAAAACAGGAAAGAATGGTGACCTTACTATACATACATACATACATACACAACCCCCCACCCCACCCTGATAGCCTCTGGTAATATGCACCAAAAGATGACACAAGAATACTGTAAGTTTGCAAAAAAACTAAAAATATAGAAATGGTTGTAATCATTTGTACTTTCAGTGTGACATGCCAGACAGCGAGAAACATTTAAACTGTGACACACTGTGAAGACCTGCAGAACAGAGGAAAATGTAGATAACACATATAGAGGGATCTTGTTAGACACAAGCAATGGTTATTGCTGAATGTTCTTCTTGTTGCCATATAGCATTTATTATGTTTTGTTATATTATACTATGGTTAAATATGTTACATCAGTAGTATTGCTATATTTTATTATAGGTGTCAATCTGTTACTAAGGGAACATAGCTGTATACAGTGGGGGTTGTACAGTAAATATAACAGTAAGCGCCTAGTGCTTTGCCATATTGTTTGCTACATTTACTTTTGTACTCCTATGACCCAGAATCACCTACCGCCTCTCTGTTTAAGAGCTACATATTACTACTGAGTCCTGTAGTGATGTAGTGATCAGAACCACAGCATGTGGTGGTGGATACAAGCATCTGACTCTTCTGGAAGTGTTTAAGGCCCAGTTCACATCTGAGCCATGTTTCTGCTCCTGTTACCACAAATGTGAGACAAATGTGCTAATATGCACTACATGCTTGTGGAACCATTATCTCCTAATGGCACCCCAAACGTGGGTAGCAGTCATGCACCTTGCCACATGTTTTCCACCCACAAAACGCACAAAAACATGTGTCACAAAACGCACTTGGCTCAGTGCCAGAATCTGGTACATGAGCCTCTTTGGTGTGATTTTGGAAAGGAGGGAAGCCCATTGAAATGAATGCCGCTGCTCCAAAAACGTGCAAAAAAAAAACGTGCAAAAAAAACATGACGCAGGAGTGATGCACACATGTGAACTGGGCCTAATACTAAAGAGTCTGAAAGAGGCTGCAGTGCCTGAATGGAGAGTAGGTAAGAGATATGGGCCACCAGAAAGGTACATGGAGCTGTGTTTATGACATCAGTTGGAAACCCTTCTAAAATTAATTCAGAGTTCATTGACAGATGCATTAGACCTTCATATGACCTCCTCTTGAACTACACTTGTGAATATCCATAGCCTTGTACGGAGCTGCAAACCCTGTCTGATACAAACAAATGGCTATATCCACAGGCCCTAAAATTAAATCCATAATAAACCCAAAAGCAAAAATGTATTATATTGCAGCTTACCACTTCTTAGATATGATGTTCTTTTTTTTTGTCTTTCGTTCTTCAATTTTCATCTTGTGATCCAGCCAGCGAGTCTGTTGTTTTTCAAAAGAACAAGCTCTCCATCAGTTACAAATATGAGACAAACCATTTAACACTGGCAGGGGTGCTTACAATGATCAGCTGTTATTTATCCATGTAAAACCTTTATCCCAAAAGGAAAACAAGCTGTTTGCTTTAACTGGTTATAAAGTATTAGCTGGAGTTTGGCTTCAGTTTATTAGTGTATCTAAATCTGCTAGTACATACAGACTGACAAAGGTGCTCTTCGTCCTCCTACATACAGGAGCACTCTAATACAGGGGGTGTGTCACTGGCAGGATCACCAGGTCAAAATGGAGCCTTAAAAAAAAAGAAAACAGATGCAGCCACCACATTTAATGACTGGCAATATATTACATCTTTTGTTTTGGGATTAATACAGCTTTAATGAAAATAATATCTAGACATGCTTTAATATAGGCAAATTTGTAACAATTTTTTTTTCTGCAAAAACCTTATATAGGTTAGAACTGAGTATAGCTCATGGCCATATAAAGCAATTTAAGCAAGTCAAAAAATATCACACTGTGTGAGTTTATGTTACATGGGTGTCTTGATGTGGCACGCTCATTAATTGAAACTCTGCTTGTTGCAGACCATAAAAATATTATAGCTTCCTTCTGGAATGACATGCCATTTTATTCACATGATACAATACAAATATTCAGAATAATAGCTGTTTTGAAGTATTGTCACTTAAGGCTTCACTGTGTTTGTTGAAGGTCATAAATACTCTGTTAAAACCAAGGCTGAATGGTGAGCACCAGTCTTTCTGTTCTGTTCAATTCTTTTCCCCATTCTATTGTTACCATTTTATCAAAAGGGAACAATGTACCAGTGTGAGAGAATAGACTTGCTTTTTTTTTCCAAATCAGCAGTAAACAAAGAATTCTGTATGTGCAGGTTAGCATGTATATGTAAATATGAGTGAAAGCATGAAAACCTTCTTTTTCTGCATAATTAATTTCACTTAAATGTGATCAGAATAATAATTTTCATTCGTTTTCTGAACAAATTTATTAGGAACAGTAAAAGCAAATATAATGTATGAATGTGCCTGCTAAGTGCATATATTGAAGCATGACCATTTTGCTTGTTCTGTGTATGGATGCTTTATAGAATTTTTTTGTCATTTGCAGAATTTAATATAATAGTCTGTTTATTAGAGAGCTCTGCTGCAGAATTCTAGCTTATCTATTCCTTTTGTAGGGATTAAAAGCTTCACTAATTTAAAAAGCTAACTGTGTGGTACCTTACACAGCTCATTCCCTATCGCAGTAATTATTATCAATGTTAATGTGGAATTTGTATATACTTTGTATATGTATATTTAGTAATATAGCCCCTCCACCACTGCTCGCAATGTCATTTTTGCCTGCACTAGCATTTCTCTCTTTCTCATTTTTTCACAAGTCCCTTTTAACTAGTCAGCATAGTGACTTTGATATGATATTTTCAATATTGCTACTTTGCACCATATAGTTCTTCAGGGGAATTTACCTGAAGTAGGCTATATGTTTTAAGGCCTGGTCATTTTTGGACTGCACCCCAGTGCACCTTCTTAATGCACTTGCGTTGCAGTGCAGCACAAACATGTGCTAATGGCAACAGAATAAAGGAAGCTTTAGACCAGTGGTTCTCAAACTGGGGGTCGAATGATGATTTGCCAGGGGTCACCGAATCCTGGGCTGTTCCTGAAGCCTGCACCGCTCTCCTAGCCTTTTCTTTTTCGTACATCACGGGACACAGAGCGACTTAGTCATTACTAATGGGTTATATAGTTTACCTTCAGGTGCTGGCACTGGCAACTTCCAAACCGGAAGTACCCTCCCCTATATAAGCCCCTCCCATCCGGGAGCACCTCAGTTTTTTTGCCAGTGTCTAAGGTGTCGGCCAAAGAGTAACATGTGTTTTCACTGGGCTTGCGTACAGGTTCTTTTGGGCCTTAGTAAGCTGTTCCGGATCCCACCAAAAAAGCTTCATAGCTAAACGGTCGGTACCCGGGCCTTGCAGCAGAAGAGCAAGGTTTTGCCTGTAATGCCTCTCTTAGGAGGGCTGGACCCTGGGATCCAGAGCTCTGGTCATACCCACGACCAAGATGTTGTCTGTGCAGGGTGCTATACAGGTCCAGGGGAGTGGAATCCTTGGGAACCCGGTCCCTGAAGGTTTAATTACAATGCCTGCCGTGATAGGTGAAGTTTGGGCTTCTGTGGACCAAACAGAGTCCTGCGGCGGGGAACAGGTAAGTGGGGGCCCCCAGGAACTTGGTTCTATTGGGGGACCCCCAAGCCTAATTTGTCTTTCTGTCTGTTAACTCCTCCTATGTTACCTCCTCCTATGAAAAAAAAGGGGCGGGGCGGGTGGATGACGCTCGATGCGCGCCACGGCGCTTCTGCGCATGTGCAGGCGTCCCAGCTTGTATAAAGACACAGTACAAGTGTCAGCTGGATGCAAACAGAGCTAGCAACAAACAGTGGCACACAGAGGCGGTTGATGCAGGCATCCCCATAGAAAGGCACTTTAGTGGACACCAGCTGGTATATAGCAGCAACTGTGTTAGACTATTACCAGCAAAATTGGTGTATGACGACGGGAATACCTCAGCTTTGTGCTTATAGGATATGTCGTCCAGACGCTCTGGAAATAGATCTTCCAAGAAGCGAAAGGGGTCTCCGTCGGGCTCTGAGGATTTTGGGCATGCTGTACTGCGCCAATCTCCCCTGAAATTTCAGAGGTCAGTAGCCGTAGAAACCCCGCAGGAGTACCTGGTACTGCGGCTGTCCCCAGTCCACCTGCTCCTGTATATATAACAGAGGAGGTTTTATCCTCAACTCTGGGAGGATTGGAAGAGAGATTAACAGCATTGATCGCTGCTTCCCTGTCACAGGAAAAGCGCGTCCGATCTCCGTCTCCTCCTGCAGAGTGCCTGTTAGTGGAGGAACAGTCCCAGAGATCGACCTACCTGAAGGGGATCAGGTGAGGTTGATAAAGTTATAGAGGAATCAACAGTGGAAAAACCTTTCTCAGCATCTCAGGCTGAAAGATTATGGGTTCAGTCTCTGACTAACATGGTCCGAGCAGCATTTTAAATGCCTCTGGCGGAACCATCAACCACTACTGTCTCCTCGCTGGGGTCGCTGAAAGCTCCCCAGACTGTCTGTTCCTTCCCAATCCACCCTTTATTGGAAGGGTTTATTTACCAGGATTGGGAGCATCCTGTAAAATATTTACTCCCCCCAAGAGATTTCCAGTGATCTATCCCATGGAGGATAAGTTCATAAAAAAAAAAAAATGGAGGGTCCCTACAGTGGACACAGCCATCTCTTGTGTAAATAAATCACTGACATGTCCAGTAGATAATGTTCCAATGTTCAAGGACCCAATAGATAAAAAATTGGAGTCTTTACTAAAATCTGCTTTCTCTACAGCAAGCATGGTGACACAACCTGCAGTAGCAGCGATTGGAGTCTGCCAAGCAATGAAAGATCAGTTGAAACAAGTCTTAAGGGACTTACCAGATCAGCAGGCTCTTGCCCTAGCTGACCTACCTAGAGCCTTGTGGGATGCCATAAAGGATACAATCCAACAGGCATCCCGCTTTACGCTGTCTGTAGACATATGCGTAGGCTTCTATGGCTCAAAAACTGGTCTGCTGAAGCTCCCTGTAAGAAATTGCTGATTAGCTTCCCATTTCATGGAGAACGCTTATCTGGAGATGATCTGTACAAATATATCCAGAAAACTTCTGCCGGTAAAAGTACACTCTTGCCGGTTAAGAACAAGGGTAGAAGTCCTTCTTTTAAGAGGCCTACTTCTCCAGTCCCTGGCACATCGGCTGTGAAACAGTTCCGACGGCCTCCGCGGTCAAATCCAGGGGGCAGAAATCAGGGACAATCACAGGGTAACAAGAAACCCTGGGTCAAGAGAGGTACAAAACCTCCCCCCAAGTCATGAAGGGTTGCCCCCACTCAATCGGGTGAGGGGAAGACTTCAGTTGTTCACAGAGACCTGGCGGGACACCATCAGAGATGGGTGATCTCCGCAGTAAGTCTGGGATACAGGCTGGAGTTAAAAGACATTCCTCCTGCCCATTTTATAAGGTCAAACGTGCCAAGCGATCCCCAGAAGAGTGGATCCCTCCTTCTGGCACTAGAGCAACTATTGCCCCAAGGGTAATCATGAAGGTTCCCTTGGAAGAAAACGGGTTCGGGTTTTACTCGAACCTTGTCACAGTCCCCAAACCAAATGGGGACATGAGGCCCATATTAAATATAAAAGGGCTAAACAAGTTCCTACATATCAGGACTTTTTCGGATGGAGTCGATCCGATCGGTGGCCACCGCCCTACAAGGGCAGGAATGGTTAGCCTCGATCGACATAAGGGATGCTTATTTGCATATTCCCATCTGTCCGGCCCACCAGAAATTTCTACGCTTTGCAGTAGAAGGGCGCCATTTTCAGTTCAGAGCCTTACCTTTCGGTCTGGCCACAGCACCACGAGTGTTCACAAAAATTCTGGCCCTACGATTGGCCAAACTAGGAACACAAGGTGTAACGATAATGGCATATCTAGACGACTTGTTGCTGATAGACCACTCAGTGAAAAAAACTAGAAGTGGTCGTTCACAAGATAATCAAGTATCTGGAATCTCACGGTTGCATTATCAACCGAGACAAGTCAGCCCTAAAACCAGTCAAAAGCCTGGAATACTTGGGGGCTAAGACTGGATTCAAATCAGAGAAAGATTTTCTTACCTCCAGAGAAGGTGTCGTCTTTGAAAGATTTGACCCACTTAGTGGGTACAAAAAAGAAAAACCATCCATACGCCTGTGTATAAGGCTGCTGGGAAAAATGGTGGCTTCATTCGAAGCAGTACCCTACGGTCAATTCCATTCAAGGAACTTGCAGAGGGCCATACTGTCAGCCTGGAACAAAAAAGTTCAGGCTTTAGACTTACCAATGTCCCTGTCCCCTTCCGTTCGCAAGAGCCTCCATTGGTGGTTGGTGCCAGAATCTGGAAAAAGGGAAACCCTTCAGTCTGGTTTCTTGGAAGGTGGTCACTACAGATGCCAGCCTCATAGGCTGGGGGGGGCAGTACTGGAGCAATGGTCTCTCCAGGGCAAGTGGTCAGAAGCAGAGAAGGCCCTGCCCACCAATCTCTTAGAGATACGAGCAGCCCGGTATGCCCTAGTAGCATGGACATCCAAACTCCAAGGGTCACCTGTCAGAATTCAATCAGACAATGCCACAGCAGTGGCATATATCAATCACCAGGGTGGCACCAGGAGTCGTGCAGCCCAGAGGGAAGCGAATTGCATCCTGGAATGGGCAGAAAGGTATGTCACAGCCATATCCGCGGTTTTCATCCCAGGAGTGGAAAATTGGAGAGCGTACTTTTTAAGTCGCCAGCAATTATGCCCGGGGAATGGTCTCTTCACCCCGAGGTTTTCCAGGCAATATGCCAGCGGTGGGGAACACCGGATGTAGATCTGCTAGCATCCAGATTCAACGCAAAGGTGGACAGATTTGTGTCTCGCACAAAGGATCCCCTAGCTTGCGGTTCGGATGCCCTAGTGTTCCCTTGGGATCAGTTCAAGCTGATATATGCATTCCCACCGCGATTAATCCGCAGAATCAGGGTAGAAAAGAAACCAGTGATTCTGGTGGCTCCAGCGTGGCCCCGAAGGGCATGGTACGCGGAGATTGTAAAAATGTCAGTGGGAAGTCCTTGGACCCTCCCACATCGTCCGGACCTGCTTTCGCAAGGACCGATATACTACCCTTCCTTACCAGCCCTAGGTTTGCCGGCCTGGCTATTGAAGCCCACATTCTAAAAAAGAGAGGGCTCTCTAATCCTGTGGTATCTACCATGATCAATGCCAGGAAGCCGGTATCCAGGCAGATCTATTATAGGATCTAGAAGGCGTACATCACGTGGTGTGAGGCCAGGAAATGGCATCCACGTAAGTACGTAATAGGTAGGATTCTGGACTTCCTACAGTGGGCTGTACATAGGAAGCTTGCCTTGAGTACTATCAAGGGTCAGACGGCCTTGTCAATATTTTTTTCAAAGGCCCTTGGCTTTGCATTCATTAGTCAAAGCTTTCATACAAGGAGTGATGCGTATTAGCCCTCCGGTTAGTATTCCCATATGTCCATGGGACTTAAACCTGGTTCTGTCGGTTCTACAGAAACAACCATTTGAATCATTGCAGCACATTTCCTTGGTTCTTTTCACCAGGAAATTGATTTTCTTAGTAGCCATTTGTTCGGCTAAAAGAGTATCGGAATTAGCCGCCTTGTCCTGTAAGGAGCCATATCTGGTTATCCATAAGGACAGAGTAGTATTACGTCCTCATCCAGCCTTCTTCCTAAGGTGGTATCGAGGTTCCATTTGAACCAAGATGTGGTTCTTCCTTCCTTTTTCCCCAAACCTAGTTCGGTAGAGGAAAAGTTATTGCATTCTTTGGATGTAGTAAGAGCAGTTAAAGCTTATCTTAAAGCCACTGCTCAGATTCGTAGAACGGATACTTTGTTTGTTCTGCCGGAAGGCCCCAGAAAGGGTCAGGCAGCATCAAAAATCTACTTTAGCCAAGTGGATTCGACAGGTCATAATACAAGCCTATGGCTTGAAAAGGAGACCGCCTCCGTTCAAAGTTAGGGCGCACTCCACAAGAGCAGTTGGAACTTCATGGGCAGTGCATCACCAAGCCTCCCTGGCTCAAGTCTGTAAGGCCACAACATGGTCCTTAGTACACACGTTTACTAGATTCTACCAGGTAGACGTCAGAAGTCAGGAGGATGTCGCCTTTGGGCGCAGTGTGTTGCAGGCCGCAAAAGAGCCTCATGCCTGATGGCGCCCAGCTTATGTATAGTGTATCCCTCCCCTCATTGGGCATTGCTTTGGGACGTCCCATTAGTAATGACTAAGTCGCTCTGTGTCCCGTGATGTACGAAAAAGAAAAAGGGATTTTTATAACAGCTTACCTGTAAAATCCTTTTCTTGGAGTACATCACGGGACACAGAGCTCCCACCCCTCTTTTTGGGACACTTATTGCTTTGCTACAAAACTGAGGTGCTCCCGGATGGGAGGGGCTTATATAGGGGAGGGTACTTCCGGTTTGGAAGTTGCCAGTGCCAGCACCTGAAGGTAAACTATATAACCCATTAGTAATGACTAAGTCGCTCTGTGTCCCGTGATGTACTCCAAGAAAAGAATTTTACAGGTAAGCTGTTATAAAAATCCCTTTTTTGCGGCCACCCAGCTGGGCTGTCCCTGGAGCCTGTGGCCGCCCAGCTGAACTGTTCCTAGAGCTGACCACTCAGCCTCTTCGCAGCCGCCCATTCAGTTCACGGCATGGCTGAGGGGCAGAGACTAGAAGTAAGCTAACTGGTGAGGAATGTGAAGTGGGAGGGGCTGGAGGAGACTCTATCTCCTGATTTCGGCATTGGTGTCACTGCTACGAGACACCACAAAGTAGGAGACATAGTGAGTAACACTACCTGTGATTATAGTTGCCATTAAAAGTCCCCACTACAGTTCTCAGATCAGCAGATGACCTTGATCAAGAGCACCCAAGTTGGCTGATCAGAACTCCCCCCAGCACTGCCACTGATCCCATTCCTCCCACCAGCACTACCACTAATACTATTCCCCCTATTCCCCGCCAAGGTGTAAGAGAAGGAATAAAAATAGAGAATACATGGAAGGGAGAGGAAAAGAAAAAGGGAGAGAAAGAATAAGAGAAAGAACAAGAAAGAAGGCTAGAGAGAGGGCTGGGGAAAAAACAAGAAATTAGGATAGAGAGAGATAAAACGAAAAGAAAGGAGAACAAAAGAGAAAAAGTGGTACATTCTAAAATGTACCATATGGGGTTTTAATACTGTGTGAGTGGAAGGGACTCAGGGAGCGCTAAATGTCCGTGGGTTGGGGGCGCAAATTACTTTTCTTGCCTTGGGTGCTGACAACACACGCTGCGAAAATAATGTTACTGTTAGGGGTCCCCACAACTTGGGAAATTTTATCAAGGGGTCCCGACACTAGAAAGGTTGACAACCAGTGCTTTAGACAAAGAGCCCAATAAGTGTGTGTGTATACAGTGTGTGTATATGTATACTGTATATATATATATATATATATATATATATATATATATATATATATATATATATGCTTGTGCTCATACGTTTACATACCCTGGCAGAATTTATGATTTCTTGGCCATTTTTCAGAGAATATGACTGATAACACAAAAACTTTTCTTTCACTCATGGTTAGTGTTTGGCTGAAGCCATTTATTATCAATCAACTGTGTTTACTCTTTTTAAATCATAATGGCAACAGAAACTACCCAAATGACCCTGGTCAAAAGTTTACATACCCCAGTTCTTAATACCGTGTAGTGCCCCCTTTAACATCAATGACAGTCTTCTGTGGTATTTGTGGATGAGGCTCTTTATCTTCTCAGATGGTAAAGCTGCCCATTCCTCTTGACAAAAAAACCTCCAGTTCCTGTAAATTCTTGGGTTGTCTTGCATGAACTGCACATTGGAGATCTCTCCAGAGTGGCTCAATGATGTTGAGGTCAGGAGACTGAGATGGCCACTCCAGAACCATTACTTTATTCTGCTGTAGCCAATGACAGGTCGACTTGGCTTTGTGTTTTGGATCATTGTCATGTTGGAATGTCCAAGTACGTCCCATGCGCAGCTTCCTGGCTGATGAATACAAATGTTCCTCCAGTATTTTTTGATAACATACTGCATTCATCTTACCATTAATTTTGACCGAATTTCCTGTGTGCCTTTGTAGCTCACACACCCCCAAAACATCAGCGATCCACCTCCGTGTTTCACAGTAGGAATGGTGTACCTTTCATTATAGGCCTTGTTGACTCCTCTCCAAATGTAGCGTTTATGGTTGTGACCAAAAAGCTCAATTTTGGTCTCATCACTCCAAATGACTTTGTGCCAGAAGGTTTGAGGCTTGTCTCCGTGCTGTTTGGCGTATTATAAGCGGGATACTTTGTGGCATTTGCGTAGTAATGGCTTTCTTCTGGAAACTCGACCGTGCAGCCCATCTTTCTTTAAGTGATAATAAACGGCTTCAGCCAAACACTAACTATGAGTGAAAGAAATGTTTTTGTGTTATTCATATTCTCTGAAAAATGGCCAAGAAATCATAAATTCTGCCAGGGTATGTAAACTTATGAGCACAAATGTATCTGTGTGTGTGTGTATATATATATATATATATATATATATATATATATATATATACACACTATATTATCAAGAGTATTGGGACACCTGCCATTACAAGCACATGAACTTTAATGGCACCCCAGTCTTAGTCCATAGGGTTCAATATTGTGTATGCTGACCCTTTGCAGCTATAACAGCATCAACTCTTCTGGAAAGGCTGTCCACAAGGTTTAGGAGTGTGTGTCTATGGGAATGTTTGACCATACTTCCAGAAGCGCATTTGTGTGGTCAGGCACTGATGTGGATAAGAATGCCTAGCTCGCAGTCTCCACTCTAATTCATCCCAAAGGTGTTCTATCGGGTTGAGGTCAGGACTCTGTGCAGGCCAGTCAAGTTTCTCCACCCCGAAATCACTCATCCATGTCTTTATGGACCTTGCTTTGTGCACTGATGCACAGACATATTGGAACTGAAAAGGGCCATCCTCAAACTGTTTCCACAAAGTTGGGAGCATAAAATTGTCCAAAATGTCTTGGTACTCTTACGACTCAAGAGTTACCTTCCCTGGAACTAAGGGGCCAAGCCCAACCCCTGAAAAACAGCCCCATGCCATAATCCCCACCCCACCAAATGATTTGGACCAGTGCACAAAGAAAGGTCCATAAAGACATGGATGAGCGAGTTTGGGGGGGGGGGGACCTTGTCTGGCCTGCAAAGAGACCTGACCTCAACCAGATAGAACACCTTTGGGGCAAGCCAGGCCTTCTTGTCCACATCAGTGCCTGACCTCACAAATGCGCTTCTAAAAGAATGGTCAAACATTTTCATAGACACACGCCTAAAGCTTGTGGACAGCCTTCCCAGAAAAGCTGAAGCTGCAAAGGGTGGGTCAACTCAATATTAAACCCTACAGACTAAGACAGGGATGCCATTAAAGTTCCTGTGCGTGTAAAGGCATGTGTCCTAATACTTTTATATATATATATAATATAGTGTACAGGTATATATACTGTATATATGTAAGTATGCTTTTTTTTTACCTGGTAAACATTGTTTGTCCATTTAGTCCTGAGATTAACACCGCCTCATCACACAGCACAGCCAGGTGGATAACACCCCTTACAGTGATGGAATAAAGTGGCATCCTCTCTCCACCCCCTCTCTCCTCCTAACATCATAATTCTTGCAAATACATCCACATGTGGCACACTCCCCTACTCTAAGGACCGCTATATAGGGGATTACAAGAGACTAATACCAAGTCAAATTTAGGTACTTGCACTGCTTACAATTAGAACTGTTCAAATCTGCCCATTCCATTGTTGAGTATTACCACACACACACACATTAATGAATAGCATTTTGTGCATTAATGTGCTTGGTCAATTAATTTTAAATGGGTTTCCAATGTACAGCAATAGAACAATAATTGGACGTGCACATTTTATTTTAACATAGCATACTGCAGTGCATTGTATGTGTATGTGTGCTGCACTACATAACTGAATATAACAAAACAGAACAAAATCAAGCTGCAAACCAGTACTATGTGCCAGCTATATAAAAGGAAGGACAGTTGCAGGGCAAAGTAATAACAAAGCTGGACAAGACTGTAAACTATCAGATCAGAACAGAATTTGAAGATAAGATTAACAAAGTAACAAGGTACCAGGTAAAATGCTAAGATTGAGAAGGTCAGGATATAAACAGCCTCCAGCTTGGTTTAGATTGATGATTGAGGGGTGCATAAGTCCCAAAAGATGTTCTCTGGTGGCTGCAAGAATCACATGCTTCTAACCTCTGGAGCTCAGTGTCTCCAGCAGGTGAAATGGGGTAAGGTCCCATTAGATCTGAGAATTCCGGTGGGTCATGGAGCAATTACCTGCAAGCTACCATGTGGATAGGGGCCATGAATAGCTGTGGTGGCTGTCAACGACTCATTGTTTTTAACGTGCTTCCCACCTGCAGCTAATCAAAGGGAACCCTTACTGGGTCACCCACATCTAAGCGCAAACAGCCCTATTTGAAACTGTGAATGGGGCCTAAAAATGAGTTTGTTACAATTTTCATATTCTGCTTATCTATTGTTATCTCACTGTCCAATGCTTGCATTTGTCTAGGGTCCAGTTAAAAGGCAGTTTTACTTACCATATCCCTCATGCCTGCCTTTCTCCTCTCCATGCAACTGGTCAACCAAAGCTGCTTCCCGTAATGGATTGTAAGTGAGAATACCAAAGCTTCACCCACAACCTGGGGCATTAAAGATAAGAGAAGTACTCCAGCTGCTGTGGGAGCATGGGATAAGGAAAGTGAAACTGCTCTTTTATTTACCCTAGACTAGACATAAACAAGGATTTACCCTTTTCAGTGCTGGGGGAGTCCCAATGCAAGGGTAGTTTTTACATTGCCCTAGAGTTCAGCTTTAAAGTTATAGCTTTGTGTAAGAAAAGAAACACCGAAAAGTCCACATTACCAACCACTGTAAATCCGGACTTGTTGAACACATTTACATTATTTCAAGAAAAACAAACCATGTGCCATATAGTACCTATCTGAGGTCAGTCACGTCTCAGAAAAGTTTGAAGACATTGGATCAGCATGACAGTCAGACAACTAGCATTTTCAGAAAAAGGTCATCAGCAAAAGCAGACTCCATATTCTCCTGCAGGTTTTCTTTAAAATTTTTGTTACTAGTGTAGCGCCCTACCCCTGTTGGGTAGATGCTATATGTTAAATTTAGTTTTCTGAGCTGTAGTTCAACTCAGAAAGAATTATGTAAATTACTGGCTCTGTTTCAGTCTAGCTGGGCTGCGCGTTTTCCACCTGACAGTAGGTGTCACTGTCACCACGGGTCAGGGTTGGAAATGCAGCAGGCTAGGTGTATTGGGTATTCCTTTCCCAGAAATGGCTCAGGGGGCGTGGTCAACCCACTGTGCATTCTGGGAGGGGGTACTTAAGAGGCAGAGACCGCTCCTTCAGGGTTCATTGCCAGGGGTCGTTGCCGGATCCTGACCTGAGGGCCCTCCTGGCCTCAGGGATGTGCGAGCCATTTTCGGCCTCGGGGCCTGCTGGACCAAGGCTCTGCAACTGAGAAGTAGGCCCAGGAGTTGCCGGGGCCTACTAGTCCAGGGATGGTCCTACGCGGTCTTGCCTGCGGGAAGAAGCGGCACAATTTGGGACTCAATTGAAGGACGCTTCCTGGCCAGTTTGCCTCACGGTGCTGCCGGAAGGCTGAAAGATTCTGGCATCGTGAGCTGTGTACTTCTGAAGGAACTTTTACAAAGTGTCAGCGTGGTTACACGATCTTGTGGCGGAAGGTTGTAGAACGATGCGACGGCACTCATCAAGTCTGTGGCAGAGACTTTGAGCGAGCTTCGCAGCGGTTGCTAGGCCAGTGAGAGTTAGGCCTATTCAGTGGTTGCTGAATCCAGCGTGGAACTGTTTGTCCTCTGGATCTGAGATTGTGCCCGTGATCCGCAAGGTAAAGTATCTGAAACTCCCCTATTCCTCTATCCCTCTGTTGGAACTGGTAAAATAAAGCCTGGAAGAACACGTATCCAAGTTTGGTGTAAACATTTATGAAACCTTTTCAAGGAGGGTCCCTGACACGAGTGCGGTAAACAGAAAAGGTAACGGTAGGCCCAAAACTTTAAACCAGCAGCTCCTACGGGGGTAGTGCTACACTAGTCTGGGAAGAATAGAATTGAGGAATAAACCCTGCTGGATTCAATATAATTTGAAAGAATACCGTATGTTAGATTTCCCTTAAAAGCCAACCCCAGTAAATTACCTTGTTGTTTAATGCCTGATTCAGTCTGATGCCTCCTTCGTATTTACCAGCAGATGCATCTTGCTGTCTCAGGCTTGTTAAAATTGTGACAAATACTTCAGTGACCAGCTGCTATTATTAAGTCAAAAGAGTGTCATAAAGAGGGTCAGCTCTCTGGCATATTAGTCGTCTTCTCTTTGCTCTGCCTGTGGAGCCTTCATGTTGGCGATATTGTACCTCACACTCCAGGACACATCTGATAATTACACATACGGCATTCTAGTTATCAGGTCTTTTCCTTCTCTTATTTTCACATTTCTATATGATGTGACTCAGAAAACCCTCTAATAAGCTTCCTATCGAGATGCTAGACAGCAGGCAAGATTGCTTTCTGCTTCAGATGCTTCATTGCTAGAGGGACAAGTCACTCATTACACTATGATTTCCACCTGGCTTCAGATCAGCCAGACCAGTTCAGGCAGTCAAGTTTTTTTTCTGCACTCTTTAAAAAACCTGAGCGAACACAATTTTTCTCCTTTAATGTGTGTGTGATAGCTTCAGGGACAGCTTTAGCTTGTTTGGACATTTAAATATCCAATGCCAATTAAAAATGTTGGAGTGACTGGACCTAGTGACCTGGAACCAAATGGCATGTGAACAGTACAGTGTCAGTGCTAAGAGGATTTAGCAGTACTGTCCTTGTTACATTTCCTCTAATGCATAGTTGAGAATAAAGCAGCAAATACGGGCCTAGATTACATGTCAGAAAAGGATTTGAACTCCTGTTTTTCACAAAATACAACAATAAAAGAAGCCTTTTGCCTTTTATTAGGTGATATGTAATATACAGTATCTCACAAAAGTGAGTACACCCCTCACATTTTTGTAAACAATTTATTATATCTTTTCATGTGACAACACTGAAAAAATGACACTTTGCTACAATGTAAAGTAGTGAGTGTACAGCTTGTATTACAGTGTAAATTTGCTGTCCCCTCAAAATAACTCAACACACAACCATTAATGTCCAAACCGCTGGCAACAAAAGTGAGCACACCCCTAAGTGAAAATCTTCAAATTGGGCCCAAAGTGTCAATATGTTGTGTGGCCACCTTTATTTTCCAGCACTGCCTTAACCCTCTTGAGCATGGAGTTCACCAGAGCTTCACAGGTTGCCACTGGAGTCCTCTTCCACTCCTCCATGACGACATCACGGAGCTGGTGGATGTTAGAAACAGATAGATGCTCAATAGGGTTTAGGTCTGGAGACATGCTTGGCCAGTCCATCACCTTTACCCTCAGCTTCTTTAGCAAGGCAGTGGTTGTCTTGCAGGTGTGTTTGGGGTTGTTATCATGTTGGAATACTGTCCTGCGGCCCAGTTTCCGAAGGGAAGGGGATCATGCTCTGCTTCAGTATGTCACAAAACATGTTGGCATTCTTGGTTCCCTCAATGAACTTTAGCTCCTTAGTTCCGGCAGCACTCATGCAGCCCCAGACCATGACACTCCCACCACCATGCTTGACTGTAGGTAAGACACACTTGTCTTTGTACTCCTCACCTGGTTGCCGCCACACTCGATTGACGCTATCTGAACCAAATAAGTTTATCTTGGTCTCTTCAGACCACAGGATATGGTTCCAGTAATCCTTAGTTTGCTTGTATTCAGCAAACTGTTTGTGGGCTTTCTTGTGCATCATCTTTAGGAGAGGCTTCCTATTGGGACGACAGCCATGCAGACCAATTTGGTACAGTGTGCGGCAGTGGTCTGAGCACTGACAGGCTGACTTCCCTGTTCTAAGTGAAACCTGTCCTGTTAAACTGCTGTATGCTCTAGGCCACTGTGCTGCAGCTCAGTTTCAGGATCTTGGTAATCTTCTTATAGCCTAGGCCATCTTTATGTAGAGCAACAATTCTTTTTTTCAGATCCTCAGAGAGTTCTTTGCCATGCAGTGCCATGTTCAACTTCCAATGACCAGTATGAGACTGATACACCAAATTTAACATGCCTGTTCCCCATTCAGACCTGAGACCTTGTAGCACTAACAAGTCACATGACACTGGGGAGGGAAAATGGCTTTTTAACCGCGTTTGCGTTTATAAGCGTTTCATCATAGACCCTCCCTAAGCTCAAAAAACTGTAAATTTTAACCATTTCAGCCAGTTTGTGAGACCAGAGTGAGTAGCAGCAGCTGAGAGAGCAGCAGTGTACTTGTATTTAGCGTATCACTTGCCACATCATCTGCCACAAGTTGTGGATTGTCCACTTGCCACGTCACCTGCCACGTCACCTGGCCACATCACCTGCCACAAGTTGTGGATTGTCCACTTGCCACGTCACCTGGCCACATCACGTGCCACGTCACCTGCCACAAGTTGTGGATTGTCCACTTGCCACGTCACCTGGCCACATCACGTGCCACGTCACCTGCCACAAGTTGTGGATTGTCCACTTGCCACGTTACCTGGCCACGTCACCTGGCCATGTTACCTGCCACGTCACCTGGCCACGTTACCTGCCACGTCAGCTGGCCACGTCACCTGCCACAAGTTGTGGATTGTCCACTTGCCACGTCACCTGCCACGTCACCTGGCCACGTCACCTGCCACAAGTTGTGGATTGTCCACTTGCCACGTCACCTGCCACGTCACCTAGCCATGTTACCTGCCCACATTACCTGCCACGTCACCTGCCACAAGTTGTGGATTGTCCACTTTCCACGTCACCTGGCCACATCACGTGCCACGTCACCTGCCACAAGTTGTGAATTGTCCACTTGCCACATCACCTGCCACAAGTTGTGGATTGTCCACTTGCCACGTCACCTGGCCACGTCACCTGGCCACGTTACCTGCCACGTCACCTGGCCACGTCACCTGGCCACGTCACCTGCCACAAGTTGTGGATTGTCCACTTTCCACGTCACCTGGCCACATCACGTGCCACGTCACCTGCCACAAGTTGTGAATTGTCCACTTGCCACATCACCTGCCACCTCACCTGGCCACGTCACCTGCCACAAGTTGTGGATTGTCCACTTGCCACGTCACCTGGCCACGTCACCTGGCCACGTTACCTGCCACGTCACCTGGCCACGTCACCTGCCACAAGCTGTGGATTGTCCACTTGCCACGTCACCTGGCCACGTCACCTGGCCACATCACCTGACACAAGTTGTTGATTGTCCACTTGCCACGTTACCTGCCACAAGTTGTGGATTGTCCACAATGCAATGCAAGCAATTACAGTTTTCTTTTATATTTTTTAATAGTTTTTCATCATTTGCCATCATTTTTGAGATTTCTAATGTTAAAAAATAGGTCACCTTTAAAAACGCTTATAAACGCAAACGCGGCAAAACGCTGGTACCGCGTTTAGCCGCGTTTAGCCGCGTTTAGCAGCGTTTAGCGTCTGAAACGTGGAAAACTTTTGCGTCTGAACCCATTTTTTTGCTTCTGGAAAAACGAGGTTAAACGCAACTGCTTGTAAACACCAAAAAACGAGAGTGTGTGCATGGACACATAGGATAACATTGAATGGGTTCAGGAGCAGTTGAAAAAAGTGTCCAACTGCCTCTGAACGCGCGTTCAACAGCAAATAACAGCGTCTCGTGTGCATGGGGCCTAATGGTTGTGTGTTGTTTTGAGGGAACAGAAAATTTACACTGTTATACAAGCTGTACACTCACTACTTTACATTGTAGCAAAGTCTCATTTCTTCAGTGTTGTCACATAAAAAGATATAATAAAATATTTTCAAAAATGTGAGGGGTGTACTCACTTTTGTGAGATACTGTATAATACATATCACCTAATAAAAGGCTTCTTTGTGTTCTTTCTACTGTGTGTGTGTATATATATATATATATATATATATATATATATATATGTGTGTGTAAATAATGCACCTTATGTAAAGAATGTGAAACAGTCTATAATCTATGATGATGGTACTGACAAATCCCTTCTAAAGTGAAACAGATCAGTATTTTACTGTAAATAAGCAACATGCGCCCCCTTGGTGCATATAGTGTGGTCCCCAGAGCCCCTACACTCTGGATTTTCATTACCTAAGGCAGCCCATACATGTGGATCATGGATTGAACAAAAAAAACTGACTTAATTCTCCCATCAATAGACTTGAGGTGGATGGGGCAATCCTCCCTGCTGAGCTATTGTATTCTGGCAGCGGGGAGACTTCCCCGCTGTCAGAATACACTGATCAGCCTTGCAGACTATGCCTACTGTGCTGATCAAGCAGAGAAAACCAGACAGTAGAGAAAATTGTACAGTAGTACAATTGTACAGTAGATAAACTTCTGCACAACTTCCCTGCTCATACCTGGATCGAAATTTGTCTGGTCCTTGCTGAAATGAACAAATCCCATTCCATGTACGGCTGGCTTAAGTGTTTATTCAAGCTAGTAAAGGAAAATATTTTTTAGGCTGGATTCCAGTAAGTAAATGGTTTGGTTTATTTTACACAGTCTTACTTTTTTCCTGTGCTGTCCATCCTTTTATTTTATTTATTTTTATAAGGGATCTGGTTGGGAGCAATATCAAATGTAGCACAAATCATTTTTCAAGGCTGTAGGGAGCACAAATGTGAAAGCATTGCTTTGTAAATAGGCTGAAAGAGTGCTGATTTCTAGCAGTCTCATGTAGCATTTCTTCAGGCTATGACTGAAGCATGTCCACAATCTCCAACAACTCCTATAGCATGGCAATTAATCATACATGGCCTCTGACTACCTCCTGTAGAATGTCTGCAGTCTCTGACCATTTCTTGTAGCATGACTGTAGGCCCTGGCTATCTCTTGTTGCATGCGTGCAGTCTCTGACTGCCTTTTGTAATTCCCCGTACACACGACCGGTTTTCCCGTCTAAAAAAAAAAACAATGCTTTTCCCGACAGAATTCCTCTCAAGCCTGCCTGGCATACACACGGTCACACAAAAGTCCGGTGAACTTTTGACTGCCAAGAAAGTAGTGATGTAAAAGACTACGATGAGCCGACAAAATTAAGTTCTATGCTTCCGAGCATGCGTCGAATTGTTTCCGAGCATGCGTGTTTTTTTTCTTGTCGGAAAAACATACAGACGAACAGTTTTCCCGCTAGGATTTTTTCCTGATGGGAAAAAAGAGATCCTGCTCTCTTTTTTTTTCCGGGAGTTTTCCTGAGGGAAAAAGTCAGATGGAGCATACACACGGTCGGGATTCCCGACGAAAAGCTCTCATCGCAGGTTTTTCCAACGGGAAAACCGGTCGTGTGTACAGGGCATAACCCTATATTCACTGAATAATATGTGTCAGAGGTTGCACTTGTGGCTTCTTATATTAACCACTTAAAGCGGAGGTTCCGCGACCATTCGTTTTTTTTTTTTTTGTATTAAATCAGTGGATTTATATATCGCAATTGAGTACTCACTTTTTAGGTGTCTTGCAGCATCACCCGTCCGTTTTCATAGTAAAGATAAACTTATATTATTTTATCTATGCATTTGCCATTTTGCTTGTGGGCATTGTGAAGCCCACAAGCAATTGCTTCCTGGATGCGGTGAATGCTCAGCTCCCGGCATTCACCGCTCTATCTCGGGGATGCGCACTCTCTACGGCGACCTGCGCCGTAAGCATTATGGTTGTCATAGTAACGGCGGCGTCATCCCCAGTACACGCCGCGGGAGCTCCCATAGATCACTGCGGCTCTATCTCGGGGATGCGCACTCTCTACACAGCATACACAGCGACCCGTAGCACAGCAAAGGACACGCCTACTCCCGCGGGAGGAAATCCCGGAAGTAGGAATGAAGAAAGAAGATTAATGAAAACTGCACAGCAAAAAAAAAAAAGGTTAGTCTTTTGTTTATATTCATGCTAAGAGGGACTGTTGACAGCAATCTGTAAAATGTGGGTGAACCTCCGCTTTAAGCCCCGGACCATTTGGTAGCTAAAGGACCAGAGGTGAATTCAGAATTTTGCACTGGGCTGCTTTAACTGTAAATTGTGCGGACATGCAATGTTGTACCCAAACGAAATTTGCGTCCTTTTCTTCCCACAAATAGAGCTTTCTTTTAATGGTATTTGATTGCCTCTGCGATTTTTATTTTTTGAGATATAAACGGAAAAAGACCGAAAATTTTGAAAAAAAAAGATATTTTCTACTTTTTGTTATAAGAAAAATCGAATAAACTCAATTTTAGTCATACATTTAGGCCAAAATGTATTCAGCCACATGTTTTTAGTAAAAAAAATGTCAATAAGCGTATATTTATTGGTTTGCGCAAAAGTTATAGAGTTTACAAACTAGGGTACATTTTCTGAAATTTACACAGCTTTAAATTTATGACTGCCTATCTCATTTCTTGAGGTGCTAAAATGACAGGGCAGTACAAAACCCCCCCAAATTACCCCATTTTGGAAAGTAGACACCCCAAGGAAATTGCTGAGAGGCATGTTGAGCCCATTGAATTTTTCTTTTTTTTTGTCTTAAGTGATTGAATAATGACTAAAAAAAAATGAAAAAATAAAAATTACAAAAAGTTGTCACTAAATGATATATTGCTCACACATGCCATGGTTATATGTGGAATTGCACCCCAAAATACATTTTGCTGCTTCTCCTGAGTACGGTGATACCACATGTGTGGGACTTTTTGGGAGCCTAGCCGCGTACGGGACCCCGGAAACCAAGCACCGCCTTCAGGATTTCTAAGGGCGCAAATTTTTGATTTCACTCCTCACTACCTATCACAGTTTCGAAGGCCATAAAATGCCAAAATAGCACAAAACCCCCCCAAATGACCCCATTTTAGAAAGTAGACACCCCAAGGAAATTGCTGAGAGGCCTGTTGAGCCCATTGAATATATATTTTTTTGTCCCAAGTGATTGAATAATGACAAAAAAAATAAAAAATTAGAAAAAGTTGTCACTAAATGATATATTGCTCACACATGCCATGGTTATATGTGGAATTACACCCCAAAATACATTTTTCTGCTTCTCTTGAGTACGGGGATACCACATGTGTGGCACTTTTTAGGAGCCTAGCCGCGTACGGTACCCCGAAAACCAAGCACCGCCTTCAGGATTTCTAGGCACAAATTTTTGATTTCACTCCTCACTACCTATCACAGTTTCGAAGGCCATAAAATGCCAAAATAGCACAAAACCCCCCCAAATGACCCCATTTTGGAATATAGACACCCCAAGCTATTTGCTGAGAGGCATGGCGAGTATTTTACAGCTCTCATTTGTTTTTGAAAATGAAGAAAGAAAATATATATATATATTATTTTTTTTTTCAATTTTCAAAACTTTGTGACAAAAAGCGAGATCTGCAAAATACTCACAATACCTCTCAGCAAATAGCTTGGGGTGTCTACTTTCCAAAATGGGGTCATTTGGGGGGGTTTTGTGCCATCTGGGCATTCCATGGCCTCCGAAACTGTGATAGGCAGTGAGAAGTGAAATCAAAAATTTACACCCTTAGAAAGCCTGCTTGGATTTTGGGGTCCCGTACGCGGCTAGGCTCCCAAAAAGTCTCACACATGTGGTATCCCCGTACTCAGGAGAAGCAACAGAATGTATTTTGGGGTGTAATTCCACATATGCCCATGGCATGTTTGAGCAATATATCATTTAGTGACAACTTTGTGCAAAAAAAAAAAAAATTGTCGTTTTTCCGCAACTTGTGTCAACATATAAAATATTCCATGGACTCGACATGCCTCTCAGTATATAGCTTGGGGTGTCTACTTTCCAAAATGGGGTCATTTGGGGGGGTTTTGAACTGTTCTGGCATTTTATACACAACATTAGGAAGCTTACATCCACTCTTCTAACTACTTGAAGACAAAGCCCTTTTTGACACTTTTTGTTTACATGAAAACATTTTTTTTTTGCAAGAAAATTATGTTGAACCCCCAAACATTATATATATTTTTAAAGCAAAGGCCCTACAGATTAAAATGGTGGGTGTTGCATTTTTTTTTCTACACAGTATTTGCGCAGCGATTTTTCAAACGCATTTTTTGGGTTAAAAAATACACTTTTTTTAATTTTAATGCACTAAAACATACTATATTGCTTAAATGTTTGATGAAATAAAAAAGATTATCTTAGGCCGAGTACATAGATACCAAACACGACATGCTTTAAAATTTCGCACAAACGCGCATTGGCGACAAACTACATACATTTTTAAAAGCCTTTAAAAGCCTTTACAGGTTACCCCAGTAGATTTACAGAGGAGGTCTACTGCTAAAATGACTGCCCTCGATCTGACCTTCGCGGTGATACCTCACATGCATGGTGCAATTGCTGTTTACATATGACGCCAGACCGACGCTTGCGTTCGCCATTGGGCAAGAGCAGGGCAGGACAGGGGTGCTTTTTTTTTAATTTTTTTTTTATTATTAATTTTGCTTTTTTATTTTATTTTTAAATTGTTCCTTCCAAGTATTTTTTTTTAATCATTTTTATTGTTATCTCAGGGAATTTAAATATCCCCTATGATAGCAATAGGTAGTGACAGGTACTCTTTTTTTGAAAAAACTGGGGTCTTCTAGACCCTAGATTTTTCCTCTGCCCTCAAAGCATCTGACCACACCAAGATCGGTGTGATAAAATGCTTTCCCAATTTCCCAATGGCGCTTTTTATATCCGGGGGGGGGGGCATTCCCTCCCACTGCTTGTAAAAGCAGTCCAGAGGCTAATTAGCCGCTAGGATTGCTTTTACATGAAAGCTGGCCGCAGGCTGAAAAGAATGATACCAAGATGATACCTAAACCCGCAGGCATCATTCTGGTATAAACATTCAAAGTCCAGCAACATACCAGTACGTTGCTGGTCCTTGTTGGACATGTATTGTAATCTTTTTTTTCATGCAGCCAGTTGGCTGAACGAAAAAAGAGATTGATCGGTGGGTATGCCCACCATTAGAATACCGCCCTTCATCCACCCACTTCCAATGATGGGCATACATGCACCATTTATATATGCCGAAGCATGGGGGCATCCTCCCGCAAAAAAGTTATGCCGCACACACATGGTCGGACTTTTCCACGGGCAAGCCTCCTTCGGAATTTCGACCGTATGTACGCGGCATTAGGAGCAAAATCGCTCCTCCGCTCCTGCTGCCCCAATGCTTCGGCATATTTGCTTTTTTTTTTTAACTGTGGTGGTGAAATCACCTCCTACAGCACTGGAGTCGCAGGGATCAGGCCTGTCTCTGCGAACGCTGCATTTATGTGTGTTTTTGTTTTGTAAGTGACAGTGATCGATCGATACTGCACTTGGGTGGCCTGGGCTGGACGGAGGGGCAAAACGCAGGTGCCAGCAGGTATCTGGGCTGATCCCGCTAACACTGCGTTTTTGGGAACCCTAAACTGCTGGGGACGCTAGTATAGATCTGATCAGATCAGATATTGATCTGTTCAGATACTATACCACTAAGGGGGGTGTATGCTTCACGCGTGGGTGTTAGCGTTACTGGCACTAACCTGACGCTGCCTGGGGTGTGACGCAGACCCTCTCTGACGCTAAAACCTAATTGATATCACCCGCCGGGCGATCAGGGGGTTAAACCTTTATTGGGTTATATACGGCGGGTGCCCTGACACTATAAAAAGCAAACTAACTAACCAGCGTCACCCGTAACACTTATATGGTGATCACTGGTGAAAGAGTTAACTAGGGGCAATCAGGGGGTTAAAACCTTTATTAGATAATATATGGGGGTACCTGACGCTATAAAAACCTGTGGCGAACCTAAAAAAAATTACTGGCTACCGATCTGCATCACCGACACTAAGACAGCGATCAGAAAAACGATCGCTTAGCGACAGTGGTGATAAGGGGTGAAAGGGTTACCTGGGGGCGATCAAGGGGGTTAAACCTTTACTAGATAATATATTGGGGTACCTGGCGCTATAAAAACCTGCGGCGAACCTAATAAAAATTACCAGCTACCGATCTGCATCACCGACACTAAGATAGCGTTTAGAAAAATGATTGCTTAGCGACAGTGGTGATGGGGGTGAAAGGGTTACCTGGGGGGTGATCAAGGGGGTTAAACCTTTATTAGATAATATATTGGGGTACCTGACGCTATAAAAACATGCGGCGAACCTAAAAAAAATTACTGGCTACCGATCTGCATCCCCGACACTAAGACAGCGTTTAGAAAAACGATCGCTTAGCGACAGTGGTGATAGGGGGTGAAAGGGTTACCTGGGGGGCGATCAAGGGGGTTAAACCTTTATTAGATAATATATTGGGGTACCTGACGCTATAAAAACCTGCGGCGAACCTAAAAAAAATTACCGGCTACCGATCTGCATCACCGACACTAAGACAGCGTTTAGAAAAACGATCGCTTAGCGACAGTGGTGATAGGGGGTGAAAGGGTTACCTGGGGGGCGATCAAGGGGGTTAAACCTTTATTAGATAATATATTGGGGTACCTGACGCTATAAAAACATGCGGCGAACCTAAAAAAAATTACTGCCTGCCGATCGGCATCACTGATGCTAAGACAGCGATCAGAAAAATGATCGCTTAGCGACAGTGGTGATAGGGGGTGAAAGGGTTATCTGGGGGGTGATCAGGGGGTTAAACCTTTATTAGGGGGGGTTAGGGGGCTACACTGGACTTAAAACTGAATGTACTGACACTTTTACAGTCACAAATGTCACTGATTGCAGTGATCACTAAATAAATGGTCACTGCAATCAGTGACACTGTGACTGGGGGCTGGGGGGTGATCTGGGGTGTCTGGGGGGGCCTGGGGGGGCGATTTATGTCCCTATGTGTCCTGGTGTCAGTGTAGTGTTGTGTGCACTGACCTGATGTCTTCTCTTGTACGGCGCTCGGTATATGTGAGCGCCGCACCAGAGATGACATCACTTCCTCCTGCTTCCTCTGTCTGACACAGACAGAGGGGGCATTTCCATTCGCCGGGAGCGATCGCGAGGGGGTGGCCGGAAACGAATGGCTGCCCCCTCATCCCGGAATGCTCCCGGACACTTAGCCACCGCTCACTGTATAGGAGGGGGGTCCGATTGGACCCCCCAACTATACAAAGGCAATCACGTATGCTCTACGTGATTGTGCCTGTCGGTGCCATTCTGCCGACGTATATATACAGTGAGCGGTCGTTAAGTGGTTAAGTACGTTTACCACCAAAGTCCTAGAACACACCTGCTAATATTTAACAAAGTAGTATGTTAAAGGGCAAGTTCAGCTTTCATCAAAAACCCATTCAACTGCCTTTCCTAGCTGCCTAACCTAACCTAAAGAGGAGGCCACCACTGTCATTGAAAGATAACTAGGGATCTGACTGTAAGTTCTATGTTAGATTAGGTTAAAGGGCAAGGGAGGGTGGGAAAACAAAAGAGCCTGTTGGAAGAACTTGGCTTTAAAGCTTTGCACAGTCTGCCCAAGCCAACCACAATTTTAGTCACTTGACCATACCAAAACCACTCAGATGAGCTGCACTCCTTCCAGGGTTCAGTTTGGGACAATGTCCAATGAACTGTTGGAATATGTATCATAGACAATGTTATATTTTATGTCATAAAGGTAATGGTTAGGTTTGTTGTATCTTCCATTATACCACTATATACAAGGGGTCTTCAAAAAGTTTCCACACTTTTTTATATTTAATAGAGTTAAATAAAGTGGGGAAACTTTTTGAAGAACCCTCGTATTATATTTTTATATATTAAGAGAAAGAAAATACCTGCTGGTATAATCATTGTGATTACTTGTTAATTTACTGCTAAAATACATGAATAAATATCTTGCTGAAACCTTTTTCACATTGGTGTGGCTATTTAAATGTTACACATTTAATACAATAAAATAAAAGAAACATAACGTACTAATGTTCTGCAGAAACAAAATGTGTTGATTATCCAGATATGGTGTGAGCTAGCAGGAGTGTGTTCTGGCTAAAGTAATATTCAGCTCAGATAATGTGGTCATGGCAGTCAATGATAACAAGGTATGGCAATGATACCATTAAAATGATGAGAACAAATCCTCAAAATCATAATAGAGAAGGTCTCTAGTGAAAATATATATTACAGTACATATTGGAGTCAATATAAGAATATGTGGAGGCAATATTTTACATCCATGCATACAGACACTCGTTTTATATCATTTCACTTTTAAACTGATGACATATTTACAGATAATGTGATGGTACTTTACATCATGATGTGGTACACAAGAGATGAGCAAAAAGCAGAAACTGGGGCACTCGAGAAAAGATGAGTCACTGATAGCTCTAATGGCTTCTAATGTACTAACAGCCCACAGAAATGTTGATTTTCATTAAACTTACTACTGATTTGCTTCTCCAAGTGCATTAGAGCTTATGTCTATGCATTATATGTAAAATATACTGTATATAGTACCAGCTTGGGCATGATTACCATGTAATTTGTCATTCCCAGGACTGTAGCATTAGTTCACCGGCTAGTCAGACATATAACAATTAGGGATGAGACGAACACCCCCCGGTTCACCACCAGAACATGCGAACAGGCAAAGAGTTTGAGCGAACATGCGAACCCTATTAAAGTCTATGGGACATGAACATGAAAAATGCTAATTTTAAAGGCTTATATGCAAGTTATTGCCATTAAAAGTGTATGGGGACTCGGGTATTGCCCTAGGGGACATGTATCAACACAAAAAAATTTTTTTTTAAAACAACCTTTTTTTCAGGAGCAGTACTTTTAGAAAATCCTTAAAGTGAAACAATAAAAATGAAATATTCCTTTAAATATCGTGCCTCGGGAGTCTGCCTGTAAAGTGCTGCATATGTGTGATGTGTAGAACAGTTCTCTAAAGAGAAAGATGTAATTTAACTACTTCAGCCCCGGAAGAATTTACCCCCTTCCTTACCAGAGCACTTTTTGCAATTCGTAATTGAAGATGGATGGACATTGTGGGACACTTTTTTTTTCTTTTTTAATGAAGGAATTGTCAAAAACTGTCTATTGTGGTTATTACTTTTTGACACTATTTTTGGTGAATGAGTAGGGGTACAATGTACTCCAGATTCCGATAAGCCCCCCACCCACAGACCCCGACAACCAATGGCCAGGGTTGTCAGGAAGAGGTCCTTGTCCCCATACACATGGGGACAATGCACCCTCCCCATGTTGAGGGCAAGCGGCCTGGGATGGTTCAGGAGGGGGGGGGGTTGCTCGTCCCTCCCCCTTTCCTGGCCTGCCAGGCTGTTTGCTCGGATAAGGGCCTGGTATGGATTTTTGGGGGACCCCACGCAAATTTTTTTTAAATTTTGCCGTGGAGTTCATCTTAAAATCTATGCCAGGCCCAAAGGGCCTGGTATGGATTTTGGGGGGCCCCATGCGTTTTTTACTTAATTCTGTCATAGGGTTCTCCTTAGTAACTTCAATGCACTATTATATACACTGCACTGTGTATATATCAGAAAAAAAGGAAGCAAAAAACTGCGCTATCTAAACCAATAAAATGACAGCAGCACCTGTGATTATGTGATGACATAAAAAATAACAAGAAGAAGGGAATAAACAGATGCGCTACAATGTGAGAGAATAACTGATAATAATGCCAGTTACGTGAAATCAACAGACACACTAATAAATCAAAAAGTCCATCTATGATGATAGGTGATCAAAGTAGAATGTGACAATGTGTCAGTGAATAAAAAAGTTCCATCAAGGTCAAAGATGAAGAGAGACCGTGGAGGGATAAGCAGTTGAAAACCTGATGAATGGTGCATGCAACAGCCGTGTCCACCACCAACGATATAAACTGCTTACCAGAGGTAAAAAACATATGAGCCCATCTGCAATCCCAGGAATTGACAACCTGATCCAATGGAATCCAATCAGCGGCTTAAATCCCAGCAAGCATTCCCAAAAAGATAGAAGGAGCTCGATAGTGCATTACCAATTATCACATTTATTAAAAAAGGGGTAAAAAAACTTACAGAATAGAAATAGTATTAAGACAAATCGACTGGCCGGTCCGCCGTAACCTGTCCCGTAGTGATGACGTCAGCACGTACACCTCCCGACGTACGTTTCGTGTTCCTACACGTCGTCAATGGGGATCAGGTGACGTGCTGACGCATCACAAGATATAGCAACCAGAGAGCCAAGCCTTACTGTGAGCGGCTCATGGACGCAAAGCAAAAAACCAAGCCTCCACGTCACTACACAGACTCGGCTCAAACCAACATGTGAACCAAGCCTCGCTTTAAATTCCAGGTGGCTCACAGGGTGGATAATATTAATATGAAACCAGGTCACAACTTAATGATAAAGGTAGCATATATACAAAACATCAATATTAATTACAATCGTACAAAACGACCTGTTAAAAACGATCATAGAGCGTATGGATGGATAGGATCAATACTCCCTATAAAGAATATCATCCGTAAATCCACCACACGAAAAATAATATGATTATTAAATTTATTAAAATCATTAAAAATAATTCTAAATGAGAAGGATAATTATGAATGTATAGTATATAATTAATAAATGAGTCAATTAGGTCCAAAAAGACAGGAAAAAAACCTTTATATACTAGAACATGAATGGAGGGGGAAAAATAAAAAAACAACCCAAACAGGTCAAGGTAAAAAAATCATCCAATGACCCGAGGGATTATGTATAATGTGGGTCAAGGTATGTAACATATAAATACTAATTATCCGTGCAAAATGGAATGCGTAGGCTGCTGCCCCCCCTTTAATGTTCTGTACTAGACAGATCAAGTATTGGTAGTGTTAAATGTAGGGGTGATTGGCGCTGCTACTCCGCTGTTGTATAATGATAGGCCTAGAAGCCTGTCCACAGTGATGTGGCCCTTCAGTGGGGATATTTCACCCTAACTCAACTGACTAATTATTGGCGTTATAATTAGTAGTATGGGCAGAGGTGTATTGGTTGGTAGCAACTAGTTTCCTAGCGGGTGAGAATTACTAAATGCTTCAATCTAAAGTGAGAAAAAAATTGTTAGGAAAAAAAAAAAAAATTGTGTGATATCCTGCAGTCTGAATCCTTCTCTTATTATCGTGATATCCTTATGTATACACTATGCACAAAATCATTTATGTTATCCTTGTGTAATTTCCAACTGCTTGTACCACCAGTATGAGCAGTGTGTCACCAATCCAACTTGCAAACAAAGTGAACTTATTGACAGTTATTGGCAATCCTTATAGTGATGAAAACCCAATCATGGAAGTGATATAAAACGTGGCAATCAATCAAAAAAAATATATATAATGCAAGAATAATTATAGCAAATGTTCATTGTGCCATAGATAACAGTGTGTCCCTAATACTGATTAGGGATGAGCCGAACACCCCCGGGTTTGGTTCGCACCAGAACCTTCGAACGGACCGAAAGTTCGCGCGAATTTTCGAACCCTATTCGTTATAATGGACGCGAACGTTCGAAATCAAAATTGCTAATTACAACGGCCAATATGCATGTTAATGTTATAAAACAGGTTTGGGGACCCGGGTCCTGCCCCAGGGGACATATATCAATGCAAAAAGAAATTTTAAAAACTAAAGTTTTTTCGGGAGCAGTCATTTTAATGATGCATAAAGTGAAAAAAAAAAAAGTGAAATTTTCCTTTAAATACGGTACCTGGGGGGTGTCTAAAGTATGCCTGTGAAGTGGCATGTGTTTCCCGTGTTTAGAACTGTCCTTGCACAAAATGACATTTGTAAAGGAAAAAAAGAAGCCATTTAAAACCACTTGCGGCTTTAATGTCATGTCTTGTCCTGGCCGCCATATGGCTGAAAATCCTTGAGAAAAATGGCATGGCTACCCCATCACCCCCCCCCACCCCAGCCCCTTTGGGTCTTGTATGGATACTAAGGGGGACCCCGCACCCAAAATAAAACCCTATACCTACAACCCTATATACTCTGAACAGCAGTATATAGGTGGTGCAAACAAGACATGGACTGTAGGTTTGTTCTTAAGTAGAATCTGAACAGGTACATTATGAAGTGTAGCTACATCCCAAAAAAATCTATTTTTAAGCTTTTTGGAGAACATAGGGAGGGGTTATCACCCCTGTAACATTTGCTGTCTTTGCACATCTGTTCAGAACATGTCACCTCACTTTCCGTCCCAATGACAAATGTTTTTGGAAAAGTGGGGTTTTAATTGAAACAAGGATTGGTGATAAAGCATCAGTAGAGAGGAGATACCTTTTTCCCAAATTAAATCTAACAGGATAGAATTTTCCTTCCTAGGGGTAGATTTCCTCTCACTTCCTGTTTTCTCTTGCCGTTTGCAAGTAGGAGTCGTTTGTAAGTTGGATGTTTGAAAGTAGGGGCCTGCCGTATATACTCTGCAGAAATTTGCCCTATTAGATATTGGTGTAGCCACAAGACTGGTGGGCACAGGAATGGGCCCTGCTGTGAGTTAATAGATCAAGATTTGTACTTGCATGCACCTGTTGAACCGGGCAGAAAAATTGGGCCTTTGGTGGTGGTGGTGGTGGTGGTGGACGGTGTTGCCACAAGACTGTAAGCCCTCACAGTTACTCTTGGTGGGTGCAGGAATGGGCCCTGCTGTGAGTTATTAGATCAAGATTTGTAATAGCATGCACCTGTTGAACAGGGCAGAAAAATTGGGCCTTTGGTGGTGGTGGTGGTGGTGGACGGTGTTGCCACAAGACTGTAGGCCCTCATAGTTACTCTTGGTGGGCGCAGGAATGGGCCCTGCTGTGAACTATTAGATCAAGATTTGTAATTACACGCCCCTGTTAAACAGGGGCTGAAAAATTGTGCCTTAGGCATTGGTGCTGGTGCCACAACACTGCAACCCCTCACAGATACTGTACTTGGAGCACAGCAGTCACACCTGTTGCGAAGCATCTTTTTAAAAAATTGTAATTACACGCCCCTGTTATACAGGGGCTGAAAAATTGTGCCTTGGGCACTGGTGCTGGTGCCACAACACTGCAACCCCTCACAGATACTGTACTCTGAGCACAGCAATGAGACCTGTTGCAAAGCATTGCCTAAAAATTGTAATTACACGCCCCAACAGGGGCTGAAAAATTGTGCCTTAGGCACTGGTGCTGGTGCCACAACACTGCAACCCCTCACAGATACTGTACTCTGAGCACAGCAGTCACACCTGTTGCGAAGCATCTTTTTAAAAAATTGTAATTACACGCCCCTGTTATACAGGGGCTGAAAAATTGTGCCTTAGGCACTGGTGTGGTGGCATGGATCATTGAGGAGGAGGAAGAGGATAGTCAGTGAACATAACAGGACAGTCACTCAGCATCAGCATAGGCAGTCTTGAAGGGATGTGACATTATAAATTATTCCGTTATATCCGCTTCAGGTGTCTGGTAGCTGGTGGTGATCCAAGACTGATTCATTTTTATGAAGGTCAGTCGATCAACCGAGTCGGTGGACAGGCGCACCCTATGATCGGTGACAAATCCTCCAGCAGCACTGAATGTGCGTTCGGAAAGAACGCTGGATGCAGGACAGGCCAGTAGCTCAATTGCATACTGTGCAAGCTCTGGCCAGTGATCCATCCTCAGGACCCAGTAAGCCAGAGGATTTTCGGTGGGAAAGGTGTCCAAGTCTGACCTTGCCCCTAGGTATTCCTGCACCATGTATATCAGACGCTGGCGATGGTTGCTGGAACCGATCATACCTTGGGGCTGCGGACTAAAAAATTGTCTGAACGCATCGGTCAGACGTCCACCTTCCCCACCGCTCCTTCTGCTACTGACCGAAGCCTCAGCAACTCGTCGTCCAGGACCAGGAGTTTGTAACCTCCCAGTTTCTGGGAACGCGTTGCACAGACCTTTCTGCAAGGCCTCCCTGAGATGTCTCATCCTCTGCTCCCTCTGCGACGGCAAGATAAGGTCCGCAACCTTACCCTTGTACCGTGGATCAAGGAGAGTGGCCAGCCAGTAATGGTCACTCTCCTTGATCCGAAGAACACGAGGATCCTTCCGCAGGCTTTGCAGGATCAGGGAGGCCATGCAGCGTAGGTTAGCTGAGGCATTCGGTCCGGAGTCTTCTGGGTCACTGAGGATGACATGATCGCCAGCCACCTCCTCCCAGCCACGTACAAGTCCACTGGTTTGTTGGGACTGTACATCATCCCTAAAAGACTGCTGCTGCTGATGCTGAGTGCCAGGCTCCACCTCCATGCTCACACAATCCTCCTCCTCCTCCTCCTCCTCTTCCTGTGTGATGGGTGGGACAGAAGGAACATTGTCTGGATAAAGGGGGCCTTGAGAGACAAGGAAGTCCTCCTCTTCCTGCCTCTGTTCTGCCTCAAGTGCCCTGTCCATTATCCCACGCAGCGTATGCTCCAACAGGTGGACAAGAGGTACAGTGTCACTGATGCATGCACTGTCACTGCTCACCATCCTCGTGGCCTCCTCAAATGGTGAGAGGACAGTGCATGCATCCCTGATCATGCTCCACTGGCGTGGGGAAAAAAAGCCAAGCTCCCCTGACCCTGTCCTGGTGCCGTAGTCGCAAAGGTACTCATTGATGGCCCTCTGCTGCGTGTGCAGTCGCTGCAGCATGGCCAACGTTGAGTTCCACCTGGTGGGCATGTCACATATTAGGCGGTTCTTGGGCAGGTTCAGCTCCTTTTGCAGCTCAGTCAGCCGAGCACTGGCATTATAAGATCGGCGGAAATGCACACAGACTTTCCTGGCCTGCCTCAGGACATCCTGTAAGCCTGGGAACCTGCCCAAGAACCGCTGCACCACCAGGTTGAGGACGTGAGCCATACAGGGCACATGGGTGAGCTGCCCCTGTCGCAGGGCGGAGAGGAGGTTGGTGCCATTATCAGAAACGACCATTCCTGGCTTAAGCTGGCGTGGCGTCAACCACCTCTCGGCCTGCCCCTGCAGAGCTGCCAGAACCTCTGGCCCAGTGTGGCTCCTGTCCCCCAAACACACCAGCGCAAGCACGGCATGGCATCTTTTTGCCTGCGTACTCGCGTAGCCCCTTGTACGCCTACGGAGCACCGCTGGTTCCGAGGACAGAGCACTCGAAGAGGACATGGAGGAAGAAGAAGAGGAGGGGGTGGAGGAGAGAGGTGTGTCACAACCAGTAGTAGGATTTTGGAGGCGTGGTGGCGGAACAACCTCCAACACTACTGCACCTTGTCCTGCATCCCTCCCAGCTGCCAATAGAGTGACCCAATGGGCCGTGAAAGAAAGATAACGTCCCTGTCCATGCCTGCTGGACCATGAGTCAGCGGTAATATGCACCTTACCGCTGACCGCCCTGTCCAGCGAGGCATGGACATTGCCTTCCACATGCCAGTAGAGAGACGGAATTGCCTTCCGTGAGAAAAAGTGGCGTTTGGGAACCTGCCACTGAGGAACCGCACATTGAACAAACTCACGGAAGGGGGCCGAGTCTATCAACTGAAAAGGCAGCAGTTGAAGTGCTAGCAATTTAGCCAAGCTAGCATTCAACCGCTGGGCATGTGGATGGCTGGGAGTATACTTCTTTCGACGGTCCAGCAGCTGGGGCAGGGAAATTTGCCTGCTACAATCGGACGTCGGTGTACTGCAAGTACTTGGTTGTGACACACCTAATTCTACACCTTCAGTCCTCTCAGAGCAGCTTTCAGAGAGGACTGAAGATATAGTGGGGATGGAGATCCCAGCTGATGAGGAGCAAGGAGAGGTCCGCTTTGTTCTTTGGTGTGGGTCTTTTATGTGTGCTTGCCAACGAGCTGCATGGCAGGTCGACATATGTCTGCTCATGCTTGTGGTGCCCAAGCGGCTGATGTTTTGGCCACGCGAGATACGCTTGAGACAAATATTGCAAATAGCAGTGGTGCGATCTGATGCACTCGTCTCAAAAAAGGCCCACACCAAAGAACTTTTGTGATAACGTGCAGAGGCAGCGCCCTGCACAGGCGGAGCTCTGCGGTGTGGTACAGTTGCTGTGCTGGCCTCTAGCTGGCCTCCAGGGGGCATCCTGCCTCGTTGGACATCTGACGCTGCATCCTCCTCCTCCTCCTCCTCTCTCCCTTCAGGCACCCACGTGGAGTCAGTGACCTCATCATCCCCTCCCTCTTCACCACTAGAGCAAACCTGGCAGTAAGCTGCAGCTGGTGGAACACTACTGCCAGATTGCTGTCCTTCAGCATCCCCTTTCTCTGCGCGCACACTACTGACTTCCTCAAGCTGGGTATCATCATCCGAGCCTTCGAATCGTTGGGCATCCTCCTGGAGCATGTACCCAACACTGTGCTCAAACAGTTCGGGGGACTCCTCAGGAGGACATGGTGGGTCTAGGGAAGGGGTGGCTGATGATGCCATTGAGTACGCGTTGGCAGCTGCTCTGCCAGTACCCTGAGCCTGGGTGAGAGAGGATGAGGAGGATGAGGAGGGCTTGGTCATCCATTCTACCAAGCCTTCGGCATGATGCGGCTCCACATGTCCAGCTGCCGAAAACAAAGACAAGCGTGTCCCATGGCCACGTGCTGATGACGATGCACGACCACGTCCACGGCCAGCACTGTTGTCTCTAGAAACAGAGCCTGCCTGCCCTGTGTTCTTGCCTCGGCACGCTCTGCCTCTCCTTGGCGGTCTTCCAGCCATTGTAGTCGGTAGTGTATATAGTATAAAAAATAGAACTCCTATGTGTGCTCACAACACACTGTAGGTCCTATGGGTGCTGACACTAACACACTATAGGTACTATGTGTGCTGCTGACAAGAAAATATAGGAGCTCTGTTTGCTGCCACTAACACACTAGAAGTCCTATGGGTGCTGCTGAGAAGAAAATATAGGAGCTCTGTTTGCTGCCACTAACACACTAGAAGTCCTATGGGTGCTGCTGAGAAGAAAATATAGGAGCTCTGTTTGCTGCCACTAACACACTAGAAGTCCTATGGGTGCTGCTGAGAAGAAAATATAGGAGCTCTGTTTGCTGCCACTAACACACTAGAAGTCCTATGGGTGCTGCTGAGAAGAAAATATAGGAGCTCTGTGTGATGCCACTAACACACTAGAATTCCTATGGGTGCTGCTGAGAAGAAAATATAGGAGCTCTGTTTGCTGCCACTAACACACTAGAAGTCCTATGGGTGCTGCTGAGAAGAAAATATAGGAGCTCTGTGTGATGCCACTAACACACTAGAAGTCCTATGGGTGCTGCTGAGAAGAAAATATAGGAGCTCTGTTTGCTGCCACTAACACACTAGAAGTCCTATGGGTGCTGCTGAGAAGAAAATATAGGAGCTCTGTTTGCTGCCACTAACACACTAGAAGTCCTATGGGTGCTGCTGAGAAGAAAATATAGGAGCTCTGTTTGCTGCCACTAACACACTAGAAGTCCTATGGGTGCTGCTGAGAAGAAAATATAGGAGCTCTGTTTGCTGCCACTAACACACTAGAAGTCCTATGGGTGCTGCTGAGAAGAAAATATAGGAGCTCTGTTTGCTGCCACTAACACACTAGAAGTCCTATGGGTGCTGCTGAGAAGAAAATATAGGAGCTCTGTTTGCTGCCACTAACACACTAGAAGTCCTATGGGTGCTGCTGAGAAGAAAATATAGGAGCTCTGTTTGCTGCCACTAACACACTAGAAGTCCTATGGGTGCTGCTGAGAAGAAAATATAGGAGCTCTGTTTGCTGCCACTAACACACTAGAAGTCCTATGGGTGCTGCTGAGAAGAAAATATAGGAGCTCTGTTTGCTGCCACTAACACACTAGAAGTCCTATGGGTGCTGCTGAGAAGAAAATATAGGAGCTCTGTGTGATGCCACTAACACACTAGAATTCCTATGGGTGCTGCTGAGAAGAAAATATAGGAGCTCTGTTTGCTGCCACTAACACACTAGAAGTCCTATGGGTGCTGCTGAGAAGAAAATATAGGAGCTCTGTGTGATGCCACTAACACACTAGAAGTCCTATGGGTGCTGCTGAGAAGAAAATATAGGAGCTCTGTTTGCTGCCACTAACACACTAGAAGTCCTATGGGTGCTGCTGAGAAGAAAATATAGGAGCTCTGTTTGCTGCCACTAACACACTAGAAGTCCTATGGGTGCTGCTGAGAAGAAAATATAGGAGCTCTGTTTGCTGCCACTAACACACTAGAAGTCCTATGGGTGCTGCTGAGAAGAAAATATAGGAGCTCTGTTTGCTGCCACTAACACACTAGAAGTCCTATGGGTGCTGCTGAGAAGAAAATATAGGAGCTCTGTTTGCTGCCACTAACACACTAGAAGTCCTATGGGTGCTGCTGAGAAGAAAATATAGGAGCTCTGTTTGCTGCCACTAACACACTAGAAGTCCTATGGGTGCTGCTGAGAAGAAAATATAGGAGCTCTGTTTGCTGCCACTAACACACTAGAAGTCCTATGGGTGCTGCTGAGAAGAAAATATAGGAGCTCTGTTTGCTGCCACTAACACACTAGAAGTCCTATGGGTGCTGCTGAGAAGAAAATATAGGAGCTCTGTTTGCTGCCACTAACACACTAGAAGTCCTATGGGTGCTGCTGAGAAGAAAATATAGGAGCTCTGTTTGCTGCCACTAACACACTAGAAGTCCTATGGGTGCTGCTGAGAAGAAAATATAGGAGCTCTGTTTGCTGCCACTAACACACTAGAAGTCCTATGGGTGCTGCTGAGAAGAAAATATAGGAGCTCTGTGTGATGCCACTAACACACTAGAAGTCCTATGGGTGCTGCTGAGAAGAAAATATAGGAGCTCTGTTTGCTGCCACTAACACACTAGAAGTCCTATGGGTGCTGCTGAGAAGAAAATATAGGAGCTCTGTTTGCTGCCACTAACACACTAGAAGTCCTATGGGTGCTGCTGAGAAGAAAATATAGGAGCTCTGTTTGCTGCCACTAACACACTAGAAGTCCTATGGGTGCTGCTGAGAAGAAAATATAGGGGCTCTGTGTGATGCCACTAACACACTAGAAGTCCTATGGGTGCTGCTGAGAAGAAAATATAGGAGCTCTGTGTGATGCCACTAACACACTAGAAGTCCTATGGGTGCTGCTGAGAAGAAAATTTAGGAGCTCTGTTTGCTGCCACTAACACACTAGAAGTCCTATGGGTGCTGCTGAGAAGAAAATATAGGAGCTCTGTTTGCTGCCACTAACACACTAGAAGTCCTATGGGTGCTGCTGAGAAGAAAATATAGGAGCTCTGTTTGCTGCCACTAACACACTAGAAGTCCTATGGGTGCTGCTGAGAAGAAAATATAGGAGCTCTGTGTGATGCCACTAACACACTAGAAGTCCTATGGGTGCTGCTGAGAAGAAAATATAGGAGCTCTGTTTGCTGCCACTAACACACTAGAAGTCCTATGGGTGCTGCTGAGAAGAAAATATAGGAGCTCTGTTTGCTGCCACTAACACACTAGAAGTCCTATGGGTGCTGCTGAGAAGAAAATATAGGAGCTCTGTGTGATGCCACTAACACACTAGAATTCCTATGGGTGCTGCTGAGAAGAAAATATAGGAGCTCTGTTTGCTGCCACTAACACACTAGAAGTCCTATGGGTGCTGCTGAGAAGAAAATATAGGAGCTCTGTTTGCTGCCACTAACACACTAGAAGTCCTATGGGTGCTGCTGAGAAGAAAATATAGGAGCTCTGTTTGCTGCCACTAACACACTAGACGTCCTATGGGTGCTGCTGAGAAGAAAATATAGGAGCTCTGTGTGATGCCACTAACACACTAGAATTCCTATGGGTGCTGCTGAGAAGAAAATATAGGAGCTCTGTTTGCTGCCACTAACACACTAGAAGTCCTATGGGTGCTGCTGAGAAGAAAATATAGGAGCTCTGTTTGCTGCCACTAACACACTAGAAGTCCTATGGGTGCTGCTGAGAAGAAAATATAGGAGCTCTGTTTGCTGCCACTAACACACTAGAAGTCCTATGGGTGCTGCTGAGAAGAAAATATAGGAGCTCTGTTTGCTGCCACTAACACACTAGAAGTCCTATGGGTGCTGCTGAGAAGAAAATATAGGAGCTCTGTTTGCTGCCACTAACACACTAGAAGTCCTATGGGTGCTGCTGAGAAGAAAATATAGGAGCTCTGTTTGCTGCCACTAACACACTAGAAGTCCTATGGGTGCTGCTGAGAAGAAAATATAGGAGCTCTGTTTGCTGCCACTAACACACTAGAAGTCCTATGGGTGCTGCTGAGAAGAAAATATAGGAGCTCTGTTTGCTGCCACTAACACACTAGAAGTCCTATGGGTGCTGCTGAGAAGAAAATATAGGAGCTCTGTTTGCTGCCACTAACACACTAGAAGTCCTATGGGTGCTGCTGAGAAGAAAATATAGGAGCTCTGTTTGCTGCCACTAACACACTAGAAGTCCTATGGGTGCTGCTGAGAAGAAAATATAGGAGCTCTGTTTGCTGCCACTAACACACTAGAAGTCCTATGGGTGCTGCTGAGAAGAAAATATAGGAGCTCTGTTTGCTGCCACTAACACACTAGAAGTCCTATGGGTGCTGCTGAGAAGAAAATATAGGAGCTCTGTTTGCTGCCACTAACACACTAGAAGTCCTATGGGTGCTGCTGAGAAGAAAATATAGGAGCTCTGTTTGCTGCCACTAACACACTAGAAGTCCTATGGGTGCTGCTGAGAAGAAAATATAGGAGCTCTGTTTGCTGCCACTAACACACTAGAAGTCCTATGGGTGCTGCTGAGAAGAAAATATAGGAGCTCTGTTTGCTGCCACTAACACACTAGAAGTCCTATGGGTGCTGCTGAGAAGAAAATATAGGAGCTCTGTTTGCTGCCACTAACACACTAGAAGTCCTATGGGTGCTGCTGAGAAGAAAATATAGGAGCTCTGTTTGCTGCCACTAACACACTAGAAGTCCTATGGGTGCTGCTGAGAAGAAAATATAGGAGCTCTGTTTGCTGCCACTAACACACTAGAAGTCCTATGGGTGCTGCTGAGAAGAAAATATAGGAGCTCTGTTTGCTGCCACTAACACACTAGAAGTCCTATGGGTGCTGTTGGGGTGCAATGCTGTGCTAACAGCACTGCGGTTGGTACTACTGCAATACTGTACTAACAGTAAGCACGCACCAGACTAATCCCCAGCAGCAGCTAATAACACACTAACTGTGCAATCAGCAGCAATGAACGATCAATGACTTAGGTAGCAATGGTTTAGCAAAGAAATAGCCAATGGTTTAGCAAAGAAGAGCAAATCTTTCAGTATCAAGCAAAGACTGAATCAGCAGACTAATCTCTCCTAAAGCCGGAACTCATGTGACCGGGGCCGATGGCGTGGCGGCCTTTTAAATGGTGGGGCGTGTACTAAAGCCCCTGAGCTGTAATTGGCTACAGGCGTCCTGCCTGTAGCCAATTATTGCTCTCCGAGTTTCGGGCGCTGTGATTGGCCAAGCATGCGGGGTCACAGTGCATGCTTGGCCAATCATCAGCCAGCAATGCACTGCGCCGGCCGCGCCGGCCGCAATGCATTGCGGGGCCGCTCGCATCACACGAATGTGATGCGAACGGCCCAAATAGTTGTGGGCTCGACGAGCGAGCGAACGCCCGATGCTCGATTCGAACATGGGTTCGAATCGAGCACCGGGCCCATCCCTAATACTGATATCTATGAAGGGACTGTGCTTCCAATAGCACAGTCTAATGTAACAGTTCACGTGACTCTGTGACTTCTGTGATGCCTGTTTATCCTCAGGCGGGCATATACTGTGACTTTGGTGCTCCCCTCTCCTTTAGGACCCCACTCACCAGATTGAAGCACCCCTGCAGGGGTATAAGGCACGTCTGGGGGTATCCTCTATGCGGTCTGTGTGATCCTCTATGTAGTTATGCTGCTCCTCAGGGGTATCCGGCCTTTCACTGCTCCCCAATTCCTCCTAGCATGGGTGAGATCAGTATGGTTCCTCAGGAAAAAAAACAGGATGGCGCTTTTATAGCGTGAATCGTTTTATTTTAAAAAAATGGTTGGAAAATTAAAAATGAATAAAATCAAAAGCTATCACTGCTCCTGTAGTTTACAAAACTCAGGGCAGTCAGTGGACATTACAGATAGGTCAGGCCCTTACCACTAGGTCACGCTGGCGGGTAAGGCTTTCCACAGCCTGGGCGTGAGTTCCACTGCACGGATCCCGCAAACCAGACGTGACGCGGACGTGTCTGGAAGGCCAATCAACTGACGCGTTTCAACGTAAAGTCTTTTTCAAAGGTGATCACCTTTGAAAAAGACTTTACGTTGAAACGCGTTAGTTGATTAGCCTTCCAGACACGTCCACGTCACATCCGGTTTGCGGGATCCATGCAGTGGAAAGCACGCCCAGGCTGTGGAAAGCCTTACCCGCCTGGGGGTAAGCCCAGTGAGAATATTGATAACTTGGCGAGAGTCTTTAAGGTGTGAAGGCATCATAGAGACCAGTGGCTGTAAAAAGCCATCAATATAACGTCCCACCCGGGACGTGATGGAATCTATGCCACTAATTATAGGGCGTCCCGGGGGGTGAGTGGAGTTTTTATGTATCTTGGGAAGATAGTAAATTACAGGTGTACGAGGCGCCCTGGGCACTAGAAATTCACTCTTTTCGGTTAAGTATCCCAAGATCTTTGGACCAATAATGATAATTCTCTAGTGTAAAGGGTCCACCTCAACTCATGTTGTGGGCTAGGTACATTGATGACGTCCTCCTCCTATGGGATGGCAGTCGCCATGATTTGGATGTTTACATGGAAGGTCTGAATACAAATACGAGGGGCATCATTTTTAATTTTTGAAGCCAGCCAAGAGGAGATACATTTTTTGGATTTGAAAATATCCAAAATCCATTAAAAATGACTCCTTTATTACCTCCACTCATTTTCAGAGCACGGACAGGAATTCATATATTCCCACCAATAGTTGCCATCATTCATCGTGGCTCAATTCCGTGCCTAAGAGCCAGTTCATTAGACTCAAACGGAATTGTACAGACCACAATGAATTCTTAACCCAAGCAGGGATCTTGACCAGTCGATTTGTGGAAAAGGGATATTCCCATGCTTCCCTTGTTAACACCCTAAATGATGTGGCTTTGTTGGATAGGAGGGACCTTCTCATTGATAGATCCAAGTCCCAATTAAGAACACCATCCATTCCATTTATTACCACCTATTTTTCTCAACATAGGGGTGTTAAATAACTGATCGAAAAACACTGGCATATACTTACCAATGATCCAGTTTTACAGGCAGTATTGCCAGCCCAACCCCAAGTTGTTTACAAAGGTGCACCCTCTCTACAAGGGAGAGTGGCACCTAATATTTTAGATCCCCCTTCTGTAAAAGGACCTTCCTTGATCAGCTGGTGGGTTTCTATCAATGCAAGAGATGCAGAGTATGTTCATTTAGTGGGTGTCCACATAGACGTACCAACACGTTTAGGTCCACCATCACTGGTGTTGAATTTGAAATAGCCCCCTTCATTACCTGTTCTACGGAGAGAGTCATTTACCTCCTGCAATGTCCTTGCGGACTTCAATATGTGGGCAGGACTAAACGGCCTCTCCGTGTGAGACTTAATGAACATGTTACAAACATACTCACAGGTTTTCATAAACATCCAGTATCTCGACATTACTTAGAGGTTCATGCCAAGAACCCCACTAATACTATATTTTTGGGGATAGACAAATATTCTCCTAGATGGAGAGGTGACTCCATGATTCGGAGCATATCCAGACTGGAGATGGCCTGGATTCACAGGTTGAAGAGCTATGCCCCATTTGGGATGAACGTTGAGGTAGATCTCAACGCTTTCATCGATAATTCTTAGATTAGTGGGTTCCAGTGGGTTACATGTTCATGTATATTTTGTTAATAATTATGGATAATTTGTGGCTTTGGTGGCCTATTTTATCATACATATGTGAACATGTTACATACCTTGACCCACATTATACATAATCCCTCAGGTCATTGGATGATTTTTTACCTTGACCTGTTTGGGTTGTTTTTTTCTTTTTCCCCCTCCATTCATGTTCTAGTATATAAAGTTTTTTTTCCTGTCTTTTTGGACCTAATTGACTCATTTATTAATTATATACTATACACTCATAATTATCCTTCTCATTTAGAATTATTTTTAATGATTTTAATAAATTTAATAATCATATTATTTTTCGTGTGGTGGATTTACGGATGATATTCTTTATAGGGAGTATTGATCCTATCCATCCATACGCTCTATGATCGTTTTTAACAGGTTGTTTTGTACGATTGTAATTAATATTGATGTTTTGTATATATGCTACCTTTATCATTAAGTTGTGACCTGGTTTCATAATAATATTATCCACACTGTGAGCCGCTGCCTGGAATTCAAAGCGAGGCTTGGTTTACATGTTGGTTTGAGCCGAGTCTGTGTAGTGACGTGGAGGCTTAGTTTTTTGCTTTGCGTCCATGGGCCGCTCACAGTGAGGCTTGGCTCTCTGGTTGCTATATCTTGTGATGCGTCAGCACGTCACCTGATCCCCATTGACGACGTGTAGGAACACGAAACGTACGTCGGGAGTTGTACGTGCTGACGTCGGGAGTTGTACGTGCTGACGTCATCACTATGGGACAGGTTTCGGCGGACCGGCCGGTCGATTTGTCTAAATACTATTTCTATTCTGTAAGTGTTTTTACCCCTTTTTTAATTAAATTTGATAATTGATAATGCACTATCGAGCTCCTTCTATCTTTTTGGGAATGCCTGCTGGGATTTAAGCCGCTGATTGGATTCCATTGGATCAGGTTGCCAATTCCTGGGATTGCAGATGGGCTCATATGTTTTTTACCTCTGGTAAGCAGTTTATATTGTTGGTGGTGGACACGGGTGTTGCATGCACCATTCATCAGGTTTTCAACTGCCTATCCCTCCACGGTCTCTCTTCATCTTTGACCTTGATGGAACTTTTTATTCACTGACACATTGGGGCTGATTTCCGAAACGTTTGCGCCATGAGTATTGGCGCATCTGCGTGCGCAATGGCTGTTTTGGTATTTACAAAACATTAGCGCCGGTAGCGCAGCCCTATTTCCCATTTACTATAGTGTTGTCGGCGGACGGGAGGAGGCGCTCAGTGCGCCACTATGGACCTGGCGCACAGCATGTTAAAATCTAAATATAAAGAAGCTGGAAGTGAGAATATAATGGGGGTGATGTGGGGTGATGTGAGGAAGTGTAGTGACACCTGCCCAAATAACAAACATGGCCAAAATTGAGTGATAAAGTAACTTTTTCAAAACCAGCCCACTGCGCCGGCAAGTACGATTCGAGCTGCGGGAGGTTTTTTTGAGCTCAGCGCGGGAATTTCAATGGTTCAAACGCGCCAAGACACTGCGCCGGCAAAATCTTAGTAAATGTCAAGTCACGTAAACTAATTTGCATAAGTTGAACAGGCGCAGCTCTGAACTTCCCAGTGCGCCAGCAAAATTACATTTCTAAAGAAAAAAAAAGGCATTTAAAAGCACCCGCGGCTATTAATGAATTGTCGGCTCCCGGCAATATAGAGAAAATCATAGAAAGTCTTTGCTAACCACAAAAAAAAGTGTGGGGGTCCCCCAAATTCTATTACCAGGCCCTTTAGGTCTGGAATGGATATTAAGGGGAACCCCGCTGCAAATTTTTTTAAAAAATGACGTGGGGTTCCCCCCAAATATCCATACCAGGCCCTTCAGATCTGGCATGGATTTTAAGGGGAACTCCACCCCAAATAAAAAAAAAATGGCGTGGAGTCCCCCCAAAAATCCACACCAGACCCTTATCCGAGCACATAACCTGGCATGCCGCAGGGGAAGAGGGGGGGATGAGAGAGCGCCCCCCCCTCCCTCCTGAACCGTACCAGGCCACATGCCCTCAACATGGGGAGGATGTCCCCATATTGATGGGGACAAGGGCCTCATCCCCACAACCCTTGCCGGTGGTTGTGGGGGTCTGCGGGCGGGGGGCTTATCGGAATCTGGAAGACCCCTTTAACAAAGGGGACCCCTAGATCCCGGCCCCCCTGTGTGAAATAGTAATGGGGTACAAATGTACCCCTACCATTTCACAAAGAAAGTGTAAAAAATGACAAGAGCCGGTTTTTGACAATTCCTTTATTAATGTATTTTCTTTTCTTCCATCTTCTTCTTCCATCTTCTTCTTTTCTCCAGAAAAGAAGAAGATGGAAGACGATGGAAGAAGAAGATGGAAGAAGATGGAAGAAAGGAGAAGATGGAATAAGAAGATGGAAGAAAAGAGAAGACATTAATAAAGGAATTGTCAAAAACCGGCTCTTGTCATTTTTTACATTTTTTACACTTTCTTTGTGAAATGATAGGGGTACATTTGTACCCCATTACCATTTCACACAGGGGGGGGCGGGATCTGGGGGTCCCCTTTGTTAAAGGGGTCTTCCAGATTCCGATAAGCCCCCCGCCCGCAGACCCCCACAACCACCGGGCAAGGGTTGTGGGGATGAGGCCCTTGTCCCCATGAACATGGGGACATCCTCCCAATGTTGAGGGCATGTGGCCTGGTACGGTTTAGGAGGGGGGGCGCTCTCTGGTCCCCCCTCTTTTCCTGCGGCCGGCCAGGTTATGTGCTCGGATAGGGGTCTGGTGTGGATTTTTGGGGGGACTCCATGCCATTTTTTTTTAAATTTGCAGCGGGGTTCCCCTTAATATCCATTCCAGACCTGAAGGGCCTGGTAATGGAATTTGGGGGACCCCCACACTTTTTTTTGTGTAATCAAAGACTTTCAATGACTTTTATCTGTATTGACGGGAACCAGCAATTCATTACAGCCGCAAGGACTTTTAAATGACTATTATTTTACTTTAGAAATGTCATTTTGCTCTCCAACTGTTATAAACATGGAAAACATGTGCTACTTTACAGGCATACTATAGACACCCCCCCGGGTATGATATTTAGGGCCAGTTCACACCGGATGCAGTGCAGTGCGTTTTTTTGATGCATGAAAAACGCAAAGAAAGTTGATCACATTAATGCTAATGGCATAGTTCACACCACTGCAGTCCGTACCAGTGCGTTTCAGAAAGCAAAAAAAAAATTGGTCATGCTGCATTTTTTAGGTACAAAACTGTACTGGACCCCAGTAAAACGCATCAAAAACGCAACGGAACGTACCAAAAATGCACTGGAATGCACCAGAACGCACCTAAATGCACTAAAGACGCACTGCAACACACTTGTCCTAAGTGAAAAGAGGGGGAAAAAAACACTGGACTGCATCAAAAACGCATCAAAAATGCACTGGAATGTGTCAAAAACGCGCGTGCAGAAAAGCACCTGGAACGCACCCAGACTCCGTTTCTATAGTGTGAACTAGGGCCAGTTCACACCATAGAAACGCAATCCAGGATGTGTTCCAGGTGCTTTTCTGCATGCACGTTTTTCATGCGTTCCAGTGCATTTTTGGTACGTTTTTGATGCAGTCCAGTGCTTTTTTTTCACCCCTCTTTTTTATTAACCATAGATAAGGACAAGTGTGTTCCAGTGCGTTTTTGGTGCATTTAGGTGTGTTCCTGTGCGTTCCAGTGCGTTTATGATGCGTTTTGCTGCGTTCCAGTACAGTCCAGTGCAGGTAAAATGCAGCATGTTCTACTTTTTTGGTGGAACTGGAACGCACTGGAACAAACACTGCCATTTAGAACCATATAACCAACTTTCCATGCATTTTGGATGCATAAAAAACGCAATGCACTGCATGTGGTGTGAAATGGCCCTTAAGCAATTTGGCATATTTAAAGGCACTTCTCTTTGTTTTGTTTTTGGTGTTTTCCAAATTGGTGACATTGATATATGTCCCTTAGGGTGGGACCTGGGCCCCCATTTTAAGGCCAATAACTAGAAGATAAGCCAGCCAAGTGGGGACTAGCAAAATTAACAAGTCAGTTCCCATAGACTGCAATGGTATTTGTTGGTGGGCGGGGGGTGATTGTCCCATCTCTAATTTTGTAGCATGCTGGATGATGTGCTTAATTTTGGACGGGGGGAGGGCGGGGTTATTTTTTGCTAGCTGCATTGGTGTTGTTCTGCACATGCCCAGCCAGTTAGTTTTTTTTTGGTGCTTTTTGTGTGTGAACAGCGCCTGGATATTTCTGGGCATGCTCACTCAGAGAGTGTTTTTATGGGTTAGTAATTGAAGGACATCCTTAACAGGTGTAGCCACTTTGAATTTCAGTCTCTACATTGGGAGAACTTGCATTTTGGGTGTTTCATGGACTGTGCATGTGTTTTCAATTGCCTCATTAGCACACAAACCTATGTTATATAAAGCTCAGAGCGAACATTTGTTCGCTTGCCCTGAGAAGAGGCAAGTGTGTGTGGGGGGCAAAATGTACATGTTGGTGTCCTTATCGAGTTTGTAACACATGTATTTTATTTGTTATGTCTTTGCAAAACAGGTGATTGGTTAACTTTTGTGGATTGTATTTTTTTGTGTGGGGAAAATGTTCCCCTGAAATAATTCTGATGTTGTTAATGTGTGTTGTTTGTTCACTTTGATTTAATTGTCTGTGCTGCATTTTTGTTGGCCAAATATTTCTCAAGATGTTGAGTCTGTAACTGTTTCAAATTGACCATGTTTTTTATTTTGCCTTCCCTTTTGTTTTGTTAACCAATAAAATTTGATGCAAAGTTTTGATGTTTGTTTTGTGTTTTCTTTGCAACAAATGTGACAGCTGATTGGCATGTCAAAACAAAACAGGTTTGATTTGTCTACCCTGGTGCCTTCATGCTAGCATATGCATGTATTGTGTGCTGCCATGGAGAGTCACCAGGAAATGAAAAATACAGAGCGGTAAGTATTCAATTTTCCTTTTTTACTGCAGTGGTTCTCAGCCTCAGTCCTCAAGTACCCCCAACAGGACATGTTTTGTGAATTTATCTTATCGAGAATTGCTGTCCAAAAATCAAAACCATTGACTGTGATTTAAAGCACATGTGCAAGATGAAGGAAAACCTGCAAAGATGGCCTGTTGGGGTACTTTAAAAGCACTGATTTAGAGCACTGCACTTAAAAATAGCTCAAGGCAATACAATTTCAATTGTGGGCATTTTGAGGGAAACAAAGTAAGTGTTAGAACCCCTGCGTGTGTGTTTTTTTGTAGTTTGGCCTTTGTGTCTCCTTTTATTAAAATTGGCTTCACTTCCTGTCACACAGCTAAACAGGAAGTGAAGGTAAAACCCTACCAATGTCTTTTCTTGGGGACACACAGATCAATCTAACTAGTGTCCCCATTAAGCAAATTGCACTCTAGCACTTTGTTGTGTACACCCCAAATCATTGTATAGTTTGGGGTTTAGTAAAGACAAATCCACTCTGCAGTAAAAGTGTAGCTGCTGAAAATCTGAGGGAAAGTCCTGGTGATTGGATGTTACAATCATGTAAAAGCAAAGATGGTGTTTTTTTTTTTGCTTGCATGTCACCCTCAAATATACAGCAAGTGCACTTGTAGTGCAAAGTAGATTTGCCTTTAGTAAACAAACCCCAAAGTCCAAACTACCTAATAATTTGTGGTGTACCCCGCAATATGCTGGAGTGCAATGTGCATAATGGGGAAAGTATATAGATTGACCTGTGTGTCCCCAAGGAAAGACAATGTTAGGGATTTTCCCTCACTTCCTGTGTGGCTATGTGACAGGAAGTGAATTATTTGTAAGGATAAAGTGGCCAAATTATTTAGTTTAACTTTTCAAAGACACATTCCTAAGTTGAATTGTGATGCATGTCAATGGCCCATTTAGACCCTCTTTAATCACTTGAGATCAGCGCTATAACTGATCGACGGCCACAGCATGGTCCTCAATTGCCGGGGGTGTCCGTCAATAAACGTCCTCCCCTTTGTGCATGCGCGCTGTGGTCACTGAGTCACTGAGACTCGGGTGATGACAGATCCGAGTAAGGGGCCGATCCCTGCCCTTTACCATGTGATCAGCTGTCAGCAAATGACAGCTGATCACGTGATGTAAACAAAAGCTGGGTAATGGTTTTTGTTTTCTCCTTGTGCTGACAGCGTAAGCATAAAAAAAAGGCAATCACCGGCTTATGTGCAAGGGACATCGGGCCCGAAGAGGAAGAGGCAATTCTGCGTCATCTGTGACAATTAGTAGCCCCTGCCAGTGCCACCTATCAATGCCCACCACTGGTGCCAATCAGTGGCACCTAGCAGTGCTGCCTATCAGTGCCCATCACTGCCAACTATCATTGCCACCTAGCAGTGCCACTTCTCACTGCCCACCAGTGCCAACTAGCAATGCCACCTCTCAGTGCCCACCCTTGCCACCTTATTGGTGCCCATCAGTGCAGTATCATCAGTGTACATCAATGAAGAAAAAAAATTACCTTTTTTTAAAATATTAACCAGTTTCCTACCGTCAAATGACATCCTTGGCTTTGTGCGGTGACATCTGAATGATGCCTGCAGTTGCAGGCATCATTCAGATATCATTCTTTTCAGCCGGCGATTATGTGCACAATAAAAACTATCATAGTGGCAGTTCCGCCGCTTGATCGTTCTTATAGGCGGCGGGAGGGGACGGTCCCCCCCTCTTGCCGCCATCCGGTGCTTCTCCGGGCTCTCCCGTGCCATCTTGGGCTCGGAGAACGATTTGGAGATGACTGGTGACCATATGGTCACCAGTCATCTCTATGACCGTCGGAGGCCCGGGCGCGATGTTATGACATCATGCCGTGTTCCTGTATGTTAACCAAGCCGTGATCTCGGCTGTCAGCATGAGATTGGTGATTTTTTTTGACCAATATAAATGCTTTCCAGCCTGGAGGAGAGATGTGGGGTCTTATTGACCCCGCATCTCTCCATAAAGAGGACCTGTCACACACATTCCTATTACAAGGGATGTTTACATTCCTTGTAATAGGAATAAAAGTGATCCAAAACAAAAAAAGTTAAAAAAAGAGTAAGAAATACAAAAAAGTAAAAAAACAAAATAAAAAAAATAAGCAAAAATAAGAAAAAACGCCCATGTCCCCGGTAGCTCGCGCTCAGAAGCGAACACACACGTAAGTCCCGCCCACATATGTAAACGCCGTTCAAACCACACATATATAAAGCTCAGAGGAAACATTTGTTCGCTTGCCCTGAGAAGAGGCAAGTGTGTGTGGGGGGCAAAATGTACATGTTGGTGTCCTTATCGAGTTTGTAACACATGTATTTTATTTGTTATGTCTTTGCAAAACAGGTGATTGGTTAACTTTTGTGGATTGTATTTTTTTGTGTGGGGAAAATGTTCCCCTGAAATAATTCTGATGTTGTTAATGTGTGTTGTTTGTTCACTTTGATTTAATTGTCTGTGCTGCATTTTTGTTGGCCAAATATTTCTCAAGATGTTGAGTCTGTAACTGTTTCAAATTGACCATGTTTTTTATTTTGCCTTCCCTTTTGTTTTGTTAACCAATAAAATTTGATGCAAAGTTTTGATGTTTGTTTTGTGTTTTCTTTGCAACAAATGTGACAGCTGATTGGCATGTCAAAACAAAACAGGTTTGATTTGTCTACCCTGGTGCCTTCATGCTAGCATATGCATGTATTGTGTGCTGCCATGGAGAGTCACCAGGAAATGAAAAATACAGAGCGGTAAGTATTCAATTTTCCTTTTTTACTGCAGTGGTTCTCAGCCTCAGTCCTCAAGTACCCCCAACAGGACATGTTTTGTGAATTTATCTTATCGAGAATTGCTGTCCAAAAATCAAAACCATTGACTGTGATTTAAAGCACATGTGCAAGATGAAGGAAAACCTGCAAAGATGGCCTGTTGGGGGTACTTTAAAAGCACTGATTTAGAGCACTGCACTTAAAAATAGCTCAAGGCAATACAATTCTAATTGTGGGCATTTTGAGGGAAACAAAGTAAGTGTTAGAACCCCTGCGTGTGTGTTTTTTTTTGTAGTTTGGCCTTTGTGTCTCCTTTTATTAAAATTGGCTTCACTTCCTGTCACACAGCTAAACAGGAAGTGAAGGTAAAACCCTACCAATGTCTTTTCTTGGGGACACACAGATCAATCTAACTAGTGTCCCCATTAAGCAAATTGCACTCTAGCACTTTGTTGTGTACACCCCAAATCATTGTATAGTTTGGGGTTTAGTAAAGACAAATCCACTCTGCAGTAAAAGTGTAGCTGCTGAAAATCTGAGGGAAAGTCCTGGTGATTGGATGTTACAATCATGTAAAAGCAAAGATGGTGTTTTTTTTTTGCTTGCATGTCACCCTCAAATATACAGCAAGTGCACTTGTAGTGCAAAGTAGATTTGCCTTTAGTAAATAAACCCCAAAGTCCAAACTACCTAATAATTTGTGGTGTACCCCGCAATATGCTGGAGTGCAATGTGCATAATGGGGAAAGTATATAGATTGACCTGTGTGTCCCCAAGGAAAGACATTGTTAGGGATTTTCCCTCACTTCCTGTGTGGCTATGTGTCAGGAAGTGAATTATTTGTAAGGATAAAGTGGCCAAATTATTTAGTTTAACTTTTCAAAGACACATTCCTAAGTTGAATTGTGATGCATGTCAATGGCCCATTTAGACCCTCTTTAATCACTTGAGATCAGCGCTATAACTGATCGACGGCCACAGCATGGTCCTCAATTGCCGGGGGTGTCCGTCAATAAACGTCCTCCCCTTTGTGCACGCGCGCTGTGGTCACTGAGTCACTGAGACTCGGGTGATGACAGATCCGAGTAAGGGGCCGATCCCTGCCCTTTACCATGTGATCAGCTGTCAGCAAATGACAGCTGATCACGTGATGTAAACAAAAGCTGGGTAATGGTTTTTGTTTTCTCCTTGTGCTGACAGCGTAAGCATAAAAAAAGGCAATCACCGGCTTATGTGCAAGGGACATCGGGCCCGAAGAGGAAGAGGCAATTCTGCGTCATCTGTGACAATTAGTAGCCCCTGCCAGTGCCACCTATCAATGCCCACCACTGGTGCCAATCAGTGGCACCTAGCAGTGCTGCCTATCAGTGCCCATCACTGCCAACTATCATTGCCACCTAGCAGTGCCACTTCTCACTGCCCACCAGTGCCAACTAGCAATGCCACCTCTCAGTGCCCACCCTTGCCACCTTATCGGTGCCCATCAGTGCAGTATCATCAGTGTACATCAATGAAGAAAAAAAATTACCTTTTTTTTAAATATTAACCAGTTTCCTACCGTCAAATGACATCCTTGGCTTTGTGCGGTGACATCTGAATGATGCCTGCAGTTGCAGGCATCATTCAGATATCATTCTTTTCAGCCGGCGATTATGTGCACAATAAAAACTATCATAGTGGCAGTTCCGCCGCTTGATCGTTCTTATAGGCGGCGGGAGGGGACGGTCCCCCCCTCTTGCCGCCATCCGGTGCTTCTCCGGGCTCTCCCGTGCCATCTTGGGCTCGGAGAACGATTTGGAGATGACTGGTGACCATATGGTCACCAGTCATCTCTATGACCGTCGAAGCCCCGGGCGCGATGTTATGACATCATGCCGTGTTCCTGTATGTTAACCAAGCCGTGATCTCGGCTGTCAGCATGAGATTGGTGATTTTTTTTGACCAATATCATGCTTTCCAGCCTGGAGGAGAGATGTGGGGTCTTATTGACCCCGCATCTCTCCATAAAGAGGACCTGTCACGCACATTCCTATTACAAGGGATGTTTACATTCCTTGTAATAGGAATAAAAGTGATCCAAAAAAAAAAAAGTTAAAAAAAGAGTAAGAAATACAAAAAAGTAAAAAAACTAAATAAGCAAAAATAAGAAAAAACGCCCATGTCCCCGGTAGCTCGCGCTCAGAAGCGAACACACACGTAAGTCCCGCCCACATATGTAAACGCCGTTCAAACCACACATGTGAGTTATTGCTGCGTGCATTAGAACGAGTGCAACAATTCTAGCACTAGACCTCCTCTGTAATGCCAAAATGGTAACGTGTAAAAAAAATTAAAGCATCGCCTAGGGAGATTTTTAATTACTGAAGTTTGGTGTCATTCCATGAGTGTGCGCAATTTTAAAGCGTGACATGTTATTTATCTATTTACTCAGCATAACAACATCTTTCACATTATACCAAAAAATTGGCCTAACTTTACTGTATTGTAATATTTTTAGCAAAAAAAAGGCGTTTGAAAATTTATTGCGCAAATACCGAGCGAGATAAAAATTTGCAATGACCGCCATCTTATTCCCTAGGGTGTCTGCTCCAAAAACATATATAATGTTTGGTGTTTTGAAGTAATTTTATAGCCATAAATTTATGATTTTTACATGAAGGAGAGAAGTGGCAGAATAGGCCCAGTGCTGAAGTGGTTAAAATATCAAATTTTTTTTTTTTTAACTCGGTCTTTTGTATTTATAGAAAAAAAAAAACACAAAGGTGATCAAATAGCACCAAAAGCAAGCTCTATTTGTGTGCCAAGAAATAATACATTTTCATTGGGTTACAGTGTTGTATGAGCGCGCAATTGTCATTGAAAGTGCATCAGCGCTGAAATGTGAAACTTGGTCTGGGCAGTGCGCAAGTGGTTAATATAAGGCTACATGCACACGGATGTTTTTCAAGCCGCTTGTTTGAGCGTTTTTTGCAGCTTAAAAACATCTCTCCATGTTAGCCTATGGCCTCATGGCCACCATGGCGTTTTTGAGCTGTAAATGGCATAGGCGTTTTTAGGCCCCATGTAGACGGGACGCTGGTGCAAAGTGTTCAGAACTAAGGTTGAAAGTGGCGTTTAGAAAGGCGCGCTTTGTGGCGTTTGCATGCTGTGTTTTACCACATTTGCGTGTATATGATAAGGAGCCGCCCTAAGCTCCAAAAACAGTATTATTTACGATTTTAGCTATTTTGTGAGACCAGAGTGATATCAGCAGCTGAGAGCAGCAGTGTAGTTGTATTTAGCGTGTCACTTGCCACATCACTTGCCACAAGTTGTGGATTGTCCACTTGCCACGTCAGCTGCCCCAAGTTGTGGATTGTCCACAATGCAATGGAAGCAATTTCATTTATATATACATATATATATATATACATATATATATATATATATATATATATATATATATATAATGGTTTTTACTTATTTGCCATAAATTTGGAGTTTATCAATGTAAAAAAATAGGTCACCTTTAAAAACGCTTCTAAACTAAAATGCGGCTAAACGCTAGTATCGCGTCTGAAACGTGGAAATCTTTGGCGTCTGAAGGCATTTTTAGGCTTTGTGAAAAACGATTTTAAACGCAACTGCAGATTTTTTTTGCCAGGCCAAAAACAGTGTTTTGGATGTAATAGAATTCAATGGACCCGCATCCAAAACGCAAGTACTGCAACTTTGCGGCGATTTTTTGTTTTACCTGTTTATAGCTGGTTGTTAAAGGAAATGTAAAAAAAAAAAAATGCCGGTTCAAAAAAAAAAAAAAAAACTAGAAAAAAAACAGCGTGGGGTCCCCCCCCCAGGTCCATACCAGGCCCTTGGGTCTAGTATGGATTCAGAGGGGACCCCCCAAAAATGAAAAAGAAGAGGGCGTGGGGGTCCCCCCAGAATCCATACCAGGCCCTTCAGGTCTGGCATGTATTTTAAGGGGGACCCCGCGCCAAAAACAAAAAAATTAGCGTGGGGTCCCCTAAAATACACACCAGACCCTTTATCCGAGCACTCAACCTGGCAGGCCGCAGGGGAAGAGGGGGGGACGAGAGAGCGGCCCCCCTCCCTCCTGAACCGTACCAGGCCGCGTGCCCTCAACATGGGGGGTTTGGTGCTTCGGGGCAGGGGGGGCGACCTGCGGCCCCCCCCACCCCAAAGCACCCTGCCCCCATGTTGATGGGGCAGGAGATCGTGGAGAAGACACCGGAGAGCGGGAGAAGAACCGGAGATCGTGGAGAAGGCACCGGAGAGCGGGAGAAGAACCGGAGAACAGAACAAGAGACCCCCGAAGTCGGAAGAAGGCGACGACGAAGCCCGGGCACCCCGCTAGCAAAAGATCTGGAAGAAGATAGCGGGGCGCCCGGCAGAAAGACCCCCGAAGACGACGAGGAAGCCCGGGACCCCACTAGCAAAAGAGCTGGAAGAAGATACCGGGGCGCCCGGCAGGAAGACCCCCGGAGCTGCCTAATAAATTACTTTAAAAACCTGTGTTGTGTTTTTTATTACCTTTTTTTGCCACCAGATGAATGGGTAGGGGTACGATGTACCCCATACTCATTCACATAGGGTGGGGGGGCGGGATCTGGGGGCCCCCTTATAAAAGGGGGCTCCCGGATTCCGATAAGCCCCCGCCCGCAGACCCCGACAACCAACGGCCAGGGTTGTCGGGAAGAGGCCCTTGTCCCCATCAACATGGGGGCAGGGTGCTTTGGGGTGGGGGGTCTGCAGGTCGCTCCCCTGCCCCAAAGCACCCACCCCCCCATGTTGAGGGCATGCGGCCTGGTACGGTCAGGAGGGAGGGGGGGCGCTCTCGTCCCCCCCTCTTCCCCTGCGGCCTGGAGACATTCGCGCTGGAGACATTCTCGGCCAGCTAGTCGCCTCTAGGACACGACTTGAGCGGCTGCTTCACACGCTCAGGTCGTGTTCAAGTCGCCTCGCAAAGTCGCGCTGTCCCTGTGTCAGCCGGCACACGAGTCGCCCCGCGAGTCGGATACGCTTCATCCGACTTCCCGGGCGACCTCTATTCAAATCAAAGGGCTCCCATAGGGAACCATTCATTTTCAATAGAGCGCCGCTGACATTTGTATTTACTATAACAGTGCGCTGCTGGTTCCTGCGCCAAGTGAAGGAGTTATCCGGCGCACCAATTAAGGTTAGAACCAGTGCAGCGCACTGTTATTAGTAAATCAGCCCCATTGTCACATTCTACTTTGATCACCTATCATCATAGATGGACTTTTTGATTTATTTGTGTGTCTGTTGATTTCACGTAACTGGCATTATTATCAGTTATTTTCTCACATAGTAGCGCATCCGTTTATTCACTTCTTCATATATATATATATATATATATATATATATATACTAAACTGCCTGCACGACACTAACTAACATGCCTAATTTAGCTCAAGACTTAGCCCCCTGAGCCATGATTGGCCAAAGGCACCCTGCCTTTGTCCAATCATGGCTCTCTTAGTAGATTGCACTGTGATTGGCCAAAGCACGCAGGTCAGGTGCATGCTTTGGCCAATCAGCAGCCATTAATGCACTGTAATCTCGCAGTGCATTATGGGGTTAACTACACAAGAGAATAAAAAAAGATTGGGTAGAATATAAATCATTTGACAATCACACTCCCTTAATGTTTTAATGGATGTTTCATACAATTTGCTTCATTTATGTAAAAAAAAAATTTTTTTACAAATCAACAAGAAATAGAAAATATAAGCCCTCATCATGATTGAAGGTCCCTCATTTCTGTGGAAAGTGATATCCTCCTGATCAAATATGTGCAATGTATCCTAATAGCAAAGCTCAGACCAAGACTGATTACTATCCTTTTTTGCACTACAGTTGTTGAAATCTGCAATAAGCACCTTCATGATGACTTGAGAAGGAAGTTTTATAATGCAGTGTGCAGTAACCCTTAGTAAGCACTTTGAAGTCAGTTTACAGAAAAAGGTAAATTCTAACCTGTACCTTGAATAGACATCTGCCTTAGGAATCTGCACCTGTTTGTTGTTAACTATAGCTTGTACCCAGATTATGCATTTATCTGCTGATTTTGATACCTGGCTGCTAACCTGGGGAGGCTTTCTTTTGCTAGACTTGAGGCACTCTTGCCTTTAATCTGCCTACTCCAGCATTGTGTTACTAAATTGTCCTTCAAGGCACTTTCGTCAGACCAGCCATTGCCTTGTGTTACCTGTGCCACCAGATCTAATAGGGGCTCAAAGGCCAGGTCACTTTAGGGTATCATTTCTGGCTTCCTGACCAGGTACATTACCAGGGGAAGCAGAGTGGGGCTGTCACTCTGGAGATAGTGGTGTGGGTATAGAAGACCCTATGACTATCTACAGGTGTTTTGTAGAGGTATGTACATGTAAGTTGTTATAAAGTAGGGAAACTATTTGCAGTGACTGTCATCCTATGTACTGTGCTACATCATGTTATTCTATGATTATTGTATGCAGACATATATGTAGGCAGTTGAATAGAAGGCACATCACAATTTGCCATATAAAAAATGTACCATTTATACAGTACAGTGTATTTGCTGTTTTTGAATGAGAAAATTGTAAGATGGAAAGAATAGCAAACCAGTAAGCTTTTGGTATAAGGACCAGTGGCGGCTGGTGAAGTTTTAGAATGGGGGGGGCAGACCCCCCCTTCCTTTTTGACCCCTCCCACTTGGTGGAAATGGGCATGGTTTCAGCGAAATAGTGGGCGTAGCTCTAATGTGGTGTGGTTAGCATCTGAGATAAACAAGGGATGGAGGTAGAGGGAGAGAGAGAGGGAGGGACAGCAGGCCCAGATCCTACACAACAATAGAAATATGTGTATTCTAGAAAGTTTAACAATCAGCAGATATTATAGATACTTCAATCATCCCGGCACCATGGTTGTTATGGTGTCAGGATGATTGAAGCACATTATTTCTATTATTACATTGTAATATAAAATGAAATCATTCAACTCACCATAATGCAGAATCAGTGGGAGCCTGCCACCAGATGCCATCAGGTGTCCCCAGCGGAGTCCCTCCTTACATGCAGCCTGTGTCACATCAAATGCAGCCCTGTGTCCAATCAAATGCAGCCTCTGTCCCATCAAATGCAGCCTGTCCCATCAAATGCAGCCTCTGTCCCATCAATTGCAGCCTCTGCCCCATCAATTGCAGCCTCTTCCCCATCAATTGCAGCCTCTTCCCCATCAATTGCAGCCTCTTCCCCATCAATTGCAGCCTCTGCCCCATCAATTGCAGCCACTGCCCCATCAATTGCAGCCACTGCCCCATCAATTGCAGCCTCTGCCCCATCAATTGTTGCAGCCTCTGCCCCATCAATTGCAGCCTCTGCCCCATCAATTGCAGCCTCTGCCCCATCAAATGCAGCCTCTGCCCCATCAAATGCAGCCTCTGCCCCATCAAATCCCCCTCCCCCTTCTCCGCGGGAGCACTTACCGTTCTGTGTGGTGTCCTCTCCTTGTGTCTTCTTCCATGGCAGCGGCCATGGAGGAGTCCGCTCCTCATACTTCCGGTTTTCTCTCTCTCGGGCGCAATGAGAGAGAGAAAACATTAAGTGACATCATGATCTACTCAGATGTCAATCAAACTGCCCGGCCATAGTAATAGATACTACGAGCACCGGGCAGAAGCTGTGGCGCATCGGTAAGCGCCACAAGGCGGTACAAAAGCCTGCAAATGAAGCGCCGCATCTGCAATCTCGTGATTGCATTGACGTGGCGCTTCCCATAAGGCACGTGGCCGGCACCACATAGTGCATTTGGTTAAAGGATTTTTTTTAAATTTAAGAAATAAAACATTTCTTAAAGGGGCCGTTTTTTTTTGTGACTGCAGGAGGGGGGGGGGGGGCGGCGCCAGGGCGCCCCCTTTGGATGGGTCACCACTGTTGAGGACCAAAAGGAACCAAAAAAAGCCTGCATCTGAAATGATGTAAAGTATTGATATACTGTCCTAATAAAGAAGGTAAGTACTTGTCATTAGGGATGAGCTTCGAGTTTGAGTCGAACCCATGTTCGACTCGAATATTGCCTGTTCGGTTGTTCGTCGAATTGCGAACATTATGGGCCGTTCGCGCCAAATTCGAGTGGCGCGTCACGGCCCATAATTCACTGCGGCATCGCAGTGCATTGCTGGCTGATTGGCCAAGCATGCACTATGACCCGCATGCTTGGCCAATCACAGCGCCGTCTGAGCAGAGAGCCGTAATTGGCCAAAGCCAGGGTGGCTTTGGCCAGTTATGGCTCAGGGGGTTTAGTACATGCCCTACACTAGATAAGGCTGCCTCCGTGGCGGCCTTGTGTAGTGTGTTGCGGTGTTGGTTAAAGAGAGAGCTTACAGAGAGAGAGAGACAGTGTCATTTATATTGAGTTAGATAGAGCAGGCAGGCGAGTCAGTTAGCTGCAGTTACAGTGTGTAGAGGATATATATGCATCCTAGGTGTTGTATATATATTTATACACTGTATTCAGTTTAGCTAGATCCGTTCCTGTTATTCTCTATACTGTGACAGACAGGCAGGTGATTGTGCTAGCTGCAGTCAGTGTTTCACTTAGTGTACTGTGTGCTTTGCATAGCTTTCACTTAAAGCTTACCTGAATACAGTTAGTAACTAATAGTGGTGTTCTCATAATAAAACCACAGGCAGAGAGCTGCAAGTATTTTCAGTTAGTGTACTGTGGCCTCTGCACAGTTTTCACCTAAAACTAACCAAAGACAATTGCTGCTTTTCCCATACTAATACCACAGCAGGCAGTTGATTCTGATAGCTGCATTATCAGTACAGATATATGTATATATATATATATATATATATATATATATATATATATATATTGTGACAGCATGCAGGTAAAATCACCAGGTTGCATCCAGGATGGTAGGTATATATGTTCTAGATTCAGGCTTTATGCCGATTTATACCACTAGGGGGAGTGCGGGGAGTCTTGCAGGGGAAGAGTTAATGAGCCCAGCTGAAGTAAGTGGGCTCGTTAGGGCCTCTACAAGAACTCCCAGCATGCTAAGGGAGATGCTCAAACCTGGAACCAGATCTGTCTGGATAGTCTGGGGAGTGTGATCTCTGTGCGGTGAGCCAAAGCCTGTGTGGTTATTGCTAAGAACTTCAAAAAAGCAGGGAGCTAGGGACTGGGACAGCACAAAGCTGTACCCAGTTGTTAGTTAGGGACACCAACGTGTGTAGTGAGCGGTCAAGTTGACCAGGATTTCTTTTCCTGTTTCTTTTTGTTTTTGCTGTATTTTTTTGTCTGTATATAGTTAAAATAAAACCACACCCTTTTGTTTTCTCCTACCACTGTCTGCTGTGCCTGTTTTTGTGCGGTGAACCCATCCAGGGGGTCACACACACCCGCTGCTGAGCTAACACCCTCACAATATATATATATATATATATATATATATATATACATCCCACCTTTGTGCAGCTACATCCCACTGCAGGCCATTAGTATGTCTGGAAGGCAAACAAGGAGAGACAGACAGTCACAAGGCCATAAAAGAGGGCAAGCAGGCTCTGTGTCTAGAGGCTGGTCATAGACATGGTGCATCCTCATCAGCACGTGGCAAAAGGACACGCTTGTCCTTCTTTTCGGCAGCTGGCCATGTTGAGCCGCAACATGCCCAAGACTTGGTAGAGTGGATGACCAAGCTGTCCTCCTCCTCCCCATCCTCTCTCACCCAGGCTCAGGGTACTTTGTCTGTCAAAGCAGCTGCCAAAGCGGCCTCTTCCCTCAGCTCAATGGAATCAGTCACTCTTTCCCTAGCCCCACCATGTCCTCCTGAGGAGTCCCCCGAACTGTTTGACCACAGTGTTGGGTACATGCTCCAGGAGGATGCCCAGCGTTTTGAAGGCTGCGATAATGGAACCCAGCTAGAGGAAGGCAGTAACGTGAGCCCAGAGAGAGGGGGTGCCCAACAAGGACAGCTATCTGGCAGTCATGTTTCCCCAGCTGCAGCATACTGCCAGATTTGCTCCAGTGATGAGGAGGGAGGGGATGATGAGGTCACTGACTCCACGTGGGTGCCTGATAGGAGAGAGGAGGAGGAGGAGGAGGCACATCTCCAACGAGGCAGGATGCCCTCCAGGGGCCAGCTTAAGGGCAGCACACCGACTGCATCACACCGCAGAGCTCCACATGTGCAGGGTGCTGCTGTCTCTGCGCGTTATTCCAAAAGTTCTTTGGTGTGGGCCTTTTTTCAGACGTGTGCAGCAGATCGCACCGTTGCCATTTGCAACATATGTCTCAGGCGTATCTCGCGTGGCCAAAACATCAGCCGCTTGGGCACCACGTGCTTGACCAGACATATGTCGACCTGCCATGCAGTTCGTTGGCAAGCCTACCTAAACGACCCACACCAAAGAACAAAGCGGACCTCTCCTTGATCCTCGTCAGCTGGGATCTCCAACCCCACTATACCTAAAGTCCTCTCTGAAACCTGCACTGAGAGGAATGAAGGTGTAGAATTAGGTGTGTCACAGCCAAGTACTTGCGGGCATTCTGCTATTGGTACACCGATGTCAGATTGTACCAGGCAAATTTCCCTGCCCCAGCTGCTGCACCGCCAAAATAAGTTTGCTCACAGCCATCCACATGCTCAGCGGTTGAATGCTAGCTTGGCTAAATTGCTAGCACTTCAACTGCTGCCTTTTCAGTTGGTATACTCTGCCCCCTTCCGTGAGTTTGTGGAATGTGCGGTTCCTCAGTGGCAGGTTCCCAAACACCACTTTTTCTCATGGAAGGCGATTCCAGCTCTCTACCGGCATGTGGAAGGCAATGTCTTGGCCTCGCTGGACAGGGCGGTCGGTGGTAAAGTGCATATTACCGCTGACTCATGGTCCAGCAGGCATGGACAGGGACGTTACCTATCTTTCACGGCACATTGGGTGCTGGCAGCTGGGAAGGATGTAGGACAAGGTGCAGTAGTGTTGGAGGTTGTTCCGCCACCACGCCTCCAAAATGTTACTACTGGTGATTCTGACACACCTCTCTCCTCCACCCCCCTCCCCTTCTTCTTCCTCCATGGCCTCTACCTGTGCTTTGTCCTCGGAACCAGTGGTGCTCCGTAGGCGTTCAATGGGCTACGCAATTACGCAGGCAAAAACATGCCATGCAGTGCTTGAGCTGGTGTGTTTGGGGGACAGGAGCCACACTGGGGCAGAGATTCTGTCAGCTCTGCAGGGGCAGGCTCTGAGGTGGTTGACGCCACACCAGCTTAAGCCAGGAAAGGTGGTTTTCGACAATGGCACCAACCTCCTCTCCGCCCTCCGACAGGGACAACTGACCCATGTGCCCTGTTTGGCTCACATCCTTAACTTGGTGATGCAGCGGTTCTTGGGCAGGTACCCAGGCTTACAGGAGGTCCTGAAGCAGGCCAGGAAACTCTGTGGGCATTTCAGCCGGTCATATAATGCCAGTGCTCGGCTGGCTGACCTGAAAAAGGAATCCAACCTGCCCAAGAACCGCCTAATCTGTGACATGCCCACCAGGTGGAACTCTACGTTGGCCATGCTGCAGCAGCTGCACACGCAGCAGAGGGCCATCAATGAGTATCTGTTGCAATATGGCACCAGGACAGGGTCAGGGGAGCTTGGATTTTTTCCCCACGCCAGTGGGCCATGATCAGGGATGCATGCACTGTCCTGGCACCATTTGAGGAGGCCACGAGGCTGGTGAGCAGTGACAGTGCATGCATCAGTGACACTGTCCCTCTTGTCCACCTGTTGAAGCACACGCTGCATGGAATAATGGACAGGGCAGTTGAGGCAGAACAGAGGCAGGAAGAGGAGGACTTCCTTACCTCTCAAGGCCCCCTTTATCCAGACAGTGTTCCTGCTGGCCCGTCTATCACACAGGAAGAGGAGGAGGAGGAGGATTGTGTCAGCATGGAGGTGGAGACTAGCACTCAGCATCAGTAGCAGTCTTCAAGGGATCAATTACAGTCCCAAGACACCCATGGACTTGTACGTGGCTGGGAGGAGATGGTTGCGGATCGTGTAGTCCTGAGTGACCCAGAGGACTCCGGACCAAATGCCTCAGCAAACCTACGCTGCATGGCCTCCCTGATCCTGCAAAGCCTGCGGAGGGGTCCTCGTATTCGTGCGATCAAGGACAGGGATCATTACTGGCTGGCAACCCTCCTTGATCCACGTTACAAGGGTAAGGTTGCAGGCCTTATCTTGCCGTCGCAGAGGGAGCAGAGGATGAAGCATCTTCGGGATGCCTTGCAGAAAGGTCTGTGCAATGCGTCCCCAGAGACTGGGAGGTTACAAATTCCTGGTCCTGGACAACGTGTTGCTGAGGCTTCGGTCAGTCAAAAAAGGAGCGGTGGAGAAGGTGGCCGTCTGACTGATGTGTTCAGACAATTTTTTAGTACGCAGCCCCAAGGTATGATCGGTTCCAGCAACCATCGCCAGCGTCTGGTTTACATGGTGCAGGAATACCTAGGGGCAAGATCAGACTTAGACACCTTTCCCACCGAAAATCCTCTGGCTTACTGGGTCTTGAGGATGGATCACTGGCCAGAGCTTGCACAGTATGCAATTGAGCTACTGGCCTGTCCTGCATCCAGCATTCTTTTGGAACGCACATTCAGTGCTGCTGGAGGCTTTGTAACTGATCACAGGGTGTGCCTGTCCACCGACTCGGTCGATCGACTGACCTTCATAAAAATGAATCAGTCTTGGATCACCACCAGCTACCAAGCACCTGATGCTGATGTAACCGAAAAAAAATTTGGGAAATGTCAGATCCCTTCAAGACTGCCTATGCTGATGCTGAGTGACTATCCTGTTATGCTGAATGACTATCCTCTTCCTCCTCAATGATCATGTTGATAGCTTGTAAGAACATTTTTGGTTCTGGGCACCGCCACCAGTGGCTAAGGCCCAATTTTTAAGCCCCTGTTTTACAGGGGTGTGTAATTACAATTTTTGATGCAATACTTTGCAGTAGGGCTCATTGCTGCACTCCAACTACAGTATCTGTGAGGGGTTGCAGTGTTGTGGCACCAGCACCAGTGCTTAAGGCCCAATTTTTATGCCCCTGTTTAACAGGGGCATGTAATTACAATTCTTGATCTAATAATTCACAGCAGGGACCATTCCTGCGCCCACCAAGAGTAACTGTGAGGGCTTACAGTGTTGTGGCAACACCACCACCACCACCACCAAAGGGCCAATTTTTCTAGCCCTGTTCAACAGGGGCATGTAATTACAATTCTTGATCTAATATTTCACAGTTGGGCCTATTCCTGCGCCCACCAAGAATAACTGTGAGGACTTACAGTGTTGTGGCACCAGCACCACCACCAAAGGCCCAATTTTTCCTACCACTGTTCTACAATGGCATGTAATTACAATTCTTGATATAATAGTTCACAGCAGGGCGTTCCAGCGCCCACCAAGAGTAACTGTGAGGGCTTACAGTGTTGTGTCAACACCAACACCTAAAGGCCAAATTTCTGCAGAGTATATACGGCAGGCCCCTACTTTCAAGCATCCAACTTACAAACAACTCCTACTTGCAAATGGAAGGAGACAACAGGAAGTGAGAGGAAATCTACCCCTAGGAAGGGAAATTCTCTCCTGTAAGAGCTAATATGGGAAAAAGGTGTCTCCTCTCCACTGATGCTTTATCACCAATCCTTGTTTCAATAAAAAAAAACAAATTTTCAAAAAAACATTTGTCATTGGGACGGAAAGTGAGGTGAAATGTTCTGAACAGGTGCACACTGCACAGACAGCAAAACCAATGTTACAGGGGTGATAACCCTATGTTTTTCAAAAGCTTAAAAATAGATTTTTGGGCTGGAGCTACACTTAAAAAATTTACCTGTTTCAAATTACAAACAGATTCTACTTAAGAACAAACCTACAGTCCCTGTCTTGTTTGCACCACCTGTATACTGCTGTTCAGAGTATATAGGGCCTTTTTTAAATTTGGGTGTGGGGTTCCCCTTAATATCCATACAACACCCAAAGGGGCTGGGGGTTGGGGGGGGGGGTTGGTACCCATGCCATTTTTCTCAATGATTTTCATCCATATTGCAGAGACCAGACATTACATTAAAGCCACAAGCAGTTTTAAATTCCTTTTTTTCCTTTAGAAATGTCATTTTGTGCAGAGACAGTTCTAAACACGCGAAACACGTGCCACTTCACTAGCATACTTTAGACACCCCCAGGTACGATATTTAAAGGAATATTTCACTTTTTTTTTCACTTTAAGCATCATTAACCACTTGCTTACTGGGCACTTAAACCCCCTTCTTGCCCAGGCCAATTTTCAGCTTTCAGCACTGTCACGCTTTGAATGACAATTGTGCGGTTGTGCGTTGTGGCTCCCAAGCAAAATTTACGTCCTTTTTTCCCACGAATAGAGCTTTCTTTTGGTGGTATTTGATCATCTCTGCGGTTTTTAAAAAAGTTATAGCGTCTACAAAATAGGGGATAGTTTTATGGCATTTTTATTAATAATTATTGTTTTACTAGTAATGGCAGCGTTCAGCGATTTTTATCGGGACTGTGACATTGTGGCAGACACATCGGACACTTTTGGCGCTATTTTGGGACCATTCACATTTATACAACGAACAGTGCTATAAAAATGCATTGATTACTGTATAAATGTGGCAGGGAAGGGGTTAACACTAGGGGGCGAGGAAGGGGTTAAATGTGTTCCCTCATGAGTGATTCTTACTGTGGGGGGACGGGACTGACTGGGCGAGGTGACCGATGGTTGTCCCTATGTACAAGGGACACACCATCGGTCTCCTCTCCCTAACAGGGTGTGGACATCGCGGCCGCCAGGCACGTGCATCGGCACCCACGTGACACGGCGGGAACAGAAGTCCCCCGATGCGTGCGAATGAGGAAAGGGGAGGATGTCAATTGATGGCCTCCTGGCATTGTAGGTCCGTGCTGTAGCCGTCATTCGGCTATAGCGCAGGCCTCTAGTGGTTAAAATCACTGCTCCCGAAAAAACGTTAGTTTTTAAAACTTTTTTTGCATTGATACATGTCCCCTGGGGCAGGACCCAGGTCCCCAAACACTTTTTAGGACAATAACTTGCATATTAGCCTTGATAATTAGCACTTTTGATTTTGAACGTTTGCGTCCATTGTATTTAATAGGGTTCTAAAGTTTGCACAAACTTTCGGTCCGTTCGCAGGTTCTGGTGTGAACCGAACCGGGGGGTGTTCGGCTCATCCCTACTTGTTATTTAAAGATTATTACATATACTCTGGAGCCTGGTCATTGAGGCGTTATTACTCATACAGTTGAGGCTGCTCATTAATGGGTCAATACACACAAACTGAAGACTGCTTCCAGAGTAGTTAATGCACTTTATTTGTGCATTTAACATATTTTATTAAGGTTATTTATAAGTAAAAGCTTCCCCTTGGTAGACATCCAAAAGCCCTTAGACTGCTGCTGGGCGTCGCAATCTTGTATGTGATGTCAGCAGTCCTAACAGACTCTGAGCTGTCACTCAAGTGACGCGCTGTACTATTCCCCTTCCTATTCCCACCAGCTTCATAGATAATTTAGGAAAAACAAACACACTTTTTAATTAAATTTTAATGAGGAAGTAAACTTCCCTGAATTTGTACCTATAGGTACTGAAAATCTCTCCTAAACTTGCACCATTTAGGAGAGATTTACTGTATATGTCGCTGATGACGTCATCAGCGCATGCGCTCTGAAGGAACGGCCATCTGTGCCGTTTCTTCAGAGCCCTGTGTTATGACCAGCGGGCAGTGACATCACGCAGCTCCTGCCAGTCACACAGCCGGAGTCCGCTGACCCGGAAGGAAGACTGGCCAAGCTGGATGTGGCCTCCAGCGGTGACAACAAGGGCTTTGTTTGCAGGTAAGTTTCACATAATGTGAAACTAGTATGCGATGCATACTAGCACATTGTGCCTTTACTCTGCAGGTCAGCAAAGAAAAAAAAAAAAAGAGGCAGCGTTTACTTCCTTTTCAAGGAACTAGAAGGCAAGCTTAAAACTAGAACTCCAGCATAACATTTATCTAACAACTTGTAGAGTATGGCTGAAAAGAGTTTACTGTTTTGTTATGGGGTTTTTTAGGGGGTTGCGGACTGCAGTCCCATGAGCTCCATTGTAATGGGAAGAATAAACCAAAGCTGACCAAAGAATGATTAGAGGGTTGCAGACGTTTTAACCACCTCCTATCTGGCTCATGTATGAAAAAGGCTGGAAGGGAGCAGCACTGATGCGGGTGGACGTACCCATATGTGCTTCACAAATGAAGGATTGTATGCAGCTCACAGTGTGCACCTGCAAGCCCGATGATCGCTGTGTCTCCTGGACACAGTGGAACATGACCGGGTACAAGACAAATGAAATTGGTACCATGAATCATGTGATCGCTGTGTCTAATCACAGGAATCAAATTTGTAAACACTATGTGAGGTGACAGATGCACCCCATTGGGGTCAAGAGAACACCGCTAAGGCTGACTGCTGCGGATGGAGCTCTGAGTGGTTCAGGAAAGCAGGTCCTCTGGAGCACCAACAAGGATCACACTGGGAGCTAGAGCATGAGATTCCACAGGGTGCGGAATCTAAGAGCCAGCAGGTGTTCACCAGAGCCCCTGATGGTGGGGATGGACTTCGCTGCAACTGGCTCCAGGTCGCGGCCCCTAGGGTCTCCCAGCTCATGCTCACGGTAGGCTACTGGAGGATAGAGAGAAAGCAGCAGACAACAAGGGATAGTCAGGAGATAAGCCAAAAGGTCCGGGCAACAAGCAGGCAGGGATAGTCAAAGAACACGCCAGAGGTCGGGATATGAAGCAGACAGACAGTCAAGAACAAGCCAATGTCTGTAAACAGGATCAGACGTAGAGCACACAGCAAGAAGCACACAGGAAGCCAAACACACAATATCAATCAGCAAGGCTGGTTTGCAGTGCACAGGTTAATATAGTGTTCCCAGTTAGGGACTGGGGTGGAGCCATGCTAGAGGGAAGATTACTTAAGCAGGCAGCTGAACAGGCATCCGGTCTCTTAAGCTGAACACAGAAGTAAGCAGACAAACATGAACATTACTGCAGATCCATGACACACTGAAAGTGAAAGTAAAGATCCAGAACAATTTCAGCAGGCTGTGAGTGTTATAAGCCTGTACACTGTAAGTAGACACCAGTGCCAGCCAGCCCACAGTGTCCCTGATCACTAACCCCCAGTCAATATCACCAGACTATTGCCACCAGCCAGTGTCCCTGATTGCTGTGATGCCAAATTGCTATATGCCTTGGGTTTTGGGCCTCTCTATGTGGATGGCCTGTGACGTCTCACACAAGTAGTATAGCCATACTCAGGAGTAGTAGAATATGTTTTGGGGTGTAATTATAAGTATCCCTATGCTGTGTGAGAAACAACTTGTTAAAATTACAACTTTGTGGAAAAAAAATTAATAAAATAATTTACTTTCATAATTTCCCAAAGAATTTTTGCAATAAATGCAACTTTCTAAATACTTTGGATTGTCTACATGAAATATTACAACCACCTATCTAATAATTGGACTCTGATTTGTGCCTCAAAATTGTAAACCACACAATTAAAAATGACCAAAGCTTTATTCCACCATGTTAAAAATAAAGGTAATAGTTAAAAAAAAAAAATAAAAAAAAAAAATTATTTTAGTAGTTCTTTATGATATTTATACATATTTATGGAATCCACTATAGTTTATTTTACTTTTAATGTGCAAATCATTAAAAAATACACAGCTTTCTCATGGCAGTCAAGGTGACATTTTGCCATTCCCATTTGGTTACTACATTTGAGGTAAAATATGCTAGCTCAAAGCATGTGTAACTGATTGTTTTCTCAGGGGAATAAACAGCCCACTGACCTGAAAGGAGACCTGATTTGAATAATAGATTCACTTCCTATGTTGTATGTAATGCAAATGGGGGTCTCTTGGGGTATATTCAGAATGCATATCTTGACACTTTTTACTTACACTTTCACTTTATCTGTTTCATACATTGGTTTATTCTATGGATTTTTTCTGTTCAATGCAGCAGTCCTGTTTGTTTGTTTTTCCAATTCATTATTGTTAAAAAAGGTACTTCAAGTAACTGGAAATTTCATTTTTCTTTTAAAAGTGAATACGATTTTGAAATCCAATTTGTCATGTTAAATCATTATTTCAAGCTGATATATTATGCATTTGCAATTTAAAGTTATTGGCATTTAAATAAATCAGTTTTGCTTTTTGTGGTTGCCTTGTTTAATAATGGAAAATGTTTAATCAAGTAATTTATATAAATTATACTTACATAGAAATGGCCAGTTAGCCCATCAGTATGCTCAGCCATGTTGTGTTCTCTACTAGGATATTCTAATTTCTTAAATTGATTTATAATTATGTTGGCAATAAAATGGCTTTGACTACTTTACTGTATTTTATATTATTTGATATTGTTTTATTTTCTGCATAAATGTTGCAGTATTTTTTTAAATATAAGTAGGCATTTACCTGAATAATTAATGAAAAAGGCTACCAGACTTTCATTACTATTTAATAATGAACTGCTAGAGCAGTGATGTCGTGTGATGTATTGAAAAACTATAGTAACTAAAAAAGTATATTAAGTAATATCAGTTACAATGGGCTCTGATTTGTTGCCATAAGTTACTGCAATCTACAAATAATTAATTGAGAAAATCATTTGATGGTAAACAAATTAAAATGTTAGGATTTTTGTTTTCACTACATGAAGAAAAAACAATAATACTATGCAGACATGTACAGTATGCCCTGGTGGATATAGTCATCACCATCTAAAGTAGCATGAGGTCATACTATTATTCTACAATTTATCACCTCAAATCCTCTCACCAAGCAGCAAACATATATTGATAAAATAAACTCTCCTAGAAATAATGCATGTTCCTATTGAATCCTATGTGAAGATCTGTGAAAAAAAAATGATTTACATTTTATTATTTATGATATTGCCTCAGCATAGATGGGTTACTGAAGTAAGAGAAATTGCAGGGGACGTCTGAATTTTTACCTAGTATTCTTTGCAGATTAACACGAAAAGCAGTATTCCAGTCTCAATCTGTCATATACCTGATCATGAAATGACAAAGACAGCCGCTCTTGCACCTCTAGCCCAGAGCTTCTGGCAGTCATGACAGGTGGCACAAGGACACAGAGTGCAGTGTAAATAAGACTTACTGGAGTGCAAAGCTGTTGTTGAAGTCAACATCAGCCAACATCAGGATAGCAGACCAGCTGGGTAGGCAACTTCAAAAACTAGCTGGGTCAAAAACAGATGGACAAGACCGGTACTGGAAAAGCAGGTGGGTGCGTAATCCGAAAACAAGTGGGGGCAACAGACCATAATGTACTATACAAAATCAGCAGGCAATGTGTTGTCAGATGAACAGGCCAGGATCAGCAACAAATGAGAAATGTGGCACCAAATGAGCAGAGGCTTCAATAGAGGTATGGATCAGGGTCAACAATAGGCAATAATAATAGAAATTATGGGTTAGTAATGGAGAGACAATCAGAATCACAGATAGAGGGTTGAGGGTCACAGGATACAACTAAAGATTACTCTGCACTGAGCCTATAGAGAACTCAACTTTGAATAACATGATGTTGCCAATGCTGTAAACATACATACATACTGTAAGTGTGCATATGAATAGCGACAGCCCTATGTGGAGGCCATGTCATGGCAGCGCACATGCAAGTGCCCACTCTGACATGAGGGCTTGTGAACTAAAAAAACCTTTCTGATGCAGTCACAAAAACAGGAGACATGAATTCTGTACACAGTTTGAGGAAAGCAATAATTATAACTTTTGGAAATGTAATAAAATGTTTACAAAAAGTTTCTCTTTAACCACCTCAATACAGGTCACTTTCACACCCTTCCTGCCCAAGCCATTTTTCAGCTTTCTGCGCTGTCACAATTTGAATGACAATTGCGCGGTCATGCTACACTGTACCCAAATTCAATTTTAAAAAAAAATTCCCCACAAATAGAGCCTTCTTTTGGTGGTATTTGATCACCTCTGTGTTTTTTATTTCTTGCGCTATAAACAAAAGAAGAGGGACAAGTTTGAAAAAAACACAATATTTTTTACTTTTTGCTATAATAAATATCCATTTATTTTTTTTAAACAAATCTTTTCCTCAGTTTAGGCCGATATGTATTCTTCTACATATTTTTGGTAAAAAAAAATCGCAATAAGCGTATATTGATTGGTTTGCGCAAAAGTTATAGCAGCTACAAAAAAGTGGATAGATTTAGAGCATTTTTATTATATTTTTTTTTTTACTAGTAATGGCGGCGATCAGCGATTTTTATCATGACTGCGATATTGCGGCGGACACATCGGACACTTTTAACACATTTTTGGGACCATTCACATTTATACATTGATCCCTGCTATAAAAATGCATTGATTACTGTATAAATATGACTGGCAGGTAAGGGGTTAACACTAGGGGGTGATCAAGGGGTTAAATGTGTTCCCTAGGGAGTGATTCTTACTGTGGGGGGAGGGGACTGACTGGTGGAGGTGACCGATGGTTGTCCCTATGTACAAGGGACACACCATCGGTCTCCTCTCCCTGAAAGGACGTGGATCTGTGTGTTTACACACACAGATCCACGGTCCTGCTCAGTTACTGGGCAATTGCGGGTGCCCGGCAGCCATCGCGGCCGTCGGGCACGCGCAGCGGGTCCCCAGTGACGCGGCGCGCGTGCGCGCCCCCTAGTGGCTTGGGAAAGCGCAACGTCATATGATGTCCGCCCAGAACAATAGGGTCTTCCTCCTGCCGTCATTTGACAGTGGGCGGTGGACAAGTGGTTAAAGTAGATCTAAACCCAAACTGAATCCAATTTAGTTTGCTAAAGCATTGTATATTATAAACAACCGCTATGTTTTTTTTTTCGTTTTTTTTTTTCTTGCTTTTTGTTTTACTTTACTCCTCTAAATTACAGTAACATGTTTAAATTTATATAAGGTTTTAGTGATTGGGTTTTCTTTAATACATTTAAAATACCCGTTGCCCTCATGACTAGTTATTAGCAAAATATGAAATGTAGAAAATGTGTTAAATTGTGCTAGCTGGCAGAACATTCAGTAAAACATGAAATAATAATGATAATGTCTTTCGATGAAGGGGAAAGTCTCTTCAGGAAATGCCATGTCTTATGAAATATGATGTTCCATTTTCCCTTAAAGTAAGAAGATAACCTAATGATGTTTCCTTATTGTAATGGACCTTCCAGCAATTCTCAGTGAGCACCTGTATAAAACAGCACCTGTTTAAATACTTGCTACAGTACTTAATCATTACCAGGTTACATTTTAGTAGGTGGTGCTCTAAAGAGACTTTTATTTTTGCCCATGTGCACCACATAGATTTACAATGGTATGTTTCCAAAATATGTGATTTATATAAAATTTCTTTATTTATCATGCTTAAAATGAAAATTAATAATTAATTTCATACCGCGCTCAAATGTAATATAAACAATAAAACAAACAAAAGAAAGATAATATAATCAAATAGTGTTCAAATATAAATTTTCAATAATAAAGTCCATAAGCCACCACTGACGATTCTTCAATCAAGTGGGCAGTGATGAAATATATTCAGTGACAGGAGATAAAAAGTGCCGTCTTCCACCAGTTTTAGGCAAACATCCTACTCACCAGATTGATCGGACACCCATAACAGGTGTCAGTTAAGCAGAAAGGTAAATCACGATGTATCCACCAATGCAGATGCCTTTCACCAGCGATGTAACCAGATGGGATTCATAAGTAAAGGAAGAAAGAAGAACTCCTCATAGTATAACTTGTAGCCATTTATTCGTAAAAATTAATTCCAGTAAAAAAATCAAATAAAATGGAGCCGGCACGCCAAGCTGCTTTCCACCTGTGGAAAAGCCAGCATGCCAAGCTGCTTTCCACCTGCGGAAGTGATGTATCATGCAATACGAATAAATGGCTAAAAGTTAAGCCCCCCCACCCGCAGACCCTGACAACCACAACCCAGGGTTGTCGGGAAGAGGCCCTTGTCCCCATCAACATGAAGACAAGGCGCTTTGGGATGGGGGGGCGCAGAACCCCCCCTGCCCCAAATCACCCACCCCCGCATGTTGAGGGCATGCGGCCTGGTATGGTTCGGGAGGGTTGCTCGCTCATCCCCCTCCCTTTTCCTGACCTGCTGAGCTGCATGCTCGGATAAGGGTCTGGTATGGATTTTGGGGGGGGGGGGACACCACGCCATTTTTTGTTTCATAATTTTTAATTGCCAGCTTTTTTTTCCCAATAAGCTGTCAGCGGGGAAGCCGCTATTTGTCTAGAAACAGCCAGGGGGTCCTTTTTGACAAATACCATATGTGTTACCGCCAGCTAAACCCTGGTGGTAATTATCACATGCTTTTTAATGCGCTGGTCCGTTTGTGAATTGGACTTAAGAGCTCTTTATGCGGTATTTACCGGCACTTTTTTTTCCCAGTAAATACCGCATAAACTTTTTTATTTTTGCGAATTGGACTTACTTTACCACATGCGATCATTTATGCAAATGAGTAACCTGATACCCTTATCGCATGCAGTAAAGCTTTGGGAATTGACCACATTGTATATATCATGATGTGTTTTACAGCTCATTCCTGAGATTTAGTATTGTGTGCACCTAAGTGTCATAACAAAAGGATATGGTGACAACGTCCGCAGCATTCTGTCCTGATTCCAGGGAGGTGATGGAGTCTTGATACCCTGCAGTCAAAGGAAGTATGGTGATTGGACCTGGGTGCCATTTAGCCCATAAGTGTAGAGGTGTTGCATTGCTGGATTGGTGAATCTGTGGGTGATTATAGCTTCTTTTTTATGTTTACAAATGGCCAGAGACTGAATATGCTGCATTTCTGTCCAATCTGAGTTGGACTTTACCTTTGCATGATTCTTTTTTTAATGATGAATAATAATATAAGCACTGTATGCTTAAGGTAGAGCAAGGGAGGAGTATAACCCATGTTAGATTTTTTTTTTTTAATCTCTCTTGGATCACTCAGTTGTGAGCGGAGCCTTAAGAAAACAATCCATTTAAATTTTTATATCTTCCTTTGTGAGAAGTAAAACACATTCAAAACCCACTTTAAAAGTTTTCGCTAACTATTAAACTACAAAAAGCACAAATGCAAGTTTATTAGTCTCTTTTCAATGGCGCTTAATATTCTAAAATCAAATGGAGATCTTGTTTGACAATTAACCCTACTGCATTGTGTGTAAGAGCTCATGATCTAAACCTAAACTGACCCATCTACTTTTGTCTGAATAAATTGAAGCCAATTCATTTACTTTTGGCAGTCAGCCCACACCTGGGGTCATGCTTATTGGCTCTTCTACAATGGCATTGTTATAGTTTGATCTTTGCACAGTTCAAGACTTTAAATGTGTGAAAGTAAAGTATGGACAGAATTTTAAGAAAGGCACAGCAGGCATTAATTAAATAATAATAAAAAAAAAAACAGCAAGCCTATCCTATGGCATTACAATAATTTTATTAATTTTGATGCTCCTGCAATTTTGATAGCACAATACCTAATTATTTTAATGGTATTTACAACTGCCTTATCACTACCACAAAACACAATTCATTTCTTTCTCACTAAAAATTTAACGTGTAATTACATTTTGGGTACAATGCTTATTGTGAGCTTATCTATTTTCTCACTGCATATAGGTACTCATTATCAGAAGAATATGTGTAAGGAAAGGTTCCATTATCACCTGGCGTGCAGTACTGAGGTCCACCAGCAGGTGTCTCCTGGCAGTTTTGAACTGTCAGGGGAACTTCTCTCTGCTGGTGTTATGTCATCTTTGGGCCGCAGTACTGGCGTCCACCAGCGGATGGATCCTGGCAGTGTGGTGCAGATGTTACTTCCTGCAATCAGAGGTCACCTGAGCCTGTTAGCAGGTATAATATAAATACCCGGCAAGTGCACACATACACACTGCCCTGGTATCGTCCTCGTGCCCTGATCTGTACCTGCTGCCTGTTTACCTGAACCTGTTTCTGTATCTGCTACCTGAGTTCCTGATCCTGTCTCCCTGTCCTGACCCATCCATCCTTCCTCTCCCTGTCCTGTGTTCCTTACCCCATCTGCTGATCTCCCTGTGTATGACCTTGGCCTGTCTAACGTTTATGTTTCTGGAATATCCCTTTGTCCATCTGCCTACCTGCTGTGTATGACCCTGGCCTGGCTATTGTATATGATTCTGGCATTTCCCATTTATTGCACATATCTGTTGTTATTTGTGAGTCTCTGTCTGTTGGTTGGTTTGCTGCACAGTATCATATTGGAGGTGGTTATACTTATATTATTCACTCACCTAAATAAATCTTTATATTTTCACTTATTTGTGTTTGGTGTTCCTCTGTTGCTAGCCACACAGTTCTGGTCACACCCGGTACATGACAGTATACCAGGGCCAGCTCTGACCAGAAGTGACTACACAGAGGAACCATCTTGGTTCAGGTTGCTTTGCTGAAATGAATTTGGATGTGATTCGTTATTATGCTCTGCTGGCGTCTGAGAGTAGTGAATATCTCCGCCAGACACTGAAAGAGTAGACCAGTGATCAGCTGCTAGAAATCATTTGTTTAGCTCACTCCTGGGTTGATCAGGGCTGTATGCTGTTTGGGGATGTTCAGCCTTTAATCCAAATCTGCACAGAGCTGGCTTTGCCTTGCATCCCAGAGGGCCATGATGATTTTTCTCCCCCTTTCAGTATTAATCAGGTCACATCACTGGTATGGCTTCTGGAAGATGACTCCCCTTACTTTTTTGAACATTACACAGCTTGTTCCCAGCAGGTGATAATAGAATGTGTTGATTCTGTACAATCCCTTGTCAGTCAGGCAGTATGTAACCCGCAGTTTGTGCAACCACTGCTCTTAGCATGGTCTGATATTTTGCAATCAGCCCCAGCAAGCCCCCAACAAACCACCTCTGCCATCAGACACCAACCTACCCAAATGTGTGTTTCTCCATCACCCATGGCAGCCCCAGTCGCAGTTCAGTACACACTGCTTCCCACCAGTTACCAATATCCAGTCTCTGCTCCCTGTACCTATCCTGCATTCAACTCACCTGCCTCTTCTCAGCTGCCTACAAACCCACAAGAACTTCCTCCAGCTACTGTTACCTCTTCTCTGTCATATCCCAATCCTCCTTTCCAGTCTGCTGCACCCCTTACCTACAGGGCTTCAGTGGCTAAGCCAAAGAAAAAACGAAAGTTCTTCCCAACCAAAACGATCCTGCCAGTAATCCAACCTGCCTCCACACCAATCAAACTGCTTCAGTCTAACACCCCAGTGCCTGCTGTCCAGCCGACGCCCCAGTTCCTGTACCAGCCTGCCAGCCTGAAGTTCCTGTACCAGCCTGCCATCCTGCAGTTCCTGTACCAGCCTGCCAGCCTGCAGTTCCAGAGCCAGCCTTCCAGCCTGCCGTTCCTGTACTAGCCTGCCAGCCTGCAGTTCCAGAGCCAGCCTTCCCGCCTGCAGTTCCAGAGCCAGCCTTCCCGCCTGCAGTTCCAGAGCCAGCCTTCCCGCCTGCAGTTCCAGAGCCAGCCTTCCTGCCTGCAGTTCCAGAGCCAGCCTTCCCGCCTGCAGTTCCAGAGCCAGCCTTCCAGCCTGCAGTTCCAGAGCCAGCCTTCCAGTCTGCAATTCCAGAGCCAGCCTGCCAGCCTGAGGCTCCCATGCCAGTCTGCCAGCCTGAGGCTCCCATGCCAGCCTGCCAGCCTGAGGCTCCCGTGCCAGCCTGCCAGCCTGAAGTTTCCGTGCCAGCCTGCCAGCTTGAAGTTCCCGTGCCAGCCTGCCAGCTTGAAGTTCCCGTGCCAGCCTGCCAGCTTGAAGTTCCCGTGCCAGCCTGCTAGCTTGAAGTTTCTGTGCCAGCCTTCCAGCCTGCAGTTCCTGTACCAGCCTGCCAGCCTGCAGTTCCAGAGCCAGCCTTCCCGCCTGCAGTTCCAGAGCCAGCCTTCCCGCCTGCAGTTCCAGAGCCAGCCTTCCTGCTTGCAGTTCCAGAGCCAGCCTTCCAGCCTGCAGTTCCAGAGCCAGTCTGCAATTCCAGAGCCAGCCTGCCAGCCTGAGGCTCCCATGCCAGCCTGCCAGCCTGAGGCTCCCATGCCAGCCTGCCAGCCTGAAGTTCCCGTGCCAGCCTGCCAGCTTGAAGTTCCCGTGCCAGCCTGCTAGCTTGAAGTTTCTGTGCCAGCCTGCCAGCTTGAAGTTTCTGTGCCAGCCTGCCAGTTTGAAGTTCCTGTGCCAGCCTTCCAGCCTGACATTCCGGTGCCTGCCTTCCAAACAGAAGTCCTGATGACGGTGTCCCAGTTGGTAGATCCGGTGTCCCAGTCGGTAGATCTGGTGTCCCAGTCGGTATTTATTGCCTGAGACCCCGCCTGAAGATCCGGTGCCGTTTCCCGGCCTGAGGTTGTGGTGCCCATTTCCTGGCCTGAGGTTGTGGTGCCCGTTTCCTGGCCTGAGGTTGTGGTGCCCGTTTCCTGGCCTGAGGTTGTGGTGCCCGTTTCCCGGTCTGAGGTTGTGGTGCCCGTTTCCCGGCCTGAGATTGTGGTGTCCGTTTCCCGGCCTGAGATTGTCGTGTCCGTTTCCCGGTCTGAGGTTGTGGTGCCCGCTGTGGTGCCCGTTTCCCGGCTTGAGGTTGTGGTGCCCGTTTCCCAGCTTGAGGTTGTGGTGCCTGTTTCCCGGCTTGAGGTTATGATGCCCGTTTCTCAGTCTGTGGAGCCTACTGCCCAGCCTGACGTGTTCCTGTCCGCTGCCCAGCCTGAGATGTTCCTGTCCGCTGCCCAGCCTGAGATGTTCCGGTCCGCTGCCCAGCCTGAGATGTTCCTGTCCGCTGCCCAGCCTGAGATGTTCCTGTCCTCTGCCCAGCCTGAGATGTTCCTGTCCTCTGCCCAGCCTGAGATGTTCCGGTCCGCTGCCCAGCCTGAGATGTTCCGGTCCGCTGCCCAGCCTGAGATGTTCCGGTCCGCTTCCCAGCCTGAGATGTTCCGGTCCGCTGTCCAGCCTGAGATGTTCCGGTCCGCTGCCCAGCCTGAGATGTTCCGGTCTGCTGCCCAGCCTGAGATGTTCCTGCCTGCTGCCCAGCCTGAGATGTTCCTGCCTGCTGCCCAGCCTGACCTACTTTTTGCCCAGCCTGATGTGTCGGTACCCGCTGCTCAGCTCGAGCTGCACCCTGCCCGGTTTAAAGCCATGGACCTCCCTCATGCCCAACCTGTTGTGACTTTGTCTACCGCCCGGCTTGACGCCATAGACTTTCTCCAGCAACGGCTGGTTGGAGCGCCCGAAGGTCGCTCCTTCGAGGGGGGGTACTGTAAGGAAAGGTTCCATCCGCTGGTAATATTTATCATCTGGCGTGCAGTACTGTGGTCCACCAGCAGGTGTCTCCTGGCAGTTTTGAACTGTCAGGGGAACTTCTCTCTGCTGGTGTTATGTCATCCTTGGGCCGCAGTACTGGCGTCCACCAGCGGATGGATCCTGGCAGTGTGGTGCAGATGTTACTTCCTGCAATCAGAGGTCACCTGAGCCTGTTAGCAGGTATAATATAAATACCCGGCAAGTGCACACACACACTGCCCTGGTATCGTCCTCGTGCCCTGATCTGTACCTGCTGCCTGTTTACCTGAACCTGTTTCTGTATCTGCTACCTGAGTTCCTGATCCTGTCTCCCTGTCCTGACCCATCCATCCTTCCTCTCCCTGTCCTGTGTTCCTTACCCCATCTGCTGATCTCCCCGTGTATGACCTTGGCCTGTCTAACGTTTATGTTTCTGGAATATCCCTTTGTCCATCTGCCTACCTGCTGTGTATGACCCTGGCCTGGCTATTGTATATGATTCTGGCATTTCCCATTTATTGCACATATCTGTTGTTATTTGTGAGTCTCTGTCTGTTGGTTGGTTTGCTGCACTGTATCATATTGGAGGTGGTTATACTTATATTATTCACTCACCTAAATAAATCTTTATATTTTCACTTATTTGTGTTTGGTGTTCCTCTGTTGCTAGCCACACAGTTCTGGTCACACCCGGTACATGACAGTATACCAGGGCCAGCTCTGACCAGAAGTGACTACACAGAGGAACCATCTTGGTTCAGGTTGCTTTGCTGAAATGAATTTGGATGTGATTCGTTATTATGCTCTGCTGGCGCCTGAGAGTAGTGAATATCTCCGCCAGACACTGAAAGAGTGGACCAGTGATCAGCTGCTAGAAATCATTTGTTTAGCTCACTCCTGGGTTGATCAGGGCTGTATGCTGTTTGGGGATGTTCAGCCTTTAATCCAAATCTGCACAAAGCTGACTTTGCCTTGCATCCCAGAGGGCCATGATGATTTTTCTCCCCCTTTCAGTATTAATCAGGTCACATCACTGGTATGGCTTCTGGAAGATGACTCCCCTTACTTTTTTGAACATTACACAGCTTGTTTCCAGCAGGTGATAATAGAATGTAATGATTCTGTACAATCCCTTGTCAATCAGGCAGTATGTAACCCGCAGTTTGTGCAACCACTGCTCTTAGCATGGTCTGATATTTTGCAATCAGCCCCAGCAAGCCCCCAACAAACCACCTCTGCCATCAGACACCAACCTACCCAAATGTGTGTTTCTCCATCACCCATGGCAGCCCCAGTCGCAGTTCAGTACACACTGCTTCCCACCAGTTACCAATATCCAGTCTCTGCTCCCTGTACCTATCCTGCATTCAACCCACCTGCCTCTTCTCAGCTGCCTACAAACCCACAAGAACTTCCTCCAGCTACTGTTACCTCTTCTCTGTCATATCCCAATCCTCCTTTCCAGTCTGCTGCACCCCTTACCTACAGGGCTTCAGTGGCTAAGCCAAAGAAAAAACGAAAGTTCTTCCCAACCAAAACGATCCTGCCAGTAATCCAACCTGCCTCCACACCAATCAAACTGCTTCAGTCTAACACCCCAGTGCCTGCTGTCCAGCCGACGCCCCAGTTCCTGTACCAGCCTGCCAGCCTGAAGTTCCTGTACCAGCCTGCCATCCTGCAGTTCCTGTACCAGCCTGCCAGCCTGCAGTTCCAGAGCCAGCCTTCCCGCCTGCAGTTCCAGAGCCAGCCTTCCCGCCTGCAGTTCCAGAGCCAGCCTTCCCGCCTGCAGTTCCAGAGCCAGCCTTCCTGCCTGCAGTTCCAGAGCCAGCCTTCCTGCCTGCAGTTCCAGAGCCAGCCTTCCCGCCTGCAGTTCCAGAGCCAGCCTTCCAGCCTGCAGTTCCAGAGCCAGCCTTCCAGTCTGCAATTCCAGAGCCAGCCTGCCAGCCTGAGGCTCCCATGCCAGCCTGCCAGCCTGAGGCTCCCGTGCCAGCCTGCCAGCCTGAAGTTTCCGTGCCAGCCTGCCAGCTTGAAGTTCCCGTGCCAGCCTGCCAGCTTGAAGTTCCCGTGCCAGCCTGCCAGCTTGAAGTTCCCGTGCCAGCCTGCTAGCTTGAAGTTTCTGTGCCAGCCTTCCAGCCTGCAGTTCCTGTACCAGCCTGCCAGCCTGCAGTTCCAGAGCCAGCCTTCCCACCTGCAGTTCCAGAGCCAGCCTTCCCGCCTGCAGTTCCAGAGCCAGCCTTCCTGCTTGCAGTTCCAGAGCCAGCCTTCCAGCCTGCAGTTCCAGAGCCAGTCTGCAATTCCAGAGCCAGCCTGCCAGCCTGAGGCTCCCATGCCAGCCTGCCAGCCTGAGGCTCCCATGCCAGCCTGCCAGCCTGAAGTTCCCGTGCCAGCCTGCCAGCTTGAAGTTCCCGTGCCAGCCTGCTAGCTTGAAGTTTCTGTGCCAGCCTGCCAGCTTGAAGTTTCTGTGCCAGCCTGCCAGTTTGAAGTTCCTGTGCCAGCCTTCCAGCCTGACATTCCGGTGCCTGCCTTCCAAACAGAAGTCCTGATGACGGTGTCCCAGTTGGTAGATCCGGTGTCCCAGTCGGTAGATCTGGTGTCCCAGTCGGTATTTATTGCCTGAGACCCTGCCTGAAGATCCGGTGCGTTTCCCGGCCTGAGGTTGTGGTGCCCGTTTCCTGGCCTGAGGTTGTGGTGCCCATTTCCTGGCCTGAGGTTGTGGTGCCCGTTTCCTGGCCTGAGGTTGTGGTGCCCGTTTCCCGGTCTGAGGTTGTGGTGCCCGTTTCCCGGCCTGAGATTGTGGTGTCCGTTTCCCGGCCTGAGATTGTCGTGTCCGTTTCCCGGTCTGAGGTTGTGGTGCCCGCTGTGGTGCCCGTTTCCCGGCTTGAGGTTGTGGTGCCCGTTTCCCAGCTTGAGGTTGTGGTGCCTGTTTCCCGGCTTGAGGTTATGATGCCCGTTTCTCAGTCTGTGGAGCCTACTGCCCAGCCTGACGTGTTCCTGTCCGCTGCCCAGCCTGAGATGTTCCTGTCCGCTGCCCAGCCTGAGATGTTCCTGTCCGCTGCCCAGCCTGAGATGTTCCTGTCCGCTGCCCAGCCTGAGATGTTCCTGTCCTCTGCCCAGCCTGAGATGTTCCAGTCCGCTGCCCAGCCTGAGATGTTCCGGTCCGCTGCCCAGCCTGAGATGTTCCGGTCCGCTGCCCAGCCTGAGATGTTCCGGTCCGCTTCCCAGCCTGAGATGTTCCGGTCCGCTGTCCAGCCTGAGATGTTCCGGTCTGCTGCCCAGCCTGAGATGTTCCTGCCTGCTGCCCAGCCTGAGATGTTCCTGCCTGCTGCCCAGCCTGACCTACTTTTTGCCCAGCCTGATGTGTCGGTACCCGCTGCTCAGCTCGAGCTGCACCCTGCCCGGTTTAAAGCCATGGACCTCCCTCATGCCCAACCTGTTGTGACTTTGTCTACCGCCCGGCTTGACGCCATAGACTTTCTCCAGCAACGGCTGGTTGGAGCGCCCGAAGGTCGCTCCTTCGAGGGGGGGTACTGTAAGGAAAGGTTCCATCCGCTGGTAATATTTATCATCTGGCGTGCAGTACTGTGGTCCACCAGCAGGTGTCTCCTGGCAGTTTTGAACTGTCAGGGGAACTTCTCTCTGCTGGTGTTATGTCATCCTTGGGCCGCAGTACTGGCGTCCACCAGTGGATGGATCCTGGCAGTGTGGTGCAGATGTTACTTCCTGCAATCAGAGGTCACCTGAGCCTGTTAGCAGGTATAATATAAATACCCGGCAAGTGCACACACACACTGCCCTGGTATCGTCCTCGTGCCCTGATCTGTACCTGCTGCCTGTTTACCTGAACCTGTTTCTGTATCTGCTACCTGAGTTCCTGATCCTGTCTCCCTGTCCTGACCCATCCATCCTTCCTCTCCCTGTCCTGTGTTCCTTACCCCATCTGCTGATCTCCCCATGTATGACCTTGGCCTGTCTAACGTTTATGTTTCTGGAATATCCCTTTGTCCATCTGCCTACCTGCTGTGTATGACCCTGGCCTGGCTATTGTATATGATTCTGGCATTTCCCATTTATTGCACATATCTGTTGTTATTTGTGAGTCTCTGTCTGTTGGTTGGTTTGCTGCACTGTATCATATTGGAGGTGGTTATACTTATATTATTCACTCACCTAAATAAATCTTTATATTTTCACTTATTTGTGTTTGGTGTTCCTCTGTTGCTAGCCACACAGTTCTGGTCACACCCGGTACATGACAGTATACCAGGGCCAGCTCTGACCAGAAGTGACTACACAGAGGAACCATCTTGGTTCAGGTTGCTTTGCTGAAATGAATTTGGATGTGATTCGTTATTATGCTCTGCTGGCGTCTGAGAGTCGTGAATATCTCCGCCAGACACTGAAAGAGTGGACCAGTGATCAGCTGCTAGAAATCATTTGTTTAGCTCACTCCTGGGTTGATCAGGGCTGTATGCTGTTTGGGGATGTTCAGCCTTTAATCCAAATCTGCACAAAGCTGACTTTGCCTTGCATCCCAGAGGGCCATGATGATTTTTTTCCCCCTTTCAGTATTAATCAGGTCACATCACTGGTATGGCTTCTGGAAGATGACTCCCCTTACTTTTTTGAACATTACACAGCTTGTTTCCAGCAGGTGATAATAGAATGTGATGATTCTGTACAATCCCTTGTCAGTCAGGCAGTATGTAACCCACAGTTTGTGCAACCACTGCTCTTAGCATGGTCTGATATTTTGCAATCAGCCCCAGCAAGCCCCCAACAAACCACCTCTGCCATCAGACACCAACCTACCCAAATGTGTGTTTCTCCATCACCCATGGCAGCCCCAGTCGCAGTTCAGTACACACTGCTTCCCACCAGATACCAATATCCAGTCTCTGCTCCCTGTACCTATCCTGCATTCAACCCACCTGCCTCTTCTCAGCTGCCTACAAACCCACAAGAACTTCCTCCAGCTACTGTTACCTCTTCTCTGTCATATCCCAATCCTCCTTTCCAGTCTGCTGCACCCCTTACCTACAGGGCTTCAGTGGCTAAGCCAAAGAAAAAACGAAAGTTCTTCCCAACCAAAACGATCCTGCCAGTAATCCAACCTGCCTCCACACCAATCAAACTGCTTCAGTCTAACACCCCAGTGCCTGCTGTCCAGCCGACGCCCCAGTTCCTGTACCAGCCTGCCAGCCTGAAGTTCCTGTACCAGCCTGCCATCCTGCAGTTCCTGTACCAGCCTGCCAGCCTGCAGTTCCAGAGCCAGCCTTCCAGCCTGCAGTTCCTGTACCAGCCTGCCAGCCTGCAGTTCCAGAGCCAGCCTTCCCGCCTGCAGTTCCAGAGCCAGTCTTCCCGTCTGCAGTTCCAGAGCCAGTCTTCCCGTCTGCAGTTCCAGAGCCAGCCTTCCAGCCTGCAGTTCCAGAGCCAGCCTTCCAGTCTGCAATTCCAGAGCCAGCCTGCCAGCCTGAGGCTCCCATGCCAGCCTGCCAGCCTGAGGCTCCCGTGCCAGCCTGAAGTTCCCGTACCAGCCTGCCAGCCTGAAGTTCCCGTGCCAGCCTGCCAGCTTGAAGTTCCCGTGCCAGCCTGCCAGCTTGAAGTTCCTGTGCCAGCCTGCCAGCTTGAAGTTCCTGTGCCAGCCTGCCAGCTTGAAGTTCCCGTGCCAGCCTGCCAGCTTGAAGTTCCCGTGCCAGCTTGAAGTTCCCATGCCAGCCTGCCAGCTTGAAGTTCCCATGCCAGCCTGCCAGCTTGAAGTTCCCGTGCCAGCCTGCCAACTTGAAGTTTCTGTGCCAGCCTGCCAACTTGAAGTATCTGTGCCAGCCTGCCAGTTTGAAGTTCCTGTGCCAGCCTTCCAGCCTGACATTCCGGTGCCTGCCTTCCAAACAGAAGTCCTGATGACGGTGTCCCAGTCGGTACATCCGGTGTCCCAGTCGGTAGATCTGGTGTCCCAGTCGGTATTTATTGCCTGAGACCCCGCCTGAAGATCCGGTGCCCGTTTCCCGGCCTGAGGTTGTGGTGCCCGTTTCCTGGCCTGAGGTTGTGGTGCCCGTTTCCCGGCCTAAAGTTGTGGTGCCCGTTTCCCGGCCTGAGGTTGTGGTGCCCGTTTCCCGGTCTGAGGTTGTGGTGCCCGTTTCCCGGCCTGAGATTGTGGTGTCCGTTTCCCGACCTGAGATTGTGGTGTCCGTTTCCGGGCCTGAGGTTGTGGTGCCTGCTGTGGTGCCCGTTTCCCGGCTTGAGGTTGTGGTGCCCGTTTCTCAGTCTGTGGAGCCTACTGCTCAGCCTGACGTGTTCCTGTCCGCTGCCCAGCCTGAGATGTTCCTGTCCGCTGCCCAGCCTGAGATGTTCCTGTCCGCTGCCCAGCCTGAGATGTTCCTGTCCTCTGCCCAGCCTGAGATGTTCCTGTCCTCTGCCCAGCCTGAGATGTTCCGGTCCGCTGCCCAGCCTGAGATGTTCCGGTCCGCTGCCCAGCCTGAGATGTTCCGGTCCGCTGCCCAGCCTGAGATGTTCCGGTCCGCTGTCCAGCCTGAGATGTTCCGGTCCGCTGTCCAGCCTGAGATGTTCCGGTCCGCTGCCCAGCCTGAGATGTTCCGGTCCGCTGCCCAGCCTGAGATGTTCCTGCCTGCTGCCCAGCCTGAGATGTTCCTGCCTGCTGCCCAGCCTGACGTACTTTTTGCCCAGCCTGATGTGTCGGTACCCGCTGCTCAGCTTGAGCTGCACCCTGCCCGGTTTAAAGCCATGGACCTCCCTCATGCCCAACCTGTTGTGACTTTGTCTACTGCCCAGCTTGACGCCATAGACTTTCTCCAGCAACGGCTGGTTGGAGCGCCCGAAGGTCGCTCCTTCGAGGGGGGGTACTGCAAGGAAAGGTTCCATCCGCTGGTAATATTTATCATCTGGCGTGCAGTACTGAGGTCCACCAGCAGGTGTCTCCTGGCAGTTTTGAACTGTCAGGGGAACTTCTCTCTGCTGGTGTTATGTCATCCTTGGGCCGCAGTACTGGCGTCCACCAGCGGATGGATCCTGGCAGTGTGGTGCAGATGTTACTTCCTGCAATCAGGGGTCACCTGAGCCTGTTAGCAGGTATAATATAAATACCCGGCAAGTGCACACACACACTGCCCTGGTATCGTCCTCGTGCCCTGATCTGTACCTGCTGCCTGTTTACCTGAACCTGTTTCTGTATCTGCTACCTGAGTTCCTGATCCTGTCTCCCTGTCCTGACCCATCCATCCTTCCTCTCCCTGTCCTGTGTTTCTTACCCCATCTGCTGATCTCTCTGTGTATGACCTTGGCCTGGCTAACGTTTATGTTTCTGGAATATCTCTTTGTCCATCTGCCTACCTGATGTGTATGACCCTGGCCTGGCTATTGTATATGATTCTGGCATTTCCCATTTATTGCACATATCTGTTGTTATTTGTGAGTCTCTGTCTGTTGGTTGGTTTGCTGCACTGTATCATATTGGAGGTGGTTATACTTATATTATTCACTCACCTAAATAAATCTTTATATTTTCACTTATTTGTGTTTGGTGTTCCTCTGTTGCTAGCCACACAGTTCTGGTCACACCCGGTACATGACAATATGGTTGTTTTAGGCCCTATTAGCATTAACTGGCACAAATATAGGAAGTGTACACCTGAACAACTATTATACACGCTGACATCATTCTGGTGTTAAGTATCTAAATAATTAACAGAAATCAAGAAGTAACAATGTTGAATTAAGCCTACATAAAATAAACAGTTATGAGCAACAAAAAATAAGTGAATCCTTTTAATCAGGAGCAATTTAGGTGATAATGGGTATAAACTGGCATCCTACTTCCAAACAGTAGTGTGCATAAACTGTCTTGGAGCCCTTATCAGCCTTGGGATGGATAAGAAACAAACACATACTAAAGCGGTTCTTCACCCTGTATTAAAAAAAAAAAAAGTCAGCAGCTGAAAATACTGTAGCTGTTGACTATTAATGTAAAGACACTCAGCCACCCAGGGGTCCAGCACCATGCTCGCCTGAACTGGTTCTTTGTCGGTCTTTGGGCCCTCAGTGCAGGCATGTTTACTGTGGGCAGCCAAATGTGATTTCTTGCAGCTTAACAGTCGGCTGCCCATTGCACAAGCCTTCTGGGACCTGTGATGTGTCCCAAACAGTTGCGAGTGGGAGAACTTCTGGTGGATCGCCACAGCAATCTGATCGGAATTAGGTGTAGATCCCCCCCTCCTCAAGAAAAGTGGCAAAAACAGAAGGAGAGGGAAGGGCATAAAGTAGAACTTTCCTTTGGGTTGAAGTTCCACTTTAACTGCTTACAATGGATTGTGTATCAGCATTGCTTCTATTTGCAAAAGCAAAACACTTGTGATTCCACATTCCTACACACCTCCTTGATGAGTAACTGCTGACATGTATTAGGGTCTTCACCTTCTTCACAAATCTCACCATTGACCAGGCCACAAATGGAAAACCCCTTAAAAATATCATTTGCAAACACTGACACTTGCTAGGCAACGATAAGATCATTAATACATTTTTGCCATCTAACCCTCAGGTAATCTTTAGGGGAGTGCCTTCCCTTAGAGATAGGGTGGCCCCCAATGTGGTTGACCCCCCGATCAAAAAGGTGTCCTTTTTCCAGAGACAATTATCTGGATACCACCAGTGTCGCAGGTGCCAAGTATGTACTTTAAACAAGAGCAAATTAAAGAAAACAGAGTCCTTTTTTTCCACTAGCACCTCGAAGGAACATCTTTTGAGCCTTTCATCACCTGTAGCTCAACGGGTATAGTCTATTTGTTGCAGTGCCCATGTGGGCTCCAGTACATTGGCAGGACAAAACGGTCCATGCAGGTCAGGTTGGGTGAGCATATCACCAATATAAAAACAGGCTTTTAAAACCACTCGGTTTCCAAACATTATGATACATATCATGATCGTAATCCGGCGAATACACTCTTCCTAGGAATCGATAAATTCGATCCACATTGGAGGGGTGGTTCGCTAGTTAGGGAACTCTCTAAACTTGAGATGGCCTGAATATATTGAGTACGTTGTTACACCCCACATGGCTTGAACATTGACACTGATGTTAATGCTTTTATAGATAATGGGTAACTGTATTCACACTTTTTCCTTTCATCCCTTTTTTACGACTTTCCAATGTGAACCAGCTCAGATGTCTGGGTAAACCCGTGGTCTGTGTCATTAGTAGTATGTAGTTGGTGACTGATAGGTCTACCAGTTTCTATTTTTGTCATTTTTTGGTTACTCCTCAATTTTAAGGGAGCTGTATGGTGTGTTGTTACAGTATTTCGGGCTTGTCCATCTGCCTTATGCTGATATCACACACCATTTTTGGACCCATACTCGCCTAGACAGGCTTATGTGGGTTCCAATGTTTAATACTTTGTTCGTCATAAATTCTTGAAGTTTTATAAACAATATACCAATATATGTAATTTTTATTTTACATTTATTTTTATTCAATTACCTCTTGACATGTGGTTTGATCAACATTTTGCGACAGCAGAGTGAGATTTACTCATGTCCATAGTGAGATATCAATCCTTTGTGAATCAAGCTGCCATGGTGATATATATTTACTGGTCTTAGACCAGTGACTATGTGTTGCATCTAGACATTGTGGATGTCTGTGGAGTATCTGCCACCCCACAGATATTATCATAGCACAACGTGTTTTTCCCCAAAACCAACTGATTGGTTTGACCTATCTAGGTACCAACTCATTGGTTGTCACTTTTTGAGCGATTGTCTTTTTCCTCTAAACTTTTTAGCATCTTTTTATAGCATTTTCTAACTAATCTTGTTACTGCAGCGGTATGATTAAGTTTAATCGGACTGCGGTGAAGTAATGGCAAAAGTCCCCATTGCAATATGGTGGTTTTAGATATTATTGGCAAAATTCCCTATTTCAATATGGCAGATTAGTGCTGGGGGATTCCCGGAGCTCTGAGCTGGGCATTCCTCCACACAGTGTAGAATAAACAGAGGTGAGTCAGCACGCCGCTTGTGCCCTTGGACGACGTCATCTGTGACGAAACGGCATAGTAAGGAGCGGCGTGCTGACGTCACCGATGAATACAACGCTACAATCCCGGAAGGAAGGGCGGTTAGTGAGAGCCGGCCGGCTTGAACAATTTTACAGATACGCTCTTTTTACTACACATAACAGTAAGTGTACTTCTTTGTTTCATGAATACATTTCTTTTAAGTACTACACTATGGTAGCTTTTATATTTTTATGGGGATCTTCCACCCGGGAGAAACATTGAGGATCCTTAGCGTGGAGGAGTGAGGAACCCTTTGTTGTTCACTACTAAGAGACCCTCGGCGAGGGTATACAGCTACAGGCGGTTATGATCTCCTAACAAGAGATCCATAAAAGTCGGTTAGGAGATTTGACATAAAAGGTGGAGGAAATCTTTCTATACCTTCAGGGCACTTCTTCTTGGGTGTTTACTTGTGTGAAGTCACTGATATCAACCTTCATAAAGGACTGTTACCAGCATTGTGTCACCTTGGAATACCTTTACCATCACTTTTTTTCATTCAACGATCATAGTGTTATGGACATCTGAAGGGGCTCTGACACTGATCCCATGCTATATTAGTTATTCATTTGGACAATATTAGATATCTCCTCACCTCTAATACTCTCATATTTTTGGTGTTATTGCCTTTATTTACACATTTGTTTGTGGAACCACTAGTGTATTGCAGCACAGCTATTTTTTTCTATACTGCGAAAGCAAACAAAGAGATTTTTAAGGGAAAGAAGTGGAATGGTATGCAATGGCTAAGTCAATCACCTGACCTGAATCCGATTGAGCATGCATTTCACTTGCTGAAGACAAAACTGAAGGGAAAATGCCCCAAGAACAAGCAGGAACTGAAGACAGTTGCAGTAGAGGCCTGGCAGAGCATCACCAGGAATGAAACGCAGCGTTTGGTGATGTCTATGCGTTCCAGACGTCAGGCTGTAATTGACTGCAAAGGATTTGCAACCAAGTATTAAAAAGTGAAAGTTTGATTTATGATTGTTAATCTGTCCCATTACTTTTGGTCCCTTAAAAAGTGGGAGGCACATATACAAACTGTTGTAATTCATACACCGTTCACCTGATTTTGATGTAAATACCCTCAAATTAAAGCCGAAAGTCTGCAGTTAAAGCACATCTTATTCATTATATTTCAAATCCATTGTGGTGGTGTATAGAGCCAAAAAGATTAGAATTATGTTGATGTCCCAATATTTATGGACCTGACTGTATATGTGTATAGCGATACCCCCAGTTAAGAGGGCTGCTGGTATAATTCTTTTGGGCCCCTGTAATGCACCCTGTCAACCCCCGGCAGTTGGCTCTAACCTCCCCTGGCACAGCTAGTAGGGGATTGTAGGATTGTGTAGCCTGCAACTCACGGAGACACAATCCTATAATAGCACACACACAGCAATATAGTTTAACTATCCTTACCCGTCTCCTCTGCAAAGTAAATGACACAACACCAGTATACTTAACCCTTGCACTTTTACTCAGATGGTTGGGTAAGAATATAATCAACAGTTTACATATCATGTGCAGAGCCCTGCAATAAAAGAGTATCTCAGCAAACAGACAAATATACAGTATGATGCATAAATCTAACGGTCCCTGCTGCAGCTATTCTCCCTCGTGGCAAAAATGGCGCCCAGCAATGTCTACGCTAAGTCAGGCCTGATTGTACTGTGTAGGAGTTCTGTAGGGGAAATTCTTCGCTAGCAAAACGGTGGTGCACTTGCTGAAGAAACAACTGTAATCCACAGGGTAAAGGGGGTTTTGATAACTTGGTGAATAAAGGAAATCTCTAAAGCTGCTCCGATGCACTGTCCCTCCGGTGCACAGCACAACACTAATGAAAGCTCCGGGTAACAGTTATGGGCCTAGAGATCCTATGTAGTTCTCTGAGCAGGTGCTCTCTCACCCAACCAGACCAGTCCGTGTCCGTATCTTCCGCTGCTGTGTCTTGGTACACAGGTCTCACGACATCCAAGTCTTCGGTCCTCCGGGGAGCGATGCGGCAATGGTATGCAGAAACGTCCCTCAGGTTCCTCGGTGAGAGCGGAAGGCTCTTTGGAGAAAGGCCCAGGCTTCAGGCCTTGTAGCACCGCAGGCTCGGAAAGGAGTCCCTCTTGCTGGGCGGGCGATGTCCAAAGAGGCCGAAGCCGGCTCTGCCTCTTTCTTATAAAGTCCACCCCAGCAGTCTTTGCGCGGGGCAATGCACCTTGGGTGCCCAGTGGGGTTATGGGTACAGTAGTCTCTGAGGCCTTAAAGGAAACCCCCGCTACACACTCCCCCCACTTAGAATCTTTGGTTCCTAAAGACAGCATCAACAATATGTACAAACAAGGTAATGAAGGGCTGCAAAGGAGCCCGGCAGAGGAATCTCCCACCAAGCATGGGAAGGGAGATTGTCCTGCCCACAGGTCACATCAGTGAGGGTGGCCTGCCTAACTGTGCCAGAGAGTGAGTCGGGGTTGCCCTCCACCAAATGCACAGTGGAGGGGCCAGGGTTCTCTACAGTCCTTCTCGCAGTCACCACAGTGTCTTCAGAACACTCCCCCATCTGGGTGTAGGTTAGCTTCCGGGGAGGAAGTATGGTTCTTTTAGCTCTTTGTTCTCTGGGGGTCAATGCCTCAGATACTACAGGTTCTTCCACTGGGATAGGTGTTGGAGTTTCTTCTGTTTCTGAGGCACTCGAATCAGATGCAGAAAGATACATGGAATCTCTTGGATCGTCAACAGGGAAGGATTCTATGGCATCTTCCCACTCCTCAGTCTGGGCATAGGATGGAATAAACTCAGTGGCTTCCGGATTTAAAGTATCATCAGGTACATCCTCAGAAGGTGGAAGGTCTATGGACAGAGGTTCGGGTGCCTGGGATAGCCACAACCACTCAACTTCCAGTTCCTCATCTTCACTCTGGTTGGTGATATCTGTTTCTCCTGACAGAGTTGTCTGAGACCTAGTGTTGGGTCTGGGAGTATTCAAGCTCAAAGGTAGCTCGGGGGAATCCGGGGTAGGAGGCATCCTGACTGCTTCAGAAAGGGGTAGCAGATGGTTTTTGTGCCAGATCTTCAGCGGCCCCAATCTTCCTTCAGGCTTCAGCTGGTACACTGGTAGACCAGGCAGTTTTTTGCAAATCACAAAGGGCTCCGACTTCCACCTGTCTGCCAGCTTGTGTTTTCCTGGAACACCCAAGTTCCTCAGCAACACTCTGTCTCCGGGCTGCAGATCCTGGATCCGGACCCTAAGGTCAAAGTTCCATTTATTCCGGGCTCCTCTCTGGTCTGAAGTTGATTGGGCCTTCTCATAGGCCAGCTTTAAGCTCTTCCGCAGTCTGTCCACATATCCCTTGTGTGAGGCAGCTGATGTGTGGTCCGTCGAGGTGCCAAAAGTCAAGTCTACTGGTAATCTTGCTTCCCTACCAAACATGAGTCTATAAGGTGAGTACCATGTGGTATCACTAGTTTTACTATTGTAGGCGTGGACTATAGCAGCTATGTGTTTGCCCCAATGTTGCTTTCCCTCACTGTTCAGAGTCCCCAACATGTTTAACAGAGTCCTGTTGAATCTTTCCAGTTGAGCATCACCTTGAGGGTGATAAGGAGTAGTGCGAGTTTTCTTTATGCCCAAAGAGTCCAGTAGCTTCCGGATCAGTCGGCTTTCAAAGTCTCTCCCCTGATCCGAGTGAAGGCGTTGAGGTAACCCGTAATGCACAAAGTACTTCTCCACCAGTATTTTGGCTACAGTGGAGGCCTTCTGGTCTTTAGTTGGAAAGGCCTGGGCATAACGGGTGAAATGGTCGGTTATCACCAGAACATTTCCATGTCCACTCAAGTCAGGTTCCAGGCAAAGAAAGTCAATGCATACCAAGTCCAAGGGCCCTTGACTCTGCAGGTGGCCTATTGGGGCAGCTTCACGTGGCAATGTCTTCCTCTGTATGCAGCGGGCACATGAGTGACAGTACCCCTCCACTTCAGCCCGCATACCAGGCCAGTAGAATCTACTCCTGACGAGCTGAAAGGTTCGTTCGGCCCCTAAGTGGCCATTGTTGTCATGTAGGGCAACTAAGACAGTTTTCGGTGTTTTTACGGCAAGAACAGTTGCCCCTTATCCTCCAGGTCATCAGAGGGGCCCCTTCGGTAGACCACCCCTTGATGCACCTGTAACTTGTCCCACTCTTTGCGGATTAATTGGGCCTCCTTTGAGGGATCATGTAAGAGCCTGTCCGGATACGGATCTTCCAAGGCTAATCTTCCCCAAGGGTCTTCCAACTGATCCCTTCTTATGTCTTTCTTAGACAGTTTTGGCAAGTTATCTTCGCCAATCTGGGTTACATCACAATAGTATTTGGGCACCCTCACCACCGAGACTCCAATTTCTTCCGCCCTGGATCCGCCACTAGCTTGAAGTTGTGCTCCTTGGCACAAGGCCCGCACCCCGTCCGGGGTCACCTGGGTCCAGTCTTCTGTATGGGAAGTTGGAGAATGAGACCTTCTGGACAACGCATCAGCATCTCGATTTCCAGTTCCGGGCCTATACTTCAGACTGAAGTTGAATCCAGAGAGGGCGGCCAACCAACGGCGGCCGGTGGCATCCAGCTTGGCTGTGGTGAAAAGATAAGTGAGTGGGTTATTGTCTGTCTTCACTACAAAGTCAGCTCCATACAGGTAGTCTTTGAGTTTGTCCACAACTGCCCACTTTAAGGCCAGGAACTCCAATTTGTGGGTGGGGTAATTCTTTTCTGCCGGTATTAGACTCCTACTCACATAGGCAACTGGCCTCAACTGTCCTTCATACTCCTGGTATAGCTCACCTCCCAGACCATCATGGCTGGCATCCACATGTAGTTCATATGGCCTCTTGGTGTCTGCATAGACCAAGACCGGGGCAGTGGTCATACTTTTCTTCAGCATTCTGCCAGTGTCATCCTCCTCTCCTTCTGTCTTCAGTAACTCATTCAGAGGTCTGGCAATTCTTGCAAACCTTTCCACAAATCTGCGGTAGTAAGAGCAGAACCCCAGGAAGGATCTGAGCTCAGTCACTGTAGTTGGTCGGGGTCAGGAGGTAACTGCTTCCAGTTTGTCCGGGTCGGTAGACACTCCTTCTTCAGACACTATGTGTCCCAGATAGTGGACTGAGGACTGGCAGAACTGACACTTCTCCCTGGAGAGTTTAAGTCCCTCTTCACTTAGTCTCTTCAGGACTTTCTCCAGCCTCTCTTCGTGCTCCTCCAGAGTCTTCCCGAAGACAATGATATTGTCTAGGTACACCAGGACTTTAATGAGATTCATGTTCCCCACTGTCTTCTCCATCAGCCTCTGGAAAGTGGCAGGAGCCCCCGACAGGCCCTGAGGCATCCTGTTAAACTTGTAAAATCCCACTGGGGTGATGAATGCCGTCTTCTCCCTGTCATCTGGATGCATTGGGATTTGGTAATACCCACTCTTCAGGTCCATTACACTGAACGACTTAGCTCCCGACAGACTCTGTAAGGCATATTCTATCCTGGGGGTGGTATACTGGTCGGGTATGGTCCTCCTATTGAGAGTCCTGTAGTCTATACAAAGTCTCAGTGACTAGTTCTTTTTCCTGACTACTACAATAGGGGAGGCATATGGGCTTCTGGACTCTCGAATAACTCCAGTTCTCTTAAGCTTCGCCAGTTGTTCACGCAAGTCTTCTAAGTCAGCCAGGGACCCTCTCCCGGAAAGGTTTGTCTTCCTGCAGATGGATCTTATGGGTGGCACTCCTTTCACACCCTACGTCAAACTCGTCCCTTGAAAATATTTTTCTCCATCGGGTCAGCTGGGCCTTGGCTCTCTCCTTCCACACCGGTGGTAGGGTCGTGTTCTCCTAGCAGATCTTCTCCAGGGTGGGTTCCCCTCCTTCAGTCTTCTCCAAGTCAGACAGGGCCACTGAGGTAGCAGGGTTTACTTTGCCCAACAACATCTGGCCCGGAATCTTCACAGGGGAGTCAGTGATATTCCTAATGCTCACTGGGATCTGCCCATTCGCCTTCTTCAACGCCCTCAGCGGAACCACTTCAGGGATCACTTCCAATCCTGGGTGGGAGTCCAAGGGGTCCGGTTCTAGGACCACAAAAGGGCCAGGTTGCTTCCGACGAGAGTTTCACCGTAGCTTTCAGACAGGTCATCTCAGCAGGCTGCAGCATCCTCTCCTTCTTGAACAGTCTCCAGACTTTCCCTACCCCCTCTTCCGGGGCCTTCTGTTCCAGGATCAATCTCTGGTAGGCTAGCTGCAACATTGGGTGGCTGCTAAAGTACCCTGCTCCTGTGCTAGGGGAGCCAGTAATCTTCTGACCAGGTCAGTGTTGGTCCCTATAATCAGGGAGCTCTTGTTGGCTCCTGGTGGGCGAGGGCAAACCACTGCCAGGGTGTCAAAAACCTCAGATTTTCCTGCTACAGAGGGGTCAAAGGCCAGTTGGATGGAAACATAACCGTCGTAGGGAAAGCTTTGGGTTCCTATTCCCCATATCTCTAGGTCTTCTAGTTTCTGTAGGGGCACGTGACTCAGGTGTTTTTGGTAAAAATCTCTGTACAAAAGGGTCAATTGGGCTCCTGTGTCCAGGATGGCCCTTGTGTAGACTCCCTCCACTTGAACGGGGACCACAGGGGAGGGCCCCACCAAACTAGCTGAAAACTTCCTCGGAGAGGCTTCTTTCTTTAGATTCATGGACTTTCCCTTTGGGGTTATCTTCTTCTTCTATCTCTTTCTGGATCTTAATCCCTGTTGGGCCTGGTATGCATTGTTTTCCTGCAGTTTTTTAGATTTTAACTCCTGACAAGTGGTATTGAGTATTTTAGGAGGGGCATTGTTTCCCTTCTCCTTTTCCTTTTTCTGGCTTTTGAATTTTATTGGGGCTTTCTGCAAATAGCGGGCGCCCGGCTGACTCCTTCACCGGGGCCCTCTGAAGTTATCTGCCGGCTGGTGGTCAGTGCCTCGGTTCTTCCTTGGACTGGGGCACACTCTTCCAAGGTGGCCGACTCCTCCACAATTGAAACAGACAGTTCCTCTTCTCCCCTGCGGGGAGGTTGGAGTTGAGACACTCTGGCGTGGTTCATTCCTGATCTCCTCTTGCTCTTTGGCTCCTGGGTTCTTAACCAGTAGAGAGGTCAAAAGATCCAGCACTTGAGTCATCTGGGACTTTAGGGTCTCCACTTCTGAGTCCCGTTCAGTGGCTACTGCTGATCTGACTCCCACTGAGGGGAGGGGAGTGGTCTTCTCAACCGCCTGTTGGTCCTTCAACAGGGCTCCTTCATCCCTTATGATCCTTCACGTACCTCGCCGCCCTATATAACCTCTAGCTCACTCTCTATCTTGGTGCACTAACGGCGCCATTGTATGAGATCTTCCACATTGAGCTCAGGTATTTATATTACCATCCATTCTGTGTACCCTGTTCTTATCAGTGTCTGTGCAACATTCTTTTTTGTTTACAAACGTTTTTATTTAAGTATCAGCATCATACAAAGAAAATGTCAGACAGCATAATCAATTCAGAGGAAAAATAAACGTCACATGACATGGGAGAGAGATAAGGGTACATAATAGAGTTGACAGTATATGAAACTGCACAAGACTAATAGATCATTCGTGAGTACATGGGGTGGTTGTGAAAGGTGCCAACAGGAAAAATTATACAATAGAATTACGGTACATCAAACCAGTGTTTCCATTTATTATCGTATATTTGCATAGTGTCATAGAGCGTGTGGTGGATACGTTCTGCTAGCTTAATTGCTTCCATTCGTGTCAGCACCTGGGACCAGGAAAGGGACAGGGAGCGCCAGTTGAGTGCAATAACCCAATGGATGGCCAAAAAGAGGGAGTATATTAGTTTAGCGCAAGGTGTAGGGATATCAGGGATGGGTGTAAAGCATAGGCACATTTGGGCTGTAAGGGTAATGGTTCTACCAGCTATGGTTGAAGCTTTGGTGGCTGCCGCCTGCCAAGTGGGCTGAAGATGTTTACAGCTCCAAAAGGTGTGAATCAGTGTGCCCGACACAGGGCAGCCCCGAAAACAGAGCGGGGAAACTGCAGGGAAGAATGTGTGGAGGTGTGCTGGGGTCAGGTACCATCTGAGATGTAGTTTAACAGCCGTTTCACGAACGGAGTAGGCTCTGGTGTGTTTATACATATTTGTCAACATCTCCTCCCATTCTAGAGGCTCAAAAGTCAGGCCCAATTCCCCTTCCCACTTGAGCATTGGTTTTGTCTTGGCTGGCAGGGCATATTTGTTCAGCATGGTGTATGTCTTGGATATAATCCCTCTGTCTCTAGATGATTGAGAGCATATGCGTTCATATGGGGTACAGTGGGTGTGGGAATCTAGAGAGCCCCTGTGTTGGAAGAAATGTCTAACCTGCATGTACTTATATACTTCGGAGGATGGGAACTCATGATCTGTCTGTAGTTGCTGGAAGGATTTAAAATATCGGCCTTCTTTTAAGGATTGTAACGTAATAACCTCTGATGTCAACCATCTGGAGAAACCCGTCCTATCTTTAAAGGCCGAAGGGAAATCTGGATCTCCTATAAAGGAGTATAACGGGGAAAGAGGGGAGGATAAATCAAACTTATGGCCATACAACCGCCAGAGGTGGAGTGCCTGACTAACAATAGAGTTTAGTGCGGTGAGTAGGCACGGCTTTATAGTTCTGGCCCACAAGAGTCCCGACAAGTGGAAAGGGAGTATTGACTGAGTCTCGAAGGCCAGCCAGGGAATACCAGTTGGGGTTGCGTGCCATTGTGCAGTTTGTGCAAATCTTGATGCTATGTAGTAGCGCCAAAGGTCGGGAAGGCCTAGACCTCCTAAGGGTTGGGGTCTATATAGTAAGGCTTTATGAAATCTTGGTTTTTTATTATGCCACACAAATCTATTCACTTCTTTTTGGATTGAATCAATATAAGTCTTAGAGACGTATATAGGGAGGGCCCTGAAAAAAAACAGTAACTTGGGCAAAATGGCCATTTTAATGGCTGTGACCCTACCCAGCAGGGAGACGTGATATGTATCCCAGGTTTTAAGTAAGGTTTTAACATGGGAGACTATGGGGTGAAAATTCACATGGAACAGGGAATGAAAAGCAGGGGTAAGCTGAATTCCTAAGTAGCGGAGGGTGTCCGTGCACCAAGTAAATGCAAAGTGATGTCTCAGGGAAGCCTCAAGATCTGGAGGTATATTTTATTGGCATGGCCGAACATTTGGCTACATTAACCCCCAGCCCAGAGATTGTGTGGAAAGAATCAAGTAAAGATGTGAGGTTGGGTAATGCTATAAGTGGATTGGACAAGAATAGGAGCACATCATCGGCGTAGAGGCTAAGTTTAAATTCGTTAGGGCCTTTGCAGTATCCTTTAATGTTAACATTGTTTGTTTTAGCACGGGAAAGGGGTTCTATGGCCAGGGCAAAAAGGAGAGGGGATAATGGACATCCCTGCCTCGTGCCCTTCTGGAGGGGAAAAAATGGGGAATTATTGCCTGGGAGTTTAATGCGTGTTTGTGGGTCTCTGTATAAGGAGTGGAAACCGTGTATAAAGTTTCCCGAGATACCGAATTTGGGTAGGAGGTGATCAAGGTAGGACCAGCTGACGCTATCGAATGCCTTGTGAATATCTAGACTGAGCAGGAGAGTTTGCTTAGAATGAAGGTTGGCATCCTGTATTATGTTAGAAACTAGGCGGATATTATCTGTGATCTGCCTACCGGGAATAAATCCCGTCTGGTCGGGGGAGATCAGGCTGGTTATAACAGAGGCAAGTCTGTCTGCTAGCAGTCTACCGAAGATTTTCAGGTCATTATTGATCACTGATATTGGACGAAAGTTTTGGGGCAGGGAATGATCTTTGTGTGGTTTGGGGATGAGGGACATATTAGCTAGAAGCATCTCTGCTGGAAAGTCATTTCCTTTCAAGATGTAATTATACAGAGAGGTCAAATGAGGGGACAAAATGTGTGCGAATTTCTTATAATAGGAGGTGGAGTAGCCATCCGGGCCAGGGGCTGTTGAGGATTTGAGGGATTTGATAATGGACAATATTTCCAGTTCAGAACAAGGGACATTTAGGGACTCTAATTGTTGGTCTGTTAGAGTAGGTAGGGCCAGATCCGAGAACCAGGAATGTGCGGAAGGGTCTGAGGTGGGATGCGACAGTTTGAACAAATCTTTATAATATTTTACAAAGATCTCCAGGACATCATTAGGGTGAGAGACCAAAATGCCTGCAGAGTTGCGAAGTCTGTAGGTATGTGAGGGTTTTGTGGCCTGGTTCAGTTTCCGAGCGAACATGGTAGAAGATGTATTGCTATGTAGCAAAAACTTAGCTTTGGCCCACCTCAAGGCCTTTTCCGTATCCTCTGAAAGCAGGAGATCTAGTGCGTGTTTTTTAGTGTGGATTTGCCCAAGAAGGGCAGGGGAGGGATCCTGACTATATTTGTTGTATAGGGTATTAAGGGTCTTTGTGAGCATACGGAGATCAGATATTTTAGCTTTGTTTCTTTTGGAGGCTAAGTCAATGAGGTTGCCTCTCATGACTGCCTTATGGGCAGTCCATAAAGTACTTGGAGATGTGTCAGGTAGGTGGTTATTGGTGAAGTACTCCTGCAGTTTGGTGTTGAGTGCCTCAACCGTTGGGGAATCAGTAAGTAGTGATTCGTTCAATCTCCAGGAGTAGGTCGTGGGTTTGAGGCCCATCCCCCGGATTGTGAACTCAACTATATTGTGATCAGACCAGGGGCAAATGTAAATGTCTGCCCTAGAAGAGTTAGCTAGGATAGTGGGGGAGCTGAAAATATAATCTAATCGCGCAAAGCTATCATGAGGGTTCGAGTAAAATGTATAAGATCTGCACCCAATATTATGTGCCCGCCACGTGTCAATAAGTTGCAGGGCATTTAGACTATTGGACAGGGTTTTAGGAAATGCCTTAGAGGTGGGGGTGCTCCTGCTCCAGTCTAGGCTCGGATTCGCTGTGAGATTAAAATCCCCCCCTATTATTAAATGTGGTGAAAGGTATCGTTCCAGGATTTTAAAAAAACGTTTAAAGAAAGAAGCCTGTGCCTCATTGGGGGCGTATAAAGAAACTATGGTAACTGCTCTGCCCTGTATTTTACCCTGCAGGATTATAAACCTGCTATCCGGGTCTTTATATATGTGTGTCGCCTCGAAGAGGACTGAGTTACTAATAAAAATGGCAACTCCACGTGTCTTATTAGAGTGGGAGGTACAATGAAACTGTTTGAATGCTCGATCAAAATATTGTGGGTGATTTGAGCTAGAAAAATGGGTCTCCTGTAGTAGGAGAATGTCTGCTCCCAGGTTTTTATAGTGTCTAAAGGCCTTTCTAGGCTTCTGGGGCAGGTTAAAGCCCTGTACATTATGGGACAAGATCTTAAGGGCCATCATGAACTAACAGGGATAGGGCATATGAATGGGAGGTGCATGTATAAGGAGAAAACCACGGAGAATTGCCATGTGTGCTTCTGTCAAACCAGTAACATAGCATGTCTGTCTTTGAGTAGAGAGAATGAGCGTCTGATCGATACTTTAACAAGGAAAGAAACAACATAAATGACTTTTCAAGGTAGATTGCAAAGATAAGAGTATAACCAGTAAACTTTAACTCAAGCGTGTTAACAAAACCATTACGAGCATGGGGGTCAAAGGAAAACAGTCCAAATGACCAAAAAAACTTTTCCAATGGACTATGTAGTCCTATACCAACCGATGGATCCCGATAGGATCGCAGCGATGAACAGGGCGACCATACAACGCACATCGCCCTGAACCTCACAGCGGCCCGGGTCCCAAAGTCAGCAGGGGGGAAGCAGTGGACGAGAGGAGACTCATCGCCTCAGATCATATTAGCACTATATCAAAAAGATAAAAAAAAAACACCGGGAAAAATAATGTGCAAGAAAAAAGTGAACTGGTGCATGCCATCTTGCATGTGCAGAGCAGTGCTCCCGTACAACTATGGTAGAACTATCACCGAGAGGGGATAGGTTGATGCAACCTAACATAAGGAGTAGTCAAGTGTTGCCGGTATAGGTCACATCGTGGTTTAGCTATGGAGGTCCGTGGTCTGAGAACCATCACAGAAGTCCCGAGCGTGGGCAATAAAGTAAACTGCTTTGTAGGTAGGATGTTAATACCACTGAGGGGGACTGGAGCATGAGACATGAGCCTGGGGGCTCTGCAAACATGCTAGTGATGACTCCAGTCTCGTGTGTGGACAAGACCCTGATAGGGGAGATCATGCCCGTCCAGATACCGGAGCCTGTACAAATTCTAAGTGTGGATCTTTAAGCCGGTTGGTCCCGGAACGGTTGGCGCCATCTGCCCTGGTTCCTACGAGAAGAAGGGGTGTTCCAGATTGGGTTAGGTCCTGGAGTAGAGGGTCTGCGGTTAACAGCTTCTGGTTCCAAGAGGCCTAGTTTAATTAAGATCTCCTTCCCCTCCGCCACATTATAGGCTGTGTAGGTGGTTCCATTGTGTGGGCCAGTGAGTTTAAATGGGAAGCCCCATCTGTAGCGAATGTGGGCTGACTGCAGGACTGATGTGACTTCCTTCATGCGACGTCTGCGGTCGAGGGTAGCCTGAGAGATATCAGGGAAAATTTGAATCCTCGCCCCATCCAGGTTGATTGCTGCAGAATTCCTTGCTGCACGGAGAATCTCCTCTTTAATCAAGAAGTCCTTGAGACATAAAATTATGTCTCGCGGCGGTTTCTCAGCTGGAAGCTTGGGGCGCAATGCCCTGTGAATCCTGTCATACACAAACGCTGAAGCGGGTGTAGAGGGAAGGAGGCTGAGGAATAGCTTAGTGGCGGCGGCAGGGAGGTCTATGACAGATTCGGGTATACCCCGTAGTCTAAGATTGTTCTTCCTGTTTCTATTGTCGAGATCCTCGACCTGTGATTGCACCAGTTGGAAATTTTCAGCCAGTGCCTCATAGTCTTTGCGGAGATCCGCGTGTGCTACAGCCAATTCATCATGTTTAGCTTCTAACATGTCCGTGCGGCCTCCCAGCGTGGTGATCTCCAGTGAGAGAGTACTCGTGGCTTTGTGGAGTTCACTTTGGAACTTTCCAGCTATTTTCTCATACATGGAGGCAAGGCTGTCTTCAAGGTCAGCCTTAGTTAGCTGATAGGGACACTCACCTTCTGTGAGGGTTGAAACCGAAGCCTCTGGGGATACCGCCGGCGGCGGGGAACCTCGCTGTGCTTGGGCGCCATCTTTGGACATGACTGCTTTTACAGCGGTGCGGAGAAGGTAAGTTGTAAGGGACCTCTGCGGCTTAGATTTCGGAGGTTTTTTCCGTGAAGGCATGCACCTGGAGTTCCCACAGGGGTGCAGGGTAAAATCAGTATGAAACAGGTGTAGTATAGCCCTGTGGGGAGGCGGTTAGTCTCCTCTTCTATCGGAGCTCCTGTTAGTTGCGACCTTCTCTCATCGCGTCCAGGCCACGCCCCCGTCTGTGCAACATTCTTATTTGGATACAATTGTGATTCCATATAGGCATACTCCATACATATGAGGATCTATTTGTCCTTTCCTCTGGATGTATGTGGAATACAATATCCGGCTCTTTACACCACTATAACCTTTATGGTTATCTATTTTAATCATTTGGTAAGTGTTATTTATTACTTTATTTTTTGAATATACACAGACTTTCTAGGATATAGGGGATGTGTGTTAGTGAGATACATATATATATACTTATATTGCACTATTTTTCAGTATTCTAGAGATCCAGTCTGATATTCCTCTGTGTTTGTATCGGCTAACATAGACACACATGAGTGGGGGAGTCAGTCACAGGTACTATGACCCTACAATATGGGTTTTATTCATAGATTTTGTCTTATATATTACATTTCAATCCATGCAACCCTTTGCTAAGTGATTCTTTTGTTTTTGGTTATTTACACAGATAGATTAGGTGCATTCTTGCACCACCGCCCTACTCTATGGGTTCTTCTTTCTGATATTTGAACAGAACTCTTTCTTTGGTCCCATCCTTACCATTAAGTTTTTATACATTTTGGTAGTGTGAGGGGGTTAGCTCGGCAGCGGGTGTGTGTGACCCCCGGGATGGGCTCCCCACACAAAACAGGCCCAACAAACGGAGGTTGTGGTTTTCAAAATCAAAAAAAGGTGCGGTTTATTTTCTATTTACAGTGACAAAACACAGCAAAGCAAAAGAAACATAACCAAAATAAATCCTGGTCAAGTTGACCTCTGACTAAACATACAGGTTTCCTAACTAACAACTGGGATCAGCCTAGTGCTGTCCTAGTCCCTAAGTCCCTGGTTTAGTAAAAGTCCAAACAAATAGCCACACAGGCTTTGCCTCACCGCACAGGGGTTCACTCTCCCTAGACAGTCCACACAGGTCTGGTTCCAGGCATGAGCTAACATCTAATGAAGCTGGGAGTTCTTATAGAGGCCTAAATGAGCTGACAAGGTTCAGCTGGTCTCCTCATCTCTGTCTGCACGACGCCCCACTCTCTCCCTAGAGGTATGAGTCATCCATGAGCCCACTAGCCTTATACAACTCTCCACCTAGTTGTATAAGTCGGCGTAAAGCCTGAATCTGGGCGAAATATATCTACCCCCCTGGATGCAACCAGGTGACTTTACCTTCCTGCTGTCACATACCCCCCCCTCTTGTTTTAACCTCGGGGTTGGAACACCAGCAATCAGGCATTCATGTACTCGAGACAAAGCATCCACATTCCCCATTTGAACGCCAGGGCGATGCTTTACTGTGAAGTTGAATTCCTGGAGGGCCAGGAACCACCTATTCACTCTTCTATTTGTTTCCTTGTTTTGAGCCATCCACTTTAACGGAGCGTGATCCGTAACCATGTCAAAGTGCCTACCTAGCAGGTAGTACCGAAGGGAATCTAGAGCCCACTTCACCGCTAAACACTCCTTTTCAACGGTGGCGTAATTTACCTCATGGGACTTCAACTTCCTGCTGAGGTAAATGACTGGGTGCTCTTCCCCGTTCCAGACCTGGGACAATACTGCTCCTAACCCCACATCTGACGCATCACTTTGTACGACAAAGTCTTTAGAGAAGTCGGGTGAGTACAACACTGGCTGGCTACATAAGGCTTGTTTCAAGAATTGGAATGCTGCCTCAGCCTCGGGGGTCCATTTAATCATGACCGACCCTTTCCCCTTCGTCAGGTTGGTTAGGGGCACAGCCTTAGAAGCAAAGTGGGGAATGAATCGCCGATAATACCCAGCGATTCCCAGAAAGGCTCGTACCTGCTTCTTGCTGTTGGGACGTGGCCAACTCTGGATGGCCTCGACTTTGTTGAGTTGGGGTTTTATTACTCCCCTCCCAATGGTGTACCCAAGATATTTGGCCTCCTCCTGCCCAATGGTACACTTCTTGGGGTTAGCCGTAAACCCCGCTTCCCGAACAGAGTCCAGGACTGCTTGCACTTTTGGCAGATGTGAGGCCCAATCTGTGCTATGGACAATTACGTCATCCAGGTAAGCCGCAGCATACTTCCGATGGGGCCTCAGCATCTGGTCCATTTTCCGCTGGAATGTGGCCGGCGCATTCTGTAACCCGAACGGCATTCTTTTATATTGGAACGCCCCGTCTGGGGTTACAAATGCGGTTTTCTCTTTGGCCGACTTGGCCAGGGGGATTTGCCAATACCCTTTTGTGAGGTCAAGAGTCGTCATGTATCGGGCTGTTCCCAGCCGGTCGATCAACTCATCTATACGTGGCATGGGGTAGGTGTCAAATTTTGTAACTTTGTTCAACTGACGAAAATCGTTACAAAATCGCCAGCTCCCATCCGGTTTAGGCACCAACACGATGGGACTAGACCAATCACTTTGGGACTCCTCTATCACCCCTAAGTTCAGCATTTTCTGTACTTCCTCCCGTATTGCCTCCCGTCGGGCCTCTGGGATCCGATAGGGTTTTAACTTCACCCTTTCACCGGGCGGGGTAATGATGTCATGCTCTACCCCAGATGTTTGTCCCGGCAGCTCAGAGAATACCTCCTTGTTGCGAAGCACAAACTCCTTAACCTCCTGTTGTTGGGGTTGTGACAAGGTGGCTGCTATTCCAACCTCAGGAATCACGCAACCAGTTTGAGCTGGTGACCAAGTGTCTGCGACTAGGGACTCTCTATCCCTCCAGGCTTTCAACAGATTAACGTGATAGATCTGTTCGGGCTTTCGCCTTCCTGGTTGTCTGACCTTGTAATTCACTTCGCTCACTTTTTCCATTATCTCGTAGGGGCCTTGCCATTTGGCAAGGAATTTACTTTCAACCGTAGGGACAAGTACCAATATCCTATCCCCCGGGGAAAAGGTACGGGTCTTGGCTCCACGGTTGTACACTCTCTGCTGTGCCAACTGCGCTTGGGCCAAATGTTCCTTCACGATGGGCATTACCTGTGCAATTCGATCTTGCATCAGGGCGACATGCTCAATCACACTCCTGTGGGGAGAACTCTCACTTTCCCAAGTTTCCTTGGCAATATCCAACAGCCCTCTTGGGTGTCTCCCATACAGTAACTCAAAGGGGGAGAATCCCGTAGAGGATTGGGGCACCTCCCTAACAGCAAACATCAAATAAGGAAGTAAACAGTCCCAATCCTTTCCATCTCTATCCACCACTTTCTTCAACATTTGTTTTAGGGTTTTGTTGAATCTTTCAACCAGCCCATCGGTTTGGGGGTGATACACAGACGTACGCAATTGCGTCACTTTGAACAATTTACACAGCTCTTTCATAACCCGGGACATAAAGGGTGTACCTTGGTCCGTAAGCAGTTCTTTACAAATACCCACCCGGCTAAAAACAAGAGATAGCTCTTTGGCTATGGTTTTGGCCGAGGTATTTCGGAGAGGGATCGCTTCTGGATAACGGGTGGCATAGTCCATTATAACTAATATGTACTGGTGCCCCCTAGCGGACTTGATTATAGGACCTACCAAATCCATGGCGATCCTCTCAAACGGGACCTCAATGATGGGTAGAGGGACCAGCGGGCTACGGAAATGTGGCATCGGGGCCAACCTCTGACACACAGGGCAGGAGGAACAATAATTTTCTACGTCCTTCATCACCCCCGGCCAATAGAATCTCTGTAATACCCTCTCTCGGGTTTTCTCTGTCCCCAGATGACCTCCAAGAATGTGCCCATGGGCCAACTCCAACACCAACTTCCTGTAAGGTTTGGGCACCACAAGCTGCTCAACGGTTTCTTCTGCCCTTTTTGCCACCCGATACAGTAGGTCCTTCTCTACGCTGAAGTATGGGTAAGTGCAGGTATTATCTGGGTTCACTAACTCGCCATCTATTTTCACTACGTTTTCCCGTGCCTTTATTAGGGCGGGGTCTTTCAACTGTTCTGTGGCAAAGTTTTCCCTGTGAACCTCAAGATCAGAAAACTCCACAGACGGTAGGTTTTCGTCTGAGGAGGTGGGCTCCTCTCCAGTTTCTTGAGTCTCCCCTGCCAATACTGATAAGGGAAATTCCGGAGAGTCCTCACCACTCTCAGGGGAGTTCTGGCTATCACATTCCTGGTACATAGGGGCACCAGTGAGGGGCTCAGGATCATCCCACAGTTCCCAGAACTTCGGAAAATCCCTTCCCACAATGGCGTCATGCGGTAACTGAGATACTAAGCCCACTGGATGAGAGAGGGTACCTTTGGGGGTCTCGAAACACACTGTAGTCACTGGATACTCTCGGGTGTCCCCATGCACACAAATAACAGCTACCTTGCTATTCCCAGAGACCTCTGTTTTAACTAACTCAGCCTTTATCAGGGTCACAAGGCTACCTGAATCCAGCAATACCACAACATTTCTACCATTAACACACATTTTGCATAAATGTTTCTCAGTTCCTCGAATGGCAGTGCATGCGACTGTCGCACACAGCGACTGACGTCTGCCCGTCAGAAAGTCACACTGCATGGGTTCCTCCACAACCGGGCAATTGGCTGCAATATGTCCCGCTTGCCGGCAGCGGTAGCAAACGATCCTTCTTGCCGCCTCTTGAGCCGCTGATTTCCCAGGCTGTTCTCGCCAAACTTGGGGTAGAGCTCCCACCCTCTCACTCTCTCCACCCTCACCCCTTGGAATCCTCTTATCCGCCCCTGGGGATGGTCTGGTCTTAGGGTGGAAAGTCCGAGTGTCTCTGGAAGAGGCCGTCAGGTTCTCTGTAGCCAAGTATTTCTCCACACGATCCACAAGACCATCGGCCGTCTCTGGGTCTCCATGGCTTACCCACTTTTGGATGGCAGTAGGAAGAGCTCTCAAAAACCGATCCATTACAACACGTTCCACAATCTTTGGTGCGGACAAAGTCTCTGGCTGTAGCCACTTTCTGCTCAGGTGAATGAGATCATACATTTGAGACCTGGGGGGTTTTCCAAGCTGGAAAGTCCAGTTATGCACACGCTGAGCCCGGACAGCCTGGGTGACACCCAGCCTTGCCAATATTTCAGCTTTTAGCATCACATAGTCTTTTGCTTGGTTAGGCTCTAGGTCATAGTAAGCTTTCTGCGATTCACCAGTTAACAGAGGAGCCACCAGTCCAGCCCACTGCTCCTCAGGCCACTTTTCTCTTTCAGCGGTCCTTTCAAATGTGGTCAAAAATACCTCTGGATCATCCTCTCCAGTCATTTTTGTCAATAAACGACTCACCCCAAAGGACGCGGTATTAGTGGGACGGCTTTCCTCACTGGTCTGCGGACGTTGCTGCATTACTGCTTCCATCTGTTGTTGTAGTCTCTGCTCTTGCTTCTGCAACAGGTCTATGAAGCGGGCCTCAGATTGCTGCTGGGCTCGTTGCTGAGCCTCCAGACTCTGTTGCAAAGTTGCGTTTGTCTGCTGCTGGGCTGCAAGGCTCCTTTGCAAACCTGCATTTGTCTGCTGTTGATTGGCATTTGCTAGAGCCAGCTGCTTCAGTATCTCCTCCATGCTGGCTTAAAAAAAGCTACCCGCATTCTCCACCAACTGTGAGGGGGTTAGCTCGGCAGCGGGTGTGTGTGACCCCCGGGATGGGCTCCCCACACAAAACAGGCCCAACAAACGGAGGTTGTGGTTTTCAAAATCAAAAAAAGGTGCGGTTTATTTTCTATTTACAGTGACAAAACACAGCAAAGCAAAAGAAACATAACCAAAATAAATCCTGGTCAAGTTGACCTCTGACTAAACATACAGGTTTCCTAACTAACAACTGGGATCAGCCTAGTGCTGTCCTAGTCCCTAAGTCCCTGGTTTAGTAAAAGTCCAAACAAATAGCCACACAGGCTTTGCCTCACCGCACAGGGGTTCACTCTCCCTAGACAGTCCACACAGGTCTGGTTCCAGGCATGAGCTAACATCTAATGAAGCTGGGAGTTCTTATAGAGGCCTAAATGAGCTGACAAGGTTCAGCTGGTCTCCTCATCTCTGTCTGCACGACGCCCCACACTCTCCCTAGAGGTATGAGTCATCCATGAGCCCACTAGCCTTATACAACTCTCCACCTAGTTGTATAAGTCGGCGTAAAGCCTGAATCTGGGCGAAATATATCTACCCCCCTGGATGCAACCAGGTGACTTTACCTTCCTGCTGTCACAGTAGGTTATACATATATTTTTCTTTATACTACATATATCCCCATCATTAGTAGCATCTGGTCTGTTGTCCTGTTTCCAACCTAACTCCCACTTTTTACATACAGTGGTCTGTCGGATAAAACTTGGTGATCCTTGTTGGAATTGCTGCTGTGCGCTGACTGATCTAAATATTTTATATACCAATTTTAGCCATTGTTGAGTCATTGCTTGATCCCATGGATGAATGGTTGATGTAAGGCACATTTTTAATCATATTCTTTTCCCTCTCTATGTCCCTATTTTTTCCAACAATACCCCCATTTCCCCTTTACCCCCCGCCCTCCCCGGGCGCCCCCCCTTTTTTCTTTTTTTCTCTCTTCTAATATCTTTGTTTGATTTCATGATTTTTGTTCTCTTTTTACTGCAACACACAGAATGCATTTTATCCAATTTGTATGTACTAATATGATATATATGTCTTACCAGATGGTATTTCTCTGTACACTTGAAATAAACCCCTGAAGAAGGGCTTCACGCCAGAAATGTTGGGTCAGGTGCCACGAGCTACGCCCACAGGCATTCGCACGACAAACATATCTATCAATTGGTTTTGTAACATATGTATCAACAATTTTTTATGATTACGTGTTTATTCAATAAATATATTTTTGTACTCCATATTATTTTGTTTGTCAGTCACTTTTAAAGTCCCATATTTCCCAAGGGGGTCTTTTCTTTCTTCCAACCAGGGATGTGGTGACTGTCAAACTCTTTTTGTGATTGGTGGGATACTCTTTCTATGATCTGCACAAGGTCTGGGTAACTCAAAGCCATGACTCCTTCAGAGGTCTTCAAATGGAGCCAAACTGGATCCGAGCGCAAGGCTCCCCTCAGGATCTGCTTCATCCTAGTTGCATCTATGACTTGTGGCAGCATTCCCTTTGTAAGGACAATTTGGTACAGCATTCTATTTAACCTCCAGACATATTCGGATAATCTCTCTCCAGGCTGTTGGAGGGTATGTTCGAACTGGTACATCAGTTCAGTCACCTTTTCCAGCTGGCCAAATTCCTCCTGCAACATAGCCAGATAATCATATGCAGTACAAGCAGCATTGCTAAACCTAAGATTCTTCACAGCTTCAGCAGCAGCGCCCTTCAAACTTTCACTTATGCGCTGCTTCTTCTGCGCTTCGGGTACTTCCCTTCCTTCTACAGCCTGAATTGCTTGCTCAATCCAGGTGTCGAAGTCTTCTTCCCCGGGTGGCACAGGTTGCTTCCCTGAGAAGATCCGGAGCTTCCGGTACCCGGCCTCTACGTGCACCGTATTGCTCTTCTGGCACTTAGTAACAAATTCTCCCAGAGCATTCAGTAATTCCGGCCCTATAGCAGCCAGAGGCGTCCCCGGGGTCATCATCTCCTGGGAGCCCTCCGCTCCGGGGAAGAGCAGTGGGGATGATGGCCGAGAAGTTTGTGGAGATTCCCTCTTGCTGGCCCTAGTATGCACTAAGCGGTATATCTGGTTATCTATGCCCTATGTTCTTACCTCTAAAGTCTTCTGGGACTTAATTTCTCCATTCCACTAGTGCGTATGTACACAAGGTCTCTGGATCTGGCTTTGTATCCATCACCCATGCTTTCTGCTTTCTGGCTCGGAGACAGTGACAATATGAGCTGCTTTATCTCCTCTTCCCGCCAGTTCTCCCCCGGGAGTTCAATTACTACCGCCTCGGTTGAATCGGCGCCAACCGCTGCACACCACTGTGTCATTGCTAGCGGGTCCATGCTGATACTTCTGGCAGGCTTGATTGCAGCGTGCAGTATACAGGAATCCCGGACTCGAGCCCCCACGTATAGCGATACCCCCAGTTAAGAGGGCTGCTGGTATAATTATTTTGGGCCCCTGTAATGCACCCTGTCAACCCACAGCAGTTGGCTCTAACCTCCCCTGGCACAGCTAGTAGGGGATGGTAGGATTGTGTAGCCTGCAACTCATGGAGACACAATCCTATAATAGCACACACACAGCAATATAGTTTAACTATCCTTACCCGTCTCCTCTGCAAAGTAAATGACACAACAACAGTATACTTAACCCTTGCACTTTTACTCAGATGGTTGGGTAAGAATATAGTCAACAGTTTACATATCATGTGCAGAGCCCTGCATTAAAAGAGTATCTCAGCAAACAGACAAATATACAGTATGATGCATAAATCTAATGGTCCCTGCTGCAGCTATTCTCCCTCGTGGCAAAAATGGCGCCCAGCAATGTCTATGCTAAGTCAGGCCTGACTGTAATGTGTAGGAGTTCTGTTGGGGAAATTCTTCGCTAGCAAAACGGTGGTGCACTTGCTGAAGAAACAACTGTAATCCACAGGGTAAAAGGGGTTTTGATAACTTGGGGAATAAAGGAAATCTCTAAAGCTGCTCCGAACTGTCCCTCCGGTGCACAGCACAACACTAATGAAAGCTCCGGGTAACAGTTATGGGCCTAGAGATCCTATGTAGTTCTGTGAGCAGGTGCTCTCTCACCCAACTGGACCAGTCCGTGTCCGTATCTTCCTCTGCTGTGTCTTGGTACACAGGTCTCACGACATCCAAGTCTTCGGTCCTCCGGGGAGCGATGCGGCAATGGTATGAATAAACGCCCCTTAGGTTCCTCGGTGAGAGCGGAAGGCTCTTTGGAGAAAGGCCCAGGCTTCAGGCCTTTTAGCACCGCAGGCTCGGAAAGGAGTTTCTCTTGCTGGGCGGGCGATGTCCAAAGAGAACGAAGCCGGCTCCGCCTCTTTCTTATAAAGTCCACCCCAGCAGTCTTTGCGTGGGGCAATGCACCCTGGGTGCCCAGTGGGGTTATGGGTACAGTAGTCTCTGAGGCCTTAAAGGAAACCCCCGCTACATGTGTATCTCTCTTTATGCTGGGAGCACGCTGCACAGCGACGGGGCTCTCACCAATGATCGGGACCCGGGACTCCCGGTTACAAGTCACCTGATCGCTGTGTTAGCCTCTAATTGGCTATCACAGTGACCAATCACTGTGAGCCTGCTCTTTTGTTTACTTCCTCTTGTGTGCGTGTAAAACAAAAAAATAAAGAATAACAAATGGTTAATGTTAGGGTCAAGGTTGGGGTCAAAGGTCAAGGTTGGTATCAAAGGTCAGGCTTAGCTACTTTGTGTAGCATTACAAATAAAAAAAAAAATGTATTAGTGTCAGTGTCAGTGTCTTTTAGGCAGGATTAAAAAAAAAGCTCAACATTGTTTCTGGGCCCTATTACAGGTACAAACAACAACTAACATACACATACATTATGTTTCCAAACGTATTGGGATGCTGCCTTTACATGCACATGAACTTTAATGGCATCCAGGTCTAAGTCTGTACGGTTCAATATTGAGTTGGCCCAGCCTTTGCAGCTATAACAGCTTCAACTCTTCTGGCTAGGCTGTTCACAAGGTTTAGGAGTGTGTCTATGGGAATGTTTGACCATTCTTCCAGAAGCACATTTATGAGGTCAGGCATGGATGTGGATGAGAATGCCTGGCTCGCAGTCTTCACTCTAATTCATCCCAAAGGTGTTCTATCGGGTTGAGGTCAGGACTATGTGCAGGCCAGTCAAGTTCCTCCACCCCAAACGTTATGGACCTTGCTTTGTGCACTGGTCCAAATCATTTGGTGGAGGGGGGATTATGGTGTGGGGTTGTTTTTCAAGGGGTGGGCTTGGCCCCTTAGTTCCAGTAAAGGGAACACCTAAAGGAGAAGTCCAGCCAAAGCTCGTTTGGCTGGTCTTCTCCTATGGATCACAGGAGTGCAATTCGTTTTGCACTCCTTTGACTCGCTTTCAGCAGATAGAGGACTGGCGATCTCCCAGGTGGGCATGACACTGTTCCGAATCCTGAGATAGAAGACAGAGCATTGGTCTTCTGCCAGACAGATGAGATAACATGAGGTCAGTCTGCATTTATGGCAATGGTCACTCTGCATTTATGGCAATGGTCACTCTGCATGTCACTCTGCATTAATGGCAATGGTCACTCTGCATGTCACTCTGCATTTATGGCAATGGTCACTCTGCATTAATGGCTTTTTTTTCACAATACTGCTTTTTGTTCCTGTATCTATGAATTGCGTTCAAGTGATCACTCCCTTTTTTCCCTGCCATATGCAATGAAGATTTGGATTCACATATTAAGAGGCTACAGCTGCAGATTCATACTGGGGTTCTATTACATTTGAAAATCGCTCATCTTGTGCATCTTGTCGTTAGACTTGCTATTATGTGCCTGCCTCACATAATTGATTAATGGCATCAACCAGAGATAACATGGCATCATACTCAGGATGATTACTATAATGGGACAGCTCTAATAGAGCTCATTTAATATCACAAGTAAATCAGGATTTTGAACTTTTCACTGACAGTCTGTATAGATTTAGTTATTGTGTCAGATATGCTCAGTTCATATGTGACTACTCTGTTTTTCATTTTTAATGTAGCATATATAGAGAATCATGACATGACTGAACAAATTGAAGTCACCAATGTATAAAATTGTTCTTTCTTATTCACTGGGGAAAAATCTGAAAAGCAAATTACCCTCAATTATTTTCAAACGGGGATAGGAAATGTGCAGTCACTAAGATGAACAAATGGGTTTTAACTTTCTAGTAAATAATTACTCATATCCTATGGATGAGTGGGAAGGAAGGAGGAATGGTGGACACACAGAGTATAAAAAGAGGTCCACTGGACAGTTAGGAATTAGGTATCATTTACCAAGTTAACGTTATAGTGAGGTTTGCTGGTGACTGCTGTTTTTTTCTGCAATGTTCTGTATGTATTTGCATTCTCCATATGTAATTCCTAGTAATATAGCACCGGTTTGATTGACTCAGCTATGCCACTTCTCACATTTTGGATACTTGGTCTAATTCTCTTCACCGGTTTTTATCCTCTGTTTATTATAATAATTTATTATGTCCATTAAATGCCTTTATCTATTACCTACAGTATCATTTGTATTTCTAGCCTTGCATACACTATTTTCTTAACCTCTTCACTTCACTAGGCTATTTTAAAATGTCCTGGTCTTGAAGTGGTTAAAACAAGCTCATGGCTTCAACAGCAGCCATGAGGCTTTTTCTTTTCTCTGGGGAGCTTAGGACCACGATAAATGGTCCTAATAGTTCAGAAGTCCAGAAGAGATCAAGGAACATCAATTCCCTAATCTCCTCTGTGACTAATGAGGACCATTGATCCAGAAGTGTCAAGGATTTTGTCCACTTTTGGTTTCAGAGCTCTTATTCCATAACTATTGTCATGATCTGTGCTTGATTAGCTGCAGTGGAGGGCAGGGGAGACGTTGGAGGTCCAATAAACCCACAGTGTCTCTAGAAATAGTACCTGACACCTGCCCAAGCTATCACATCACTTGTGATAACAATAAAGCTAAATGAAGAAAATTAACATGAAAAAGTGTAAAAAATAGAATCAAAGAAAGTAATAAAAGTAAAAGCACCCCATCCACACATACAGAACACATGAATGCAAATAACCATATGTCCTGAGGGTAGGGCTTTTTTTCAACTGGAACTTGGTGGAATTCAGTTCCACCACCTCTGGCTCAGGCTCTCTGCCTACCCTACCACTATCACCTGTAAACACAGAAGTCACCTACAGTGGAGGTACTAGAGCTGGCTAGGTGCTTCAGCTTAATACAGCAACAAAAGTAAGATATGTGGACGATGGAGGAGCTTTTATGGAAGGGGAGGTTGCATGGAGAGGTCAGAGCTGAAGATGGGTGAAAGTGGGATGTGGATGGTGGATGCAGAGATAAGCGGCTGTGGAAGAAGGCCAAACTCTGCACTCTCTTTGTAGTGCACCCCTGAACTCTGCACTTTGTATATAATGCACTCCTGGTATTTAATGCCCCTTAAGACCCTTCCACTGCTGGTGAAATTTAACCACATTATTAACCCACTATGTGATGAGGTTTTGAGGGTGTGTGTGAGGGGGTTTCGGTGTGGTTGTGGTTGAGATCCTGCACCTATTTTCTGAGAAAAAAAGCCCTGCCTAAGCGTGTATGTAAACAGCAATTGTGCCACACATATAAGGTATCACTGCAAGCGTTGGAGTGAGAGCAATAATTCCAGGGCCATAATTTATCATCATCTCTTAATTAACAACATGTAAATGCTTTTAATGCATCACTGAAAAGTTTTAAGCACTGCATAACTAATACAGCGATCAGAAAAATGATCGCTTAGTGACACTGGCAAAAGGGGGTGAAAGGGTTACCTGGGGGGCGATCAAGGGGTTAAACCTTTATTAGGTAATATATGGGGGTACCTGACGCTATAAAAACCTGCGGCGAACCTAAAAAAAATAACTGGCTACCTATCGGCATCACCGACACTAAGACAGCGATCAGAAAAATGATCGCTTAGTGACACTGGCAAAAGGGGGTGAAAGGGTTAGCTGGGGGGGGCGATCAAGGGGTTAAACCTTTATTAGGTAATATATGGGGGTACCTGACGCTATAAAAACCTGCGGCGAACCTAAAAAAATAACTGGCTACCTATCGGCATCACCGACACTGAAGCCCCGTACACACGATCGTTTTTTTACAAGTCCATCGGTAAAAAAACCCACGCATGCTCAGAATCAAGTCGACGCATGCTCAGAAGCATTAAACTTCATTTTTCTCGGCTCATCGGAGTGTTTTACGTCACCGAGTTTGGAACGGTCGGTTTTTTGACTGATGGTGTGTGGCCAAGACTGATGAAAAACAGTTTCATCGGATTTCCGATGGACAAATCCATCGGACGAAAATCCATAGGTTATCCGATCGTGTGTACGGGGCTTTAGACAGCGATCAGAAAAATGATCGCTTAGTGACACTGGCAAAAGGGGGTGAAAGGGTAAATCGCTTAGTGACAGCGATGCTAGGGGGTGAAAGGGTTACCTGGGGGGCGATCAAGGGGTTAAACCTTTATTAGGGGGGGTTAGGGGGCTACACTGGACCTAAAACACTCTGCCCTGACACTTTTACAGTCACAAATGTCACTGATTGCAGTGATCAGTAAATAAATGGTCACTGCAGTGACACTGTGACTGGGGGCTGGGGGGTGATCTGGGGGTGTCTGGGGGGGCCTGGGGGGGGCGATCGTGTGCCTATGTGTGTGGTGTCAGTGTGCTGTTATGTGCACTAACCTCTGTGTCTTCTCTCATGCGGCGCTCGGTATATGTGAGCGCCGCATGAGAGATGACATCACTTCCTCCTGCCTGTGTAAACACTACACAGGCAGAGGAAGCTTTTCATTCGCCGGGAGCGATCGCGAGGGGGTGGCCAGAATCGAATGGCGGCCCCCTCATCACTGTACCGGAGGGGGGTCCGATTGGACCCCCCACCCATACAAAGGCAGGCACGTACAGGTACGTGATTGTGCCTGTCCGTGCCTTTCTGCCGACGTATATATACAGTGAGCGGTCGTTAAGTGGTTAAGGGGCATATTTATAAAGACATAAATGTGGTTTCACCAAACATTTACTGGTGTTGAATCAGTCACTGTTATTTACAACACACGTATCTGGAAGATTAACCTGCAGTGAATGTTTGATAAATGTCAATTTCCCTGCTTTATAAATATTCACCTACGAGTCAACTGGCAAATTGAAAACAAAGCACTCCTTATGCAGCATGACTGCAAATTGTGTTTTTGTTCCCTCTAGTGACTAATCTATATGTCTCTATGTTTAAAAAAAGTAACATTGAAGAGCAAGTGTGTACAAATGTGAAAACCACATCAAAATCCCTTTACAGTAACATTGCAACAGTTGAAAATATACAGTATTTTCTCTCTATTAAACCCCCTTCTCTCAAAGTGAGTCTTGTTACAGTCTAATGCTATTTGGATATGCTGTATATGTGAAACATTTTTTTCAATGCTTCTAGCACATAGTGATAACAGTATGCAATGAGAGGAGTTAAGCCCCGTACACACGATCGGTTTGACTGATGAAAACCGTCCGATGGATGGTTTTCATCAGACCAACCGATCGTGTATGGTACCCATCGGTCTTTTTTCCATCGGTTGTAAAAAATAGAACTTGTTTTAAAATTTTCCGATGGATAAAAAACCGATGGGAATTTCCGATCGTCTATGGGAAAATCCATAGGTTATCCGATCGTGTTTAGTGTTCTACTTCTACCATTAATGTATAGTATAGGAAAGTGGCATGTAGGAGGTGCTGCATGAATAGTCAGTGTCTACAAGCCTATAATATGATAAATATATATATATATATATATACTGTATATATATATATATGTTATCTTACACCATTTGAATCATTTGATAAAAGTTTTGTAATAATTCAAATCAAGCATTACATTTAATGAATACAATTAGGCCACTTGCACACTACTGCCTGAAAATCCTCAGTTTTCAGGCATACAGTTTTTTTATTTTACTGATCTAAAATGCAGCCCATTGTATCCATTGTGCCAGTAAAGATGCTCTGCGTATTGATCAGTAAAAATAAAAAATAAAAATACAGAAATCTGAGTTGCTGGTCAGTATTTTTGCATGTATGTTTGCAAATATGCGCAAATACTCCAAAATACGCACAAATACATGGAAATGCCTTGCTTCATGCTTGTGTTTGCATACTCGCAAATACGCACAAATACTCGCAAGTGATATACAGCCTATCCTTCCTGTTTATTCAGCCAGGGATGTCTGATGCTCATACATCAGTACAGTGTGAAAGAGGCCTTCTTGTCCAGCTGGTTGCAAATTTACATTTACTGGAGCTGGCACCAGACATAGACCAGAGGATTGGCATTGTATCTTTCCATTGGTGGGCACCTTTACTATTGAACAAACTATAGGAGATTGTATATGAAAGATATATTGGGGGCACATTTTTGTGGAGGCATGCACAAGCTCTGCATTTACTTGCTAATACTGATGATAATAGATTAAGATTTTGTGCTATATGATCCTGCCAAGTTACATTAGCCCTACACAGTAGTATCTTGGTGTAGGGTTTTTAGTGCAAAAAACAAGTTATAATTAACCTATGTTTCCAAATATTCCTAAATTCTAATCTTTCCCTAATGGTTAACCTTACTCTAACCCTAAACCAGTCCCCAGCCCTAATCCTAGCATGAAATCATACCCTATCCATTACCTAAAGCCTGGAAATGAAACTTTACTTCTTAAACCTTGACCCTAATATTAGCCTTGCCACCAAAAACAACTGATCTAGACTTCCTGTAGAATTTTATATTCCTTATCGGCTTTAACACCTGTATAGAGCAAACTCAAGTACTGTCATAATTGCAGCTGATTCCATGGATGCCATGCTTGTGTAGTCTCATTCCACACCTTGATGATCTATGTGGATGAGTATGGCACTATGGACTTTAAAAGATAAGTATGGGAATTATTTTAATAATGGGTGCAGCATTGGTCTGATGCTGTATCTGTCCTCGCCGGTTTTAAGACTGAGAACTAAGCAATCAAAGACTGCTGATCGCTCAGTTCTCAGTGCTCCACGAGCAGAAAACTGGTTACTGTCAGTCACAGCTGTCTGCTCTGCCCCTCCCACGCTCACTGGAGTGCTAGGCTGTGGAGGGGATGGGAGCGGCTTGCTCAGGCTCTCAGCAGAATACTGAGAGGCTGGGCCAGGTTCCGGTCCAAACATGGGTGGTTTCCGACCATATGGTTGTGATCTTACCCCAGCCTGGACCGGCTCTGTCACGTCAGCCACCAGCAGACTTCTGCTGAAAACGGGTCACAAGAGTTCAGAACAAATTGCACTCCTGTAATCCACAGGAGAAGTACAGCCAAATGAGCATTGCCTGTACTTCTACTTTAGGATTGCATTAACAGATTCAGCCTTTTTACTTTTATTATTATTAATATTATTATGCAAGCAGTTTTTCTTTATTGTATCGTCAGTAATTATGATCATCATTACCATAACATTATCATTAGGCAAAATAATTCCAGATGCAGATCTATTTTATTTACCAACTTTCAGAGCAGGTTGTTATTATCCTGGTAGCTTTACCACTGAAGCACATGCTGAAAAAAGGTCATTTAAATGTTAAAAGTTCAACGTCTAATCTCAATTATGAGTTGATGCAATGCTAAATGACAAACCAATTCAGTCATGTCAGAGCTGGAAGTGAAAAATTGATGTACAGTCAAGAAGCTTGATATGATCCATTAAAACCACCTACTGGGCAGATTAGTAAAATGGTACTTATACATAAAACAGCATACAAGAAACGCCAGCTCTGCCTAAAAAACAAAAAAACATTCTATTTAACAAAGTAAGCATATTAATAAATACTTTATCTCTGCTTAGGACTGGGCAAGTGAAGAGCTCCCGTATAATGTACAGAATATTTTGTGAAATAAACAATATTTGTCATAATGGTGGAAGTACCATAAATAACACACCAGAAATAATTTATAGCATGCACTATTTATTGTTTCTGTAAAGTGGAATTACATGTATCAATAAGACATATGTTTTTTTTTTGCTAGAGCTCCACTCAGCTACTAGCTCAGCCATTCTTCTAAAATCACTAGCAGCTAAGGAAGTGGTGATTCGTTAAGGAGATGTAACAAATGGCTTTCTATAGTAAAGGCTACACAAGAATCATAGTAGCATTTAGTAGTGATTAATCACACACAATATGATAATTTATGATCACTTTTAATAGCTTCTACATTCTATTTATGTAAGTAACACTACAGGGGCCATTGTTCCATCTATTCAGCAAACAAAAGCGCCTCTGAAGAAAGGGGTACGCCCCAGAAACACGTCAGCTGTCCAGAGGTTTGAGGTATCATTCGATCCTCCTTGTCATCAAGTCCTGCTGGCAGGTTCCATGAGATCCAGCTTAACTGTCTGAAAAGCGCTTACCTAAGCTCCTTTTGTGAGTAGGATCATTGCTTTTATTCTATTTTTTAAATAAAACTTTTAAGTGGTAATGCAATAGGTCGGTGCACCCTCCTTTTTTCTTTCTAAACTCGTGCAACCCATTATTTAAATATGATCCACCCCTTCCTGTCAAGGTCACACCCCTTCCTGTTTAAGATCTGCCCTGAAATTTTCGAGTGGGGACACTAGTTCTGAGGGCCTTGGAGGGGGGGGGGTTCCCTTTAATCTCACTTCCTGTTTGGCTATGGGGCAGGAAATAAAGAGAAATGAATGGATGGCAAAAAATAAATTAACAGGGGCTATAACCATCCCTTACTCAATCCAAAATGGAAATAAAAGTGTTGCCTATAGTTCTACTTTAAGCACAAATTTCTGCTAAATTTATGGAGGACTAAAAGGATATAACCATTCCAGTGGTGCAGCAGAAAACATGTAGCTGTCAGGGAGATTCTTCCAGCCGCAGGCGCCATGGACTTCCTGGATTCCAATCGCGGGTACGTCCGCGCGCACGGGCACGCGCGCGCACTGCGGGAGCACGCGCACGTTCCACAAAGGGCGCCAGAGGGGCTATTTAAACTTGTCAGTGACAGACAGTCCCTGCTGTCTGCTTACAGCGTTTAGCACCAAGAGACCTGATTTCTAGAAGTGACCTGTATCTGACTTGGCTTACCCTGATCTTCCAGTTATCTACCTGCATCTGACCACCGGCTTGTTTGACCTTCCTCCTGCCTGATCCTCCGGTACCTTGCCGCCAGCCTGTTGACCGACCCGGCCTGTCTGACCAATCTCCTGTTCATCTGCTGTCTTTCTGGTTCCAGTCCAGTCTGCTTCACCTACTCCAGTTCATCTGCTGTGTTCCTGGTTTCCTGTTTCCAGTTTAACCTGCCATATTCCCTGGGTGCCTGGATCCGTTCCCCGCCTTCTGGACCACCTCTACCTTGAACTGATCCTGCCAGGCACTCGTACCCCTTCTACCTCCGTGCCTCCTGTCTTCACTATCAGGGGCCGCCGGTGGAAGCCGTAAGAGAGGCCTCCCTCTGCAAATCCGGGCTTGTCATAGTCAGGTACGTGACAGAAGCAGACAGCCATGTCTGAGCCCGGGCAGGGAGCCTCACCTATGGAGGAACTTTGTCGGCATCTGGCAGGTCTGTCTGAAGCAGTCAAGAGTCTTCAACAAGGCTACACCCACCTGGAAGAACAAGTGCGGACCATCTCCAACCCCTCTACTGCCTCTGCTTCCTCAGCCGGGACAGGAACATCACCCACAGTGGTCATGCTTCCCCCCGAACCTAAGGTTCCTGCACTTCAAAGATTTTCCGGGGATCGGAGTAAGTTTAGGGCCTTCCGGAACTCATGCGAACTATACTTTGCTCTACAGCCCTGTACCTTTTCTCTAGAAGCCACTAAGGTGGGCTTTGTGGTCTCTTTGCTCTCTGGAGACCCTCAGAGCTGGGCTCACCGTCTCTTGGAACAGAAGGATGTAATACTAAACAATCTCGCTACCTTTTTTGATGCCATGGCCCAGCTATATGAGGACCCCCAACTCTCAGTAACCGCAGAAACCGCTTTGAGTTCCCTTCAACAAGGACGCAGACCAGCAGAAGACTACGTGGCAGAGTTCAGGCGGTGGAGTGCGGATACCAATTGGAATGATGCCGCCCTCCGCCATCAATTCCGCAGAGGACTTTCTGATTCTTTGAAGGACGAACTTGCTAGAGTCGGTATACCACAGACACTCAACCTGTTGATTGACTTAACTATCCAGATTGACCGACGTCTGAGAGAACGGAGAGCTGAGAGGGCTACGGGGCCCTTCCGCCCGACCTGGATGCTTCCCCGGGCCCCTAGTCACTTGTACCCGGTTCCTGCTACACCTCCAACCTCCACACCTGACATGCCTGAACCAATGCAGCTCGGAGTCCTTCGTCCATCCCTTACTCCAGAAGAACGCCAGCGCTGCCGAATGAATAATCTGTACCTATACTGCGGGGAACCCGGACATTTCGTTAAAAATTGCCCCCTGAAACTTCGTAAGTTTCTTTCAGTTTCTTCTAACATGACTAACTTACAAACCAAAACCACATCTCACCTTGCCCTCTCTGTCTCATTACAGCTTCCCGGAAGGACTTTGCAAGTACCCGCCATTATTGATTCCGGAGCATGCAGCTGCTTTATGGACTCGACCTTTGCCACCAAACATCAAATTCCCCTTCGTACCAAGACCCACGGACTCCGTGTTCATCTGGCAGATGGGTCGTTATTAAGTCTGGACCTGTGGTTCAGGAAACCACCCCTATACCCGTCACCATCTCCACTACCTCTGGAACCCACCAAGAATACTTATGTCTGGACATCATCTCTTCTCCATTATTTTCCTTGATCCTTGGTATGCCTTGGTTGCAAGCCCACAATCCCACTATCAACAGGGCCACAGGAGTAGTGACTTTTCCCTCTTCCTATTGTCGGCAGTCCTGTGGCTCATACGAATCCCCTGAGTCGGCCTCTTTACTATGCATCGATACAGAAGATGGTACACGTCAATCCATTCCAGAAGTTTATCACGACTATCTTGATGTATTTAGTAAACAAAAGGCAGAGACTCTACCACCCCATCGGGCCTATGACTGCCCCATCGACCTACTCCCCGGAGCAAAGATTCCGTTCGGTAGAATCTTCCCTTTAACGGAGGTAGAACAAGGGGCTTTAAAGAATTATGTTGACGAGAACTTACAAAAAGGGTTCATTCGCCGTTCCACATCCCCAGCAGGCGCAGGCATCTTTTTCGTAGAAAAGAAGGACCATACCCTCCGACCTTGTGTGGATTACCGTGAACTAAATAAAATTACAGTAAAAAAACGTTACCCTCTTCCCCTAGTACCAGAGCTATTTCAGAGACTGGGAACTGCTACCATCTTTACCAAACTCGACCTCCGCGGAGCCTACAACTTGATCCGCATCAAGGAAGGGGACGAGTGGAAGACCGCCTTCCGTACCCGATATGGACATTTTGAGTACTTGGTAATGCCATTCGGGTTATGCAACGCCCCTGCCACCTTTCAGTATTTTATCAACGACGTTCTACGGGACTTCCTAGATCTCTTCGTCATTGTTTATCTTGACGATATACAAATCTTTTCTTCCTCCCTTGATCCTCATCGCAGACATGTCAAGAGTGTGTTGGGTCGGCTCCGCCAGCATGGCCTATATGCAAAAGCCGAAAAATGTGAGTTTGAGCAGGAGAGTATATCATTTTTGGGGTTAATTATTTCCAGCAAGGGCATCAAGATGGACCCTCAAAAAATTACTGCAATCCTGGACTGGCCAGAACCGGTGGACAAGAAGGGAATCCAACGATTCGTTGGATTCGCCAACTTCTACCGCAAGTTCATCAGGGGGTTTTCAGCTATTATCGCACCCATCACTCAATTAACCAAACAAGGAACACGTTTCCACTGGACCCCTGAGGCCCAAAGAGCCTTTGAATGCCTGAAGTCTCTATTCACCTCGGCCTCTATCTTAAAACACCCGGACCCTTCTTTGCCATTTGTACTTGAAGTAGACGCCTCCGAAATTGCGGTAGGAGCAATACTGTCCCAAAGACAGGGAATCAAGACCTTGCTCCACCCAGTAGCCTTCTTCTCTCGCAAACTATCTACAGCAGAGAGAAACTACGACGTGGGAGATCGGGAGCTACTGGCGATCAAATCTGCATTGGAGGAATGGCGGTACCTGCTGGAGGGCGCAGCCCATCCGATTCTTATATTTACTGACCACAAGAACTTGGAGTACCTGAAGGCTGCGAAAAGATTGAATCCATGACAAGCCAGATGGGCACTCTTCTTCTCCCGGTTTTCTTTCCATGTTACTTATCGTCCGGGTGCCAAGAATATCAAACCCGACGCTCTGTCTCGGATGTTCCATAAGTCCAAAGAGACTTCTCCACCTGACACCATCCTTGCTCCCGGAAATTTCCTTCTTCTTCAGGAAAACCTGTTCACCCAGATCAAACAAGCTTCTACTGGGCAGAGACCCTTCTCCGAGCCGGAGTTGCAGGTTAAGGATGGACTATTGTGGTACCAAGACAGGATCTACGTACCTGAGGGATTGAGAGTAACCGCATTAGAACTCTGCCATAACCACGCTCTTGCCGGACATTTTGGCATTGCCAAGACCACTGACCTGGTACAGCGCACCTTCTGGTGGCCTCGAGTACGCGAAGACTGTAAAAGGTTTGTGGATTCTTGTACAACCTGTACCCGAAACAAGGGTTCGAGATCCAAGGCTTGGGGTCTACTAAAGCCCTTACCCGTTCCAGATAGGGCCTGGAAAATGTTATCTATTGATTTCATTGTAGAGTTGCCCCCGGCTGAAAACCACACCACCATCTTCGTTATAGTGGACCGCCTATCCAAGATGGCACATTTCGTTCCTATGAAAGGAACCCCTTCGGCTCCTGAAACTGCACAAGTATTCATCAGAGAGGTCGTCAGACTCCACGGGGCGCCAGCCAATATCGTTTCCGATCGAGGGGTACAATTTACCTCCCGATTCTGGAAATCCCTCTGCAAAGCCTTGAAGATCGAATTATAATTTTCCTCTGCCTACCATCCACAGACCAACGGGCAGACGGAGAGAACAAATCAAACCCTCGAGCAGTACCTGCGATGCTTCTCTTCTTTTGCTCAGGACGACTGGATTTCTCTACTTCCGTTGGCTGAATTCGCCTATAACAATTCTGTTCACTCCGCTACCGGTCAAACTCCTTTTTTTTGCAAACTATGGTTTCCACCCTACATTTCTGCCTAATTCCCTCCCTGAGTGTCCTGTGCCTGCAGTCCAGGAAAAATTCTATTTTTTCAATAACCAACGTCTACAAGAGACCATGACCAAGACTCAAGAACGCAACAAGGCAATCTATGACAAGAAGAGACGAGGCGAATTAGCGTTGGTACCCGGCGACCAAGTATGGTTATCAACCACAAACCTAAGAATGGCATGCCCTTCTAAGAAACTGGGCCCCAAATTCTTAGGTCCATTTCCTGTCAAGAGGAAGATTAATGAAGTAGCGTATGAATTGGATCTTCCTGACTCCTTTAGAATTCATCCAGTCTTCCATGTCTCTCTTCTGAAACCCTCAGTCTCCAATCCATTTCCAGATCGGAAACCAGATCATCCTGATCCGATCATTATTGACGGAGAACAGGAATTTGAAGTAGAAGCTATCATGGATGTTAGGAAAAGAAATAACCAGAACCAATTCTTAATTAAATGGAAGGGCTACGGACCCGAGGAAAACTCATGGGAACCCGAGGAGAATATCCATGCCAGGAGCTTGGTACAGGCTTTCAAGAGAACTCACCCAGGAAGGTTTACCCGGTTGGGCATCCGGAGGCTGCCCCTTGGGGGGGGCAATGTCAGGGAGATCCTGCCAGCCGCAGGCGCCATGGACTTCCTGGATTCCAATGGCGGGTACGTCTGCGCGCACGGGCGCGTGCGGGCGCGCGCGCACGTTCCACAAAGGGCGCCAGAGGGGCTATTTAAACTTGTCAGTGACAGACAGTCCCTGCTGTCTGCTTATAGCGTTTAGCACCAAGAGACCTGATTTCTAGAAGTGACCTGTATCTGACTCGGCTTACCCTGATCTTCCAGTTATCTACCTGCATCTGACCACCGGCTTGTTTGACCTTCCTCCTGCCTGATCCTCCGGTACCTTGCCGCCAGCCTGTTGACCGACCCGGCCTGTCTGACCAATCTCCTGTTCATCTGCTGTCTTCCTGGTTCCAGTCCAGTCTGCTTCACCTACTCCAGTTCATCTGCTGTGTTCCTGGTTTCCTGTTTCCAGTTTAACCTGCCATATTCTCTGGGTGCCTGGATCCGTTCCCCGCCTTCTGGACCACCTCTACCTTGAACTGATCCTGCCAGGCACTCGTACCCCTTCTACCTCCGTGCCTCCTGTCTTCACTATCAGGGGCCGCCGGTGGAAGCCGTAAGAGAGGCCTCCCTCTGCAAATCCGGGCTCGTCATAGTCAGGTACGTGACAGTAGCACAGTGATGAAGGTATGTGGTCCAGGCAGTGAGCAAAGGAAGGATTGGGGGCAGGAACAAATAAATCCATCTGTTTATTTTTCTCATCAGCAATCTTTTTTAAAGATTCCTTAATATGTACAACTAACACAAGCAAAGGATTGCAGGAGAGTCCTACTACCTACCTGCCAGGTATAGGTGACCATCCCAGTGTCCCTTGTGTCTGCACCATCCCTATCATACTGGCAGCAGTGCGGCCGCTTTATGGGGGCGCCAGACCTATTTGTCTTGCAGCCCAGTCCACCTCATAAGACTGGCACTACACTAAAAGTATAGTGCAAGCCAGCGGGGACTCTTTTCATGCTGCCCCCCTGCAAAGTGCTGCCCTAGGCCTGGGCCTTGTTGGCCTAGGCTGAGATACAGCATTGTGTATGACCTTTAGAGAGTGCACTGCTGTTTTCGCAGCCTGTAGGTATTCAGCAGCACTGAAAACAAGAATGAAAGCAAGTATTTTATATAAAAAAATTGCAATTCTTTAAAAAATACAGAAAGATTTAGCAAACTAAATGCCACTCAGTTATGGTCTACATCTACTTGTATCTAAAATGTTACCTCAAACATTGTGCATATGTATTTTTTAAAAGTTGTATGCAATCACAGAAGCAGAAAATTAGATTTATTGCAGCATTCTGTGTGCAAACCTAAAAAAAAAGAAAAAAAAAATCTGTTGCCATAGGTGCAAGAAGTTAAATTAAAGTTCATTAGAAAATTGTTGGCTGGAGACTAAATTGAAAAGGTTATTTTTCATAATATTAAATGTAAAAAATGGCTTGTGTAAGCAGTTTTATTGGTAATCTTTTCTTTTCAAAGGAGGTTGACTTTTACTTTCATTTCAGTACGTTCAATGTTACAAAAATGTGTAAAAAATTATATGTGCTGGAGTGTATTGCAATGCTCTCCCAGTTGAGGGCATGTCTGGTGAGCTATTGACAGTAATGAAAGGTAGAGTGTCAGCAAGCACCAACACTGCTGCCGATGTTCCATCTGACATGGCACATTGTGCTTTACTCTGGACACATACAAGAATGCTTGTGTGCACTGGGCCATGGAACGTTGCTGCTAAATGTCCATACACATTTATGTTTTTAGGATGTCTTAAACATCAGCTTGATATCAAAGTCTCTCAGAAATTCTGGAAATGTAATAGCTACAGATAACTGTTATATTTAATATGCTAATTGTCAAACCAGCATCTTTGACTCACTCCTAAAAGAATATTAAACTGTATATAAATGTAGTTTTCTTTTTCATGATTTTTTTTCTCTTTATTTTCACGTGGTGATCCTACAAGTAACGCACACCTCTTGTTATTGTTTCATCCCAGGACACCCTCTCCTATCTGATCGCTGGCTTTGAAATAAAAAATAAAACAATCTCTAAACCCCCGTTTTCACTTACCGGACACTGTGGTCATATGATCATCCAGCATTGGGTTCTTCTCCTTGTACTTTCTGGAGGGGTTCTTCTTCTGGGTGTCCACATCACTGCTTATATGTAGGGATGAGCTTCGTGTTCGAGTCGAACCCATGTTCAACTCGAACATCGTCTGTTCGGCTGTTCGCCGAATTGCAAACATTATGGGCCGTTCGCGCCAAATTCAAGTGGCGCGTCACGGCCCATAATTTACTGCAGCATCGCAGTGCATTGCTGGCTGATGATTGGCCAGGCATGCACTATGACCCGCATGCTTTAGCCAATCACAGCGTGGTAAGAACAGAGAGCCGTAATTGGCCAAAGCCAGGGTGGCTTTGGCCAATCATGGCTCAGAGGAGTAGGTACACGCCCGACACTATATAAGGCCGCCGGCTTGGCGGCCTTGTGTAGTGTGTTGGCATTGGTGAAAGAGAGAGCTTACAGAGAGTGAGAGAGACAGTGTCATTTATATTGAGTTAGATAGAGCAGGCAGGCGAGTCAGTTAGCTGCAGTTACAGTGTGTAGAGGATATATATGCATCCTAGGTGTTGTATATATATATTTATACACTGTATTCAGTTTAGCTAGATCCGTTCCTGTTATTCTCTATCTCTATACTGTGACAGGCAGGCAGGTAGGTGATTGTGCTAGCTGCAGTCAGTGTTTCACTCAGTGTACTGTGTGCTTTGCATAGCGTTCAACTAAAGCTTACCTGAATACAGTTAGTGGTGTTCTCATAATAAAACCACAGGCAGGGAGCTGCATTAATTTCATGTAGTGTACTTATGTCCTTTGCACAGCGTTCACTTAAAGCAGTGGTTCTCAACTCCAGTCCTCAGGACCCACTAACAGGCCGGATTTTAAGTATTACCTTGGGGAGATGCAGACTAGAATACTGCAATCACTGAGCAGCAAATGATATCACCTGCGATGTATTTCAGTTATCTTGCAAACCTGGCCTGTTAGTGGGCCCTGAGGACAGGAGTTGAGAACCACTGACTTAAAGGAACCTGAATACAATTTGTGGTGTTCTCATAATAAAACCACAGGCAGAGAGCTGCAAGTATTTTCAGTTAGTGTACTGTATCCTCTGCACAGTTTTCACCTAAAACTAACTGAAGACAATTGTTGCTTTTCTCATACTAATACCACAGCAGGCAGTTGATTCTGATAGCTGCATTATCAGTACAGATATATATATATATATATACATATATATATATATATATATATATATATACATCCCACCTTTGTGCAGCTACATCTCACTGCAGGCCATTAGTATGTCTGGAAGGCAAACAAGGTGAGGCAGACAGTCACGAGGCAATAAAAGAGGGCAAGCAGGCTCTGTGTCTAGAGGCAACAGTGCTGGTCGTGGACACGGTGCATCCTCATCACGCTTGTCCTTCTTTTCGGCAGCTGGCCATGTTGAGCCGCAACATGCCCAAGACTTGGTAGAGTGGATGACCAAGCTGTCCTCATCCTCCTCATCCTCTCTCATCCAGGCTCAGGGTACTTTGTCTGGCAAAGCAGCTGCCAAAGCGGCCTCTTCCCTTGGCTCAATGGCATCAGTCACTCCTTCCCTAGCCCTACCATGTCCTCCTGAGGAGTCCCCTGAACTGTTTGACCACAGTGTTGGGTACATGCTCCAGGAGGATGCCCAGCGTTTTGAAGGCTCCAATGATGGAACCCAGCTAGAGGAAGGCAGTAACGTGAGCCCAGAGAGAGGGGGTAGTAATGTGAGTCCAGAGAGAGGGGGTGCCCAACAAGGACAGCTATCTGGCAGCATACTGCCAGATTTGCTCCAGTGATGAGGAGGGAGGGGATGATGAGGTCACTGACTCCACGTGGGTGCCTGATAAGAGAGAGGAGGAGGAGGCACATCTCTAATGAGGCAGGATGCCCTCCAGGGCCCAGCTTAAGGGCAACACACCGACTGCATCACACCGCAGAGCTCCGCATGTGCAGGGCGCTGCTGTCTCTGCACGTTATTCCAAAAGTTCTTTGGTGTGGGCCTTTTTTCAGATGTGTGCAGCAGATCGCACCGTTGCCATTTGCAACATATGAAAAATTGAGATGTAGCGCTTAAAAAAAATAGATAAACAAAATTCAATGTCTGTCACTCCAAAATATGATGATTATGGCATAAATCCAGTCCAAAAAAATCTATAAGAGAGGAGAGATCAGATGAAGAGAGACAAGAAAGCCGCCACCAGCACCCAAACACACTGCCTCTTACAGTCAGTGCATAGGTAATGCACATGTAGGGTATCCCAACCCAGAAAATAATGGAACTCTCAATCGCCAGACAATTCGTCTTTAAAATAAATTGTCAGCCAATCCTCTCTATGCAAATCAGTTCACTTGAGGGTATACTTAGAAGTCAGCACAGGGTTGAGCCACAGCAACTTGAATCAGTAAGCCAATGAGGACATGTGTAGATAAAAAAGAACACAACTCATTGCGCAAACATCCCATCAACTGAAAAATGTATTGCTAAGAAATGTATGCAGGTACAATCACATGTGAGCTAAAAAAGATAGGCATGTATACAAGAAAGCGACCAGCGCTTCCTATTCATCAGACCGTCCAGCAACAATACCGCGATAACCTTCCTCCACTCGCCCGACGTTTCTCCACCAACGTGTGTCATCAGGGGCGTGGCTATGACGCAAAGTGCTGCTGCTTAAATAGAAGGTGGAAGTGAGCTAAATCCGGAAGTGGTATGCGTTTCAATGGGCGGAAGTAAACACAAGGTTGCCCAATGGAATGCTAATCCACAACAGGAAGGAACTAGAACAAAATGCGTTTCAAAAGACGGAGGTAAACAAACATCCGTCATTGGAATGAACTGACAATCAGCAATCAAGTGGGAGACAAAAACATAAACATATGGATATTGGCCAAAAAGATTGTCTGAAAAAAATGGTTTAATGGAATGGGTGATCTGAGTAGATGTCGATAAAAAGGAGTCAGTCCTCCTACTTTTATTGGCGTTTATCTTACAGATGGGACATTTCCTACATGTTTAGAAACCACCCATAGATTGGAAAAAATAAAGTTGTTTTGGTGGGTTGATTATATTAGGAGCAACCTGAAATTTAAGTGGGGGCACACCTCTAAACACTACCCGTGGGGCGACAGGCAACACGGAACCCAGTACACAATCTCCCTTAAGGACTTTCCAATGTTTTTTCATGATCTTTTTTATTTCAAAATGCTGGTTGGAATAACCAGTGATAAAAGAGAACTTGAAAGAGTCATCGTGGAGCTTAGGTTTGGATACCAAAAGGTAATTTCTATCTCGCATTTGGGCCTGTTCTAATGCCTTATCCACAGTGCCAGGATCATAACCCTTTTCGAGGAAGCGACCTCTAAGGATCATGGCCTCTGCAAAAAAAGTCATCGAGGTTCGTACAATTACGTCGTAACCTGAGAAACTGGCTTTTAGGGACAGATTCCAACCACGTTTTATGGTGGCAACTTTTCATATTAATGAATCCATTGCGATCAGTGTCTTTAAAAAAAGTGGAGGTAACAATCTGGCTGTCAATAACCCTGATGACTTTTCATGTGTAAGAACAATGCCTCTATCAATGAGATTCAGGTCACAGATAAAATCATTCAAGTTAGCAGTGCCATCCCATAGGAGGAGGATGTCGTCTATATATCTTTTCCAGAGTACCAGCTCAGGTCTGGACTCCTGATAGACGACATCCTCCTCCCACTTAACCAAGAAGAGTCTGGCCATGCTGGGGGCAAACTTAACCCCCATAGCGACCCCACGATCTTGTAGATAGTAGGAACCATCATGCCAGAAATAGTTATGGTGCATAGCGTAATCTAAAAGTCTGAGAATGAAGGATCTTTGGTGCCTGTGGAGACTATCAGTGTTCAAAAAATGTTTAACGGCCTCCATCCCATGTTGGTGTGAAATTATGGTGTAGAGTGAAGATACGTCTGCAGTGGCAAAAATATAAGTGTCTTTCCATTCCAATCCCCGAAGTATATTAATAACCTGGGTGGAATCCCTTAGGTAGGAAGGGGTCTTAGTAACTAAGGGTTGTAAAAAATAGTCAATATATTTGCCCACCCTGGAGGTGATGGAATCCCAACCACTAACTATGGGTCTTCCAGGGGGGCAAATAGGATCTTTGTGCACCTTCGGTAAATAGTATATTACCGGCACTCTCGGCGCTTTAGGGATCAAGAAGGCTTTCTCCTTTTTGGATAAAACCTTAATCTGGAAACCTTCCTCTACAAGTTCCTCTAGTTATTTTTTATATTTGGAAGTAGGGTTCCCTCTTAAAGGTACATATGTGATTCGATCCGACAATAATCGCAACATCTCTGCATTATAAACTTCTTTGTCCAAAATGACAACCCCCCCCCCCCCCTTTGTCCGCAGGGCGAACAATAATGTCATCCCTGTCTTTAAGTTTATCAAGCCCTTTTTTGAAAGTGTATTCTCTTCTATTTTTAGAGACATTGACCACTTGAAGGTCTTTATTTACCAGATCCCGAAAGACGGAAATAGCTGGTGCCATAGGACCCAGAGGGTTGAACAATGAAGCATTCGATAATTTAGTATTCCTCATAGTTACTGATACAGATGTATTAGAACTGAAAGGATTGCTAATTAGATGACGCTGTATACTAACTCTCCGAATGAATTTGTCCATAAAGGTTTCAAATTTGTTTAGAGCCCTGGATGGGGCCCACTTCAAACCATGATTGAGGACGTGCTTTTCTTCATTTGAGAGAGTAGCTTTCCTTAAATTGAAGAGACCTGTGTTCTTCAAACCCGCCTCATTTTTAGTGCGGATCCTCCTCCCTCCTCTGGTGCCCCTTTTGTGTCTATGCCCCTTTTTTTGTCTGGGAAAATGTGCAAAAATTAATTCAGAGAGTTAGTATAAAGCGTCATCTAATTAGCAATCCTTTCAGTTCTAATGCATCTGTATCAGTAACTTTGAGGAATACTAAATTATCTAATGCTTCATTGTTCAACCCTCCGGGTCCTATGGCACCAGCTATTTCCGTCTTTCGGGATCTGGTAAATAAAGACCTTGTGTTTACTTCCGCCCATTGGAACGCATACCACTTCCGGTTTTTAGCTCACTTCCGCCTTCTATTTAAGCAGTAGCACTTTGCGTCATAGCCACACCCCTGATGACACACGTTGGAGGAGAAACGTCGGGCGAGTGGAGGGAGGTTATCGCGGTATTGTTGCTGGACGGTCGGACGGATGAGCGACATCTGATGGGAAGGAAGCGCTGGTTGCTTTCTTGTATACATGCCTATCTTTTTAGCTCACATGTGAGTGTACCTGCATACATTTCTTAGCAATAAATTTTTTGTTTGATGGGATGTTTGCGCAATGAGTTCTTTTTTATCTACACATGTCCTCATTGGCTTACTGATTCAAGTTGCTGTGGCTCAAACCTGTACTAACTTCTAAGTATACCCTCAAGTGAACTGATTTGCATAGAGAGGATTGGCTGACGATTTCTTTTAAAGATAAATTGTCTGGCGATTGAGAGTTCCATTATTTTCTGGGTTGGGATACCCTACATGTGCATTACCTATGCACTGACGGTAAGAGTCAGTGTGTTTGGGTGCTGGTGGCGGCTTTCTTGTCTCTCTTCATCTGATCTCTCCTCTCTTCTGGATTTTTTTAGACTGGATTTATGCCATGATCATCATATTTTGGAGTGACAGATATTGAACTTTGTTTATCTATTTTTTTAAGTGCTAATTCTCAATTTTTCATTACTATCTATTGTATCCAACAACATTGTGTCAGCTGCTGTTTTTTATTTTTAATTTTCATTCTTTTGATTTAGCGCAACAAGCATTTCTTTTTATCATTTGCAACATATGTCTAAAGCGGATCTCGCATGGCCAAAACCTCAGCCGCTTGGGCACCACGTGCTTGACCATACATATGTCGACCTGCCATGAAGTTCGTTGGCAAGCCTACCTAAAAGACCCACACCAAAGAACAAAGCGGACCTCTCCTTGCTCCTCATCAGCTGGGATCTCCAACCCCACTATACCTTCAATCCTCTCTGAAACCTGCACTGAGAGGAATGAAGGTGTAGAATTAGGTGTGTCACAGCCAAGTACTTGCGGGCAATCTGCTATCGGTACACCGACGTCCGATTGTACCAGGCAAATTTCCCTGCCCCAGATGCTGCACCGCCGAAAGAAGTTTGCTCCCAGCCATCCACATGCCCAGCGGTTGAATGCTAGCTAGGCTAAATTGGTAGCACTTCAACTGCTGCCTTTTCAGTTGGTAGACTCTGCCCCCTTCCGTGAGTTTGTGGAATGTGCGGTTCCTCAGTGGCAGGTTCCCAAACGCCACTTTTTCTCACGGAAGGCAATTCCGGCTCTCTACCGGCATGTGGAAGGCAATGTCTTGGCCTTGCTGGACAGGGCGGTCAGCGGTAAGGTGCATATTACCGCTGACTCATGGTCCAGCAGGCATGGACAGGGATGTTACCTATCTTTCACGGCACATTGGGTGACTGTGCTGGCAGCTGGGAAGGATGCAGGACAAGGTGCAGTAGTATTGGAGGTTGTTCCGCCACCACGCCTCCAAAATGTTACTACTGGTGATTCTGACACACCTCTCTCCTCCACCCCCTCCTCTGCTTCTTCCTCCATGGCCTCTACCTGTGCTTTGTCCTTGGAACCAGCGGTGCTCCGTAGGCATTCAAGGGGCTACGCAAGTATGCAGGCAAAAAGATGCCATGCTTTGCTTGAGCTGGTGTGCTTGGGGGACAGGAGCCACACTGGGGCAGAGATTCTGTCAGCTCTGCAGGGGCAGGCTCAGAGGTGGTTGACGCCACGCCAGCTTAAGCCAGGAAAGGTGGTTTGCGACAATGGCACCAACCTCCTGTCTGCCCTCCGACAGGGACAACTGACCCATGTGCCCTGTTTGGCTCACATCCTTAATTTGGTGGTGCAGCGGTTCTTGGCCAGGTACCCGGGCTTACAGGAGGTCCTGAAGCAGGCCAGGAAACTCTGTGGGCATTTCCGCCGGTCATATAATGCCAGTGCTCGGCTGGCTGACCTGCAAAAGGAATCCAACCTGCCCAAGAACCGCCTAATCTGTGACATGCCCACCAGGTGGAACTCTACATTGGCCATGCTGCAGCGGCTGCACACGCAGCAGAGGGCCATCAATGAGTATCTGTTGCAATATGGCACCAGGACAGGGTCAGGGGAGCTTGGATTATTTCCCCACGCCAGTGGGCCATGATCAGGGATGCATGCACTGTCCTGGCACCATTTGAGGAGGCCACGAGGATGGTGAGCAGTGACAGTGCATGCATCAGTGACACTGTCCCTCTTGTCCACCTGTTGGAGCACACGCTGCATGGAATAATGGACAGGGCAGTTGAGGCAGAACAGAGGCAGGAAGAGGAGGACTTCCTTACCTCTCAAGGCCCCCTTTATCCAGACAGTGTTCCTGATGGCCCGGCTATCACACAGGAAGAAGACGAAGAGGAGGAGGAGGGGGAGGATTGTGTCAGCATGGAGGTGGAGACTAGCACTCAGCATCAGAGGCAGTCTTCAGGGGATCAATTACAGTCCCAAGACACCCGTGGACTTGTACGTGGCTGGGAGGAGGTGGCTGCAGATCATGTCGTCCTCAGTGACCCAGAGGACTTGGCACTGAATGCCTCAGCAAACCTACGCTGCATGGCCTCCCTGATCCTGCAAAGCCTGCGGAAGGATCCTTATATTCATGCGATCAAGGAGAGGGATCATTACTGGCTGGCAACCCTCCTTGATCCACGTTACAAGGGTAAGGTTGCGGACCTTATCTTACCGTCGCAGAGGATGAAACATCTTCGGGAGGCCTTGCAGAAAGGTCTGTGCAATGCGTCCCCAGAGACTGGGAGGTTACAAATTCCTGGTCCTGGACAACGTGTTGCTGTGGCTTCGGTCAGTCAAAGAAGGAGCGGTGGAGAAGGTGGCCGCCTGACCGATGCGTTCAGACAATTTTTTAATACGCAGCACCAAGGTACGATTGGTTACAGCAACCATCGCCAGCGTCTGGTTTACATGGTGCAGGAATACCTAGGGGCCAGATCAGACTTGGACACCTTTCCCACTGAAAATCCTCTGGGTTACTGGGTCTTGATGATGGATCACTGGCCAGAGCTTGCACAGTATGCAATTGAGCTACTGGCCTGTCCTGCATCCAGCGTTCTTTCAGTGCTGCTGGAGGCTTTGTAACCGATCACAGGGTGCGCCTGTGCACCGACTCGGTCGATCGACTGACCATCATAAAAATGAATCAGTCTTGGATCACCACCAGCTACCAAGCACCTGATGCTGATGTAACCAATTTTTTTTTTTTTAAATGTCAGATCCCTTCAAGACTTCCTATGCTAATGCTGAGTGACTATCCTGTTATGCTGAGTGACTATCCTCTTCCTCCTCAATGATCATGCTGATAGCTTGTAAGAACATTTTTGGTTCTGGCCACCACCACCAGTGGCTAAGGCCCAATTTTTCAGCCCCTGTTTAACAGGGCGTGTATTTACAATTTTTGATGCAATGCTTTGCAGCAGGGCTCATTGCTGCGCTCCAACTACAGTATCTGTGAGGGGTTGCAGTGTTGTGGCACCAGCATCAGTGCCTAAGGCCCAATTTTTCAGCCCCTGTTTAACAGGGGCGTGTAATTACAATTTTTGATGTAATACTTTGCAGCAGGGCTCATTGCTGCGCTCCAAGTACAGTATCTGTGAGGGGTTGCAGTGTTGTGGCAACAGTGACTAAGGCCCAATTTTTATGCCCCTGTTCAACAGGGGCATGTAATTAAAATTATTGATCTAATAATTCACAGCAGGGCCCATTCCTGTGCCCACCAAGAGTAACTGTGAGGGTTTACAGTGTTGGCGCAACACCACCACCACCACCACCAAAGGCCCAATTTTTCTGCCCCTGTTCAACAGGGTCATGTAACTACAATTCTTGATCTAATATTTCACAGCTGGGCCCATTCCTGGGCCCACCAAGAGTAACTGTGAGGACTAGTGATGAGCCGAACACCCCCGGGTTCGGTTCGCACCAGAACCCGCGAACGGACCGAAAGTTCGTACGAACATTAGAACCCTATTAAATACAATGGATGCGAACGTTCGAATTCTAAAGTGCTAATTATAACAACTATTATGCATGTTATTGTCCTAAAAAGGGTTTGGGAACCCGGGTTCTGCACCAGGGGACATGTATCAATGCAAAAAGAAGTTTTAAAAACGGTAGTTTTTCGGGAGCAGTCATTTTAATGATGCATAAAGTGAAAAAAAAAAAGTCAAATATTCCTTTAAATATCGTACCTGGGGGGTGTCTAAAGTATGCCTGTGAAGTGCCACGTGTTTCCCGTGTTTAGAACTGTCCCTGCACAAAATGACACTTCTAAAGGAAAAAAAAGCCATTTAAAACTGCTTGCGGCTTTAATGTAATGTCTGGTCCCGGTAATATGGATGAAAATCTTTAAGAAAAATGGCATAGCTACCCCATGACCCCCCCCCCCTACCCCAGCCCATTACCAGCCCCTTTGGGTCTTGTATGGATATTAAGGGGAACCCCGCACATAAAATAAAAAAGGCCCTATATACTCTGAACAGCCGTATACAGGCGGTGCATACAAGACAGGGACTGTAGGTTTGTTCTTATGTAGAATCTGTTTGTAATTTTGAACAGGTACATTGTTGAAGTGTAGCTCCAGCCCAAAAATCTATTTTTAAACTTTTTGGAAAACATAGGTAAGGGTTATCACCCCTGTAACATTTGTTTTGCTGTCTGTGCCCCTGTTCAGAACATTTCACCTCACTTTCCGTCCCAATGTCAACTGTTTTTGAAATGTGGTGTTTTTCTTGAAACAAGGATTGCTGATAAAGCATCAGTACAGAGGAGACACCTTTCTCCCATATTTATTCTTACAGGAGAGAATTTTCCTTCCTAGGGGTAGATTTCCTCTCACTTCCTGTTGTCTTCTTGCGTTTGCAAGTAGGAGTCGTTTGTAAGTTGGATGTTTGAAAGTAGGGACCTGCCGTATATACTCTGCAGAAATAGGCCCCTTAGTTGTTGGTGTTGGCACAACACTGTAAGCACTCACAGTTACTCTTGGTTGGTGCTGGAACGCCCTGCTGTCAACTATTATATCAGGAATTTTGATTACATATAATTGTTGAACAGTGGTAGTAAAAATTGGGGCTTTGATGGTGGTGCTGGTGCCACAACACTGTAAGCCCTGACAGTTACTCTTGGTGGGTGCAGCAATGGGCCCTGCTGTGAATTATTAGATCAAGAATTGTAATTACATGCCCCTTTTGAACAGGGGCTGAAAAATTGGGCCTTTCGTGGTGGTGGTGGTGGTGGCGTTGCCACAACACTGTAAGCCCTCAGAGTTACTCTTGGTGGGTGCAGCAATGGGCCCTGCTGTGAATTATTAGATCAAGAATTGTAATTACATGCCCCTTTTGAACAGGGGCTGAAAAATTGGGCCTTTCGTGGTGGTGGTGGTGGTGGCGTTGCCACAACACTGTAAGCCCTCAGAGTTACTCTTGGTGGGTGCAGCAATGGGCCCTGCTGTGAATTATTACATCAAGAATTGTAATTGCATGCCCCTGTTGAACAGGGGCTGAAAAATTGGGCCTTAGGCACTGGTGGCACAACACTACAACCCCTCACAGATACTGTACTTGGAGCACAGCAATGAGCCCTGTTGCAAAGTATTGCTTCAAAAATTGTAATGACACGCCCCTGTTAAACAGGGGCTGAAAAATTGGGCCTTAGGCACTGGTGGCACAACACTACAACCCCTCACAGATACTGTACTTGGAGCACAGCAATGAGCCCTGTTGCAAAGTATTGCTTCAAAAATTGTAATGACACGCCCCTGTTAAACAGGGGCTGAAAAATTGGGCCTTAGGCACTGGTGCCACAACACTCCAACCTCTCACAGATACTGTACTTGGAGCACAGCAATGAGCCCTATGGCAAATTATTGCTAAAAAAATTGTAATTACACGCCCCTGTAAAACAGGGGCTGAAAAATTGGGCCTTAGCCACTGGTGGCGGCACCCATAAACAAAAATGATCTTCCAAGCTATCATCATCAATCGTATCATTGAGGACTCGGAGGAGGAGGATAGCCAGTCAACATAACAGCACAGGCACTCAGCATCAGCATCAGTCTTGAAGGGATGTGACATGTTAAAATCAATTAGTCTGTTATATCAGCATCAGGTGTGTGGTAGCTGGTGGTGATCCAAGACTGGTTCATCTTGATGAAAGTCAGTCGATCAACCGAGTCGGTGGACAGGCGCACCCTGTGATCCGTGACAAATCCTCCAGCAGCACTGAATGTGCGTTCCGAAAGAACGCTGGATGCAGGACAGGCCAGTAGCTCAATTGCATACTGTGCAAGCTCTGGCCAGTGATCCATCCTCAAGACCCAGTAAGCCAGAGGATTTTCGGTGGGGAAGGTGTCCAAGTCTGACCTTGCCCCTAGATATTCCTGCACCATGTTTATCAGACGCTGGCGATGGTTGCTGGAACCGATCATACTTTGGGGCTGCGGACTAAAGAATTGTCTGAACGCATCGGTCAGACGGCCACCTTCCCCACCGCTCCTTCTTTGACTGGCCGAAGCCTCAGCAACTCGTTGTCCAGGACCAGGAGTTTGTAACCTCCCAGTCTCTGGGAACGCGTTGCACAGACCTTTCTGCAAGGCCTCCCGGAGTTGTCTCATCCTCTGCTCCCTCTGCGACGGTAACATAAGGTCCGCAACCTTACCCTTGTACCGTGGATCAAGGAGAGTGGCCAGCCAGTAATGGTCCCTCTCCTTGATCCGAAGAATACGAGGATCCTTCCGCAGACTTTGCAGGATCAGGGAGGCCATGCAGCGTAGGTTTGCTGAGGCATTCGCTCCGGAGTCCTCTGGGTCACTAAGGACGACATGATCCGCAGTCACCTCCTCCCAGCCACGTACAAGTCCACTGGTTTCTTGGGACTGTAAATCATCCCTAAAAGACTGCTGCTGATGATGCTGAGTGCCAGCCTCCACCTCCATGCTGACACAATCCTCCTCCTCCTCCTCCTCCTCCTCCTCCTCCTCTTCCTGTGCGATGGGTGGGACAGAAGGAACACTGTCTGGGTAAAGGGGGCCTTGAGAGGCAAGGAAGTCCTCCTCTTCCTGCCTCTGTTCTGCCTCAAGTGCCCTGTCCATTATTCCACGCAGCGTGTGCTCCAACAGGTGGACAAGAGGTACAGTGTCACTGATGCATGCACTGTCACTGCTCACCATCCTCGTGGCCTCCTCAAATGGTGCCAGGACAGTGCATGCATCCCTGATCATGCCCCACTGGCGTGGAGAAAAAAAACCAAGCTCCCCTGACCCTGTCCTGGTGCCGTAGTCGCACAGGTACTCATTGATGGCCCTCTGCTGCGTGTGCAGCCGCTGCAGCATGGCCAACGTTGAGTTCCACCTGGTGGGCATGTCACATATAAGGCGGTTCTTGGGCAGGTTCAACTCCTTTTGCAGCTCAGCCAGGCGAGCACTGGCATTATAAGATCTGCGGAAATGCACACAGACTTTCCTGGCCTGCCTCAGGACATCCTGTAAGCCCGGGTACCTGCCCAAGAACCGCTGCACCACCAGGTTAAGGACGTGAGCCACACAGGGCACATGGGTCAGTTGTCCCTGTTGAAGGGCGGAGAGGAGGTTGGTGCCATTGTCGCAAACCACCATTCCTGGCTTAAGCTGGCGTGGCGTCAACCACCTCTCGGCCTGGCCCTGCAGAGCAGACAGGACCTCTGCCCCAGTGTGGCTTCTGTCCCCCAAACACACCAGCGCAAGCACGGCATGGCATCTTTTTGCCTGCGTACTTGCGTAGCCCCGTGAACGGCTACGGAGCACCGCTGGTTCATAGGACAAACCACAGGAAGAGGCCATGGAGGAAGAAGAAGAGGAGGGGGTGGAGGAGAGAGGTGTGTCACAACCAGTAGTAGCATTTTGGAGGCGTGGAGGTGGGACAACCTCCAACACTACTGCACCTTGTCCTGCATCCTTCCCAGCTGCCAAAAGAGTGACCCAATGGGCCGTGAAAGAAAGGTAACGTCCCTGTCCATGCCTGCTGGACCATGAGTCAGCGGTAATATGCACCTTACCGCTGACCGCCCTGTCCAGCGAGGCCAAGACATTGCCTTCCACATGCCGGTAGAGAGCCGGAATAGCCTTCCGTGAGAAAAAGTGGCGTTTGGGAACCTGCCACTGAGGAACCGCACATTGCACAAACTCACGGAAGGGGGCCGAGTCTACCAACTGAAAAGGCAGCAGTTGAAGCGCTAGCAATTTAGCCAAGCTAGCATTCAACCGCTGGGCATGTGGATGGCTGGGAGTGAACTTCTTTCGACGGTTCAGCAGCTGGGGCAGGGAAATTTGCCTGCTAGAATCGGACGTCGGTGTACTGCTAGCAGAGTGGCCGCAAGTACTTGGCTGTGACACACCTAATTCTACACCTTCATTCCTCTCAGTGCATGTTTCAGAGAGGACTGAAGTTATAGTGGGGTTGGAGATCCCAGCTGATGCGGTGCAAGGAGAGGTCCGCTTTGTTCTTTGGTGTGGGTCTTTGAGGTAGGCTTGCCAACGAGCTGCATGGCAGGTCAACATATGTCTGGTCAGGCATGTGGTACCCAAGCGGCTGATGTTTTGGCCACGCGATATACGCTTGAGACATATGTTGCAAACAGCAGCTGTGCGATCTGATGCACTAGCCTCAAAAAAGGCCCACACCAAGGAACTTTTTGAATGACGGGCAGAGGCAGCGCCCTGCACAGGCGGAGCTCTGCGGTGTGATTCCGTCGGTGTACTGCCCTTACGCTGGCCACCAAAGGGCATCCTGCCTCGTTGGAGATGTGCCTCCTCCTCATCCTCCTCCTCCTCCTCTCTCCTATTAGGCACCCACGTGGAGTCAGTGACCTCATCATCCCCTCCCTCCTCATCACTGGAGCCAATCTGGCAGTATGCTGCAGCTGCTGGAACATGACTGCCAGATTGGTGTCCTTCTTGAGCATCCCCTCTGTCTGCTCTCACCCTACTGCCTTCCTGTAGCTGGGTTTCATCATCAGACCCTTCGAAACGCTGGGCATCCTCCTGGAGCATGTACCCAACACTGTGCTCAAACAGTTCGGGGGACTCCTCAGGAGGAGGACATGGTGGGTCTAGGGAAGGAGTGACTGATGATGAGTCTGACATTGATACCAGGGAAGAGGACGCTTTGGCAGCTGCTTTGCCAGTACCCTGAGCCTGGGTGAGAGAGGATGAGGAGGAGGAGGAGGGCTTGGTCATCCACTCTACCAAGTCTTCGGCATGATGTGGCTCAACATGTCCAGCTGCCGAAAAGAAGGACAAGCGTGTCCCATGGCCATGTGCTGATGACAATGCACCGCGTCCACGACCAGCACTGTTGCCCCCAGACACAGAGCCTGCTTGCCCTCTTTTATTGCCTCCTGACTGTCTGCCTCTCCTTGTTTGCCTTCCAGACATTCTAATAGATGGCCTGCAGGGAGATGGGAAAAAAGCAATAAGGGCTACCTTCAGGTGTCCTTCTCTGTCCCTTTACTTAAGGATTTCTAAATATGGTTGAGGATGATTGCTTTTGCACAGAATAGCACAACGACAATTTCCCTGACTGTCCAAAAAACAAGGATTTCAAAGATGGTTGATGAGGAATGCTTTAGCACACTATAGCACAAGGAGAATTCCCCTCACTTTCCTTCTTTGTCCCTAGAAACAAGGACTCGCACAGTGAAAGAAACTGACACTCTCCCTACCTAGAGTTTTCTGTCCCTAGAAAAAATGTTTTTTTAAAGCACACTATAGCACAAGGAGAATTCACTCACTGTCCTTCCCTGTCCCTAGAAACAAGGACTTGCACAGTGAAAGAAACTGACACTCTCCCTACCTAGAGTTTTCTGTCCCTAGAAAAAATGTTTTTTTAAAGCACACTATAGCACAAGGAGAATTCACTCACTGTCCTTCCCTGTCCCTAGAAACAAGGACTTGCACAGTGAAAGAAACTGACACTCTCCCTACCTAGAGTTTTCTGTCCCTAGAAAAAATGTTTTTTTAAAGCACACTATAGCACAAGGAGAATTCACTCACTGTCCTTCCCTGTCCCTAGAAACAAGGACTTGCACAGTGAAAGAAACTGACACTCTCCCTACCTAGAGTTTTCTGTCCCTAGAAAAAATGTTTTTTTAAAGCACACTATAGCACAAGGAGAATTCACTCACTGTCCTTCCCTGTCCCTAGAAACAAGGACTTGCACAGTGAAAGAAACTGACACTCTCCCTACCTAGAGTTTTCTGTCCCTAGAAAAAATGTTTTTTTAAAGCACACTATAGCACAAGGAGAATTCACTCACTGTCCTTCCCTGTCCCTAGAAACAAGGACTTGCACAGTGAAAGAAACTGACACTCTCCCTACCTAGAGTTTTCTGTCCCTAGAAAAAATGTTTTTTTAAAGCACACTATAGCACAAGGAGAATTCACTCACTGTCCTTCCCTGTCCCTAGAAACAAGGACTTGCACAGTGAAAGAAACTGACACTCTCCCTACCTAGAGTTTTCTGTCCCTAGAAAAAATGTTTTTTTAAAGCACACTATAGCACAAGGAGAATTCACTCACTGTCCTTCCCTGTCCCTAGAAACAAGGACTTGCACAGTGAAAGAAACTGACACTCTCCCTACCTAGAGTTTTCTGTCCCTAGAAAAAATGTTTTTTTAAAGCACACTATAGCACAAGGAGAATTCACTCACTGTCCTTCCCTGTCCCTAGAAACAAGGACTTGCACAGTGAAAGAAACTGACACTCTCCCTACCTAGAGCTTTCTGTCCCTAGAAAAAATGTTTTTTTAAAGCACACTATAGCACAAGGAGAATTCACTCACTGTCCTTCCCTGTCCCTAGAAACAAGGACTTGCACAGTGAAAGAAACTGACACTCTCCCTACCTAGAGTTTTCTGTCCCTAGAAAAAATGTTTTTTTAAAGCACACTATAGCACAAGGAGAATTCACTCACTGTCCTTCCCTGTCCCTAGAAACAAGGACTTGCACAGTGAAAGAAACTGACACTCTCCCTACCTAGAGTTTTCTGTCCCTAGAAAAAATGTTTTTTTAAAGCACACTATAGCACAAGGAGAATTCACTCACTGTCCTTCCCTGTCCCTAGAAACAAGGACTTGCACAGTGAAAGAAACTGACACTCTCCCTACCTAGAGTTTTCTGTCCCTAGAAAAAATGTTTTTTTAAAGCACACTATAGCACAAGGAGAATTCACTCACTGTCCTTCCCTGTCCCTAGAAACAAGGACTTGCACAGTGAAAGAAACTGACACTCTCCCTACCTAGAGTTTTCTGTCCCTAGAAAAAATTTTTTTTAAAGCACACTATAGCAGAAGGAGAATTCACTCACTGTCCTTCCCTGTCCCTAGAAACAAGGACTTGCACAGTGAAAGAAACTGACACTCTCCCTACCTAGAGTTTTCTGTCCCTAGAAAAAATGTTTTTTTAAAGCACACTATAGCACAAGGAGAATTCACTCACTGTCCTTCCCTGTCCCTAGAAACAAGGACTTGCACAGTGAAAGAAACTGACACTCTCCCTACCTAGAGTTTTCTGTCCCTAGAAAAAATGTTTTTTTAAAGCACACTATAGCACAAGGAGAATTCACTCACTGTCCTTCCCTGTCCCTAGAAACAAGGACTTGCACAGTGAAAGAAACTGACACTCTCCCTACCTAGAGTTTTCTGTCCCTAGAAAAAATGTTTTTTTAAAGAACACTATAGCACAAGGAGAATTCACTCACTGTCCTTCCCTGTCCCTAGAAACAAGGACTTGCACAGTGAAAGAAACTGACACTCTCCCTACCTAGAGTTTTCTGTCCCTAGAAAAAATGTTTTTTTAAAGCACACTATAGCACAAGGAGAATTCACTCACTGTCCTTCCCTGTCCCTAGAAACAAGGACTTGCACAGTGAAAGAAACTGACACTCTCCCTACCTAGAGTTTTCTGTCCCTAGAAAAAATGTTTTTTTAAAGCACACTATAGCACAAGGAGAATTCACTCACTGTCCTTCCCTGTCCCTAGAAACAAGGACTTGCACAGTGAAAGAAACTGACACTCTCCCTACCTAGAGTTTTCTGTCCCTAGAAAAAAATGTTTTTTTAAAGCACACTATAGCACAAGGAGAATTCACTCACTGTCCTTCCCTGTCCCTAGAAACAAGGACTTGCACAGTAAAAGAAACTGACACTCTCCCTACCTAGAGTTTTCTGTCCCTAGAAAAAATGTTTTTTTAAAGCACACTATAGCACAAGGAGAATTCACTCACTGTCCTTCCCTGTCCCTAGAAACAAGGACTTGCACAGTGAAAGAAACTGACACTCTCCCTACCTAGAGTTTTCTGTCCCTAGAAAAAATGTTTTTTAAAGCACACTATAGCACAAGGAGAATTCACTCACTGTCCTTCCCTGTCCCTAGAAACAAGGACTTGCACAGTGAAAGAAACTGACACTCTCCCTACCTAGAGTTTTCTGTCCCTAGAAAAAATGTTTTTTTAAAGCACACTATAGCACAAGGAGAATTCACTCACTGTCCTTCCCTGTCCCTAGAAACAAGGACTCGAACAGTAAAACACACTGACACTCTCCCTACCTATCCTTCTCTTTCCCTAAACTAAAGGAATCCAGGTTAAGCAAGAAAGAAATAAATGTCACTGTCCCTGCCTATGCTGCTCTTTCCCTGCTCCGGAACACACTACACTAGGCCGCCGTGCTGGCGGCCTTTTATAGTGTGGGGCGTGTACTAAACACCCTCAGCAATAATTGGCCACAGGCATCCTGCCTGTGGCCAATCATTGCTCTCCTCGCTGCCGGCGCTGTGATTGGCCAAGCATGCGGGGTCACAGTGCATGCTTGGCCAATCACAGCGCCTGGATGACACTGCGATGGCGTAGTGCATTGTGGGCCGTTCGCGTCACTCGAATTTGGCGCGAACGGCCCAAATCGTTCGATCTTCGTCGAACGATCGAACAGCCGATGCTCGAGTCGAACGTATGTTCGACTCGAACACGAAGCTCATCCCTAGTGAGGACTTACAGTGTTGTGGCACTATCACCACCACCAACACCAAAGGCCCAATTTGTCCTACCACTGTTCAACAATGGCATGTAATTACAATTCTTGATATAATAGGTCACAGCAGGGCGTTCCAGCGCCCCCCAAGAGTAACTGTGAGGGCTTACAGTGTTGTGGCAACACCAACACCTAAGGATCACATTTCTGCAGAGTATATATACGGCAGGCCCCTACTTTCAAACATCCAACTTACAAACGACTCCTACTTGCAAACGGAAGGAGACAACAGGAAGTGAGAGGAAATCTACCCCTAGGAAGTGAAATTCTCTCCTGTAAGAGTTAATATGGGAAAAAGGTGTCTCCTTTCCACTGATGCTTTATCACCAATCCTTGTTTTAATTGAAAAAAAAAAAAATGTCAAAAAACATTTGTCATTGGGACGGAAAGTGAGGTGAAATGTTCTGAACAGGTGCACAGACAGCAAAACAAATGTTACAGGGGTGATAACCCTTCACTATGTTTTCCAAAAAGCTTGAAACTAGATTTTTTGGCTGGAGCTACACTTAAAAAATGTACCTATTCAAAATTACAAACAGATTTTACTTAAGAACAAACCTACAGTCCCTGTCTTGTTTGCACCGCCTGTATACTGCTGTTCAGAGTATATAGGGCCTTTGTTTAATTTGGGTGCGGGGTTCCCCTTAATATCCATGCAAGACCCAAAGGGGCTGGTAGTGGGCTGGGGGGGGGGGGTACCCATGCCATTCTTCTGAATGATTTTCATCCATATTGCCGGGACCAGACATTACATTAAAGCCGCAAGCAGTTTTAAATGACTTTTTTTCCTTTAGAAATGTCATTTTGTGCAGGGACAGTTCTAAACACGGGAAACACGTGCCAATTCACAGGCATACTTTAGACACCCCCCAGGTACGATATTTAAAGGAATATTTCACTTTTTTTTTTCCACTTTAAGCATCATTAAAATCACTGCTCCTGAAAAAACTGACATTTTTAAAACTTTTTTTTGCATTGATACATGTCCCCTGGGGCAGGACCCGGGTCCCCAAACCCTTTTTAGGACAATAACGTGCATATTAGCCTTTATAATTAGCACATTTAATTTTGAACGTTCAAGTCCATTGTATTTAATAGGGTTCTAAAGTTTGCGCGAACTTTCGGTCCGTTCGCAGGTTCTGGTGCGAACCGAACCGGGGGGTGTTCAGCTCATCCCTACTTGTATGATGTGGACAATTCCCAATGGCTGTGCAGCAAAGTTTTCCTCTTAGGTTCCTGAAGAAAGATAATACCAGACTGGTTTGAAAGGGAACACATGGCAAGGGTTAACAAGCATTGCTGGGTTATTGGTACCCACGGGAGGAGACAGCATTAGCAAAGCACCTGGATGGGGGAACTCAGGTGAATATAACTGTCTTTACCAGGTAAGGAAAACTTTACACCAGGTGGGATGTGTTAGAGAGTGGTGGGGGGACAGTAGAGGCATAAAAATCTTTTTTGGCTGGATCTGGGCTTTAACCATATTTTGGCCAATGAGCCAATGTGCTTTGTGAGAGTTTAGTTAGCTTCAGGACGCACTTGTATTCATAGGCTATATAGGCCTTATACTTATACATAGGCCACCTACTCTATGTCCTCTATCAAAAAGGCTGACACGTCTCCTAAGCCGAATCTTTCAATGGCTTATTTATTCTTAAAGATAGAAAACCTGATTAGGAATTTTGGGGTGTTTAAATAAACCTTTTAGGCAACTAGGATATTTAAACTGAGCATATGTGGATAACAAGACATAAGCAGAGATTACCTTAAGTGAAATTGCATGTGCAAATAGACTGGTTGAGCAGAGATACAGGAAGTTGAAGGTATGTGCAAATCTCAACATTTCAAGTACAACTAGAGCTTGTCCCACTTTCTTCTGCAAGTCTACCTTTTGGTCAGAAGCCAATTATTACAATAAAAGAGCTGTAGGGAAGAGGGCAGTGTGCAGACTTACCTTATTGAATTTGCTATTAAGTGGGAGGTGACGAGGGCCAAAGTTTGGTTGGCTTCCACGGTTAGAGTGTGTGTGGCCTTGTTGGAGCAGTGGAGCAAACTCAGTAAATGGGTTAGAGTGTGTGTGGCCTTGTTGGAGCAGTGGAGCAAAGTAACTAAATGAGCGCTGGTCTAAAATAATGAATACAGGGACTTTACTTAATTTTACTAGCTGTAGTGTGTGTGTGTGTGTACTGGAGCTTTTAATAAACTGTAGGTACATGGGAAAGTGTAAACAAGCACAAGTTAGTATGCATTTTCTGTAATTCTAAAAGTGCATAGCGAAAAAAACAAATGGAAGCCTTAAAATAACTTACGGTAGTTTAAAGATTCCATGCACCTTATAATACAAATTAGTAAGCTTCTTGGATGTTATCTTGGGAAGAAAATATAGGCATTTTCATAGAATTGAGTGCATTTGGGGTAGCTGAAGCATGAAATAACAGATGTTGGGAGGGGAGACTTAAAGTTAATTTGTATAGCAACAGGTGCTTTACTATTAAAAAGGTTGGAAATGGCTTCTCTATGCAGATGTGTCTGGAAATAAAACTAACTCCATAATGTGAGGCACGTATAACCAGTTAAATGAGAAAGCTCTGAGTTTTGTCATGTAAAACATGCCGCAAGTAATTTGAATCAAGAAATATGATTTTATTACTGCTGTGAATGCTTTTACTATGAAAATTATTGCTAAGATGAAATATGCAGGCAAAATATATTTAACTTTAGAAAATGGGCTTTACTGGAATTATTGTACTTTACAGTGCCGGAACATTTGAAGGCTGGTAGGAAGTTCTAACCAATACACAGGAAAAATTCCCCTGGTGTAGTGTGTTGACTCTACATAAAACTCTTCCTTGTAATGAACCTTACCTCTGCTACAATACTGACTGATAAGCATGAATAATTAAGACCTGTTCACACCTTTTCATGCATTTTCAATGTGCTTTTTAGAAATGCGTATACCCCCATTCCAATAAAATATATGACTATTCTTAAACATCTGGTTTTCTTCTGTGGCTTACTTTCCTGTAGAAAAATGTATTTGTGTTCAAAAGAAGGCCAATGGGAAAGTATCACGTGGAAATTGTGTTTACAGATTTTTATGTACTTGTACCTTGCCGGACCACCTTAATGTAGTAGTAAAGCCGTTTCTGGTACTTTTATCTACAGGTATGCTTATAATAAAGCTTACCTGTAGGTAAAATGAATATCTCCTAAATGTGCACCGTTAAGAAGATATTCCATAGAGCAACAGCCGGTGACTTCACCGACACATGCACTCTGAAGGATCGGCACACTGCGCCGTTCCTTCAGAGGTCTGTGCTGTAAACTGTGACTCCTGTACGCATGTACGGGAGTGATGTCATGGCAGCTCGACCAGTCAGACGACCGGAGTCCACAGACCCGGGAGGAAGACTAGCTTGAGATGACAACGTGCCATTGGAGGGCTTCGTTTGAGGCTGGGTTCACACTATGTGTGGCCACAAGGCACAGCAGGGGGTCTGGTGCGTGCCCATTCACTGTTTCAGGTCTGAATTTTGGTCTGAATTTGGAACTGAAACAGATCCAAAGATGCACAGGACTCTTTTGCTGTGTGCTCCGTGGCCAACCCGGTGATGTGTGAACCGGCTCCATCCTGTAACCTGCATTCAATTCACAATAGTGTGAATCCAGCCTTAAGGTAGGTCTCTCATGATGTGCTAGTATGCGATGCACACTAGCACACTATGACATTGCCTTGCAGGGTGTATTTAAGGGTAAAAACCTGCACATTTTACCCTTCATGCCCACGGACGTTTTTACAGCTGCGTTTTTGAGCGTTTTTTTACAGCTTAAAAACGCCTGTCCATGTTATTGTATACATTTTTAGACCGTATTTCTTTCTAAAAAAAAAACAAAAAAAACGCAGGAGCTCAAAAACGCAATCGCAGCGTTTTTGCGCGTTTTTTAACGCTTCGCGTTTTTTTATGCCTAACGTGGACGCCAAGGAACGCACTGGTCCTGGTTTTTTTTTACAGCTTAAAAACGCCTATGCTATTTGCAGCTCAAAAACGCCTAGGTGGGCACGAAGCTATAGACTAACATGGACAGGCATTTTTAAGCTGTAAAAAACGCTCAAAAACGCGGCTGTAAAAACATCCGTGGGCATGAGGCCTTAGAGTGGCCTTTTATTGTGGCCAGCCTAAGGCACACCTGTGCAATAATCATGCTGTCTAATAAGCATCTCGATAAATCTCACACCTGTGAGGGGGATGGATTATCTTGGCAAAGAATAAGTGCTCACTAACACAGATTTAGACAGATTTGTGAATAATATTTAAGAGAAATAGGCCTTTTGTGTGCATAGAAAAAATCGTAGATCTTTGCGTTCAGCTCATGATAAATAGGGGCAAACACAAAAGTGTTGCGCTTATAATTTTGCTCAGTGTGTATGTACAGTATATATATATATATTGTGAGGGGGTTAGCTCGGCAGCGGGTGTGTGTGACCCCCTGGATGGGTTCACCACACAAAAACAGGCACAGCAGACAGAGTTTATAGTTGCAAAAACAAAAGGTGCGGTTTATTTAAACTATTTACAGGGGAAAAACAGCAAAACAAAAAGAAACATACAAAAAGAAATCCTGGTCCGCTTGACCGCTTACTACACACGTAGGTGTCCCTAACTAACAACTGGGTACAGCCTTGTGCTGTCCCAGTCCCTAGCTCCCTGCTTTTTTAAGTTCTTATAATAACCACACAGGCTTTGGCTCACCGCACAGAGATTACACTCCCCAGACTATCCACACAGATCTGGTTCCAGGTTGGAGAATCTCCCAAAGCATGCTGGGAGTTCTTGTAGAGGCCTCAATGAGCCACTTGATTCAGCTGGGCTCATTAACTCTTCCCCTGCAAGACTCCCAGCACTCCCCCTAGTGGTATAAATCGGCATAAAGCCTGAATCTAGGACATATACCTTCCATCTTGGATGCAACCTGGTGACTTTACCTGCCTGCTGTCACAATATATATATATATATATATATGTGTAGCGGGGTCTCCTTTAAGGCCCTTGGACTACGTTACCCAGAACCCCGCTTGGCACCCAGGGTGTATTTGGCCACCGCAGAGACTCGTGGGTGGGGCTATAAAAGGAAAGGGCGAGGCTAAGCTCGGCCTCTTTGGACACCGCGCTGCAATCAAGGGGACTCCCTGTGCGGATCTGTTGCAGTGCAAGGCCCGAGGTCTGGGCCTTGCATACCTTCCAAAGTGCCTTCCACCCCACTGCTGAGCCTGGGTGACACCTGACTTCTTTGAGTTGCTGACATCAGTTGGACCAGAGACCTGATCGTTGCAGGCACTGTGTGTGGAAACACAGTGGTGGAAGCCCCGGACTGGGATCGCGTCCGGAGGGGTGAGCGAGCATCTGCTCACTTATTTAACTTGTACTTTGATTAGGCCTAGTGACTGCCTTGGCCCATCGTGCTGTAGTTATTATCCCGCCGGAGACTAGTGGCGGAACTGAGTTGTGTAGTCCCTGGTGAAGCGTTCCTCTTTTATTAACCGTTATTGGATTACAAATACTGTTCCTGTATGTGCACCACCATTCATCTGCATGCGAAGAGTTGTTCTCACAGAGATTGAGCTTTATCTGAGTCAGGCCTGACCAGGGGTTTAAAACTTTGTTTGGTGCGCCACATTGCGCATAAAGAAGATAGCTGCACGTGGCGTGTGATCACTCTGCACTATCACTGATTAGTATGTTTATTGCTGCAGGGCTCTGCATGTATGCTATGTGTTATGTTTAACCTATACCTTTATGCCTAAGTAAATCAGATATAGTTTACCACTCTTGGATCAGTGTTTATCATTGCATATATTATCTGCCTATCCTGCTGTGAGATTGTGTATAACCAGGTATAGAATTATATGTAGGAAACATTCCCTAGACTAACTGTTCCATAGAGGGTTGAGTAGATTGCCGGGGGTTGGCGGTGCTGTATACAGGGCCCGAACCAACTGAAAACCAGCGGCTCTCTTAACTGGGGGTAGCGCTACATATATATATATATATATATATATATATATATATATACTGTATATTGTGACATTATGAAAGGCAAAGTGATTGATGGACGTTATGTTTCACATCGCATGCGTTAATTTACAGAGAACTAAGGTGGAATCCGGTCTGGGTTTTACCAGCCACCTTGGCAGGGTTGGTTCCGGACCAGATTTTGCGGTCCACTTGTGTTCACCAACAGATGGTATAAATAAAGCAGGACTGGAGCAAAGAATACCTGAGAGAGAGCTACTGATGTGATGTCTGTAAGGTTATCCCTAGTGTATTTCACCTTTAGAGTTATTCTTTAAGACTTGTTATTTCACCTTTAGAGTTATTCTTTAAGACTTGTTATTGTAGAAATGTATAGAATGTTTTTCTTGCTATATGCCACTTACACAGTTGAGTCAGAATGACAGGATATGTATGACGTGTGGTTAGGCTACTTCCTTAACCACTTAAGCCCCGGACCATTTGGTAGCTAAAGGACCAGAGGTGAATTCAGAATTTTGCACTGCGCTGCTTTAACTGTAAATTGTGCGGACATGCAATGTTGTACCCAAACGAAATTTGCGTCCTTTTCTTCCCACAAATAGAGCTTTCTTTTAATGGTATTTGATTGCCTCTGCGATTTTTATTTTTTGCGATATAAACGGAAAAAGACCGAAAATTTGAAAAAGAATGATATTTTCTACTTTTTGTTATAAGAAAAATCGAATAAACTCAATTTTAGTCATACATTTAGGCCAAAATGTATTCAGCCACATGTCTTTAGTAAAAAAAATGTCAATAAGCGTATATTTATTGGTTTGCGCAAAAGTTATAGCGTTTACAAACTAGGGTACATTTTCTGGAATTTACACAGCTTTTAATTTATGACTGCCTATCTCATTTCTTGAGGTGCTAAAATGGCAGGGCAGTACAAAACCCCCCCCAAATGACCCCATTTTAGAAAGTAGACACCCCAAGGAAATTGCTGAGAGGCATGTTGAGCCCATTGAGTATTTTTTTTTTGTCCCAAGTGATTGAATAATGACAAAAAAAAAAATTACAAAAAGTTGTCACTAAATGATATATTGCTCACACATGCCATGGTTATATGTGGAATTGCACCCCAAAATACATTCTGCTGCTTCTCCTGAGTACGGGGATACCACATGTGTGGGACTTTTTAGGAGCCTAGCCACGTACGGGACCCCGGAAACCAAGCACCGCCTTCAGGATTTCTAAGGGCGCAAATTTTTGATTTCACTCCTCACTACCTATCACAGTTTTGAAGGCCATAAAATGCCAAAATAGCACAAAACCCCCACAAATGACCCCATTTTAGAAAGTAGACACCCCAAGGAAATTGCTGAGAGGCCTGTTGAGCCCATTGAATATTTTTTTTTTGTCCCAAGTGATTAAATAATGACAAAAAAAAAAAAATACAAAAAGTTGTCACTAAATGATATATTGCTCACACATGCCATGGTTATATGTGGAATTGCACCCCAAAATACATTCTGCTGCTTCTCCTGAGTATGGGGATACCACATGTGTGGGACTTTTTAGGAGCCTAGCCACGTACGGGACCCCGGAAACCAAGCACCGCCTTCAGGATTTCTAAGGGCGCAAATTTTTGATTTCACTCCTCACTACCTATCACAGTTTTGAAGGCCATAAAATGCCAAAATAGCACAAAACCCCCCCAAATGACCCCATTTTGGAAAGTAGACACCCCAAGCTGTTTGCTGAGAGGCATGGTGAGTATTTTACAGCTCTCATTTGTTTTTGAAAATGAAGAAAGAACATTTTATTTTTTTTTTATTTTTTTTTTTCAATTTTCAAAACTTTGTGACAAAAAGCGAGATCTGCAAAATACTCACAATACCTCTCAGCAAATAGCTTGGGGTGTCTACTTTCCAAAATGGGGTCATTTGGGGGGGTTTTGTGCCATCTGGGCATTCCATGGCCTCCGAAACTGTGATAGGCAGTGAGAAGTGAAATCAAAAATTGACACCCTTAGAAAGCCTGAAGGCGGTGATTGGTTTTTGGGGTCCCGTACGCGGCTAGGCTCCCAAAAAGTCTCACACATGTGGTATCCCCGTACTCAGGAGAAGCAACAGAATGTATTTTGGGGTGTAATTCCACATATGCCCATGGCATGTTTGAGCAATATATCATTTAGTGACAACTTTGTGCAAAAAAAGAAATAAATAAATAAAATTGTATTTTTTCCGCAACTTGTGTCAACATATAAAATATTCCATGGACTCGACATGCCTCTCAGTATATAGCTTGGGGTGTCTACTTTCCAAAATGGGGTCATTTGGGGGGGTTTTGAACTGTTCTGGCATTTTATACACAACATTAGGAAGCTTACATCCACTCTTCTAACCACTTGAAGACAAAGCCCCTTTTGACACTTTTTCTTTACATGAAAACATATTTTTTTTTGCAAGAAAATTATGTTGAACCCCCAAACATTATATATATTTTTAAAGCAAAGGCCCTACAGAATAAAATGGTGGGTGTTGCATTTTTTTTTCTACACAGTATTTGCGCAGCGATTTTTCAAACGCATTTTTTGGGGGAAAAATACACTTTTTTTAATTTTAATGCACTAAAACACACTATATTGCCCAAATGTTTGATGAAATAAAAAAGATGATCTTAGGCTGAGTACATAGATACCAAACACGACATGCTTTAAAATTTCGCACAAACGCGCATTGGCGACAAACTACATACATTTTTAAAAGCCTTTAAAAGCATTTACAGGTTACCCCGTTAGATTTACAGAGGAGGTCTACTGCTAAAATTACTGCCCTCGATCTGACCTTCGCGGTGATACCTCACATGCATGGTGCAATTGCTGTTTACATATGACGCCAGACCGACGCTTGGGTTTGCCATTGGGCAAGAGCAGGGCAGGACAGGGGTGCTTTTTTTTTTTTTTTTTTATTATTAATTTCACTTTTTTATTTTATTTTTAAACTGTTGCTTCCATATTTTTTTTTATCACTTTTATTGTTATCTCAGGGAATGTAAATATCCCCTATGATAGCAATAGGTAATGACAGGTACTCTTTTTTGAAAAAAACTGGGGTCTATTGGACCCTCGATCTTTCCTCTGCCCTCAAAGCATCTGACCACACCAAGATCGGTGTGATAAAATGCTTTCCCAATTTCCCAATGGCGCTTTTTATATCCGGGGGGGGACATTCCCTCCCACTGCTTGTAAAAGCAGTCCAGAGGCTAATTAGCCACTAGGATTGCTTTTACATGAAAGCCGGCCGCTGGCTGAAAATAATGATACCAAGATGATACCTAAACCCGCAGGCATCATTCTGGTATAAACATTCAAAGTCCAGCAACATACCAGTACGTTGCTGGTCCTTGTTGGACATGTATTGTAATCTTTTTTTTCATGCAGCCTGTTGGCTGAACGAAAAAAAAAGATTGATCGGTGGGTATGCCCACCATTAGAATACCGCCCTTCATCCACCCACTTCTAATGATGGGCATACATGCACCATTTATATATGCCGAAGCATGGGGGCATCTTCTCGCAAAAGTTATGCCGCGTACACATGGTCAGACTTTTCCACGGGCAAGCCTCCGTCGGAATTTCGACCGTATGTACGCGGCATTAGGAGCAAAATCGCTCCTCCGCTCCTGCTGCCCTAATGCTTCGGCATATATGCTTTTTTTTTTTAACTGTGGTGGTGAAATCACCTCCTACAGCACTGGAGTCGCAGGGATCAGGCCTGTCTCTGCGAACGCTGCAGTTATGTGTGTTGTGTTTTGCAAGTGACAGTGATCGATCGATACTGCACTTGGGTGGCCTGGGCTGGACGGAGGGGCAAAACGCAGGTGCTAGCAGGTATCTGGGCTGATCCCGCTAACACTGCGTTTTTGGGAACCCTAAACTGCTGGGGACGCTAGTATAGATCTGATCAGATCAGATATTGAGCTGATCAGATACTATACCACTAAGGGGGGTGTATGCTTCACGCGTGGGTGTTAGCGCTACTGGCACTAACCTGACGCTGCCTGGGGTGTGACTCAGACCCTCTCTGACGCTAAAACCTTATTGATATCACCCGCCGGGTGATCAGGGGGTTAAACCTTTATTGGGTTATATACGGCGGGTGCCCTGACACTATAAAAAGCAAACTAACTAACCAGCGTCACCCGTAACACTTATATGATGATCACTGGTGAAAGGGTTAACTAGGGGCAATTAGGGGGTTAAAACCTTTATTAGGTAATATATGGGGGTACCTGACGCTATATAAAAACCTGACGGCGAACCTAAAAAAAAATTACTGGCTACCTATCGGCATCACCGACACTAAGACGACGATCATAAAAACGATCGCTTAGCGACAGTGGTGATAGGGGGTGAAAGAGTTACCTGGGGGGCGATCAGGGGGTTAAACCTTTATTAGATAATATATGGAGGTACCTGACGCTATAAAAACCTGCAGGGAACCTAAAATAAATTACTGGCTACCGATCAGCATCACCGACGCTAAGACATCGATCAGAAAAATGATCGCATAGCGACGGCGGTGCTAGGGGGTGAAAGGGTTACCTGGGGGGTGATCAAGGGGGTTAAACCTTTATTAGGTAATATATGGGGGTACCCGACGCTATAAAAACCTGCGGCGAACCTAAAAAAAATTACTGGCTACCGATCAGCATCGCCGACGCTAAGACATCGATCAGAAAAATTATCGCTTAGTGACAGTGGTGATAGGGGGTGAAAGGGTTACCTGGGGGGCGATCAAGGGGGTTAAACCTTTATTAGGTAATATATGGGGGTACCCGACGCTATAAAAACCTGCGGCGAACCTAAAAAAAATTACTGGCTACCGATCAGCATCACCGACGCTAAGACATCGATCAGAAAAATGATCGCATAGCGACGGCGGTGCTAGGGGGTGAAAGGGTTACCTGGGGGGTGATCAAGGGGGTTAAACCTTTATTAGGTAATATATGGGGGTACCCGACGCTATAAAAACCTGCGGCGAACCTAAAGAAAATTACTGGCTACCGATCAGCATCGCCGACGCTAAGACATCGATCAGAAAAATTATCGCTTAGTGACAGTGGTGATAGGGGGTGAAAGGGTTACCTGGGGGGCGATCAAGGGGGTTAAACCTTTATTAGGTAATATATGGGGGTACCCGACGCTATAAAAACCTGCGGCGAACCTAAAAAAAATTACTGGCTACCGATCAGCATCACCGGCGCTAAGACATTGATCAGAAAAATGATTGCTTAGCGACGGCGGTGCTAGGGGGTGAAAGGGTTATCTGGGGGGTGATCAGGGGGTTAAACCTTTATTAGGGGGGTTAGGGGGCTACACTGGACCTAAAACTAAATGTAGTGACACTTTTACAGTCACAAATGTCACTGATTGCAGTGATCACTAAATAAATGGTCACTGCAATCAGTGACACTGTGACTAGGGGCTGGGGGGTGATCTGGGGGGTGATCTGGGGGGGTCTGGGGGGGCCTGGGGGGCGATTTATGTGCCTATGTGTCCTGGTGTCAGTGTAGTGTTGTGTGCACTAACCTGGCATCTTCTCCTGTACGGCGCTCGGTATATGTGAGCGCCGCAGGAGAGATGACATCACTTCCTCCTGCCTGGCAGGCAGGGGAAGCTCTCTCATTCGCCGGGAGCGATCGAGAGGGGGTGGCCGGAATCGAACGGCCGTCCGCTCATGCCGGATCGCTCCCGAAGGTAAAACGACCACCCACTGTAAAGAAGGGGGGTCCGATCGGACCCCCCAACTATACAAAGGCAATCACGTATATGTACGTGATTCTGCCTGTCGGTGCCATTCTGCCGACGTATATTTACAGTGGGCGGTCGTTAAGTGGTTAAAGAAGTGTCCCATGTTTCAGGATCTGGCTCTACGGCCGGATTTTGTGGTGAGTTCTATTTAGATAAACTTGCCTTCTGCTATCTCTGGGCAGTTTAGCTTGTGTAACCTGTTAATATGCAATTTGTATAATAAAGGAACTGTTCCTTGGTAGGTTTAACCAGGGGCGGTTCCCCTCGTCTTGTATTGTACAAAATAAGCTTGTATGCAATAAACCAGTTTAATTGGGATTCACCATATTCTGTGTGTGTGTCTTAAATTACCCGATCGATCAGAGAGACTCCATACACCCAGGTCCAGCATAGGCTCTTTAAGGTTAGAAGCAGACATTAGCGGATTTTAACAGATGGTATCAGGAGTGGGGGTCAATCGTTTGACAGGTAAGTGGGACTTTGTGGAGCACATTTCTGCAGAGTTGAAATCACTTATTCTGTCTCGATTGACTACCCCATTTTTTTTTTCTCTCCTGGTTGCTTAAGTTAAGAACTTTCTCGAGGGATGCTAGGTTGGCCTCCCTGGGAATAATTGTAAGCGTGTATGTTTAAATTAAAGTGGATTATAGGTTAAAGACGTCCCGCTAGGTTGGCCGGACAGGTTTATAGGAAATTTTGGGGTAGCGCAATTGCACTCCCCATTTTAGAAAGGACGGGTGTGTGGACCTTTAAAGGTTTAAATTGGTAACTGCAAGCTTGCTTAAATTAACAATTGAATTTTATGAAATAATTTGTATTTTCTTTGCTTATACTTTCATGTGGTTCATACAATTTTAAGTCTGATTGTTATTGTATTTTCTTTGCTTGTTTATACTTTCATATGGTTGATACAATTTAAAGACTGATTGTTATTTTAGGATAAGATTATTGTTTATATATTATTATTATATATATATACATTTGTGCCAAATAGATGCCTCAAAATTGTCCAGACTGTTTAACAGGTCTTCTGTTTATTTTCCGTGGGCAAGTGCCAACATTGGTGGCTACGGTCCCCGGAGGATATAAGGAAAGAATTGGCAAAGGTCCTTATTTTACAATCCAATCTCCAGGTGCCCCTAAGTTCTGGGTCCTGAGATTTAATATACATAACCACAACCAAAACGGTAGATTCTTTGAAGGGCTAACTCCGCGGGGACTCGCCTCAGTCTGTAGAAGAGGTAGGGAAGGTTATACAGTGTGCCCTAAATATGTAGCCATTTGTGGTTATAAAGCCCTCTATTTGGCATAATGGGGAATAAATTTGGGAAGAATGACCCTGAAGGTGAGCAGTGTCAGCCTTCCCCTGTTGATTTTGTAAAAGGTACCCGAGGGCCGAGTTATACTGATCCATTTTGGCAAAATGTGTGCTGCAGAGCCCAACAGCTACAGATTAGTGATCTAAGTCCTGCAGGTCCCTGTTCAGAAGAAGACTGGGTAGAAATACAGAAAATCTGTGGCACACATAATAAGATATGGGAAAAAGCGATGAAAGAATATAAAAAATAAATTTAAACCAAGGGAAGCAGATAAGCCACTCCCGCTACCCCCGTTTACTCCTCTGCCCAATGCACCTCCACCATATGTATTTTTAAAAGAAGATAAAACCCCTATGCCAACCACCCCCGCAAAATTGTACCCCTCCCTAGACACCGCTAATACAGCTGTTCTAGTCCATACCCTACACAGACAAAGGGCTCAGGCAGAAAAGGAAGCTAGAATAAGAAGGGAACGGGATGCAGCATGGTATGAGAAACAAAGGCAAATGGCAAAGGAGGAAGAGGAAGAGAAAGACGGGTTGCTACAGGAAATAGCATGGCTGGAGAAAATAGAAAGTGACAGACAGAAGGAACAAAAAAAGACAGCTAGGCAAGATACTGAACAGGATAGTGATACAGAAGGAACAGAGCAGGTAGACTGGAAGGCGAGTACTAGACCCTCAGGAACCCCAACAACTTGGGATGAGCTCGAGTCCCTTAGAAAGTATGTAGAAGAGCTAAGACAGAGAGAGGAGACACAAAAAGCCAAATACATCTTAGATATTGCCGTACTGAAACAACAAGATAAAAAGGCTAAGCAGATTTTAGCAGATCAAGAATTAGCAGAAGCCCTGGATGCTTCAGGGGGGGTAAGGTCGCTCCGCTCGGGGGCCAAACTTGGAGACAAGCTTTTAAAATTCCCACTCATTACTGTAGGGGGTGAGGATATACAGATACTGTTGCCCATAGGCACAGTCCAGGACATTAGAACCAACTGTCCAAAACCAAGGAAAAGCCCAACCGAAGCTGTTACATTTCTCCGGAGATATTGCAGCGGGCGTAGAATGAGTGTAGACGAGATTTTGGCACACATGAGTTTTGCTGTTTTAACCAGCTGTCCCCTTCCCCTAATGGGACGGGATCTGATGTCAGTATTACACATCTGTATCAAATTCAATGCAGATGGCAGTCTAACAGCACAGTCCCCAAAATGTGATCTAGCTAACCCCAAAAGGAGGGATCTCCAAGGTTATTTTATGCTCATACCTGCACATTTGGAAAATCACCCAATCTGGGCAAAAAGCAAGTCCTCTGTGGGCTTGTTAAATTGCACACCGTATGTCCCCTCACTTAAACCTGACACCTTACCACATTTCCAAAAACAATATCCTATTGCACAAGACAAAAGAGATGGTATAGAGGGTCAGATAGATGAATATCTGCAGGGAGGCATTTTAGTCCACACAATCAGTCCTTGGAACACCCCCATCAATCCGGTACGGAAGGCCAATGGAACTTGGAGACTGGTCCAGGATTTGAGAATGGTAAATAAAGCTATTATCCCTCTGCAACCATTGGTGTTGGATATAAGCTCAATTTTTACCTCAATACCCCCAGATTCCAGCTGGTATACTGTAGTTGACCTTTCAAACGCCTTTTTTTTAGCGTTCCGGTGGACCAAGAGTCCCAGAACATGTTTGCTTTCACCTGGGGTACTTCCCAGGAGACGGGCCAGCTTACCTGGACTCGTCTTCCACAAGGCTTTGTGGACAGTCCTGCGGCATATTCCATGGTCCTGAATCAAACACTGACCGATTGGGTGCCTCCACGCAGGTCCACTTTGCTCCATATATGTAGATGACCTATTGTTATGCAGTAAAGAGAAGGGCCAATGCGAGGCAGACTCAGGGAACCTTTTGACCCACTTAGCTGCTAAGGGCCACTTGGCGTCCAGGAGAAAGATCCAGTGGTCCAGGCAAGAAGTGGAGTACTTGGGGTGTATAATCCAAAGTAACAAGCGCTTGGTGGCACCGTCCCGAGTCACAGCCCTCACTAGCCTAAGCCCACCCAAGGACAAAGCAGCACTACTGTCATTTCTAGGGTCTATAGTCTACATAAGGCAATGGATTCCCGATTGTTCCCATTATGATTCGGTCCTGCGGAAGGCCACATTGATCACTGCCCCAAAGCTAGTGGAATGGTCAGAGGACATGCTCAACACTTTCAGGGGTTTGATTAAGTCTCTACAGCAGGCACCTGCACTGGGTCTAATAGATCACAGAAAGGATTTTTTCCCTGTACTGTGTAGTAACGGATAGAACATTTGCAGCGGTTCTGGCCCAAGAACATGGCACAAGCCAGAGGCCAGTCTCCTACTTCTCAAAAGTCCTTCCAGTACAGGTACAGGGCATGCCGGGTTGCCTGCAGTCTCTGGCAGCCTCAGCTATGGCAGTAAAAGATGCATCTAAACTGGTGTTAGGACACCTCATGACTCTGTATACCACTCACTCTGTCACACATCTGCTTCAAAACATGACAACTCAACCCATGTCAGCACAGAGATCTAGTGGCTATGAGGTTATACTTTTCAATACACAGAATTACATTTTTAAAAGTTGCTCTGATACATCACCACAGGTCCGCTACTTACATTCTCTGTTGCGGCTTACTGATGACAGTATACAAACAGCACATAATTGTGGTGAACTCCTTTTGGAAACCACACTTCCTCGCCCTGATCTCAGTGATCTCCCTAACAAGAATTATGACCATGTTTTTGTGGATGGCAGCTGTTCACGACCTGATGACAAAACTTACCAGACAGGTTATGCCGTAGTACAGCTCCCTGATTTGGTTTCAAGCTTCCTCTGCACAGGCAGCTGACCTAGTTGCTTTAATTCGTGCGTGCCAACTTTTCAAGGACAAGTCAGTTAATATTTACACAGATAGTAGATATGCTTTTGGGGTGGCACACAAACAAGAGACTCCAACAGACATAACGTCATGGGCACAAGCAGGGTTGACCAAAGACCACACAGGCCTTTGGACAACCAAGGAGGGAATTATAGGGATACCTGCAGCAGCGGCACCATTGCTTTTGTCATACCTACATGGTCCAGGCCATATCGGATCAAAACCGATGCTTTTACAGTACAAACAAACATTTCCCACAGCAGGCATAACTAAATTAGCAGAAACTCTGGTCCAGTCATGTTTGACTTGTGCACAAAACAATGTCTAAGGTAAAAGACAAGGTCTTCATGGCCACTTACCTCCCCCTAGCGGGCCGCTCTCAGACCTACAGATTGATTTTACACACATGCCCAGACAGAAAGGTAATTTGAAATATCTTCTAGTAATAGTGGATAAATTCTCTGGGTGGGTGGAAGCAGTACCCACAACGGGAGAGACAGCCAAAATCACCGCTAGGGTATTAGTTAACCAATGGATATGCAGGTTTGGAATCCCTACCACAATATGGTCAGATCAAGGCCCCGCTTTTACCTCAGCTTTGACAAAAGAAGTTGCAAAATTACTGGGAATACAGTGGAAACTTTACATTCCCTACCATCCGCAGAGTGCAGGAATAGTAGAAAGAATGAATAGGACTATTAAAGACAAACTTAAAAAGGCAACAGAAGGTACTCTAACTAATTGGCTGGACTTCTTGCCAGCTGTCCTATTCCAAATAAGGAGCACCCCCCATTCTAGAACAGGTTATTCCCCTTATGAGGTATTAATGGGGCGACCAGTGGCTAAGGTGAAATGGGGAACAGGTAAACCTGATATTTGTTCTTTACAGGAAGAGTACGTGCAACATCTGGTAAGTAGCCTTAGCAAAATTTATGACAATGTGGCTGTCACGTTTTTTCCTCTTCCAACAGATCCGACACACGGATTCATCCCAGGAGATCGGGTGCTGATCAAACATCTGGCTGTCCGGAAGCACATAGGACCGGTCTAGATAGGACCATATGAAGTAGAGAAGACTTCAAGAACTGCAATCCTCACTTCCTACAGCCATCAATGGATTCATGCATCAAGAATAAAGAAGGCTCCAACAAAGCCCCAGACTCTGGATCCACTCCCTTCGGCGAACCAGGAGCCAACATTGAACCCCCAGGACTCAACCCCACTGCCCCAATAGAGACTGATAATTTGAAAGAAGGAGTTTCCTCAGGCAAACTTTTCTTATACTCATTTTTTGGTGTCAATATTGATTTTTTCCTTAATCATTATAGGATATTATTGGTCAGAGGCATACGAAGTAAGCAGGGATCCAACATGGTTATTCAGTCATATTAGACCAAAACGAAAAACTGATGAAAGCTTTTCTGACAAAATGTTGTTGCTAAAATTTAAGTATGCTTATGCCCAGAGATCAGGATATGACAAATGCTGGATATGTAGGAAGCTCCACCCTGGGTCCACTAGAATTCCCTTAATGGCTGTACCGTTGAACTTTACTCCTCTCCTGAAGGCTATACCACCTATACACCTCACAAATGTCACTAGAGAGTTCCCAAATACCACCCTTATCTTCCAGACCATAGGTAGAAGTTACGCCCCGGATTGGTGTTTTAAATTAGGGAACTCCACCAGGGGGGCCCAAGCCTGTCAACACACTATACTTAACTTTTCAACCACATCCACAAATATCCTAGACTCAAACATCTCTTTCTATCACACACCAGATCCTGGAATTAACTCCACCTTACTGACATTCCTGAATACCACCTCTAAATTAGGACAACTACTGTCAATTATATCATTTTCCAGCATGTCCCATAAGGTAAGGAAAGTCTTTCAGAAACTACCTTTAGCTCTTGGTAACAACACATATGTATGTTGCAAAGAGGGGTGCTACCCCTGGATCCCTTTAGAATCCCAGGGATGGTGATATCTAGCGGCCTTAGTCCCTGTAATTGGAATATTGGGAGAAAAGGGGGGAGGACACATTCTAGAAGCTAGCCTTCACCCTAGGTATCCCCTTAAACATCGTATCAAAAGAGAGTTATTCCTCAAAAAGGATATGGTCTGGGCCTGGTTCCCTCCCAGTACAGGTTGGGGGATAGATTTAATGAAAAGGCTCAATAATTACACGGGTATTATTGATGAGGTAATGGAAAAGAATTCTGATGATATTACCAAATTAAATATAGAAACTAGAGCAATCAGGAAACAATTAGAACTCCATGACCTTGCCATTGAAAGTATGAGTGCTGCACTCGCAGGCCTATGTGAGGTTACAGAGGACTATGAGTGCTGCACTTGGGTCCACAACACGTCTATTGAGGTGCCCGATTACTATGATGTAATTTCCCAACATAGAAAAGAGGTAAATAAATTACAACAAGAAGCAAGGGCCATTGCTAAGACATGGAGCCCCTTTGGAGAAGGAGGTTTTGGCCTCAATGGAATTTTTTCCTGGTTGAAAGATATCGTAATGACCATGGTCATGATATTCGTCTTTATCCTCGTTTTGTATTTATTTTTTAAATTAGTGGTTTGTGCACTTGGGAAAATAACTAGCTTAAGAGCAAAAAGAAGAGATCCTCCACTTGGAATGTCAATGATTGCCCTAAAGCAAAGATGGTATATTAGTGAGTGATCAATACATACATTCTGTATGCATGATCAAAGGAGGGATTGTAAGGTTATCCCTAGTGTATTTCACCTTTAGAGTTATTCTTTAAGACTTGTTATTTCACCTTTAGAGTTATTCTTTAAGACTTGTTATTGTAGAAATGTATAGAATGTTTTTCTTGCTGTATGTCACTTACACAGTTGAGTCAGAATGACAGGATATGTATGACGTGTGGTTAGGCTACTTCCTTAAAGAAGTGTCCCATGTTTCAGGATCTGGCTCAACGGCCGGATTTTGTGGTGAGTTCTATTTAGATAAACTTGCCTTCTGCTATCTCTGGGCAGTTTAGCTTGTGTAACCTGTTAATATGCAATTTGTATAATAAAGGAACTGTTCCTTGGTGGGTTTAACCAGGGGCGGTTCCCCTCGTCTTGTATTGTACAAAATAAGCTTGTATGCAATAAACCAGTGTAATTGGGATTCACCATATTCTGTGTGTGTCTTAAATTACCCGATCGATCAGAGAGACTCCATACACCCAGGTCCAGCCTAGGCTCTTGAGGTTAGAAGCAGACATTAGCGGATTTTAACAATGTCTGCTTTGTGAGAGATAGAAAAAGGTTTGCATTATCTTTGTTTTGTGGTGACTGGGAGAAGCCCTTCCCCTGTGAGTTAGGACCCTGAACTGTTTAGTTAGTGCTTGCATGGCAAGGATTTATTTTCTGTTTTGTTTATTTAATTTTCATGCAACCTTTTAAAAATAAAACTGCCTATAAGTCAGATTTTAAGAAAACCTGCCGTTTGGACTACCCTTTTTCCCAGGGAAGGTGATCCCTATTGAGCTAACCCCCACATATTGTGGAGAATGCGGGCATCTTCCTAAACAAGTGGAAAGATGGAGGTTGTGTTAAAAGCCCTGCTGCAGGCCACTGCAACCCAGCAGAAAACCAATCGCCAGCAGCAAGAAACCAACCGCCAAGTTTCAGAAGCCACTGCAGCGCACCAGGAGGCGAATCGTCAGATTGTGGAGGCTCTGGTGGAATTAAAATAGGGGTACGCAGGTCCTTTGCCAGTGGAACAGAAAATGGTGCGTGCAGAAGATGACACCTGCAGATTATGTGGAAGCTTACCTAGTGATTTTTGAAAGAGTCTCTGTTTGAGAAGGATGGCCAAAAGAGCAATGGGCAGGACTCCTAGCACCCTTTCTGACAGGAGAACCCCAAAAGGCCTATTTTGACCTGGAACTAGATGCTACCCAGGATTATGAGTCGCTGAAGGGGCAGATATTTGCACGCCTGGGCGTCACTGTTGCAGTTCGGGCTCAACGGGTGCATCAGTGGTCCTACAGTACTGACAAACCACCCCGCTCCCAAATGTTTGACTTAATACACCTTACCAAGAAGTGGCTGCAGCCAGAGACTTTGTCAGTACCTACGATTGTGAAACGTGTGGTCATGGACCAATTTTTACGTCCACTCCCTGCCACTTTGAGGAAGTGGGTCAGCCTTTGGCACCCTAAGACTGCAAACCAGCTGGTGGACCTGGTGGAGAGATATTCTGCTGCTGAGGACTTGTTGAACCCATCTGTGCCCCACCCCAATGTCTCTAGGGGTGAAAAACTGCCCAGAGGATCCGGTAAGCCTGTTCCAGGTTCCAGGGTGTGGGGAAAAATGACAAGACTGTTGCCACAGATAATAAGACTATGGGCGCAGGACCTGGAGACTGGCCAAATAGGTCAGCAAGGTCTCTAAGGCCGTTTAGAAGACTGGGTACAGAACACATAAAATGTTATCACTGCCATGTGTTAGGTCATACTGCTCTATTTAAAAAAACGCATGTCTGTTTTTGCACAGGTGGCATGTACTGCATCATGTCAGGGAAGCATGGAAAAACAAATTTGTATGATTTTAGTTGATGGAAAGCCAGTTACTACTCTGCTAGATTCATTCATTCAAATCACCTTTGACATTAGTCAAAGGTGATTTTGTAAATTCTGCAAAGTTACACTCTAGCACTATTGGGGTGATTTGTATACATGGTGACACACGTGACTACCAGACTGCTGTGGTTGAGTTTGATAAACCTTGGGGCACGGTGTCACATTCAGTGGGGGTGGTACCCTCAATACTTCATGAAGCCCTAGTGGGGAGAGATTTTCCACACTTTTGGAGTTTATTGGAAAACAAAAGGAGTCAGGAGGACAGAGCTCCCCCTGCTGAGGAAACACTGGAACTCACTCTGGACACTTTAGATTGCAAAATTGAAAGGGAAACTGTTGGTGTGTCCAACGGAGGGGTAGATCCTTTTCCCTTTTCTGCTGGGGAGCAGGAGGAGCTGGAATCCAGCCTCCAGCTTGAGGTTAATGAACAAGAAATGATCTCTGACTCTAATAGTGAAAGTGGACAGAATGTGGTGCCTGATTTAGAAGTCAGGAAAGATGATTTTGTACGGAACAACTAAGAGACTCCACACTCAATAGAGCCAGAGAAAATGTCAAAATGATTGATGGCGAATCTGTTGAACCTAATGTAGGGGTGTCGTTTCCCTACATGGCTCTTAAAAATAACTTGTTGTATCAAGTGGTAAAACAGGGGAGGAGGAGGTAGAACAACTATAATAGGATGGTATTGGATTTAGCCCATGGTCATATAATGGGTGGACACATGGTTATGGAGAAAACAAAGACGAGAATAACCCAGGGATTCTTTTGGCCTAGGTTACATCCAGATGTCAAATAATATTGTGAGTCATGCCCAGAGTGTCGGTATTCTGCGACATCACCCCATTTTCGCAGTCCGCTTTTACCGTTACCAATAATTGAAGAGCCTTTTGAAAGAATTGGCATGGATCTGGTGGGACCAGTAGTAAAGTCTGCCCGGGGCCATCAGCACATACTGGTAATACACAGTATCCTGAAGCCATTCCTTTGCGTAATACCTCAGCTAAGACTATTGCCAAAGAGCTTGTCCAGGTATTTAATTGTGTGGGTATTCCAAAAGAGATATTAATGGATCAAGGCATACCATTTGTGTCCAGAGTCACTAAAGAATTGTGCAAATTGTTCAAAATCTCCCATCTCCATACCTCTGGCTACCACCCCCAAACTCATGGTCTTGTGGAGAGATTTAACAAGACGCTCAAAAGCATGTTAAAGGTGGTGGACAAAGATGGGAGAAATCAGGAATTTTTGCTGCCGTACCTCATGTTTGCTATTTGAGAGATACCTCAAGCCTCTACAGGTTATTCCCTGTTTGAACCACTGTATGGTAGACATCCCAGGGGATTGCTAGATGTCGCAAAATAAATGTCTGAGGGAGAGAGAACGCCTTATAGAAGCGTCATCGAGCATATCTCACTGATGTAAGATAGGATTGCCGCTGTCATGCCGCTTGTACAGAAACATATGGAGCAAGTCCAGGAGGCCCGGAGGAGGGTTTATAATCGGAGTGCCAAGACCAGAACCTTCAACCCTCGCGATAGAGTGCTGGTACTAGTCCCCACAGTTGAGAGTAAATTCCTAGCAAAGTGGCAAGGTCCCTTTGAAAGTATGGAAAGAGTAGGGGAGGCCAACTACAAAGTTTAGCAGCCAGGGAAAAGGAAACCCAGAGCAAATATATCACATTAATCTCTTGAAACCTTGTAAGGACAGAGAGACTTTACTGGCAATGCCAACCCCCCAAAAGGACATGGCCCTCGTGACATTTGAGGTACCTATAACTGAAACCTTGTCAGTGGCCCAACAGAAGGACGTTAAAGAGATTGTGAGTAAGAATAGAGACTTTCTCCCACCTAACCGGACAGACCAGTGTTATACAGCATGACATAATTACCGAACCAGGTGTCCGTGTAAATGTAAAGCCCTATAGAATACCCAGGGCTAATTAAATAAAGAACATGTTAGAGTTGGACGTAATAGAGGAGTCCCACAGTGACTGGTCAAGCCCCATAGTGTTGGTCCCAAAGCCCCAGATGGCACTATAAGGTTTTGTAATGACTTCAGGAAGTTAAACAGCGTGTCCAAATTTGATGCGTACCCAATGCTTGGATCGACTAGCTTGTTGACAGATTGGGAAGTTCCCGGTACATAACTACTTTGTATCTGACTAAAGGTTATTGGCAGATGCCCCTAACAGAATCTTCAAAAGAGAAGATGGCCTTTTCTACCCCTGAGGGGTCATTCCAATATAAGCGGATGCCTTTTGGTTTGTATGATGCTCCTGCCTCATTCCAGAGAATAATGGACAAGACAATGAGACCACATCGCTAATACACAGCCACCTATTTGGACGATGTCATCGTACACAGCACAGATTGGGAATTTAATTTTCCCCGGGTGCAAGCAGTAGTAGATTCCCTTAGGAAAGCAGAACTCACTACCAACCCCAAAAAGTGTTCCTTAGGTTTGGAGGAGGCCAAATACCTTGGCTACATTATTGGTTGAGTGTTTATCAAACCTCAGATCAACAAGATTGAGGCAGTTCAAAAGTGGCCCCAACCTATACATAAAAAGCAAGTGCGTGCATTTGTTGGGATTACAGGGTACTACAGGCATTTTATAACCAATTATGCCACCATTGCAGCCCCACTGACAGATCTGATGAAGGGTAGAGGGTCGGTCATGATTAAGTGGAATTCTGAGGCAGAGAAGGCATTTCAAATGTTGAAGCAGGCCATTTGTGTACAACCTGTGCTTGTGACCTAAGATTTCACAAAGGAGTTTGTGGTACAGACAGACGCATCTGATGTGGGACTGGGTGCTGTATTGTCCCAAATAAGAGCCAGGGAGGAGCACCCAGTGGTCTACCTAAGCAGAAAGCTTAACAGACATAAGAAAAACGATGCCCTTGTTGAGAAGGAATGTTTAGCTATCAAATGGGCCTTAGATGCCCTGAAATATTACCTGTTGGGGAGACCATTCAAACTAGTCACTGATCATGCCCCTTTTAAATGGATATGTGATAACACGTAGAAAACAAGGTGGTTCCTTGCCCTTCAAGTGTTTAAGTTCACAGTGGAGCATAGAGATGGGAAACTCCAGAATAACACAGATAACCTTTCCCATGTCCGTTGTCTGGTTGGGACAGTTGCTCAGCCGCAGTGGCTTGAGCAGAGGGGGATATGTGACATTATGAAAGGTGGGGATGTTTGATTGACGTTATGCTTCACCTCGTGTGTGTTCATTTACAGAGAACTAAGGTGGAATCCGGTCCGGGTTTTACCAGCCACCTTGGCAGGGCTAGTTCCGGACCAAATTTTGTGGTCCACTTGTGTCCACCAACAGGTGGTATAAATAAAGCAGGACTGGAGCAAATAATTGCTCTTGGCCTGGGACTCAGGAAGCCATACCGGAGAGAGAGTTACTGATGTGATGTCTGCTTTGTGAGAGACAGAAAATAGGTTTGCATTGTCGTTGTTTTCTGGGTGACTGGGAGAAGCCCTTCACTCAAGAGGTAGGATCCTGAACTGTTTAGTTAGTACCTGCATGGCGAGGATTTATTTTCTGTTTTGTTTATTTGATTTTCATGCAACCTTTTAAAAATAAAACTGGCTATAAGTCAAATTTTAAGAAAACCTGCCGTTTGGACTACTCTTTTTCCCAGAGAAGGTTATCCCCATTGAGCTAACCCCCCACAACATATATTTATCCTGAAAATGCCAAATACACGCTCTTCTCAGCTGCCAGTGAGAAAAGAAGGAGATAGAATTGACAAGTGATACTTGTAAGGCTGTGCTGCACCCACTGTGAGCTAGAGGAGAGCCAACCCGGGTTTCAAGGGGAAATCAAGATTAGCTGCTGTGCAGCTTGGGAGAAAAGAGGACTGGTGGGCCTGCCTGGGACTATGGGAAATGTAGTCACCAGGATACAGCTTCCTATTTAGACAAGGATTTGAGTGAAATTCAAGTCCCAGTAGACTGGGGAGCTGCAGCAGGAAATGAAAGGTGTCAGGAACCATGAATCAGACTGAGACAGAAGTGCAGTAAAAAATTACACTTTAATTAAATGGTAAAATGGTACAAACAGTGCAAACCTAGTCAAAACATAGCCAGGGTTCGGTAACCAGAGCCGGTAGTCAGAACAAGCCAGTAAAACAGGAATCCAGAGATCAGCATAGTCAGAGGCAGCAAACAGGATCAGGAACCAGAAAGGTAGTCAGCCAGGCAAAAGTCTTTAACAGAAAAACACAGCAAAAAGTATCCGGATATGTTGACCAAGGCAAAGGCACAGGAGATCTGATGAAAGCAGCCTAAATAGCCAGCAGGCTGATTGAGGAGCAGGATATGATCATCAGGTGAGTCACTGTGGAATGAAGAGTGTTGGCAATTAACTGACAGCTGAGCAGCCTGAGCTCTGAGAAGGGAGGGCTGAGCCCAGCCCTGACAAAATGGAAGGAAAGCTGGGGCTTGGGGCAGTTTAGTGGGGAGCTGAGATGAGGTCACTAGAGAAAGAAAGAAACTCTGCTGCCACATCTAACTAGAGGTCACAGCTGTAAAAGATCATCATTGTCAGATCCTGAGTTACTGCTGACAACACCAGTCCTATGAAAAATCATCATTATTGGGTCCTGAGTCATCACTGACATCATCCGTTCCATAGAAAATCATCATTGCCAAGTCCTGAGTTGCAGCCGATGTCACCAGTTCCAGACAGAGAGTGGGAAATGGAGTACTCAAAGAATATTTGGTGGTGAGAGGGCACTGGCCACAACTTCCTGCCCACTTCTTAAAGGGACAACACTGCCTATTTTTAGGACACAGTTTGTGTACATATGCCCAGTATAGTGAATTCCACTCAAATCAGAGCGAGCGCTTCAGAACTTTGGGCCCCAAGGATTACCAACACACTAGCCCAAGCATCAGCAACTCCTTTGGGGTTAAGCACTACATGGTGGGGCTTGAGTACAGGATATAAATTTATATCTTACAAGGTAGTGAAATTTAATGTTGCAGCCACACTTTCCTTTGGTCAATCAGGAAAACTAAAATGTAAGGCAGCCAACACAGAAATCATGAATAATATTTCCTTGCAAATATCATATGCCATTAGAAGTTGTAAGGTTGAAATTACTTTAGGTAACATTTCTATGAGACAATATTATGCAAACTGGCTGTCAATAAGCCATTGCATGCTATCACATAAATATTATATAGACTAAAATAGATATAAACTAAGGCATTACCATTTGAGTACAGCCAGAGGAAAATCAGGTAACAAAGAATAAAAAATGTAAGTTTTAATAATTAATTTTGCTAAGAGTCATGGGTAGTTGTCATTTCATACATTCACACTGCACTTAAATTTGTTTGAAATTAGTAATGCTCAAAGTTCTGTTCTTTGAAGTTAAAATGAAAGATTATAGGGCCAATTCACTAGAGAATAACACATGTACTTTCATTACCATACGTTTTTATTGTTTTATGATCACAAAGGAAATTTTAAACTGACTAAAGCTTTTATTCCCCAGACAAGCTAAATGTACTGCATATATTGTAAGTGATTCATATTTGCACTATTTTGTAAGTAAAAGTTAAATCATACAAGTTTTTGCTCTTCAAAGTACTGCTTTTGGTTCTGCGAAGTGTCTATTGAGGAGGGCAGAAAAAGAAACCATTTGTGATGATGATAAACTAATGCCGCGTACACACGATCGGAAATTCCGACAACAAATGTCCGATGTGAGCTTTTTGTCGGAAATCCCGACCGTGTGTAGGCTCAATCGGACATTTGCTGTCGGAATTTCAGTCCACGAAAATTTGAGAGCTGGTTCTCAAATTTTCCAAAAAGAAAAGTTCCTGTCAGAAATTCCGATCGTCTGTATGCAATTCCGACGCACAAAAAACACGCATGCTCAGAATCAAGCAGAAGAGCCGAACTGCCTACTGAACTTCATTGATCTCGGCTCGTCGTACGTCTTGCAGTTCACCGCGTTCTTGACGTTCGGAATTTCCGACAAGATTTGTGTGACCGTGTATATACAACACAAGTTTGAGCCAACATTCCGTCAGAAAAAAATCCACGGTTTTGTTGTTGGAATTTCCGATTGTGTGTACGCGGCATTATACTTTGTGAAGTATCACAGTACTAATTTCAAACATGCGACCATACCTTAGCTCCTATAAAGGTATTTAATGTACCACATACTATAATACACATGTGGAAACCAAAATACATTTTATACAAATACTACAAAATTAGCAGACAAATGTTAAATATACAAAACTCCCTAAATGTTGTAGTGTACAGCCCTAGTTAAAAACATTTAAAATCAATGTACAGGGTGCATATCAATAAGTTCCAGTAATGCTCAAATGAGCTGGTGTGATTCAAACCACAAAATGATAATGGCATGCAATGAGTAATATATACTAAACAAGCCTAGAGTATAAAGTAAATACATTTTGCTATAAAATACATCTGTAAACTACCCTGTAAGTGGGAGGGAGGACAGTGCTCCCGATGAAGTGGCAGCAGCCTCAATACATGTGCACCTCTTTGAGTGGTCTGCTCGGTATCCTTTGCATCTTTCTTCCTCCAGAGAAGCAGCATCCTCCTTTACACTTTGCAGGGTAGCTTACATGGGCAGGTAATAACACACAGCATGTCTTAAGCCTAGTACACACTACTAGTTTTTTTTCTCAGCCATTGGCTGAGAATGCTGATCGGGAGCTGGTCGGCAGACCGTTTTCGGTAATGACCATGCGACAGAATCCGGCCGAACAGCTGCCATACACACAAGCTGTTTATCGGCCGCTTTGTATTGTACTAGGCTTTACTTTACACTCTAGACTTGTTTGCCCTTGTATTCATTCCTTTTGATATGCCTGTATGTCATATATTACTTTCTGTATGCCTATAACATTTTGTGATCTGGATCACACCAGCATTGGAACTCCTTGTGAGTTATCCAGTTAATTGGGATCACAGTGACTCACTGATATGTACTCTGCACACTGGTAGCATCACATGCCTCATTTTTCAAAGCGACAGGAAAAACATGAGTGCTGGAAGATGTACCTTGCAGAACCCCAGATTGAAAATGCTGACCAGGGAGATCCAAGAGAATGTGTGGACAGGAGTGTCAGGTTAGGAGTCAGCAGGAGAACCATTAGACGTTAAAGGGGAACTCTGAATTGTTCATGAGTTCAGGATGGCAGAGTTATCTGATGACACTAGCAGGCAAGTAGCTTTTTACATGTGAGTTTAATGAATGAAGTGTTACTGTGATTTTGAATTAAATTGGTGGTATAATTTTACACTATTGGAGCACTTCTTTTGTTTTATATGTGCATATCGAGATTAATCACGGTGTTCCAGCTGAGATTCGTTTTTCCAATCGTGGGACCATACACAAGCGATTTAGCCTGACATGAGAGTGAAAGGCAAATCCATTTGGTGAGTGCGTTTTTCAGAGGGGAGTTATCACAGCACAGTGGTGTGGTGGAAGAATCACAGAAATAAGAAAATTTGGTTTCAAGAATTTCTTCATCATTCTTTACATTTTATATATGGACTTTATTTCACTTGTCACGGGGTGTCATTGAGTTTATTTAATATTGTAAATTATTTTAGTTTTAGTAGCGCTACTATTTACTTATCTCATTTAGTTTGGTTTTTGAGTCAAGTTTTTTCTGTTTCAAGTAGCAGAGCATACATGGGAGCATGGTTGGGACAAGAGGTGGGCGGGAGGGACGGCTGCCCTGGGCACAATGCTTTACTGTAGGGATGGGAACCCTTCCTTCTGTTTCAAGGCTGACAGAAGCAGTGACAGTGGCAGTGATTTTAACAAGTGAGTGATTGCTGGGTGCTGGATCTGCTAAGCTTGCACATCATAAATGGGGGAGGGACGCAGTTTGGTATCTTTGCCCTGGGCACTGATGACCCTTGTCCTGGCACTCCATAGAAATCTACTGCTGAATCTGGATATAGTGCAGTGGCATGGAGCAGAATCAGAGGCAGTAGTGAATTTACAGATCAAACTGAGGTTAGCAACAAGCAGGCAATGCAGTACTAAATCAGAAGCTGTATCAAGGTCAGGGACAGAGCTGAAATCAGAAGCGGGTTGAGCAATAGTACAGAATGGGATCCAAAATCATACAGAACAAAAGTCATGAAGTAAGGAACATGCTAATTACTAGTCTGCACTGACATTGAATTTCAGCATCCATTACGTAGGCTCAAAACTGAGTGTGGGTATGCACACACATCCATGCACACAATACACTCCTACACACAAGCATGCACCTAGCTATGTATTTAAAAGTTATGCCTTTGTAGCGGATGGTTGCTACTAGTTACTATCATCCACCATATCACCCTGCTGCCAGACCTCCATATATCACTCTCAGAGGCAATGAACAGTCGTTTTGCTTTGTTTTGTTTTTGTTTATTTGGGGCATATAACTTGGCTGGGGAAAAGGGTTATGGGATGCCCATAGAACAGATCACTTTGCCATTTTTGTTAAAGAATAGGAGAGGGGGAACCATAGTTACCCATGAAATGGGAATGAGACAGAATAAAGATAAGGATTAAAGTTTTATTAAAATTATAAAAAAAAAAAATTTTTTACAACGTTTTAAAATGATTGGTTGCTTATCTCTATGCATGAGCCCTCTGACAGTTGGGATCCTGGAGTGCCTATAAATAGGAGTGGACGAATACAGTTATCAGCAGAGCGGCGGTGACATTTCAGAAGACATGCTCTCTGCACTCCTCAACATGGAATTTTACCTGTGTCAGCTGATGGATCGAGCGGCGGCACCCGGCGGGGACGAGTGGGTGAAGCGCTGCCTTTCTCTCTCTCCTCCATCTTCCATGGCACAGGATGTTGATGTTGCTGTACCATCCTCACTAATGTCCTTTCGTGGAGTGGCTCCGTCTCCGGTTCCTGTACTATCTTTTAGCTCACTGAAGTCGGATGATCAGCCGCTTCCTCCTCATCCTGTTCTTTCCTCTGCTGCGTCATCGGCTCCCCCTCTTCATGCCTCTCTTGTTCTAGAGAATGTGACGTCTGCAGGCACAAGCGCAGAACGATCTGGCAAGTCTCTCTCTGTCAGATTGAAGAGGAATCACAGGTTTAATTCCCCATCGCCGCCTGCAACGAGTAAAAAGGGTAAGGGTGCTAGGAAAGCTCCTTCCCTAATTAATAATGGCAAACAAGTACCTATGAATGTTAACTGTTCCTCTGCATTTCTGCCTGTTGATTCTGATTCTAATGCTTGCCCTGCTGCCTCTAATGTTTTTTGTCATACAGGTCAAGATGATCTACCTTTACCTGTCTCAGTGCCAGCTGCGCAGGGTCAAGTACCAATTGATGCAGTTTCTTCTCAAAATCTGGGAGGTGAGTCTCAGGATCATACTGCATTGTCTACTTTGATATCAAATTTCTCTTTAATTGCTGACCAATTTAAACAGTTAGTTTCTAGTGTTAATTTAATGTCTAATGATGTATCTCATGCTTGGTCTGGCCAGCAAACTGCGCAAACTTCCTCATCTGCACCACGTCCTGTTGTACTTGATGAACCTAATTTGCGTGTTCCTGATTTTTCTATGGTACCCGAGAGTTGCTCTAGGGAAGCCATGACATGTGAAATGTCTGCTACTGTTAAATCAAAAATTTGGAGGGGTGACTATATTGATATATTGTCCTTGTTACCGTCAGTTGATGATAGGTCACTTAAGAGAGAAGCAGATAAGAATTCTGATGATAGGCGTAAACTTGTGCCGTGCACTTTTAATAATTGGCTTCAAGCCTTCTGTATTCATGCTAGCGTGATGGGCGAAAGACATCTGGAACTTTGTTGCTGGATGTTTCATCATGTCGAGATTATCCTAGAAGCATATAAAAAAAAAATGGGTTTGTCTTGGTTTTCATATGACGAATCGTTTTGTCAGAAATTGGCTGTTCATGGTTCTTTAAAATGGGGCACTAAGGATGTGGGATTGTGGCTGAATTTATTGTTGCCTCAGAAACCTTTTCCTAAAGCTCCTCCTGTTCAATCTGGACCCTTCCGTAAGGATATTTGTTTCAGTTTTAATGATGGGCAATGTTAATGGCCTCAGACTTGTCATTTTAAGCATGAATGTGCTTCTTGTTCTGGAGCTCCCCCGGCCTCTAGATGTTTTAAAAAGATGGCTTTGAATGCGCATCCTCCTCCTAAGGATAATTTTCGTAAAGGCAGTAACGCCAGTGAATTTAACAGAAATGCTACAGTTTCTCCGCATTTGGCCACGGCCTCAGGCAGCGGAATTATTAATTGATGGTTTCAAATTTGGTTTCTTATTACCCTCGTATTCTGGAGTGGGTTGTTTAATTGTTGAAAATTTGCCCTCAGTTAATAGATATAAGGATATTGTTTCACAGAAAATTGATAAGGAAGTGCTTGCAGGGGGCGGTCCCGGGTCCTTTCTCATCTCCACCGTTTAAAAATTTCAGGATATCCCCTTTGGGTATTATTCCTAAGAAGGATACTCAGAGTTTCCGATTGATTCATCATTTATCTTTGAATGATGATATTGACCCTGCTGTTTGTTCGGTGTCTTACAGTTCATTCGATGATGTGATCTCTATAGTGCGTTTGGTTGGTTAGTCGGCCTTGTTGTCTAAAGCTGACATTAAATCCGCATTCTGTTTGTTGCCAATTCACCTGTCTGCTTTTAATTCCCTAGGTTTTTATTTTGATGGCTATTTTTATTTTGATCTTTGTCTCCCAATGGGATGTTCTATTTCTTGTTGCTATTTCGAGGCCTTCTCCTCCATTTTTAGAATGGTCGGTTTCTCGTGTCACTGGTTCTGCTAATTTGGTACACTACTTAGATCATTTTCTGTTTATCGGTCCGGCGGCATCGAATGAATGTTTATATTTGTTCACGGTTTTTCGTATGCTTTGCAGGAAGTTTGGCGTGCCTTTGGCTGATGAGAAATCAGTTTGACCCACTACCTCTCTCGAATTCCTTGGTATCACAATTGATACTGTGAAAATGGAATTCCGTTTACCTCCTGAGAAGGTGAATCTTATGCGTTTTTTTGTTTCATTTGTCATCAGCAAGAAAAAAGTTACGCTACGCACTTTGCAATCATTATTGTGTTTGCTTGCTTTTGCAACTAGGGTTATAGTGGTTGGTAGAGTTTTTTCTTAACGGTTGTACAAGGCCTTGGCTGGTTTAAAAAATCCTTGCTATTTTGTTAGTATTTCTTCTGATTTGAGGGAAGATTTGAGGGTTTGGGAATGTTTTTTGGCTTCCTTCAATGGCTGTTCCTTTTGGCAGTCTCCTTTTTGCGATGCTTTAGCCATTTATCTTTTCACCAATGCCTCAGGGTTCTGTGGTTATGGAATGGGCATTGGTCGGCTTCTCCTTGGCCTTCATCCTGGATAGACAGAGGTTTGACCAAGAAATTTTTCCTATTTTGGTTGCCCTCGAATTATGGGGTGATGGTTTTTTCGCAATTCCAGATTGCTTTTTCACTCTGATAATAAAGGCGTTGTTTTCGCCATTAACTGTATGTCTTCTAAGTCTCCGCCTGTACTTGCTATTCTTCGCCAGCTTGTTTTCAAATGTCTTTGTTTAAATATTTGGATTAAATCTAAATATGTCCTGGGTCATTTTAATAATATTGCTGATTCATTATCTCGATTCCTGCTGGATCGTTTCAGACTATCGGTGCCAGATGCAGATCTTATGGGTCTTCCATGCCCTCTCCATCTTTGGTCTGTCGTCTAGAGAAGGTACGAGCTGTAGTCCAGAATTCTTTGGCTCCTGCCACAAACTATAATGCCGCGTGGAAATGCTGGTGCTCCTTTTTCATTTCAGCTGGTCATGACCCTTCTGCTTACAGTGAACACTTGCTTCTTTCCTTTATTGATTTTTTGATGTATTTTAAATATTCTTATTCTCACGTTGTTAAAATCCTGGCTGGCGTTTCTTTTTTTGTTAAATGGAGTAGCTTGCCGTCTTGCTCTAGTTTTTTTTCAGTCCAACAGGTACTGAAAGGATACCAGAAAAGTACTCCTGTTGTTGATTCCAGAGTTCCTGTCACTATAAATTTGCAGGCTTTGATTGAAATGACAGATGCTGTCTGTTCTTCAGCTTTTGAGGCAGATCTCTTTAAGGTTTCTTTTAGTGTGTGTTTCTTTGGTGCTTTCCGTATTTCGGAAATGGTACCTAAATCTTCCCTTGCCTCTAATGGTCTTTTTTTCTTCAAATTTGTCTTTGGGAGAGACTTATCTGAAGTTTCTTTTGAGGCGTAGTAAAACTGATCAGCTGGGTAAGGGTCGATTCATTTTTGTTTCTAAAATTTTGGATACTTCAATTTGTGCTTACCATTTGATGCATAAATATTTGCTGATACGTCCACAATCTAATTCTAATTCTCATTTGTCTCATTTGTTTATACATAGTGATGGACTTCCACTTACTCAGTTTCAGTTTTCTGCAGTTCTGCAAAAGTGTTTGGTTAAGTTACGGCTTGGCCACTTACATATTACGATGCATTCGTTCAGGATCGGTGCGGCTACCGAAGCATCTAGGCTTGGTTTGTCTGCCACTGCAATACAGGGCCTGGGTGGTTGGAAGTCTAATTGTTTTAAGACCTATGTTAGGCCTAACCTTTGTTATTTCTAATATTGCAGATACGCAAACGAAAACTATATGGATTTTAGGACATTCTTATGTATTTTGGGCTAAACATCATGCATCTGTCCGTTCTTATGGTGATAATTCGGGGTTACGGAATGATGAGTTTTTTGTTTGTTGGTATGGCAGGTGTGGAATGTCATGGTTTGACTTGCGCCCTGCACTAAATAGGTTATATTCCTCGTGCCCCCCCCCCGGATGTTATTATTTTTCACCTTGGGGTAATGACTTGGGTCATTTTACAACTTTAGATTTGCTTAGCCAGATAAAAATTGATCTGTTTCAATTACATTTAATTCTTCCGGATACAGTTTTGTTTTTTTCTGAAATTATTCAGAGATTGGCTAGGCTACTATCTCCTGAACTACTATTTTTGGAAAAGATCAGGAAGAAAGTTAATAGGGTTGTTGCTAAATTTATGCCATCTGTTGGTAGTCAGTCATTCCGACATGTTGATATGGAGGGTGGGCTTCCTGGATTTTACCGTCAGGATAATGTTAATTTATCAAGCGTGGCCCTAGGTTTGTTTAATTTAGACTAGTATTGAGTTGGCCGTAGCCATGGTGGGGGTGACAGGCTCTTGAATAAGGCCTGGCGGGTGGGAATAGTATGTTGTGTAACATATAGTTGTTTAGTTCGAACTGTGATGGCTGGACTAATTTATGGCTAAATACTGTTCATTATATTATCTATTAAAGTAATGGATAAACATACATTTTATTATTAAATACCAACAGTTAAATGAGCTACGGCCAATTCATACCAACAAATGGGTTATAGTCTTGTGGTCATTATTTTATTTTATAATAATTATTTCTGTATTCATTCCCATAGGAGAGGGGGAACCATAGTTACCCATCAAATGGGAATGAGACAGAATAAAGATAAGGGCTAAAGTTTTATTAAAATGATAAAAAAAAAATATATATTGACAACATTTTAAAATGATTGGTTGGGATCCTGGAGTGCCTATAAATAGGAGTGGACGAATACAGTTATCAGCAGAGTGTCGGTGACATTTCAGAAGACACGCCCTCCCTCCCGCCCGTTTTTCGCAGCTCAATATTGTGTGGTTAGTTATGTCCCTTTGGCTGAAGGGGATAGTATGTTGTGTAAAATAGTTCGAGCTGTGATGGCTGGACTAATTTATGGCTAAATACTGTTCGTAATATTATCTATTACAGTTATGGATAAACATAAATTGTATTATTAAATACCAACAATAGAATGAGCTACGGGCAAGTCATACCAACAAATAGGTTATAGTCTTGTGGTCATTATTTTATTTTAGAATAATTATTTCTGTATTCATTCCCATTGTTGAATTAATAGCACTGAGTAAATGATGGACTCTAACATTCACAGTCTCTCCTCTGCACCAACTCCTGCAGATCATTACTCCTCCTCTGCGCCAACTCCTGCAGACTGTTACTCCCAGGACTCGTCTCCTCCTGCACAAAACTTTACTGTAACCTGTTAGTCTCTCTGCCCCATCATCTTTACACTGCACCAGGGATCACTCTGAATAATCCCAAGTGGTTATTTGACTTGCTGAACGCTGATAGGCCAGGGGCCTGCAGTACCCCTTCTTGGCGGCCTGGTAGTTTAGCAGATTTAGTTGGTTGGTGGACTACAGATCCCATCTAGCCCAACCTGCAAATCCTGTGCCCGCAGGCCACATCGATTTGACACAAAACCGCACAGTCTCTCCTCTGGCCTTGCACCCAGCTCCCCTGGCATGCCTCCTCCAGATATCCACTGTGCCTCACTCACGACCTTCTCCTGCCCTGAGTCCTTGGTGAAGAATTTACCCGGACATGAGTACCAACTGCTCCTCCAGCTCCTCTGTTCCGGGACACCTCCTCCATGACCATGTAAGGATGAGGCTCCCTCCCAGCTCCCGAGCTCCTCCGCTGAGGCGCGCACCCCCCCCAGATGGGGATGGGCTTCCTGCTGCAGTCTAACACTCCATTCTTCACTTCACCCAGCCGACAAATCCCCTCCAGTGGGCTAGACCTGAGCTTATGTAGGAGGCCTGCCCCCTGCCAATTCCAGTTGGGATTTGGTCAGGGCTCCTCACATGAGCTCCCTGTCACTCCAATTCCCAGCCCTGCCCCTCTTCCAGAACATTCTCCCTTGAAGCAGGGGTGGCGCCCAAGGACTGAAGGACAGGTGATCACACCCACTTTTACACTAAGCACTCCCTGCCCCCAGATCAAAAACAAACAGGCCTAGCATGCAGCATAGGCCAATCTAAATTTGCCTGCCTGGCAGCTATCACAAAAATCCTCACCTCTAATGCCTACCTATGGTAGAGGGCGTTAAACCTTTATTATTGAAAATAAGTTCTTGAGTTCCATTTAAATGTCTTTTCTTAATGATGTAGATGCTGACTCTGGGATAGCATAGTTTTTCTGGTGAGAAGAGTACTATGAATTCTGTGAGTTGTAATAAATGTCAGTAAATGTTACACTTACAGATTACTTCATATGCATGGAATGAAAAAAAAACTGTGCTAGGAAAGACAATAAGCAGCAACACAATGTGAGATACAAACAAAAACAATAATGGCAAGTGAAGGTTGCGCTCTAGCTAAATAATATGAAAAACCACAAAACTATTACTGACAGTCCTTAAAGGTGATACTAGGAACAAAAATATATATTATTGAATATTTGAGATATTGATCATGAATGCCTGTGAAAGGAAAAAATGTGACCAATGCACCTAGACAAGTAATAAGTGATAATTATGAAGTGATGTCCGCTCATACAGGCAATGTATGAGGTAATAAACTACCAAAAAATCGGTAGTAAATGTGCATATAAAGAAACAAAATGAAAATGAATCATATGTGAACAAATCCTGTGCAACAAATTCTGAATCAATAATGTGAAAATTGTCCATAAAGTGTCAAGCATAAAGTCTTCAAATCAGAAATAAATAAATAATATATATAACAAAGGGTCTTAATATGAAGAAGTCCCAATAGATCCGAGGTGAAATTCTTTGTAAATAAATTCTGAAGGAACTCAGGCCAAGAAATCAATAAATGCATTAATCCAGCTTCATGTGACTCTCAATACACCATAAATCCACCACCAGAAGAAGTGTGCGCTCACCAGCTGCACAGACCAGAATAGCCTGTGGCTTAAGCCCAGCCCGGGTCTTTTCCTCACGATGGTCCCAAGGGAAGGTCTTGACTAGGGATGAGCTCGGTGTTCGAGTCGAACATACGTTCGACTCGAACATCGGCTGTTCGATCGTTCGACGAAGATCGAACGATTTGGGCCGTTCGCGCCTAATTCGAGTGACACGAACGGCCCACAATGCACTACGCCATCGCAGTGTCATCCAGGCGCTGTGATTGGCCAAGCATGCACTGTGACCCCACATGCTTGGCCAATCACAGCGCCGGCAGCGAGGAGAGCAATGATTGGCCACAGGCAGGATGCCTGTGGCCAATTATTGCTGAGGGTGTTTAGTACACGCCCCACACTATAAAAGGCCGCCAGCACGGCGGCCTAGTGTAGTGTGTTCCGGAGCAGGGAAAGAGAAGCATAGGCAGGGACAGTGACATTTTTTTTTCTTGCTTAACCTGGATTCCTTTAGTTTAGGGAAAGAGAAGGATAGGTAGGGAGAGTGTCAGCGTGTTTTACTGTGCTAATCCTTGTTTCTAGGGACAGGGAAGGACAGTGAGGGAAATTCTCCTTGTGCTATACTGTGCTAAAGCATTGATCATCAACCATCTTTAAAAAAACATTTTTTCTAGGGACAGAAAACTATAGGTAGGGAGAGTGTCAGTGTGTTTTACTGTGCTAATCCTTGTTTCTAGGGACAGGGAAGGACAGTGAGGGAAATTCTCCTTGTGCTATAGTGTGCTAAAGCATTGATCATCAACCATCTTTAAAAAAACATTTTTTCTAGGGACAGAAAACTATAGGTAGGGAGAGTGTCAGTGTGTTTTACTGTGCTAATCCTTGTTTCTAGGGACAGGGAAGGACAGTGAGGGAAATTCTCCTTGTGCTATACTGTGCTAAAGCATTGATCATCAACCATCTTTAAAAAAACATTTTTTCTAGGGACAGAAAACTATAGGTAGGGAGAGTGTCAGTTTCTTTCACTGTGCTAATCCTTGTTTCTAGGGACAGGGAAGGACAGTGAGGGAAATTCTCCTTGTGCTATACTGTGCTAAAGCATTGATCATCAACCATCTTTAAAAAAACCTTTTTTCTAGGGACAGAAAACTATAGGTAGGGAGAGTGTCAGTGTGTTTTACTGTGCTAATCCTTGTTTCTAGGGACAGGGAAGGACAGTGAGGGAAATTCTCCTTGTGCTATAGTGTGCTAAAGCATTGATCATCAACCATCTTTAAAAAAAACATTTTTTCTAGGGACAGAAAACTATAGGTAGGGAGAGTGTCAGTGTGTTTTACTGTGCTAATCCTTGTTTCTAGGGACAGGGAAGGACAGTGAGGGAAATTCTCCTTGTGCTATAGTGTGCTAAAGCATTGATCATCAACCATCTTTAAAAAAACATTTTTTCTAGGGACAGAAAACTATAGGTAGGGAGAGTGTCAGTTTCTTTCACTGTGCTAATCCTTGTTTCTAGGGACAGGGAAGGACAGTGAGGGAAATTCTCCTTGTGCTATACTGTGCTAAAGCATTGATCATCAACCATCTTTAAAAAAACATTTTTTCTAGGGACAGAAAACTATAGGTAGGGAGAGTGTCAGTGTGTTTTACTGTGCTAATCCTTGTTTCTAGGGACAGGGAAGGACAGTGAGGGAAATTCTCCTTGTGCTATAGTGTGCTAAAGCATTGATCATCAACCATCTTTAAAAAAACATTTTTTCTAGGGACAGAAAACTATAGGTAGGGAGAGTGTCAGTGTGTTTTACTGTGCTAATCCTTGTTTCTAGGGACAGGGAAGGACAGTGAGGGAAATTCTCCTTGTGCTATAGTGTGCTAAAGCATTGATCATCAACCATCTTTAAAAAAACATTTTTTCTAGGGACAGAAAACTATAGGTAGGGAGAGTGTCAGTGTGTTTTACTGTGCTAATCCTTGTTTCTAGGGACAGGGAAGGACATTGAGGGAAATTCTCCTTGTGCTATAGTGTGCTAAAGCATTGATCATCAACCATCTTTAAAAAAACATTTTTTCTAGGGACAGAAAACTATAGGTAGGTAGAGTGTCAGTGTGTTTTACTGTGCTAATCCTTGTTTCTAGGGACAGGGAAGGACAGTGAGGGAAATTCTCCTTGTGCTATAGTGTGCTAAAGCATTGATCATCAACCATCTTTAAAAAAACATTTTTTCTAGGGACAGAAAACTATAGGTAGGGAGAGTGTCAGTTTCTTTCACTGTGCTAATCCTTGTTTCTAGGGACAGGGAAGGACAGTGAGGGAAATTCTCCTTGTGCTATACTGTGCTAAAGCATTGATCATCAACCATCTTTAAAAAAACATTTTTTCTAGGGACAGAAAACTATAGGTAGGGAGAGTGTCAGTGTGTTTTACTGTGCTAATCCTTGTTTCTAGGGACAGGGAAGGACAGTGAGGGAAATTCTCCTTGTGCTATAGTGTGCTAAAGCATTGATCATCAACCATCTTTAAAAAAACATTTTTTCTAGGGACAGAAAACTATAGGTAGGGAGAGTGTCAGTGTGTTTTACTGTGCTAATCCTTGTTTCTAGGGACAGGGAAGGACAGTGAGGGAAATTCTCCTTGTGCTATAGTGTGCTAAAGCATTGATCATCAACCATCTTTAAAAAAACATTTTTTCTAGGGACAGAAAACTATAGGTAGGGAGAGTGTCAGTTTCTTTCACTGTGCTAATCCTTGTTTCTAGGGACAGGGAAGGACAGTGAGGGAAATTCTTCTTGTGCTATACTGTGCTAAAGCATTGATCATCAACCATCTTTAAAAAAACATTTTTTCTAGGGACAGAAAACTATAGGTAGGGAGAGTGTCAGTGTGTTTTACTGTGCTAATCCTTGTTTCTAGGGACAGGGAAGGACAGTGAGGGAAATTCTCCTTGTGCTATACTGTGCTAAAGCATTGATCATCAACCATCTTTAAAAAAACATTTTTTCTAGGGACAGAAAACTATTGGTAGGGAGAGTGTCAGTTTCTTTCACTGTGCTAATCCTTGTTTCTAGGGACAGGGAAGGACAGTGAGGGAAATTCTCCTTGTGCTATACTGTGCTAAAGCATTGATCATCAACCATCTTTAAAAAAACATTTTTTCTAGGGACAGAAAACTATAGGTAGGGAGAGTGTCAGTTTCTTTCACTGTGCTAATCCTTGTTTCTAGGGACAGGGAAGGACAGTGAGGGAAATTCTCCTTGTGCTATACTGTGCTAAAGCATTGATCATCAACCATCTTTAAAAAAACATTTTTTCTAGGGACAGAAAACTATAGGTAGGGAGAGTGTCAGTGTGTTTTACTGTGCTAATCCTTGTTTCTAGGGACAGGGAAGGACAGTGAGGGAAATTCTCCTTGTGCTATACTGTGCTAAAGCATTGATCATCAACCATCTTTAAAAAAACATTTTTTCTAGGGACAGAAAACTATAGGTAGGGAGAGTGTCAGTTTCTTTCACTGTGCTAATCCTTGTTTCTAGGGACAGGGAAGGACAGTGAGGGAAATTCTCCTTGTGCTATAGTGTGCTAAAGCATTGATCATCAACCATCTTTAAAAAAACATTTTTTCTAGGGACAGAAAACTATAGGTAGGGAGAGTGTCAGTGTGTTTTACTGTGCTAATCCTTGTTTCTAGGGACAGGGAAGGACAGTGAGGGAAATTCTCCTTGTGCTATAGTGTGCTAAAGCATTGATCATCAACCATCTTTAAAAAAACATTTTTTCTAGGGACAGAAAACTATAGGTAGGGAGAGTGTCAGTGTGTTTTACTGTGCTAATCCTTGTTTCTAGGGACAGGGAAGGACATTGAGGGAAATTCTCCTTGTGCTATAGTGTGCTAAAGCATTGATCATCAACCATCTTTAAAAAAACATTTTTTCTAGGGACAGAAAACTATAGGTAGGTAGAGTGTCAGTGTGTTTTACTGTGCTAATCCTTGTTTCTAGGGACAGGGAAGGACAGTGAGGGAAATTCTCCTTGTGCTATAGTGTGCTAAAGCATTGATCATCAACCATCTTTAAAAAAACATTTTTTCTAGGGACAGAAAACTATTGGTAGGGAGAGTGTCAGTTTCTTTCACTGTGCTAATCCTTGTTTCTAGGGACAGGGAAGGACAGTGAGGGAAATTCTCCTTGTGCTATACTGTGCTAAAGTATTGATCATCAACCATCTTTAAAAAAACATTTTTTATAGGGACAGAAAACTATAGGTAGGGAGAGTGTCAGTGTGTTTCACTGTGCTAATCCTTGTTTCTAGGGACAGGGAAGGACAGTGAGGGAAATTCTCCTTGTGCTATACTGTGCTAAAGCATTGATCATCAACCATCTTTAAAAAAACATTTTTTCTAGGGACAGAAAACTATAGGTAGGGAGAGTGTCAGTTTCTTTCACTGTGCTAATCCTTGTTTCTAGGGACAGGGAAGGACAGTGAGGGAAATTCTCCTTGTGCTATACTGTGCTAAAGCATTGATCATCAACCATCTTTAAAAAAACATTTTTTCTAGGGACAGAAAACTATAGGTAGGGAGAGTGTCAGTTTCTTTCACTGTGCTAATCCTTGTTTCTAGGGACAGGGAAGGACAGTGAGGGAAATTCTCCTTGTGCTATACTGTGCTAAAGCATTGATCATCAACCATCTTTAAAAAAACATTTTTTCTAGGGACAGAAAACTATAGGTAGGGAGAGTGTCAGTGTGTTTTACTGTGCTAATCCTTGTTTCTAGGGACAGGGAAGGACAGTGAGGGAAATTCTCCTTGTGCTATAGTGTGCTAAAGCATTGATCATCAACCATCTTTAAAAAAACATTTTTTCTAGGGACAGAAAACTATAGGTAGGGAGAGTGTCAGTGTGTTTTACTGTGCTAATCCTTGTTTCTAGGGACAGGGAAGGACAGTGAGGGAAATTCTCCTTGTGCTATAGTGTGCTAAAGCATTGATCATCAACCATCTTTAAAAAAACATTTTTTCTAGGGACAGAAAACTATAGGTAGGGAGAGTGTCAGTTTCTTTCACTGTGCTAATCCTTGTTTCTAGGGACAGGGAAGGACAGTGAGGGAAATTCTTCTTGTGCTATACTGTGCTAAAGCATTGATCATCAACCATCTTTAAAAAAACATTTTTTCTAGGGACAGAAAACTATAGGTAGGGAGAGTGTCAGTGTGTTTTACTGTGCTAATCCTTGTTTCTAGGGACAGGGAAGGACAGTGAGGGAAATTCTCCTTGTGCTATACTGTGCTAAAGCATTGATCATCAACCATCTTTAAAAAAACATTTTTTCTAGGGACAGAAAACTATAGGTAGGGAGAGTGTCAGTTTCTTTCACTGTGCTAATCCTTGTTTCTAGGGACAGGGAAGGACAGTGAGGGAAATTCTCCTTGTGCTATACTGTGCTAAAGCATTGATCATCAACCATCTTTAAAAAAACATTTTTTCTAGGGACAGAAAACTATAGGTAGGGAGAGTGTCAGTTTCTTTCACTGTGCTAATCCTTGTTTCTAGGGACAGGGAAGGACAGTGAGGGAAATTCTCCTTGTGCTATACTGTGCTAAAGCATTGATCATCAACCATCTTTAAAAAAACATTTTTTCTAGGGACAGAAAACTATAGGTAGGGAGAGTGTCAGTGTGTTTTACTGTGCTAATCCTTGTTTCTAGGGACAGGGAAGGACAGTGAGGGAAATTCTCCTTGTGCTATACTGTGCTAAAGCATTGATCATCAACCATCTTTAAAAAAACATTTTTTCTAGGGACAGAAAACTATAGGTAGGGAGAGTGTCAGTTTCTTTCACTGTGCTAATCCTTGTTTCTAGGGACAGGGAAGGACAGTGAGGGAAATTCTCCTTGTGCTATACTGTGCTAAAGCATTGATCATCAACCATCTTTAAAAAAACATTTTTTCTAGGGACAGAAAACTATAGGTAGGGAGAGTGTCAGTTTCTTTCACTGTGCTAATCCTTGTTTCTAGGGACAGGGAAGGACAGTGAGGGAAATTCTCCTTGTGCTATACTGTGCTAAAGCATTGATCATCAACCATCTTTAAAAAAACATTTTTTCTAGGGACAGAAAACTATAGGTAGGGAGAGTGTCAGTGTGTTTTACTGTGCTAATCCTTGTTTCTAGGGACAGGGAAGGACAGTGAGGGAAATTCTCCTTGTGCTATAGTGTGCTAAAGCATTGATCATCAACCATCTTTAAAAAAACATTTTTTCTAGGGACAGAAAACTATAGGTAGGGAGAGTGTCAGTGTGTTTTACTGTGCTAATCCTTGTTTCTAGGGACAGGGAAGGACAGTGAGGGAAATTCTCCTTGTGCTATAGTGTGCTAAAGCATTGATCATCAACCATCTTTAAAAAAACATTTTTTCTAGGGACAGAAAACTATAGGTAGGGAGAGTGTCAGTGTGTTTTACTGTGCTAATCCTTGTTTCTAGGGACAGGGAAGGACAGTGAGGGAAATTCTCCTTGTGTTATAGTGTGCTAAAGCATTGATCATCAACCATCTTTAAAAAAACATTTTTTCTAGGGACAGAAAACTATAGGTAGGGAGAGTGTCAGTTTCTTTCACTGTGCTAATCCTTGTTTCTAGGGACAGGGAAGGACAGTGAGGGAAATTCTCCTTGTGCTATACTGTGCTAAAGCATTGATCATCAACCATCTTTAAAAAAACATTTTTTCTAGGGACAGAAAACTATAGGTAGGGAGAGTGTCAGTTTCTTTCACTGTGCTAATCCTTGTTTCTAGGGACAGGGAAGGACAGTGAGGGAAATTCTCCTTGTGCTATAGTGTGCTAAAGCATTGATCATCAACCATCTTTAAAAAAACATTTTTTCTAGGGACAGAAAACTATAGGTAGGGAGAGTGTCAGTTTCTTTCACTGTGCTAATCCTTGTTTCTAGGGACAGGGAAGGACAGTGAGGGAAATTCTCCTTGTGCCATAGTGTGCTAAAGCATTGATCATCAACCATCTTTAAAAAAAAAATTTTCTAGGGACAGAAAACTATAGGTAGGGAGAATGTCAGTGTGTTTTACTGTGCTAATCCTTGTTTCTAGGGACAGGGAAGGACAGTGAGGGAAATTCTCCTTGTGCTATAGTGTGCTAAAGCATTGATCATCAACCATCTTTAAAAAAACATTTTTTCTAGGGACAGAAAACTATAGGTAGGGAGAGTGTCAGTTTCTCTCACTGTGCTAATCCTTGTTTCTAGGGACAGGGAAGGACAGTGAGGGAAATTCTCCTTGTGCTATAGTGTGCTAAAGCATTGATCATCAACCATCTTTAAAAAAACATTTTTTCTAGGGACAGAAAACTATAGGTAGGGAGAGTGTCAGTGTGTTTTACTGTGCTAATCCTTGTTTCTAGGGACAGGGAAGGACAGTGAGGGAAATTCTCCTTGTGCTATACTGTGCTAAAGCATTCCTCATCAACCATCTTTGAAATCCTTGTTTTTTGGACAGTCAGGGAAATTGTCGTTGTGCTATTCTGTGCGAAAGCAATCATCCTCAACCATATTTAGAAATCCTTAAGTAAAGGGACAGAGAAGGACACCTGAAGGTAGCCCTTATTGCTTTTTTCCCATCTCCCTGCAGGCCATCTATTAGAATGTCTGGAAGGCAAACAAGGAGAGGCAGACAGTCAGGAGGCAATAAAAGAGGGCAAGCAGGCTCTGTGTCTGGGGGCAACAGTGCTGGTCATGGACGCGGTGCATTGTCATCAGCACATGGCCATGGGACACGCTTGTCCTTCTTTTCGGCAGCTGGACATGTTGAGCCAAATCATGCCGAAGACTTGGTAGAGTGGATGACCAAGCCCTCCTCCTCATCCTCTCTCACCCAGGCTCAGGGTACTGGCAAAGCAGCTGCCAAAGCGTCCTCTTCCCTGGTATCAATGTCAGACTCATCATCAGTCACTCCTTCCCTAGACCCACCATGTCCTCCTCCTGAGGAGTACCCCGAACTGTTTGAGCACAGTGTTGGGTACATGCTCCAGGAGGATGTCCAGCGTTTCGAAGGGTCTGATGATGAAACCCAGCTACAGGAAGGCAGTAGCGTGAGAGCAGACAGAGGGGATGCTCAAGAAGGACACCAATCTGGCAGTCATGTTCCAGCAGCTGCAGCATACTGCCAGATTGGCTCCAGTGATGAGGAGGGAGGGGATGATGAGGTCACTGACTCCACGTGGGTGCCTAATAGGAGAGAGGAGGAGGAGGAGGATGAGGAGGAGGCACATCTCCAACGAGGCAGGATGCCCTTTGGTGGCCAGCGTAAGGGCAGTACACCGACGGAATCACACCGCAGAGCTCCGCCTGTGCAGGGCGCTGCCTCTGCCCGTCATTCAAAAAGTTCTTTGGTGTGGGCCTTTTTTGAGGCTAGTGCATCAGATCGCACAGCTGCTGTTTGCAACATATGTCTCAAGCGTATATCGCGTGGCCAAAACATCAGCCGCTTGGGTACCACATGCCTGACCAGACATATGTTGACCTGCCATGCAGCTCGTTGGCAAGCCTACCTCAAAGACCCACACCAAAGAACAAAGCGGACCTCTCCTTGCACCGCATCAGCTGGGATCTCCAACCCCACTATAACTTCAGTCCTCTCTGAAACATGCACTGAGAGGAATGAAGGTGTAGAATTAGGTGTGTCACAGCCAAGTACTTTCGGCCACTCTGCTAGCAGTACACCGACGTCCGATTCTAGCAGGCAAATTTCCCTGCCCCAGCTGCTGGACCGTCAAAAGAAGTTCACTCCCAGCCATCCACATGCCCAGCGGTTGAATGCTAGCTTGGCTAAATTGCTAGCGCTTCAACTGCTGCCTTTTCAGTTGGTAGACTCGGCCCCCTTCCGTGAGTTTGTGCAATGTGCGGTTCCTCAGTGGCAGGTTCCCAAACGCCACTTTTTCTCACGGAAGGCTATTCTGGCTCTCTACCGGCATGTGGAAGGCAATGTCTTGGCCTCGCTGGACAGGGCGGTCAGCGGTAAGGTGCATATTACCGCTGACTCATGGTCCAGCAGGCATGGACAGGGACGTTACCTTTCTTTCACGGCCCATTGGGTCACTCTTTTGGCAGCTGGGAAGGATGCAGGACAAGGTGCAGTAGTGTTGGAGGTTGTTCCACCGCCACGCCTCCAAAATGCTACTACTGGTTGTGACACACCTCTCTCCTCCACCCCCTCCTCTTCTTCTTCCTCCATGGCCTCTTCCTGTGCTTTGTCCTCTGAACCAGCGGTGCTCCGTAGCCGTTCAAGGGGCTACGCAAGTACGCAGGCAAAAAGATGCCATGCCGTGCTTGCGCTGGTGTGTTTGGGGGACAGAAGCCACACTGGGGCAGAGGTCCTGTCTGCTCTGCAGGGCCAGGCCGAGAGGTGGTTGACGCCACGCCAGCTTAAGCCAGGAATGGTGGTTTGCGACAATGGCACCAACCTCCTCTCCGCCCTCCGACAGGGACAACTGACCCATGTGCCCTGTGTGGCTCACGTCCTTAACCTGGTGGTGCAGCGGTTCTTGGGCAGGTACCCGGGCTTACAGGATGTCCTGAGGCAGGCCAGGAAAGTCTGTGTGCATTTCCGCAGATCTTATAATGCCAGTGCTCGCCTGGCTGAGCTGCAAAAGGAGTTGAACCTGCTCAAGAACCGCCTTATATGTGACATGCCCACAAGGTGGAACTCAACGTTGGCCATGCTGCAGCGGCTGCACACGCAGCAGAGGGCCATCAATGAGTACCTGTGCGACTACGGCACCAGGACAGGGTCAGGGGAGCTTGTTTTTTTTTCTCCACGCCAGTGGGGCATGATCAGGGATGCATGCACTGTCCTGGCACCATTTGAGGAGGCCACGAGGATGGTGAGCAGTGACAGTGCATGCATCAGTGACACTGTACCTCTTGTCCACCTGTTGGAGCACACGCTGCGTGGAATAATGGACAGGGCACTTGAGGCAGAACAGAGGCAGGAAGAGGAGGACTTCCTTGCCTCTCAAGGCCCCCTTTACCCAGACAGTGTTCCTTCTGTCCCACCCATCGCACAGGAAGAGGAGGAGGAGGAGGAGGAGGAGGATTGTGTCAGCATGGAGGTGGAGGCTGGCACTCAGCATCATCAGCAGCAGTCTTTTAGGGATGATTTACAGTCCCAAGAAACCAGTGGACTTGTACGTGGCTGGGAGGAGGTGGCTGCGGATCATGTCGTCCTTAGTGACCCAGAGGACTCCGGACCGAATGCCTCAGCAAACCTACGCTGCATGGCCTCCCTGATCCTGCAAAGTCTGCGGAAGGATCCTCGTATTCTTCGGATCAAGGAGAGGGACCATTACTGGCTGGCCACTCTCCTTGATCCACGGTACAAGGGTAAGGTTGCGGACCTTATGTTACCGTCGCAGAGGGAGCAGAGGATGAGACAACTCCGGGAGGCCTTGCAGAAAGGTCTGTGCAACGCGTTCCCAGAGACTGGGAGGTTACAAACTCCTGGTCCTGGACAACGAGTTGCTGAGGCTTCGGCCAGTCAAAGAAGGAGCGGTGGGGAAGGTGGCCGTCTGACCGATGCGTTCAGACAATTCTTTAGTCAGCAGCCCCAAAGTATGATCGGTTCCAGCAACCATCGCCAGCGTCTGATAAACATGGTGCAGGAATATCTAGGGGCAAGGTCAGACTTGGACACCTTCCCCACCGAAAATCCTCTGGCTTACTGGGTCTTGAGGATGGATCACTGGCCAGAGCTTGCACAGTATGCAATTGAGCTACTGGCCTGTCCTGCATCCAGCGTTCTTTCGGAACGCACATTCAGTGCTGCTGGAGGATTTGTCACGGATCACAGGGTGCGCCTGTCCACCGACTCGGTTGATCGACTGACTTTCATCAAGATGAACCAGTCTTGGATCACCACCAGCTACCACACACCTGATGCTGATATAACAGACTAATTGATTTTAACATGTCACATCCCTTCAAGACTGATGCTGATGCTGAGTGCCTGTGCTGTTATGTTGACTGGCTATCCTCCTCCTCCGAGTCCTCAATGATACGATTGATGATGATAGCTTGGAAGATCATTTTTGTTTATGGGTGCCGCCACCAGTGGCTAAGGCCCAATTTTTCAGCCCCTGTTTAACAGGGGCGTGTAATTACAATTTTTGAAGCAATACTTTGCAACAGGGCTCATTGCTGTGCTCCAAGTACAGTATCTGTGAGGGGTTGGAGTGTTGTGCCACCAGTGCCTAAGGCCCAATTTTTCAGCCCCTGTTTAACAGGGGCGTGTCATTACAATTTTTGAAGCAATACTTTGCAACAGGGCTCATTGCTGTGCTCCAAGTACAGTATCTGTGAGGGGTTGGAGTGTTGTGCCACCAGTGCCTAAGGCCCAATTTTTCAGCCCCTGTTTAACAGGGGCGTGTCATTACAATTTTTGAAGCAATACTTTGCAACAGGGCTCATTGCTGTGCTCCAAGTACAGTATCTGTGAGGGGTTGGAGTGTTGTGCCACCAGTGACTAAGGCCCAATTTTTCAGCCTCTGTTTAACAGGGGCGTGTCATTACAATTTTTGAAGCAATACTTTGCAACAGGGCTCATTGCTGTGCTCCAAGTACAGTATCTGTGAGGGGTTGTAGTGTTGTGCCACCAGTGCCTAAGGCCCAATTTTTCAGCCCCTGTTCAACAGGGGCATGTAATTACAATTCTTGATCTAATAATTCACAACAGGGCCCATTGCTGCACCCACCAAGAGTAAATCTGAGGGCTTACAGTGTTGTGGCAACGCCACCACCACCACGAAAGGCCCAATTTTTCAGCCCCTGTTCAAAAAGGGCATGTAATTACAATTCTTGATCTAATAATTCACAGCAGGGCCCATTCCTGCACCCACCAAGAGTAACTCTGAGGGCTTACAGTGTTGTGGCAACACCACCACCACCACCACCACCACGAAAGGCCCAATTTTTCAGCCCCTGTTCAACAGGGGCATGCAATTACAATTCTTGATCTAATAATTCACAGCAGGGCCCATTGCTGCACCCACCAAGAGTAACTGTCAGGGCTTACAGTGTTGTGGCACCAGCACCACCATCAAAGGCCCAATTTTTACTACCACTGTTCAACAATTATATGTAATTACAATTCCTGATATAATAGTTGACAGCAGGGCGTTCCAGCACCAACCAAGAGTAACTGTGAGTGCTTACAGTGTTGTGCCAACACCAACAACTAAGGGGCCTATTTCTGCAGAGTATATACGGCAGGTCCCTACTTTCAAACATCCAACTTACAAACGACTCCTACTTGCAAACGCAAGAAGACAACAGGAAGTGAGAGGAAATCTACCCCTAGGAAGGAAAATTCTCTCCTGTAAGAATTAATATGGGAGAAAGGTGTCTCCTCTGTACTGATGCTTTATCACCAATCCTTGTTTCAAGAAAAACACCACATTTCAAAAACAGTTGTCATTGGGACGGAAAGTGAGGTGAAATGTTCTGAACAGGGGCACAGACAGCAAAACAAATGTTACAGGGGTGATAACCCTTACCTATGTTTTCCAAAAAGTTTAAAAATAGATTTTTGGGCTGGAGCTACACTTAAACAATGTACCTGTTCAAAATTACAAACAGATTCTACATAAGAACAAACCTACAGTCCCTGTCTTGTATGCACCGCCTGTATACGGCTGTTCAGAGTATATAGGGCCTTTTTTATTTTATGTGCGGGGTTCCCCTTAATATCCATACAAGACCCAAAGGGGCTGGTAATGGGCTGGGGTAGGGGGGGGGGGGGTCATGGGGTAGCTATGCCATTTTTCTTAAAGATTTTCATCCATATTACCGGGACCAGACATTACATTAAAGCCGCAAGCAGTTTTAAATGGCTTTTTTTTCCTTTAGAAGTGTCATTTTGTGCAGGAACAGTTCTAAACACGGGAAACACGTGGCACTTCACAGGCATACTTTAGACACCCCCCAGGTACGACATTTAAAGGAATATTTGACTTTTTTTTTTTCACTTTATGCATCATTAAAATGACTGCTCCCGAAAAACGACCGTTTTTAAAACTTCTTTTTGCATTGATACATGTCCCCTGGTGCAGAACCCGGGTTCCCAAACCCTTTTTAGGACAATAACATGCATAATAGTCGTTATAATTAGCACTTTAGAATTCGAACGTTCGCATCCATTGTATTTAATAGGGTTCTAATGTTCGTACGAACTTTCGGTCCGTTCGCGGGTTCTGGTGCGAACCGAACCCGGGGGTGTTCGGCTCATCACTAGTCTTGACCACTCCACCATCAAGGACTGTATCTATGGGGTCACCGCTGGACGTTGTCTCTCCACCAGCACGTCATAAGCTCAAGGCTGACGATGTGACTCGGAAGAAATAAACATACAGATTCTCCATGGGTAAAACCTGATTGGTATGTTTATTTTAGGCTAAAAGGATCCATTAGGCGTGAATACAAATACAAATACAATAAAAAAGATGTAGATAAAAATCTGCAGCAGGCCGGCTACAGTACACAAACAACGGGACGTATCGTGCGGTGACGTCAGCACATCGCTCCTCCCGACGTGTTTCGTCACTATTCTGACGTCGTCCTGTGCCCCAGGACGACGTCAGAATAGTAACGAAGCGCTTCAGGAGGAGAGACGTGCTGACGTCACCGTGCGATACGTCTTGTTTTTTGTGCATGGGAGTTTGTACTGTAGCCGGCCGGCCGCAGATTTTTATCTACATCTTTTTTATTGTATTTGTATTCACGCCTATGGGCGATTCTTTTAGCCTAAAATAAACATACCAATCAGGTTTTATCCATGGAGAATCTGTATGTTTATTTCTTCCGAGTCACATCGTCAGCCTTGAGCTTTTGACATGCTGGTGGAGAGACAACGTCCAGCGGTGACCCCATACATACAGTCCTTGCTGGTGGAGCGGTCAAGACCTTCTCTTGGGACCATTGTGAGGAAAAGACCAGGGCTGGGTTTAAGCCACAGGCTATTCTGGTCTGTGCAGCTGGTAAGCGCACACTTCTTCTGGTGGTGGATTTATGGTGTTTTGAGAGTCACATGAAGCTGGATTTATGCACTTATTGATTTCTTGGTCTGAGTTCCTTCAGAATTTATTTACAAAGAATTTCACCTCAGATCTATTGGGACTTCTTCATATTAAGACCTTTGTTATATATATTTTTTTAGATTTTTTTTTCTGATTTGAAGACTTTATGCTTGACACTTTATGGACAATTTTCACATTATTGATTCAGAATATGTTGCACATGATTTGTTCACATATGATTCATATTCATTTTGTTTCTTTATATGCACATTTACTACTGATTTTTTGGTAGTTTATTACCTCATACATTGCCTGTATCACTTAATAATTATTAATTATCACTTATTACTTGTCTAGGTGCATTGGTCTCATTTATTCCTTTCACAGGTTTTCATGATCAATATCTTAAATATTCAATAATATATATTTTTGTTCACTCCCTAGTATCACCTTTAAGGACTATCAGTAATAGTTTTGTGTTTTTTTCATATTATTTAGCTAGAGCGCAACCTTAACTTGCCATTACTTCATATGCATGTAACATAAAAAACTTATGGTAGGTCCCCTTTAATCTTTTTTATCCACATCTTCAATATGCCCTTTTGTCATGGTTGTCAGGAATCCACATTCTCCAGGGGTGATATGTCAGTAGTCAGGTATCGTAAGCAGTCTTTGCGGAAAGATAGGACTTTGGTGTCAGAACAGTAATACCAGCTGCTTGCGAGAACTATGAACAGATAAAAACTTTCCAGCTGATTGTTCTTCTGGAATGGCTGGCACTGCATATCCTACTACATTATTATCAATCACCTATCTACCAATCTGAATCTTGTCTGGCATCTACAAGTTGCATTTCCAAGCTCCTCATGTCACTATATTTAATAAATGTATGTTTGTTTACTGGAAATTCAGGGAGTAAGATAAAGTAGGCAGGAATGTTTCTCTCTTTGGCTTGATAAGGCATAATTGCAAGCCTTATAACTGAACAAGTAACTTACGTTTAGCTATTAAAAAATTATCTTCTCTTGTTAAAAAGAAATGATCTACACAGTTACACAAATAGTTGGCCTTCTCATTATTTTTCGATCAGAGAATAAACACTCAGCCCATCCTCCGAAGAAGTCTTGTTGTTAAAGAAACACATCAGAGAGTGGCCTACCAGTGACGACATCACGCACGCCTGACCGCTTGTAGCCATCCTTTAAAATAAATTATTTTATATTATGATGGGCTTCACTATGGGAGTTTTCCTTTTTTTTATCATTGTGAGTCTCCCCTATAGGATCTGTGATCCATGTGACGGTTACCCTGGATAAACTTGCTGCTGATTGTTTGACCATTATAATTTGTGGTCCTGGACATCTGGTAAGAAGCCTGCATATGAGGGTGTTGCTGGTGACAGATCCCTTTACTTTAACTCTGAATGGATCATTCCTTCATTGGATTGTTTTGGACTTATGAACTGTTTTTGATTATTTTTTTGTGTTGCATTATTAAGATTGAATTTTATTTTGCACATGGACACTTTTTCTGTAGAACCCAATGTTATATGTTGTTGCAATATTTGAAGCACTGCTTACATTCCCTTCATAGAATAAACACTGATTCAACTGATTAATAAACAATTAAGTTGAACATAGATTTGAGATTCTTTAGCACTTGTGAAGTTTTATGGTTTAGTCTTACAGTTGCTAAATAAAACAAAAAGCCAAACATTAGATATTTTGTTACAAAGGAATCGCTGGAACATATCTTTATGCAATGTGGTTTTGTAATAATAGTATTATGCATACAAGCTTGATGAGTAAATAGTCACTTATATAACAAGTTGTAGACAGGGAGTGGCTAAGTGCAGCTGACAGTGATCTTATTCTTCTAGCAGCAAGTTATTCCCTAAGCAGCACAGATCACCCTACCAACAATGAGATAACAGTCTTTCAGTCTTTCAGTCTTGCAATTGTAGCGCCCTTCACCTCTCCCCCTACCTGCCCTTTTGTATGTGTTTTCGGCTCCTCGCAGGGAGGGGAGAGGCACACAGCACCACAAGCCCGTACCCTCCTGAGTAAGGAGGTTGAGCGGTGTTACTTTTCGGGCCTGCCTACGGCCGGAGTTGAATCCTCCCGAGGATGATTCTCACCTCTACCTTAGATAGATGCAAGTAGTGCCAACGTCAGAACACTCATCCTAAAATAAACTTTCCTTCTTTTCTGTGGGGTAAAACTCGCTTTTCTTCTGTACTGTGGCCGTGAACTATCTACTCCCAAAATCCTTGAATCTTTGTGGTAGGGGCGGAGAGGGGAGGAAAAGAAACAGCTCCCGCTTCTCAAAAGAGTAGAGTACCCTTTCAACTAGGGCAAAAGTTCCTGGGGCTCCAGAGAGTGTACTCAAGAAAAACAAAGCAACATCAGAGTCTTGTCTCTCACAGGTAGTAGTGTGGGTCTGGCAACAGCAACGGCTTCCAATGCCTATCGAATGTGTCTATATGGTACTCAACATCCTCTTTGTCCTTCCTGCAAATGAGTACCTTGTCCGCATAAATGTGCCGACCCAACATCCAGGCAGCCTTACAGTCCTTGAACTTCTGGGTAGCTGCAGGTGAACATGAAAGATATCTTCGGGCCTAGGGTACTTTAATATGTGTCCATATAAAGTCCTCGTACCACCGGTGTCTACAGGCCTCCACTTCAAATAAAAGTTCTTTAGGCAGGTACAGTACGGGTACTCCCACCCATACTTGCTGGCAAATTTCTGATTGAAAAGTCTCTGCAGCCGGGACAATGGCGGCATGGTAGCACGGTCTCCCGTGCCAGGCAAGACGATGGCATCCGAATGCCGAGGTACTTTAACTACCTCTGGACCAGACACAGGGATCTGCAGCGACACCCGTCTCGTCTCGGTAGCTGATGCAGATGTCTCCGACTGTGGAAGGGCAGACATGGGGACAGATCCCTCCTCAGGCTCCAAGGCCACCACCCGGGGTGTAGTTTGCCCAATGGACATGGGTGAGTCCCTAGCACTATGGGACAAGGACAGGGGCTTCTTATCCCAGCCCTTCCGTTCAAAAAGTTCATCTATGGCGGCGTCATCTGCCGCATCAGAGATAGACTCCAGATCGGAGGTGTCACATTCCTCCGCAGGCAGGTAATTCCTAATGGAGGACGAGTCACTGCCTCCGGTTGTTTCACAGACATGTGAACCCCCAACACTCGGGATCTTGCACAGAGTCTCTTCCCCCGGTTTACCTCGGCTTGCTGCTGAACCAGGACGTCCGGGACTTTTCCCTTCGGATGCATCCGTTCCGAGTAAGCGCCCCACCACGGCCGCGGGAAGCTTTCACAAACCCGATCTTCCTCTTGGGCGGTGGGAGAAAGGACTCTGGTGACCGAAGCAGCATCCTCAGGTTCCTCATTCGCTGACACAATGTCCTTGTGTATACCTCCGAAGTCTCGGCAGTGCGCGCAGGGGTGGCTGTATAAGCTCTGATTCCTCCTTCCAGAGTGGTGGCGCCTGTAAGGCAATTGAGGTGGAAAGCCCAAAGCTTTTCTGTAGGTTGCTCCACCTCCAACAAGAACTCCTTACAATGCTTGCATCGCCTGAATGGCTTCAGATGAACCACCAGTCCCGAGCAGCCGGTACAAATCACTCCGGGGGCCTCCACATCTTTACAAACGTAGAGGGCAAATCGTCCCGGGGCTTGAGCCGAATCCCCGTATCTGTCAAGGGAGCAGCAAAGGAAGTCATCTTCATGGTAGTAGTAGCCGGAACCCATGAGGCATGAGACGCCATGTTATCCATTCGCTGCTCTATCGCATACTGTCCTTTTCGCGCCAAAGTCCCCATGTGCACCTCCACACATGGCCGGACTCCTCCCATCTCCTGCATTGTTTGCGGGCTTTCGCTCTGTCACGCCCACGAACTACGCAGTCAGGGTTCTCCTCGTGGTGCAGTTCTCAATATCTCAATATGGCCGACCTCCACGGAACTTCACTGGGGAATAAAGTTCAAACTCTGGGGGGGTTTTCACACTTTCCAACCGCAGACACATCCCGGACTCGAGCCCCCACATGTAGCGCCCTTCACCTCTCCCCCTACCTGCCCTTTTGTATGTGTTTTTGGCTCCTCACAGGGAGGGGAGAGGCACACAGCACCACAAGCCCGTACCCTCCTGAGTAAGGAGGTTGAGCGGTGTTTCTTTTCGGGCCTGCCTGCGGCCGGAGTTGAATCCTCCCGAGGATTCAAGTCCTTATGTTTCCCCAGGAATATAACTGTCCACACCAACTGAAAGTCCAACTTCTATATTTATTTCACACGGATAATAAATATGCCTCTTTGAAAGCAGACAGGTTGGGACAAGACACAGGACAGCTTAGGTGAGAGGAGGTCCAGGCACAAACTTGAATCATGTTCTTTTAATGTTTAGATTTCACAAACAGCTTTGGCGCACAATCTCTGCCACAGACCGTGAGGTTGGTCTCTGCCACAAACCTGGTGAATAGAAAGTCACTGCCACTGACTTGGAGAACGGGTCACTGCCATTGACCTGGTGAATAGGGCCTTGCCCTATGAAGTCACTGCCACTGACTTGGAGCGAGTAGGGTCACTGCCACTGACCTGGTGAACTTCCTTCTCAAAGTATTGGTCCATGTCAAGGAGAAAACCATACCTCCGGAGAGTTACCAGAGGCCCTCACCGTCACCACGACTCTGCGCTGGGTCTTCGGAAAGGGCTACCTCCCTGGCCTCCTCATCTCAGATACGGGTCCCCTCGCAAGGCAGCACCCTGGGAGCTCTCGATCCCTAGCGGACCCCAGCCGAAGGTTGCTGGGCCCCAGGCCTTCAAAATAGTACCTCACCCCAGACTGAAGGTGTCTGGGATGGAACAGGAACCAGGCCTCCGAGCCTAGGGCACCCGGAGATAACCACCCACACACCCAGGCCGAAGGTGCCTGGGCGTGGACGAAGACGACGACCCACACACACCCAGGCTGAAGGTGCATGGGCATGGACGAACCCCTATGGAAGATGGACACCCCTTTTTATACCCTCTCCCGACCGGCACAGCAGGTTCCCCGCCCCGCCGTACTGCTGCCGAAAGGGGACAAGAAAAGGCGCAACCCTGTATTGCGGTTCAACCCGGACCCAGGGCGACAGCGCCACCTGTAGGTCCCAGGAAACTACACACCAATACCAACTCCCATGGTACACAAATGGTCCATTTAACCCTAACAATAGTGTATCTGAGCCCAACTACCACTTAGACACTCCCCTAAATTGTACACCCCGCTACACAATCTTTAATAAAAATGCAGATCAGGAGCTTTGGCAGAGGGAACAGTGTGAACTGAGAGAATTGACTTAACCACTTAAGCCCCGGACCATTTGGTAGCTAAAGGACCAGAGGTGATTTCAGAATTTTGCACTGCGCTGTTTTAACTGTAAATTGTGCGGACATGCAATGTTGTACCCAAACAAAATTTGCGTCCTTTTCTTCCCACAAATAGAGCTTTCTTTTAATGGTATTTGATTGCCTCTGCGATTTTTATTTTTTGCGATATAAACGGAAAAAGACCGAAAATTTTGAAAAAAAATGATATTTTCTACTTTTTGTTATAAGAAAAATCAAATAAACTCAATTTTAGTCATACATTTAGGCCAAAATGTATTCATCCACATGTCTTTAGTAAAAAAAATGTCAATAAGCGTATATTTATTGGTTTGCGCAAAAGTTATAGCGTTTACAAACTAGGGTACATTTTCTGGAATTTACACAGCTTTAAATTTATGACTGCCTATCTCATTTCTTGAGGTGTTAAAATGGCAGGGCAGTACAAAACCTCCCCCCAAATGACCCCATTTTGGAAAGTAGACACCCCAAGGAAATTTCTGAGAGGCATGTTGAGCCCATTGAATATTTTTTTTGTCCCAAGTGATAATGACAAAAAAAAAAAAAAATACAAAAAGTTGTCACTAAATGATATATTGCTCACACATGCCATGGTTATATGTGGAATTGCACCCCAAAATACATTCTGCTGCTTTTCCTGAGTACGGGGATACCACATGTGTGGGACTTTTTAGGAGCCTAGCCACATACGGGACCCTGGAAACCAAGCACCGCCTTCAGGATTTCTAAGGGCGCAAATTTTTGATTTTACTCCTCAGTACCTATCACAGATTCAAAGGCCATAAAATGCCAAAATAGCACAAACCCCCCCCCCAAATGACCCCATTTTGGAAAGTAGACACCCCAAGCTATTTATTGAGAGGCATGTTCAGTCCATGGAATATTTTATATTTTGCCACAAGTTGCGGGAATATGACAAACTTTTTTTTTTTTGCACAAAGTTGTCACTAAATGATATATTGCTCACACATGCCATGGGCATATGTGAAATTACACCCCAAAATACATTCTGCTGCTTCTCCTGAGTACGGGGATACCACATGTGTGGGACTTTTTGGGAGCCTAGTCGCGTACGGGACCCCAAAAACCAAGCACCGCCTTCAAGGTTTCTAAGGGCATACATTTTTGATTTCACTCCTCACTACCTATCACAGTTTTGAAGGCCATAAAATGCCAAGATGGCACAAAACCCCCCCAAATGACCCCATTTTGGAAAGTAGACACCCCAAGCTATTTGCTGAGAGGCATGTTGGGCCCATTGAATATTTTTTTTTTTTGTCCCAAATGATTGAATAATGACAAAAAGAAAAAAAAATGTACAAAAAGTTGTCACTAAATTATATATTGCTCACACATGCCATGGTTATATGTGGAATTGCATCCCAAAATACATTCTGCTGCTTCTCCTGAGTACGGGGATACCACATGTGTGGGACTTTTTGGGAGCCTAGCCGCTTACGGGGCCCCAAAAACCAAGCACCGCCTTCAGGATTTCTAAGGGCGTAAATTTTTGATTTCACTCCTCACTACCTATCACAGTTTTGAAGGCCATAAAATGCCAAAATAGCACAAAACCCCCCCAAATGACCCCATTTTGGAAAGTAGACACCCCAAGCTATTTACTGAGAGGCATGTTGGGTTCATGGAATATTTTATATTTTGCCACAAGTTGCGGGAATATGACAAACTTTTTTTTTTTGCACAAAGTTGTCACTAAATGATATATTGCTCACACATGCCATGGGCATATGTGAAATGACACCCCAAAATACATTCTGCTGCTCCTCCTGAGTATGGGGATACCACATGTGTGGGACTTTTTGGGAGCCTAGCCGTGTACGGGATCCCAAAACCAAGCACCGCCTTCAAGGTTTCTAAGGGCATAAATTTTTGATTTCACTCCTCACTACCTATCACAGTTTTGAAGGCCATAAAATGCCAAGATAGCACAAAACCCCCCAAAATGACCCCATTTTGGAAAGTAGACACCCCAAGGAAATTGCTGAGAGGCATGTTGAGCCCATTGAATATTTTTTTTTTGTCCCAAGTGATTGAATAATGACAAAAAGAAAAAAAAAATTACAAAAAGTTGTCACTAAATGATATATTGCTCAAACATGCCATGGTTATATGTGGAATTGCACCCCAAAATACATTTGGCTGCTTCTCCTGAGTATGGGGATACCACATGTGCGGCACTTTTTGAGAGCCTAGCTGCGTACGGGCCCCCGAAAACCAAGCACTGCCTTCAGGATTTCTAAGGGCACAAATTTTTGATTTCACTCCTCACTACCTATCACAGTTTTGAAGGCCATAAAATGCCAAGATGGCACAAAACCCCCCCAAATGACCCCATTTTGGAAAGTAGACACCACAAGCTATTTATTGAGAGGCATGTTCAGTCCATGGAATATTTTATATTTTGCCACAAGTTGCGGGAATATGACAAACTTTTTTTTTTTTGCACAAAGTTGCCACTAAATGATATATTGCTCACACATGCCATGGGCATATGTGAAATTACACCCCAAAATACATTCTGCTGTTTCTCCTGAGTATGGGGATACCACATGTGTGGGACTTTTTGGGAGCCTAGTCGCGTACGGGACCCCAAAAACCAAGCACCGCCTTCAAGGTTTCTAAGGGCATACATTTTTGATTTCACTCCTCACTACCTATCACAGTTTTGAAGGCCATAAAATGCCAAGATGGCACAAAACCCCCCCAAATGACCCCATTTTGGAAAGTAGACACCCCAAGGAAATTGCTGAGAGGCATGTTGAGCCCATTGAATATATTTTTTTTGTCCCAAGTGATTGAATAATGACAAAAAGAAAAAAAAAATGTACAAAAAGTTGTCACTAAATGATATATTGCTCAAACATGCCATGGTTATATGCGGAATTGCACCCCAAAATACATTTGGCTGCTTCTCCTGAGTATGGGGATACCACATGTGTGGGACTTTTTGAGAGCCTAGCCGCGTACGGGCCCCCAAAAACCAAGCACCGCCTTTAGGATTTCTAAGGGCACAAATTTTTGATTTCACTCCTCACTACCTATCACAGTTTTGAAGGCCATAAAATGCCAAGATGGCACAAACCCCCCCAAATGACTCCATTTTGGAAAGTAGACACCCCAAGCTATTTATTGAGAGGCATGTTCAGTCCATGGAATATTTTATATTTTGCCACAAGTTGCGGGAATATGACAAACTTTTTTTTTTTGCACAAAGTTGTCACTAAATGATATATTGCTCACACATGCCATGGGCATATGTGAAATTACACCCCAAAATACATTCTGCTGCTTCTCCTGAGTACGGGGATACCACATGTGTGGGACTTTTTGGGAGCCTAGTCGCGTACGGGACCCCAAAAACCAAGCACCGCCTTCAAGGTTTCTAAGGGCATAAATTTTTGATTTCACTCCTCACTACCTATCACAGTTTTGAAGGCCATAAAATGCCAAGATGGCACAAAACCCCCCAAATGACCCCATTTTGGAAAGTAGACACCCCAAGCTATTTGCTGAGAGGCATGTTGGGCCCATTGAATATTTTTTTTTTCGTCCCAAATGATTGAATAATGACAAAAAGAAAAAAAAATGTACAAAAAGTTGTCACTAAATTATATATTGCTCACACATGCCATGGTTATATGTGGAATTGCACCCCAAAATACATTCTGCTGCTTCTCCTGAGTACGGGGATACCACATGTGTGGGACTTTTTGGGAGCCTAGCCGCGTACGGGGCCCCAAAAACCAAGCACCGTTTTCAGGATTTCTAAGGGCGTAAATTTTTGATTTCACTCCTCACTACCTATCACAGTTTTGAAGGCCATAAAATGCCAAAATAGCACAAAACCCCCCCAAATGACCCCATTTTGGAAAGTAGACACCCCAAGCTATTTACTGAGAGGCATGTTGGGTTCATGGAATATTTTATATTTTACCACAAGTTGCGGGAATATGACAAACTTTTTTTTTTTTGCACAAAGTTGTCACTAAATGATATATTACTCACACATGCCATGGGCATATGTGAAATGACACCCCAAAATACATTCTGCTGCTTATCCTGAGTACGGGGATACCACATGTGTGGGACTTTTTGGGAGCCTAGCCGTGTACGGGACCCCAAAACCAAGCACCGCCTTCAAGGTTTCTAAGGGCATACATTTTTGATTTCACTCCTCACTACCTATCACAGTTTTGAAGGCCATAAAATGCCAAGATAGCACAAAACCCCCCAAAATGACCCCATTTTGGAAAGTAGACACCCCAAGGAAATTGCTGAGAGGCATGTTGAGCCCATTGAATATATATTTTTTTGTCCCAAGTGATTGAATAATGACAAAAAGAAAAAAAAATGTACAAAAAGTTGTCACTAAATGATATATTGCTCAAACATGCCATGGTTATATGCGGAATTGCACCCCAAAATACATTTGGCTGCTTCTCCTGAGTATGGGGATACCACATGTGTGGGACTTTTTGAGAGCCTAGCCATGTACGGGCCCCCGAAAACCAAGCACCGCCTTCAGGATTTCTAAGGGCACAAATTTTTGATTTCACTCCTCACTACCTATCACAGTTTTGAAGGCCATAAAATGCCAAGATAGCCCAAAACCCCACAAATGACCCCATTTTGGAAAGTAGACACCCCAAGCTATTTGCTGAGAGGCATGGTGAGTATTTTACAGCTCTCATTTTTTTTTGAAAATGAAGAAAGACATTTTTTTTTTCTTTTTTCAATTTTCAAAACTTTGTGACAAAAAGCGAGATCTTCAAAATACTCAACATACCTCTCAGCAAATAGCTTGGGGTGTCTACTTTCCAAAATGGGGTCATTTGGGGGGGGTTTTGTGCCATCTGGGCATTCCATGGCCTCCGAAACTGTGATAGGCAGTGAGGAGTGAAATCAAAAATTTACACCCATAGAAATCCTGAAGGCGGTGCTTGGTTTTCGGGGTCCTGTACGCGGCTAGGCTCCCAAAATGTCTCACACATGTGGTATCCCCGTACTCAGGAAAAGCAACAGAATGTATTTTGGGGTGCAATTCCACATATAATCATGGCATGCTTGAGCAATATATAATTTAGTGACAACTTTTTGTACATTTTTTTTTCTTTTTCTTTTTGTCATTATTCAATCACTTGGGACAACAAAAAAAAAAATATTCAATGGGCTCAACATGCCTCTCAGCAAATAGCTTGAGGTGTCTACTTTCCAAAATGGGGTCATTTGGGGGGGTTTTGAACTGTCCTGGCATTTTATGCACAACATTAGGAAGCTTATGTCACACATCATCCACTCTTCTAACCACTTGAAGACAAAGCCCTTTCTGAGACTTTTTGTTTACATGAAAAAAAAAAAATTTTTGCAAGAAAATTATGTTGAACCGCCAAACATTATATATTTTTTTCAAGCAAAGGCCCTACAGATTAAAATAGTGGGTGTTGCATTTTTTTTTTCCACACAGTATTTGCGCAGCGATTTTTCAAACGCATTTTTTGGGGGAAAAACACACTTTTTTATTTTTAATGCACTAAAAAACACTATATTGCCCAAATGTTTGATGAAATAAAAAAGATGATCTTAGGCCGAGTACATGGATACCAAACACGACATGCTTTAAAATTGCGCACAAACGCACAGCGGTGACAAACTACATTCATTTTTAAAAGCATTTAAAAGCCTTTACAGGTTACCACGTTAGATTTACAGAGGAGGTCTACTGCTAAAATTACTGCCCTTGATCTGACCTTCGTGGTGATACCTCACATGCATGATGCAATTGCTGTTTACATATGACACTAGACCGACGCTTGCGTTCGCCTTTGCGCAAGAGCAGGGGGGGACAGCGGTGCTTTTTTTTTTTTTTTTATTTATTTTGCTTTTTTTTTAATTTTTAAACTGTTCCTTCCATATTTTTTTTTTTTTTTACCATTTTTATTGTTATCTCAGGGAATGTAAATATCCCCTATGATAGCAATAAGTAGTGACAGGTACTCTTTTTTTGAAAAAAAATTGGGGGTTAGACCCTAGATCTTTCCTCTGCCCTCAAAGCATCTGACCACACCAAGATCGGTGTGATAAAATGCTTTCCCAATTTCCCAATGGCGCTGTTTATATCTGGGGGGGGACATTCCCTCCCACTGCTTGTAAAAGCAGTCTAGAGGCTAATTATCTGCTAGAATTGCTTTTACATGAAAGCCGGCCACTGGCTAAAAAGAATGATACCAAGATGATACCTAAACCTGCAGGCATCATTCTGGTATAAACATTCAAAGTCCAGCAACATACCAGTACGTTGCTGGTCCTTGTTGGACATGTATTGTAATCTTTTTTTTCATGCAGCCTGTTGGCTGAACGAAAAAAAGAGATTGATCGGTGGGTATGCCCACCATTAGAATACCTCCCTTCATCCACCCACTTCTAATGATGGGCATATATGCCGAAGCATAGGGGCATTCTCCCGCAAAAAAGTTATGCCGCGTACACACGGTCGGACTTTTCCACGGGCAAGCCTTCGTCGGAATTTCGACCGTATGTACGCGGCATAAAAGGTTATGCCGCGTACACACGGTCAGACTTTTCCACGGGCAAGCCTCCGTCGGAATTTCGACCGTATATACGCGGCATTAGGAGCAAAATCGCTCCTCCGCCCCTGCTGCCCCCATGCTTCGGCATATATGCTCTTTTTTTTAACTGTGGTGGTGAAATCCCCTCCTACAGCGTTGGAGTCACGGCTTTATGTATCGTGGGAGCAAACGCTGTTGCTGTCAAGATAAATAGATCCGCGCTGCAACTGAATGGTGTACCTGCTAAGCAAATGATGGTTAACATTAAAACAAAGTAACATTACAGTACAACAGTAAGACCTTACCATACCATACCTGCAAAGCAAATACCAAAACAAAACCTAGTAAAAAAAAATAATAAAAATTAACGCAACCTGTGCCTAAAATATATATATGCCGAAGCATGGGGGCATCCTCCCGCAAAAAAGTTATGCCGCGTACACACGGTCGGACTTTTCCTCGGGCAAGCCTTCGTCGGAATTTCAACCGTATGTACGCGGCATAAAAGGTTATGCCGCGTACACACGGTCTGACTTTTCCACGGGCAAGCCTCCGTCGGAATTTCGACCGTATGTACGCGGCATTAGGAGCAAAATCGCTCCTCCGCCCCTGCTGCCCCCATGCTTCGGCATATATGCTCTTTTTTTTAACTGTGGTGGTGAAATCACCTCCTACAGCACTGGATTTACGGCTTTATGTATCGTGGGAGCAAACGCTGTTGCTGTCAAGATAAATAATTCCGCGCTGCAGTTGAATGGCGCACCTGAAAACAAAAAATTACATACCTGAAAAGCAAGCATGATAAAACATTGCAGAATAGAATACAGTAAAAAAGAGCAGAACAATAGAGAGAAAATAGAGAGAGAGAGAGAGAGAACAATAAATCGACAACTATTTTTTTTTTATTTTTTTATTTTTTTTTTGTGTTTTGTTTTTTACGTTTTTTTTTTCTTTTTTACACTTTTTTTTTGTAACTTTAACAACTGTAATGGTTTGGGTCTCTCAAAATGTAATGGCATCTTGGGAGACCCTGTGTAAGTGTGTCCTAGTCTGTGAAATGCTGTACCCTACGCTAAAACTTCACTTTTGAGTGGTAGCGTTCAAAACATTCACCAAGGCAAAGACCAGGCTTGTCAGGACAGAGTCGACAATAATGACGGGTGTCACGCCTAAATCCGCGCTTGCTACAGACACATCTTTTTTGGGGGGCTCGTTGGGTAGGGGTACTCGGGAGGACATACGTATAATGCCTCTCATGCAGCCGGCTTACTGCATTTGGTTGGGGATGGTGAGGTGCAGAACCGCCTGGATACAGGAGTTCTGTGACAATCTCATTCTGGAATTTTAGAAGAGATAAAGTCCCGCCTGAAGCTCTGTATAGCACATGAGCGTTCAGCAAAGCCAATTGGAATAAGGATAGAGACACTTTTTTGTACCAGCGTCTCGCCTTACGGTCAATTAGATACGGCGCCAACAACTGGTCCACCCCTCCCATATTTTTGTTATATTCGTGGACACAGAGGGGTTTCTCCACAACACCAGTCGCCGTACGAATTTGGACTGTCGTGTCTGCATGAAGGGAGCTAAGAAGGAAAACATTCTTATTGTCCCTCCACTTCATAGCGAGCAAATTATTACACTTTACGCAGGCTCTCTCCCCCAGCCTAAGACGGGCATCTACAAGCCGCTGGGGAAAGCCCCGGCGATTAGGTCGCACGGTGTCACATGCTCCAATATGATGATCAAACAAGTGACTAAACAGTGGCACGCTCGTGTAATAATTGTCCACATACAAGTGGTACTCCTTTCCGAATAAGGGTGACACCAATTTCCACACTATCTTGCCAGCGCTCCCTATGTAATCCGGGCAGTTGACTGGCTCAACCTGACTATCTTTTCCCTCATAAACCATAAAGCTCCATACATAGCCTGTTGCCCTGTCACATAACTTATAGAGCTTGACCCCGTATCTGGCACGCTTGCTGGGAAGGTACTGCTTGAAAGCCAAGCGGCCAGAAAATTTAATCAGGGACTCATCAACGCAGACAACTTGATCGGGAATAAACAAGGCTGTAAAACGTTCGTTGAAGTGGTTTATGAGGGGCCTAATTTTATAGAGCCGGTCGTATTCAGGGTCCCCACGTGGACGACAAAGTTCATTGTCGTTGAAGTGCATGAACCGCAAAATCTGCTTGTATCGTTTCCTGGGCATGGAGGCAGAGAACACGGCATTTGTGGTCAATTGGGTGCGTGGACCAATAAGCACGCAATGACGGGAATTTATGTGTGCCCATGTTGAGGGAAAGGCCCAGAAAGGTCTTAAATTCGGAAACCGTGATTGGTTTCCAATCTTTGGCAATGGAAGGCAACTGGGGATTAGCGGCGATGAATTGACCAGCATATAAATTACTCTGGTCCACAATAGATCTATAGAGATCTTCCGTGAAAAACAGCGAATAATAATCAATTGGCATAAAATCAGCTGTTTCCACCTGAATACCGGGTTGGGCAGTGAATGGGGGAAGTACGGGTTCTGCAGAAGTGGTGGGGACCCAATCAGGATAGGCGAATTCTACAGGAAGGGCACTATGGGTACGACGGGCCTGCCTTTGTCTTCTTATTGGTGGCAGCGGGACACTACTTGTGCTTGCCACCTCGCCAGCTTGAACTGCACTTATGGGACTCGCCACGTCACCACGTGATACTGCAGTGCTGGATGTACGCCCAGGCTGTACTAGGCCGCTGGTGCTTGCCAATTCACCAGAAGGAATAGCGGCGCTAGTACTACTCTGCTCCATGATACGAGAGCCCTGCGGTTCTTGCTCCTCAACAACCTCAGAAGATCGAGATCGGGTACGCCTGACCTTAGCAGGGACCTCAACTTCGTCGTCAGAGCTATCTGACGTGGGGCCGCTGACGTCACTGTCTTCTACGGGAAGATATTCTAAGCCTGAATCTGACAGATGCGTGACCTCCTCTTCACTATCTGTCATGCTGAGAATCTCGTAGGCCTCTTTACTAGTGTACCTTCGACTTGCCATTTTGGGCTCTAAATTTAGGGGTACACTAGTAAGATTCACAGGAAAAAAAGCACCTGACTGTCGTCAGCAAATATATCAAACGCTACAAAAAAAACTGTTAGCGATTGCAGGGATCAGGACTGTCTCTGCGAACGCTGCAGTTATGTGTTTTGTGTTTGGTAAGTGACAGTGATCAATCGATACTGCACTTGGGTGGGCTGGGCTGGGCTGGGCTGGGCGGAGGGGCTAAACGCAGGTGCTAGCAGGTATCTGGGCTGATCCCGCTAACACTGTGTTTTTGGGAACCCTAAACCGCTGGGGACGCTAGTATAGATCTGATCAGATCAGATATTGATCTGTTCAGATACTATACCACTAAGGGAGGTGTATGCTTTGCACGTGGGTGTTAGCGTTACTGGCACTAACCTAACGCTGCCTGGGGCGACGCAGACCCTCTCTGGCGCTAAAACCTAATTGATCTCACCCGCTGGGCGATCAGGGGGTTAAACCTTTATTGGGTTATATACGGCGGGTGCCCTGATGCTATAAAAAGCAAACTAACCAACCAGCGTCACCCGTAACCTTTATATGGTGATCACTGGTGAAAGGGTTAACTAGGGGCAATCAGGGGGTTAAAACCTTTATTAGGTTAAATATGGGGGTACCCGACGCTATATAAAAACCTGACGGGTTACCTAAATAACTAAATAACTAACTGGGTAACCAGTGTCACCAGTGACGCTTATACGGTGATCACTGGTGAAAGGGTTAACTCTCGGGGCAATCAGGGGGTTAAAATAATATATGGGGGTACCTGACGCTATAAAAACCTGCAGCGAAACAAAAAATAAATAACTGGCTTTCTAGGGCACCACTGGCACTAAATACAGCGATCGAAAATATGATCGCTTAGTGATGCTGGCGTTAGGGGGTGAAAGGGCTACCTGGGGGGCGATCAAGGGGTTAAACCTTTATTAGGGGGGGTTAGGGGGCTACCCTGGACCTAAAGGGGCCTAAACCTAACTGCCCTGCAACTTTTTACTGTCACAGATGACACTAAATGCAGTGATCAGTAAAATAAATGATCACTGCAATCAGTGACACTGTGATTGGGGGCTGGGGGGTGACCTGGGGGGTGATCTGGGGGTGACTGGGGGGTGAAATATGTGCCTATGTGTACCTAAGTGTCAGTGGACTGTTGGTGCACTAACCTGCTTCTTCTCTCCTCGGCGCTGCGGACGAAAAGACCACCGCGAGGAGAGATGACATCACTTCCTCCTGCTTCCTCTGCCTGTGTTTACATTACACGGGCAGAGGGAGCATTTTTATTCGCCAGGAGCGATCGCGAGGGGGTGGCCGGAATCGAATGGCCGTCCCCTCATCTTGGATCGCTCCCCAACGATAAACGGCCACTCACTGTATAGAAGGGGGGTCCGATCGGACCCCCCAACTGTACAAAGGCGATCACGCACACTGTACGTGATTGTGCCTGTCGGTGCCATTCTGCCGACGTACATATACAGTGAGCGGTCGTTAAGTGGTTAAACAACCTTGTTGCTTCCGCTATGACATGTGAATGTGAATTGCTGCACTGTGCATGCAGTCACAGAGGTCATTGAGGCCTAGTTCACTCCTATGCATTTTTTAGTGCATTTTCAGTTTTGCAGAAACACACTACAGTCCATTTAACATGGTTTCCTATGGGTCACGTTCACATCTGTGCATTTTATGGAAAGGGACAGTTGTTTTTTGTTCCATAGACTTCAATGGATCAAAAATGTGTATTGAAAAACGCAAAATGCACCAGGAAAATGCAAACTGCAACCTGCATAGGTGTGAACCAGGCCTTAGGGCTTGTAAAGGAATGTAAAAGGCATGTAAAAACATCAACAACCTGGCCACAGGATTACTTTAAGTGGTGAATAAACATACCATATCATAGTATTTAGTTATTTTTTTATGCCAGGCCCAGCACCCCATTTTTCACCTCTACATAATTTTTCCTTTTTTTTACCACTTACAGCTTTGAAAGTTAAAGTATAGTTTTGGATCGAGTGCAGAGGGAGTAGAACCGTTAAGAAGATTCATTCTCTCTATTTGTCCTGTTTACTATTATCATTGCAAGTGAAAGTAAAAGAAAATCCTACATTTTGGGTTGTCCCCAGAAAAGTAATAGAAGGAGAATCTTCCAACGGGGACACTAGTTCTGGTGACATGGGGGTCCCCAATAAGGTCCCTTAATCTATAGGGATTTCCTCTCACTTCCTGTTTGGCTATGGGACAGGAAGTGAAGAGAAATTTCTGCAAGGGGACATAGATGTTTAAAAAAAAATTCTGACGGGTTATGACCCTCTTTTACTCTATCCAAAATGAAAAAAGAAGTTTTGCCTATAGCTCTACTTTAATAAAAAGTTCCTCAAACTATATATTTCCTGAAAGCACGGGCCTGGAAAATGAACCACTTCAGTATCGGACACTTTAGCCTCATATACACGGCCGAGAATCTCATTAAGAAAAAACACGTCGTTTTTCTTGACGAGATTCTTGGACAAAAAACTTGTCCCGGCCGAGTGTACAGACGCTCCATTCAAAGAACCCGCGGTTCTTTGAATGGAGCGAACGCGGTGACGTCATCGACTACGATGAGCGTGCGCTCGTCACATTCGATGCCGTCGTCGCCATCTTGCTACACCCTACCTATGCCTAGGAAGCTACCGCGTATGCGTCAAAGTCATTTAGAGCATGCGCGGGTTTCCACGGCGACAGGTAAGTGTACACACACACACTTTTCTCATCGAGAAACATGCCGACGAGAATCTCGACGAGAAAATAGAGAGCAGGTTCTCTATTTTTCTCGTCGAGATTCTTGCCAGTTTTCTTGACGAGAAAAATGAAAGCCGCGTACACACGACCGATTTACTCGGCAAGAAAGCTCTGCCAGCAAGTTTCTTGCTGGTTCTTGCCGAGAAACTAGGTCGTGTGTACGAGGCTTTACACTCCCTTCCTGCCCAGGTAAATTTTCAGCTTTTAGCGCAGTCACAATTTGAATGACAATTGCTCGGTCATGAACCACTGTATGCAAATAACATTTTGATATATTTTTTTCACACAAATAGTGTTAAGTGTTTTTCTTAGTTTGGTATAAGATTTGCAAATAAATAATCTTTTTTAATGAATTTAAATGTATACCAACATGTATGCCAAAATGTATACTGCTACATTTCTTTGGAAAAAATAATCCAAATCAGTCTATATTATTTTGGCTGTAGGAGAGTCAACAAACTATGTATATACTGTATATCTGAAAATCTATCAATCCTAATGTAGTGACAGCTGATATCATTTCTTGAGGCCAAGACAGTACAAATAACCCCCAAAATGACCCCTTTTCACATACTGTCACTAGTGCAGTACAGCATCATCATCATATGGTGTAGCAGTGATCAGGGACACTGACTGGTGACAGTATGTAAAAAAAACGAAATAAAAAACGAAATAAAATAATTTTTTTCAATGCTTCAGACGTTTTGCTTTATTACAATTTTTTTCCTTTTTTAAAGATTTTTTTACATACTGTAATAAGCGCAAAACAGTTTTACTTAGTAGCACTGTACTACTCTGAGGAGGTGATCAGGATTTTTCTTTACACACTATGATTGCTTATAACAGTGTACTACAGTACCTGCCTCGGATTTTGTGTTTCCAGCGCGATGGGATCACGCTTTAAAACGGACAATGCGTGGTTGTGCTTCTTACGCTCTCCGCCCCCATGAGATGCAGCGCATCCATAGGAATCCATTGGGGGCGGCGAGCAGGAGTAGCAACAGAGCTCGGCGCTGGCTCCCGCGACGGCGCAATATCGGCATCACCTACTGTATTGTGATAGCTATAATTGGCCACTGCTAATCACATGGTACAGATGGGCTGAGATTGGCCCTGTCTGTACCATGTGATCATTGTCACCAATAACAGAGATCAACACAATAGTGCACCATGAATGGAAACCATTCATTGTGTACAATTGCCATGTGATGTGCTGTGATTGGCCACAGCAATCACATGGTACTGGCAGTGGCCCGATACACTGATCTGTCATCTGCTGTGTTCAGTGTCCTCCACACACACTTCCCTGCTCACCTCTCACTCATTCTCCAGTCTCCACTCAGACACCGCACACTGTAGACTGTAGACTGGGCAACATGAAGGATATGAAAAAAAGATTCACCTGGGGCTGAGGAACAGAACGCTGTAAGATGTAAGATCTGCTGATTCCACTCACATGGCACACACACAGTACATTGTCAGGATGATGGTCAGCAGTAGAAGCTGCACAGTGCACAGCTCACATTATCACTGTCCTGCACATACATGGATCTCTTGTTTTTTTTGTTTTTTTACTTGGCCAGGCACTGTGACCACATGGGCTTTCCTTATTTATTTATTTAGTCTTTGCTGACCATTGCCCTGACCAGAGGTCTACCTTTCACATTGCTTATTTATTGGTGGGGGGGGGGAGGATAGATAGGAGGCACTGCTCTCCACCTGCAGAGCCTGTTTCTCCTCTTAGTGTAATGTGAACTCTCCCATGGTTGGGGGAATGTCAGGTGCTACATGGGGCCAGTGGCATAGCGTGGGTTGTTAGCACCCGGGGCAAGGCAAGTAATTTGCGCCCCCTAACCTGTGGACTTTTAGCACCCAAGAATGGGGGCCCAGGTTTCTCCACTCACAGCCTGAGCCTCTGATTGGCTGCCTGCAGCCTTTTAATATTGATTAGATCTGAGATATCTCTTTGATTACAGTAGTCAAAGAGATATCTTCTCAGTATCTAATCAATTGTGGTGAGCACCCTCTTATTGTGGGCCATATACTTTAACTGACTTATACTTAGTTGTCATCGTATATATCCACCGGGTTACACTTATTATAGCCAATAACAGGCAGACCATATATCTATCCCTCTTTTTCCAGATCTATATCCTGGCTGGTTGATCGTTACTGATCAACAGCCAATTAAAACTCTTCCCAGGTGTATGCTGCATCATGCAGCACACCTGATCGGTGAGTACATTGCTACAGTTATACTTATTCTCCAACTAGTGCCACAGTAAGCTGATTTCCCATGCACCCTCTTTTGTTTACCAATTTTTTTCTTTTCTGGGATACCGTTCTACCTGGCTGTCCTTTATAACATCTATACTTCACTCCTCTAACTCACCTTTCTTTCTATAACTTTCTCTTTTCTCCCCCCCTTCCCCCCCCCCTTTTTTCTTGCCCCTCGCTCTTTCTCTCCCCCCCTTTCCTTTTCCTCTCCTTTTTTTTCCTTTTATTTCCTCTTTCTCTTTCTCTCTTTCCTTTCCCCACCCCCCATTCGACACCATTTAGGCACCACTGTCATCTTATGGTGCCGCCCCACATGTTGGGTTGGTGTCCCATAATGGGTTCGCTCTTGGGTAGCTTCACTGTGTGGGTCCAGCAACCCCCACTTTTTGAGATATTTAGTGTTTTTTATGTTTTGTTGATTTTTATGTATTAAAAGATGTGTAATATTTGCTTGATGTTTTTATATATCTATGTCCAACAGACTATTATGCTCCCGAAGAAGCGTTAATTCGCGAAACTAGTAGAGCAACTCAAGACTATACTTGATACATCGGATCTTTGGCTTATGCCACTTGCTTCTATATGCTCACCGTTACATCAGCCTTGGTCTGCTGGTTTGGCATTTTCATTAAGATGGAATGTTTCTACGTCATACAATTTTGAAGCACTGTTAAAGCACTAGCCCTAACCCTGTATCTGAATACAAACAAACTGTTACTGTTTGAATGTTTATATATTTTTTCATACCATGTTGTTGAAAATAAAACCCTTAGTTTATAACAATATATACCCATGTGCCACCTAAAGTCCATTCTCTTAGTTTACATATATTTCCATCTTCTCAGTATCAACCAATAATAAAAGGCTGCGGGCAGCCAATCAGAGGCTTAGGTTGCAAATAATGAGGAACACCTATATACAGCAGAGCAGGCAGCCAAAAATAAACCAGACATAAGGGTTGTGCATATTATTTAGTGATAGATATACTAAAGGAGACAGTCAGAAACTGCAGGCATACTATAAAAGATGATCAGAGACTGCAGAGATTTTACAGTAGACAGTAAGAGACTGCAGACATAGTACAGGAGACATTCAGAGACTGCAGACATACTACAGGAGATGGTCAGAGACTGCAGACAAAGTACATGAGATGGTCAGAGCCTGCAGACATACTACAGGAGATGGTCAGAGACTGCAGACATAGTACAGGAGATGGTCAGAGACTGCAGACATGGTACAGGAGATGGTCAAAGACTTCAGATATACTACAGGAGATGTTCAGAGACTGCAGACGTAATAACATAGTAACATAGGACAGGAGACGTTCAGAGACTGCAGACACACTGCAGAAAATGGTCAGAGACTGCAGACATACTATAGGCAGGGCGTTTTTTCTCAGAGAATAAGTGCAGGACCTTAACCACACCACCACCGCCTAACAGTGGGAGAGTCTTAATGGCGCATTGTTAAATACTAGTGGTGCATTCTGCACAGAGTGCAGTGTTCAGGAGTGCAGTACGTGCAGAGTTCATGGGTGTACTGTGTACAGAGTGCAAAGATCAGGAGTACCCTAAGTAGAGAGTGTAATGTTTAGGAGAGTGCTAGGTACAGAGTTCAGAGTGCACTTCATACAGAGTGAAGAGCTAAAGATTGCACTGCAAACAGAGTTCAGGAGAGCACCGTGCAGACCTCAGAGGTGCGCTACGTACAGAGTGCAAAGATTAGGAGTGTGCTATACACAAAGAGAAAGAGATTAAGATTCTACTACGTACAGAGTTCAAAGTTCAGGAGAGCGCTAGGTACAGAGTGCAGGGTTCAGTAGTGCACTATATACAGAGTGAGGAGATCAAGAGTGCACAGAGTTCAGGAGTGCACTACGCAGAGTGAGCAGAGTTCAGAAGTGCACTGCGTAGAGAGTGCACTGCAGAGTTCATGAGTGTGCTACATACAGATTGCAGGGCTCAAGAATGCATGTCTCACAGCACAGTTTACAACCCCCCTTCCAGTAAGAGCTCTTCTCTCACCCCCAAATCCTCTCTTCAGAAGAGCAGCTACAACTTACAATAGGAGTGCAATGTTAGGCGATGATATTGGTGCCAAGTTAATGGGGCATTGGTGTTAAATGGGGGGGTTGGCAATGTGCTAATTTCTAACTTGGGGGAGAGTTGAAACATTGGTGCTAAGTAGGGTTGCCACGACAATTGCCCCTACAAGCTCAAATGTCAGACTGTACTGTTTTGATTCATTTTGTACTGTTTCTTTTTGAAAATTTTAAAAATAAAAACCTTTAAAAAAAAAAAAAGTAGGGTTGCCACCTTTTCTTCAAGCCAAACCCGAACACTTTAGCGGCACACAGCATTTATTTTATTTTTTTAGATCAGCAGTCAGCACCCCCCATTAGCTCAGAGTCCCCTTATATCAGTGCCCCCTCCCCCCCTTAGAGACCTCTATTAGAGAGAGAGACCCCCCTTATAGTGTCCCATTCTGTTGTATTGTCAATGCCTTACCGGCAGGAGGGACAGTCATTAAGCTGCTGTGTGAGTGGTAACCGGCCAGAGTTTGGGAGTGGCCCCATTCACACGGTTGTGCATGCTGAAAGTGACGGGGGGGGGGTATAATTCCTGCAGCAACTGCAAATACAAATATTGCAGCAGTACCATCTGTACATCTCCAGTTGCTGCCTCTTCAGCTTAAATGGGGGGAGTGATAGGGAGCAGTAAAATGAGGCTCAGCAGCATGTTTTATTGCCCCCAACCGCAAGTGTAATCAATCCAAGGCTAGGTTCACACTGTTGCGGGTGATTGCATGTGCAGGACAACGTGTAAATGGCACCTATTACCACACTCACAGCCACCTGTAGGCAAAATTCCCTGTTTTTTACAGACACGCAAGGCTGCCATTTATTCTTATTGGCACCCCCACACCTCTGAAGATGCAGCACATTTTCAGATGTGGGAATTTGCATAGTGCAAAAGCACCATGCGATTTCCCTGTGTTTTCATGGAGATGCAGGGACCTTTTTCCTGTGTTTCCTGCAGGTACAGCAGCCCATTTAAATGAATGTGACACAAATGTGAGTCACAGCAAATACATTGGTGTGAACCTGACATAATAGTTAGCTAAAAGGAAATACACATAGCACAGTGCCTTCAAACATCACTTACCTAATACTCTCCTATTTAGCAAACTTATCCACAGTGCTCAGCTGAAAAGAGCAGAACATAGTTGCCTTGTACCTGTAGTTCTTCTGTGTTCTTGGATTTAGTCTCTGCATCTTCAGTCTGCTTCTGTCCTGTCCCAGTCTGTCAGCCCGCCCACCATATGCATTGCTTTAGTATTCTTAGCTCTGTCAGGGATGCAGTCCCGACATTTTTTGCATCTTCTGCCGGCTTCTATCCCCGCCCGCTGGCCCGCCCACAACCTGTAGCACTTCCCTAGACTATATTCTACAGGTCTGATAGAAGGTAGGCGGGCCAGTGGACGGGGACAGAAGATGCTGAAAATGCCGGGAATCAAACTACACAGAGCTAAGAATTCTATAACAATGCAAATGGTGGGCGTGCAGGACTCTAGCAGATCTAAGCCTTGCTGGTGGTGGGCGGGGACAGCAGCCGACAGTTTCGATCATGTCACTAAGAAGCAGGAGGGACTAAAGCGGCCAATCACCGGGCAGCCGCTGCCCATCCCTGAGCCGCAACAAGGCGGCTGGAGCGCAGCGAGTGACACCATCCATAGGACGGAGCGACACTGGCACCGGATGCTGCGCTGCGCCCCTCTAAATTTTGCCCAAATTATGCCCAAAAGAGGAACATTTTGAAGCTATACAGTGATGTACTGCACAACTAGCTTTGTTATTTCAGTGTATGTTGGACAAAATACAACTGCCTAAATGCAGGGTAGAGTTTAGCATTGGAGTAACCATGTGTATAAAAATTGGCATGTCAGCTGCAGGAGAAATACAATTTCCATTGTAGAAGTCATATAAAAATAATCCTAAATGATCATGGTTGTAGGCAAAGTAGCCCTCATCTCTGCCCACTAATACGTGTTTAATACGGTATAAGATTTCTACTGCTTAACTTGCAAAAGTATCTTTAAATGTAGGTTGCTTGCAAAAATCTAAAGTATTAAATGTATTTATATCAGTGTAACTAAAGAAATACTTTCTAAATAAATCTTTAAATGTTAGAACTTGAAGTCAAGCATTAAAAAATGCTGTCTAATCAAAAAGTTAAATAGCCTGTGAAAAGCATTGCCTTTAATTTAATATAACTCAAGGCAAAAGCTTAGGAATAATATATAAGCAGTGTAGTGTGTGATTAAGAGCCTGCAAGAAAATATGTCATTTGTCACTGCATATTTTTAAAAGGTGGGAAAAAATCATGTTCAAGCAGCAGGTGGATAGATGGCCCTATGGGAAATTTAATTAGCCAGTGATTTACATAATATCAAAATCTTTTTGCAGGTGATAACGTGCTTTTAAAAAAAAAAAGGAATATATTAGGTAGTTATTTATCCACAAGCTGCATGGATAAACTGTACACAGGGAAGGAATTATAAATTGATACAGCAAACAAGGATTTTTTTTACTCTGCCTCTCTATGATGGATTTTTCTGTAGCTGGATATTAAAGGAGGCATCACACATAAAACTGAAAGAAAGCAATATGTGGTGTTCCTTGTAATAACTAGGCAGAATGGAGCTGTCAGTTTTCTACTACTTATTAAAAATATGAAGAACACATAATGTAAAGTAAACTCATACGGTAACCGGTAATCTTTCTTTTTTTAGGTGTGAATTTCAAAAGGCACTGTGCTCAAAGTGACACAATATTCTCAGTAGGTATACTAAGTTTTGGAGGTGATTGTTCTGGGGTTCATATTGAATCTAGGTGGGGTGAGAACAAAGGTTTGTGCTGGGAGGAGAGATCCTGGAGTGATTTGGGAGCAAGGGGAATGTTAGAGAGTATTGCTTTCAGAGGCTTTTTTGTACATCGATGACCCCTACATCCTATGCGTTATGTATTCCTGACTTTGCACTCTGCGCTTTACACACCCCTGACCACTGTGCTCTGTGCGTTACACTCACACCCCTGACCCCTGCACTCTGTGCATTATGTACCACTGACTCCTGAACTCTGTGCATTACACATCCTTCACCCTTGCTTTGCACGTTCCAGGACCCCTGCACTGTGTGCATGACACATCCCTGACCCATAAACTCTGTATGTCTCACACCCCTAACACAGCTGCAGTCTTTGTGTTATACACTCCAAACCCCTGTGCTCTGTGTGTTTCATACTTCTGACTCCTGCACTCTGTGCATAGTGTACTCCTGAACTGTGTTATGTACCAATGACCTCTACTCTGTGCATTAGAAATCCCTGACCCTTGCACGTTGTGCATTGCACATCCTTGACACTTGTGCTCTTGTGTTACACACTAGTTGACCCCGGCAATATGTGCGTGGCACACCCCTAAATCTATGTTTACACACTGTTAATCAGTGTGTTATACACTCCTAAGCCCTGAACATGATGTGTTACTCACACTTGGGAAACAGAAAGTTACAGACATTATAAGTGCGGAGGTAGGTGAAAAGTTGTTGAGTATTCATCAAAACCTAAGGAGTATCAGCCCCATGTATGGGCTTTGCATTATTCATCAAAAGATACACAGAAACAAAATGTATACTTATATTAGGCAGAAGCCTAAGTAATGTAATGTTGTCCTGTTCACCCTTGAAGTAAATGTTAAGGGTCAACTATAACCGCAATTATTAGCTCAAGGATGGTGGCATAAGGTATGTTAAATGGCGGTAAAATATGCAAGAAGGCTAAGATTAACCACTTCAGCTCTGGAAGGTTTACACCTCCTTCCTGACCAGGTAATTTTTTGCGAGATGGCACTGCGTTGCTTTAACTGACAATTGTGCGGTTGTGCCACGCTGTACCCAAATACAATTTTTTGCACAATAAACAAAAAAAGACTGGCAATTTTGAAAAAAAAAAAGCAATAATTTTAACTTTCTGTTATAAAACATATCCAAAAAAAAAAATGTAAACAAATCGAATTTCTTTATCAATTTGGGCCAATATGTATTCCTACTACATATTTTTGGTAAAAAAAATCCAATAAGCGTCTATTGATTGGTTTGCGCAAAAGGTTATAGCGTCTACAAACTATGGGATATTTTTATGAACATTTTTTTATAAATTTTTTACTGGTAATGGCGGAGATCAGCGACTTATAGCGGGACTGCAACATTGTGGCGGACAAATCAGACACTAAAAGCCTATACACACGATCTGACTTTTTGACAACAACGGTCTGACAGACGTGTTTTATCGGACAACTTGACTGTCTGTATGATCCATCGGACAATTGTTTTAGTTTTTTCAATGGACAAATGTACGCTGTGCATGCTCTCAAACTTTCCGGCAACAAATATCCGATGGAGGATCATCCGATCGTGTGTACACAAGTCCATTGGACTAAAGTCCAAAGTACAAACACGCATGCACCGAACCAATGCTAAACATCAGACAACAATAGCATAAGTTGCCCAAAGGGTGGTGGTAAAGAGCGGAAAAAACATGTGATTTGGTGAATGTTGGCTGAAAAAGTTCTGCCGTGTGTATGCATACCAAGTTCACGACCAACGCCCCTTCGGACCAAAATCCACGGAAAAGTCAGATGGAAGTCCGATCGTGTGTATGAGGCTTTAGTGACACTTGTTTACATAGGCAGACCACCGTTCTGCTAATCTCCGGAACTGTCACTGAGTCCTGGCGGACCCGCTGATTGGCTCCTGCTGTGTCCATAAACAGCAGAAGTGGGTCGCCGCCGGCGCACGTGCCCCAGACCCGGAAGTGTCAGATCCCGTACTAGGTATGTGATCTGGCCCAGAGCTATGTGGTTAAAGAGAAAGGGTAGAATAGTATTGTCACGATCAGGCGTCTGGGTTGAAGACCAATTGCAATAGCAGTTGCAGGACAGGCATACAGACAGTCACTTCTGGCAGATGACACAGGCTAGCTGGTTTTCCCCAGAGCTCCGGGTGGTGGAGATGGATTTGGCTGCAAGCTAGTACCAGGTCGCGGTCCTCAGGTTTGCCCCACCAGGGTGTGAGCAGGCCGGGGTCCAGTGGCGGATCAGCAGATAAGGATTAAACAGCAGCGTGGTCAGTAACAAGCCAAAAGGTCAATCACGAGTGGTTGCAGGTTGGGATCAGGCAGCAGAGTAGTCAAAGAACAAGCCAAGGGTCAATCACGAGTGGTAGCAAAATACAGAAGGCAGCAGGGATGTCAAGAGCTAGGCACTGGCTGAGAAGGCACAATAACCTGGCAAAGAGGAAGTGCTGAGACAAGGCTTATATAGGGAGTTCATGGGAGGAGCAAGGAGTTCAAGGTTCATCGGTAATCAAGACTCAAGGCAGGGTTGTCCATTGGATCAGATAGATTTGTCCAGCAGATCAGGTAGGGAGCTGTCCAGCATCCCAGATAACTCAGTGGGAAGAGTAAACGCCAGACACAGACGAGGTCCCAGGTTCAAGCCCAGGTCCTGACAGTACTCCCCTCCTCTCAGGATGTCCTCTGGACGTCTTAGGGCTGGGTTTGTGAGGAAACCTCTGGTGGAATTCTCTTGTCAATCTAGGGGAGTGAACCTTATCCATCTTTGGGCATCTTTTTCTTTAGAAGTTTCTGCTGGGGAGATTCTCCTCACTTGCAAGGCTTTTTAAAACATCTCCAGCTCCTGCTTACGGATAAGGGTGCCATTCGAGGCATACATACAGTCAGGTGGTAGAACTTCTTTGGCAGGACAGGAATTTGTGATGGAGCCAGACTTTACGGAAGTGGTGACGGTATCAAGAACAGGTGTTTTCTTAGGATGTAGCAAAGGCGTCTCTGGAGCAGGAGGTGGTTCTTTGGCAGGACAGGGTGATGTTACTGCATTTACCACTGTGGAACGTGGGATGACTACTGGAACTGGTCTGTTGTCGGGAGGTTGCATAGTTGCCTCTAGGCCAGATGGTAGGAGTTTCACAGGGGTATTGGTTGCGGGTTCAAGAGGGGCACTGGTATCGTTGACCACCGTAGTCTGGGAACCTACTTGTGTCATTGAACATGGACAGGCCTTACGGCAACCTTGGCAGTTCACAGGCCGAACAGCAGCGATAGCAGAATGAATCCCAGTAGTACCCACTTGAAGAACCTTTGGCCGAGGTGGACGAGTTGGGCAGAGAGAGATTAAGTGCCCTCTTTCTCCACAATAGAAACAAAGGCCACAGCCTCTCCTCCGCTCTCTTTCAGCTTTAGACAGCGTGGTCTGGATGACCCCGATCTCCATAGGTTCCACATCTTCCAGGGTAGGTGTGTGTATATCCACAGGAACGTCAAGGCTTTGTGGTGTTAGGGCTTCATGGCTTGGCACGTACTGGGGTGGCTTGAAGTCATACCTGTACAGGGTATTCCTGTCCCTGGGTCCTCGAAGGCCAGATGAGCCAGGAGCAGACTTGGGAACCCTGGTTTTCTTGGAAACTGTACAGTGAGAGTCCAGGGCTAACATAAAAGCTTCCCAGCTGTCGAAGACTGGACTCCTTTCCTGTAATACCTGGTGAGCCCATGTTTTGATGGGTCCAGTGAGCAGGTTGATAGTAGCGAGAACCTTTATATAATCTGTGGCATAGGTCCTAGGCTTAAGAGCAAACAACAGCTCGCAATCCATCTTAAAGGATGAAAGAGATGCACGGCTACCGTCAAACCTCTCGGGCATCACAACAAATGGCTCAGGACAGGCAGGTTCTGGGCCTGGGCGTACTGTACCTTTCAGTAACAGAACTTCTTGCTGCAGGTCTGAGATTTGCTGTCTGACAGGAGTCAGAGCATCTGCTATAGCGGCCTTCATGTTTATGGCCAGGTTATTCTGTCACGATCAGGCGTCTGGGTTGAAGACCAATTGCAATAGCAGTTGCAGGACAGGCATACAGACAGTCACTTCTGGCAGATGACACAGGCTCACCTGAGGTGCAGAGTCTAAGTACTAGCTGGTTTTCTCCAGAGCTCCGGGTGGTGGAGATGGATTTGGCTGCAAGCTAGTACCAGGTCGCGGTCCTCAGGTTTGCCCCACCAGGGTGTGAGCAGGCCGGGGTCCAGTGGCGGATCAGTAGATAAGGATTAAACAGCAGCGTGGTCAGTAACAAGCCAAAAGGTCAATCACGAGTGGTTGCAGGTTGGGATCAGGCAGCAGAGTAGTCAAAGAACAAGCCAAGGGTCAATCACGAGTGGTAGCAAAATACAGAAGGCAGCAGGGATGTCAAGAGCTAGGCACTGGCTGAGAAGGCACAATAACCTGGCAAAGAGGAAGTGCTGAGACAAGGCTTATATATGGAGTTCATGGGAGGAGCAAGGAGTTCAAGGTTCATCGGTAATCAAGACTCAAGGCAGGGTTGTCCATTGGATCAGATAGGTTTGTCCAGCAGATCAGGTAGGAAGCTGTCCAGCATCCCAGATAGCTCAGTGGGAAGAGTAAACGCCAGACACAGACGAGGTCCCAGGTTCAAGCCCAGGTCCTGACAAGTATGGAGTAGGGAAGAAGAAAAGTGTGAAGAAAGGAGCAAGTTGAGGGTAGGTAGAAGGGTGATTTACCATATGGATATCAACCCTGGCAAACAGACAACACCAGAAATCGCAAGAGACGCAGCCGTGCTCTTGAGTGAGCATGGCGTAAATCTAAATCCCTGCAAGACTTTACCTTCTACATATCTGCCCTGCTCAAATACAACTCCTGCCTCCACACTGCTAAACAAACTTACTACAACATTCTCATCAAAACCCTCTCATCCAAACCTCGTCAACTCTTTTATACCCTTAATTCCTTACTTCACCCCCCACTGCCCCCACCCACCAACTTGCTTACCACTCAACATATTACCAACCATTTCAAAAGCAAAATCGACACAATTCGCAAGAAGATATCCAGTATTCAACTTCCTCCCCTACCCAACACATCAGGTCCAACACCACACTTAATACTCTCCTCCTTCTGCCCAGTTATCACCGATGATAAACTTCTCTCCATGGTCCACCTCCCCACCTGTGCCCTGGACCCTGTCTCCTCACAATTACTGCGACCACCTTCCCACTCTATCCTGAACTCCCTAACCCACATCTTCAACCTCTCCCTCTCCTCTGGCACCTTTCCTTCCCCACTCAAACATGCACTGGTTATCCCCATACTTAGAAAACTCTCACTAGACCCCACCTGTTTGAATAACTTAAGACACATCTCCCTGCTCCCATTTGCCTCCAAGCTCATTGAATGCCTTGTCCATGACCGAATGAGTCGCTACCTCATGTACAACAACCTTCTCGACCCCCTACAGTCCGGCTTCCTTCCACAACATTCCACTGAAACTGCCCTACTAAAACTCACCAATGACTTACTAACTGCTAAAACCAATGGCCATCACTCCATACTCATACTCCTAGAACTCTCTGCTGCTTTCGACACAGTTGACCACATGCTCCTTCTCAGCAAACTACACTCCCTTGGCCTCCGTGATTCTGCTTTATCCTGGTTCTCCTCCTACCTATCTCAGTGCACTTTCAGTGTCCCTTACATCTCCATCTCCTCCGCTCCTCTTCCTCTTTCTGTTGGGGTACCCCAAGGCTCCGACCCTGGGCCCCTCCTATTCTCGCTCCATACCTCTTTCCCAGGCCAGTTGATAACCTCCATTGGCTTCCAATACCATCTCTACGCCGACGACACCCAGATCTATCTCTCCACTCCTCAACTCACCCCGTCGATCTCCACACGGATCTCAAACTTACTGAATGACATATCGGTATGAATGTCACACCGCTTTCTCAAACTCAATCTTTCTAAAACTGAGCTTGTTATATTTCCTCCTTCCCGGTCCCCCCCCCATGATGACTTTACCATTAAGATCAACAGCACAACCATTGGTCCCTCCACACATGCCAGGGTGCTGGGTGTAATTCTTGACTCTGACCTCTCCTTCAGCCCCCACATCCAATCACTGGCTAAATCCTGCCGCCTTACCCTCCTCAACATCTTCAGAATTCGACCCTTCCTGACTAATGACACCACAAAGCAACTTATTCACACTTGATTATTTCCCGCCAAGACTACTGCAGCTCTCTTCTTAATGACCTACTCTTACGCAGGCTATCCCCCTTCAGTCTATTATGAATGCTGCTGCTAGACTAATACACCTCACTAACCAATCCGCGACTGCTGCTCCTCTCTGCCAATCCCTTCACTGGCTTCCCCTTCCCCACCGTATAAAATTAAAAATGCTAACCACAACATCCAAGGCCATCCACAACATCGCCCCCAGCTACATCGCCAACCTCATCTGCAGATATCGCCCAAATTGTCCCCTCCACTCCTCCCAGGACCTCTTGCTCTCTAGCACCCTTGTTACCTCCTCCCTTTAGGACTTCTCCAGAGCCTCTCCCATCCTCTGGAACTCCCTGCCCCGGTATGTCCAATCAGTCCCCAACCTGTCCACCTTTAGGAGATCCCTGAAAACTCACTTATTCAGGGAAGCCTATCCCACACCCACCTAACAACTGTCCTCAAGCCATCCCCATCAAATCATTCCCCGCATCTATTACCTTTTGTACCACCATCCCCTCCCTTTAGAATGTAAGCAATATGAGCAGGGCCCTTGTGTCCCTTCTGTATTGAACTGTACTGTAAATGTGCTGTTCCCCCTCTACATTGTAAAGCGCTGAGTAAACGGTTGGCGCTATATAAATCATGTATAATAATAATAATAACAATAATATAAGAATATGGATCACCTGAAGACATCATCCATAAAGAAAATGGGTAGAGACACATGCTTTTTCATCAAATGGTAATTTGTGATTTTTTCTACTGCCACTTTTAAATGACTACACTGTTCTGTTCTGTAAACTCTCATACAGCTTTAAGGCATGCCTCAAGCATGGTATTTAAAGTAATTGTGTGTCTCCTCTAAATTCAATGTTCATGGACTTCCTACTGGGTTCTCCAAACATTCTGCAAATCAAAACAAGCATGGTCTGCTGTTCTCAAGATAAAAACTTCCTCTTTTTTTCCCTCTATTGTGGTCTAAACAAACTGCTCACATACTATCCAGCTTCTGTTCAATATTTGTGCCTGTTGCCTCTCAGATAGTATATTCTCATTTCTATTTCAAGAAAAACCTTCCTCAACTTTTCCATTCATATTGTGGCCTAAGAAAGCTGCTTGCATACTTTTCATACACTGTACAATATTTGTGGCTATTTTCTCCCCATCAACACAGTCTAATTTCTACTTCAAGATAAAAGCTACCTCATCTCTTTCTCTTAAATTGCAGGATAACCAAGCTACTTACATGCTGTCCAGTCACATTATGAAATGTATGGCTATTATCTCTCAGATAATACCCTTAAAGTTGTATTTCAACATAAAACCTGCTTTGTATTTTATATTGTGGTCTAATCAAGCCGCTTAAATACTGTACAGCCACTGTACAATATTTTTGACTATTGTTTCTCAGAAAGGCAACACTTTATGTCTGTCTTGCTTCACACTCTTATTTTTGTGACCTAAACAAGATGCTTACATACTGTCCAGCCACTGTACAATATTTATAGCCAATGTCTCTCAGATAACAAACTGTCATTTTGATTGCAAGATAAAATCTGCCTTGTCTCTCTTTGTTGCTGCCTATGTGCTCATATACTGCCCTGATGCTGGTTGACTTCTAAAAAACACATACTCAAAGTATATAAGTTGTCAATTTAAGGAATAAAATTGCCCAGCTCCTTGTAACCTTTTAGACCATGGTTTACTTATTAGTGAAAAAATGACTGGAAATTAACAGCAGAATTCACCTCCATAGACTTTCGATTCACTACAACATTTGGGTTCACCAAATATCGAACCAAATTTTCAAATTGAACCTGGGCAGATATGCTAATCACTAGTTTTCCAAAGTTTGATTCTCCAAGGGTGCAGAGAATAATGTTTGATGTTGGATGAACCCAAACTTAGAAGTGAATCCCACTGACAAAAATTAAAAAATAACGTACAACAGGGAGAAGGTCACAAATACACAAATCCTTTAAATAAAATTTTTTGATTTTTGCCTTAAAGCTGTACATAGTGTTACAGAACAGTACAATTTCAGAGACAATTTCTGCTACAGCATCAACTGGCAGAGCATATTTGGCTGCAGAATTGTTTTTGTCAAACTTACATTAACCAGCCTGGCGGTATGATTATTTTAGATTTTTGGTGCTGAAAGCAGTACCATTATTTTGCATGGAAATTTGGCGTTTTATATTGTAGGCCTGTAATTCTTAGGAATAACTCACTTAAATCTGTCTAAAGAAGAGTCTAGTAGACATTCCAGGTATGATAAAGTTTGAAACACAAAATCATAAATTATAATGTAGCGGCCCCCTCTCTCTCCTCTCAACTCTTCTGGCTCTGGCTCTTGTCTAGGGGTACCTCTGAGGAGAGAGTGCGAGGTCACCACGCCAAGTTCCCACCGCAGGTGTGCGTGTGTGCAGTGGGAGACAATTTTCTTTTACCTTCGGGTCGGTGTCCTGCATCTGGAGACCTCCTCCTGGTTTCTCGAACAGTGTCTGCCAGTAAATGAGCCCCACACCACTAAAGTCCAACACTCCTTTATTCTTCTCATGGAAAAGTGAACACAATCAGTTGGACTCCCTCAACGAACAGAACAGTCAGGGGGTGTGGATGCGAGTAGGCCCAGGCACAATGAACTCTCCTACTTCCTTCCCAGAAGTAGGTTTCTGCTCCCAATCGAGGTAGACATCCCTCCCGGCGGTCTCCGGAGGCTCACCCGTCACTGGCAATTTGCTGCACCAGGTCTTCAGGTAAGTACCCCCCTCCGGTCCCTTACACCACTGGATTCGAGTACCCCCTCCCGGGGTCCCCTAGGAAGTTCCTCCCTCGCGGAGCCTTAGTCCGGGACCCTCAGTCCCGGACCGCCATCCAAGTACCTCACCCCAGGCTAAAGGTGCCTGGGATGGAACACGACCTCCGAACGTCCTCCAGGCCTAGTCCGCCTAGAGGACCGACACGAACCACCGCCCTCAGGCTGAAGGTGCCCAGGACTCTACTCCCACCACCAAAAATGGCCGCCCCCTTTATACCCTCTCCCAGCAAGTACGGCGGGTTCCCCGCCCCACCATACAACCGCTGAGAGAGGCCAAAAAGAGGCACGATGCTGCAATGATGGCTCAACCCCGGGCCCAAAGTGACAGCGCCACCCAGTGGGCCCCAGGGAACCATACATCACAGTTTCCCCACCAGATTCAAATAGAAAAGCACATACCCGCTACACTCTCCCCCTGGTGGTTTGACACTGGTCCCCAGTGTCTGGAATAAACCATGCCCTCAAGGGCTGACATAGTCCAATCCAGAAACTGACTGAAAATTGTGAAAAAATCCAAAACTTTGAAAACTAAAACTAGCTAGAGCAGTCGTGCCTGAGCCTCACATGAAAAGGGAGGGAAAGGGAAACAACAACACTTAACAACAACCTTGAAATCACATTTTCACATTACACTCTTCCCACCCATCCTGGCTAAGACCCACCCCATTCTCAGTGGTCTTGATGGGATGCTCTCTTGCAGAGGGAAAAAGAAAAGTTAACACACATAAACCCTGACACATTTGTGTGAGAATGAAAAAACTTCTTCGCAGAGAAATCTTTTCCTTCATAAAAGTGTGTGTGCGAACAGTGATATCGATGCGCAACACTGCCACCTGGTGACAGCATCGCGGTAACTGCACTCGTGGAACTTTCCTTCTTCTTTGGGCCCTATCTACCCCAGAGTCCATGATTGCTTGCTGTAAAATTGAAGAACAAACAGGAACAGTCCTTCAACTCCTCTGGGTAACAAGAACAACAACCCCGGAAAGTTCAGCAATGCAAAGAACAAAAACAGAGTCTCTCTTCTCCTATAGATAGAATCGAGGGTGCGGCAGGACAAGTGGCTTCAAGTGCTGATCCATGGTCTCCAGATGGTACTCGACATCTTCCCCTTCCTTGCGTCGGATCAGCACCTTGTCCGGGTGGATATGTCGTCCCAGCATCCATTCTGCTTTGCAGTCTTTAAAGTGCTGAGAGGCCTTGGGGGAACACGCAAGGTACCTGCGGGCGTGTGGAACCTGAAGGTGGGTCCACACAAAGTCATTGTACCAGCGCTCCCGGCAAGTTTCCACTTCATACAATAACTCCTTGGACAAGTATGGGTACTCCCACCCATACTCAGCAGCAACCTTCTGGCCAAATAGGCGTTGTAGTCTCGTCAGAGGAGGCATAGTGGCTTTGTCCCCTTCACCAGGCAAAACTATTGAGTCCGGGTGGCGAGGGACCTTGATCACATCTGGTCTGGGCATAGGTGCCCGCAACAACAGTCTCTTTTCCCCGGCATTAGGTGCAGGAGGCACCGGGAAGGCAAGAGTAGGCTGGGGACGGGACCCCTCCTCAGGCGCTGGTGCCTCCACCCGGGGTGTACTATCCCCTGTAGACATGGGTGGGTCCCTGGTTCTGCGGTACGAGGCGAGAGGTACTTTGTCCTAGCCCTTTTGAGCAAACAGTTCATCAATGGCGACATCATCTCCCAGATCGGAGAGCAACTCTAGGTCAGAGGTGTCACACTCCTCCGCGGGTATGTAGCCTGTAGTGGAAACGGGACTACCACCCCCCACGGACACACAGGGTTGTGGATCCCCAACACCTCCGCCCACACACCAAGTCCCTCTGCCTGGCTGACCTCTGCCTTTTCTAGAGGCATGACGTCCGGAACTCTTCTTACCGGATTCATCCGGGCCGGGCGTAGGCAGGCGAGATGGTCCACCGCAACCGCTGGACGGGGCTACCATACCGGTCTTTCTCTTCGACGGTGGACGCTGTGAGACAGTGGTGACCGAGTCAGCATCCTCGGATTTCTCCCATATTTGAGTACTCACTACCTCCTCCGCGGTCGCTGCAGTGCGCACAGGGATGGCTGTCAAAGCAGTGATTCCTCCAACTTGAGTGGTGCTGCCTGTGGTACGGCCGGGGTAGATGGTTCTACCCCGGGAACACGCAAGGTACCTGCGGGCGTGTGGAACCTGAAGGTGGGTCCACACAAAGTCATTGTACCAGCGCTCCCGGCAAGTTTCCACTTCATACAATAACTCCTTGGACAAGTATGGGTACTCCCACCCATACTCAGCAGCAACCTTCTGGCCAAATAGGCGTTGTAGTCTCGTCAGAGGAGGCATAGTGGCTTTGTCCCCTTCACCAGGCAAAACTATTGAGTCCGGGTGGCGAGGGACCTTGATCACATCTGGTCTGGGCATAGGTGCCCGCAACAACAGTCTCTTTTCCCCGGCATTAGGTGCAGGAGGCACCGGGAAGGCAAGAGTAGGCTGGGGACGGGACCCCTCCTCAGGCGCTGGTGCCTCCACCCGGGGTGTACTATCCCCTGTAGACATGGGTGGGTCCCTGGTTCTGCGGTACGAGGCGAGAGGTACTTTGTCCTAGCCCTTTTGAGCAAACAGTTCATCAATGGCGACATCATCTCCCAGATCGGAGAGCAACTCTAGGTCAGAGGTGTCACACTCCTCCGCGGGTATGTAGCCTGTAGTGGAAACGGGACTACCACCCCCCACGGACACACAGGGTTGTGGATCCCCAACACCTCCGCCCACACACCAAGTCCCTCTGCCTGGCTGACCTCTGCCTTTTCTAGAGGCATGACGTCCGGAACTCTTCTTACCGGATTCATCCGGGCCGGGCGTAGGCAGGCGAGATGGTCCACCGCAACCGCTGGACGGGGCTACCATACCGGTCTTTCTCTTCGACGGTGGACGCTGTGAGACAGTGGTGACCGAGTCAGCATCCTCGGATTTCTCCCATATTTGAGTACTCACTACCTCCTCCGCGGTCGCTGCAGTGCGCACAGGGATGGCTGTCAAAGCAGTGATTCCTCCAACTTGAGTGGTGCTGCCTGTGGTACGGCCGGGGTAGATGGTTCTTGGCTTCTCAATGACTGTATCTACCTCGAATAGGAACTCCCCACAGACTTCACATCGCCCGAATGGCTTCAGATGACACACCAGTCCCGAGCAGCCGGGACAAATCACACCCAGGGCCTCAACGTCCATGCATGAATACAGGGCGAATCGTCCCCTTGGCTTTTGCCGAATTCCTGTATCGGTCACCGGAGCAGCAGCAGTCAAAGACGTGGTGGAAGGATGAAGTGGAACCCACGCTGTTTGTCCGAACATGGTGACTTGCTGCTGATCCATTGCGCACTGCAAGTTTTTGCGCCAAATCCCACGTGTAGTCCTTCACACGTATTGGACTCCTCCCCTCTGCACTCTAGTTCGCGGGCTTTTCTACTTTCCTGGATCACGCCCACAAACTAAGAAAAAAGCCTCCTTTCCCAGTGGACGCCTTGTATGACGAAACGCTGCGTCGGGTGGAGCTGTTGATCGGGACATCACTACGCTACAGCTGACTGCAACTCAGTAGCTGAGTACGATCCGTTTTTCATATTGCTGCTTTTCCTCTGTAAACTCCATGTGAAGCGATTTTATTTGCCCGAATCTAATAAAGGGTATCTTCTTTTAAAACCAAGAAGTATTGCACCATGAAGTTTTTTCTTTTTGCCATTTCAACATCCTTTCCTGCTTTATGAGCGAGGGGGTCCCCTCTTTCTTAATACCCTACTCTGAAAGCCTCTGGAGGATCGGGACATCGGGCGGTCGGTGGTATCGGTTTGCTGCATGTCGGTGGAGATCTCTATCCATGTATGAGCCCCTAAAGATCTCTGTAATAGGGATCCACCTGAGCTGGTAAGCCTCCATTGCCTCTATTATTCATTCGAGCAAGTTGGAAAAGCCTCTTTTTGCTTAAATCTTAAGATCAGGAGTTTTGCTTGATGAAAACCATCAGATGTCGTCATCTTTATCTTTATGAACTTTAAAACACTTGAACTGTGCACGCATGATTATATTGTCCTTAGGGGATAATACATATTGTTGTTTTTTGGGGGTTTTTTTGCTTATTATTTTTACCAATTATTTTCACTAATTAATATGGTGTAATCATAGGACTTTTAAGTGTCCATTTCTTCACAAGTTTATTTTCACATACATCCCTACTTGTATGGTTATAGCACTGTGTTGGCTTATTTAATAGGTTGCGCATTGATTTATATATATTTTTGCACATACGTTTACAGCTGCCATTCCAGCTGGTTATAAGTTTGCAGCACCTGTCACATTTTTATTCAGTTTTTCCATTTATTTGTCCAATATATTGGTTTATATTTCACTGGGCATCACTTTTGGTATAGATAGGTTAGCGCGGATTATCCACTTTTTTAAAAATATAGATTCTAATTTATTATTGCTGTTTTCTAGCTGGTCTAAAACCACTTTTGACGTAAACGGACACTTTTTGGTTGCTATGGACAATCTCCAGTTTCTGGGCAGAAAGAACAGTTTTTATAATATAAAACAGCATGCAGGGCAACGGACAAACGACTAGGGACAAAGGGGGTGTGTAATTATTTGATACAGTACTGTAATCTGTAAGATTACAGTGTACTGTATGTATACTGTGTTTTTTACTTTTTGAATTTGGCGCCGAACTCCGTCCCCGTGCATAGCAATGCTCGCAGGGAACGGAGCTCGGCACTCGGCAGTGTGAATCGAGCGAGGAGTCAGCTCGAACACACAGCGGGGGGACATCGCAGGATCCAGGGACAAGGTAAGTAACTTTCCTTGTATTCTGCAATGCGATCCCGAGTCTGGCTCGGAGATACCGCTTTTGGTATGAAAAATTCACCCCGAGCCAGACTCGGGAATACCGCCAAGGACATGAAAGGCTTTCTATTCTATTTTTTTCTTTTACAATTAATCTGGCTTATATATAGCATGCAGAAGAACCCTAATTTGACTTATTTCAGTTTGAATATTTTTTGTCAAGTAGCTTTATTAGCAACACGTGCTTTTTCATCAAAAGGTAATTGACCCACTTTGACCAGCAAAAATTCCCCACTAGTTTTGTCAGGATAAAATTAAAAGACATTGGGTTTATTTACAAAAGCTAGACCGTGCAAAATAAGCCACACTTCTGCAGAGAAACCAATCAGCTCCTAACTAGACATGTGCACTGCAAAAAAATGTGTTAGTTTTCGTTTTCGTTTCATTTTTTTTTTTTTTTTTTCGGGTCATTCGTTATGATCGCAATTCGTATATTCGTACATTTGTAAATTTATACATTCGTAAATTCGTACATTCCTAAATTCGTACATTCGTACACTCGTACATTCTTATATTTGGAAATTCGGAAATTTGGAATTTCTAAATTCGAAAATCTGAAAAAATAACTATTAAATTATAGGTATTGTAATTTCCTTTAAAATTTGTCTGTTAGCGAACGTAACGAATACAAATTTATCCGAAGTTACGTATAACCTGAAATAACAAATGCCACATCTAAACAAATGGAACGGAACAAATTATTAATAAATAATAATAATAAAAAGTTTTCATTATTATTATTGTTATTTATTATCATTATTAATTCATTGCGTTCCATTTGTTTAGATACGGCATTCATTATTTCGGAAAACAATTCGTAACTTCGGATAAATTTGTATTCGGTAAGTTCACTAACAGCCAAATTTGAAAGGAAATTCCAATACCTATAATTTAATAGTTAGTAATAGTTAAGTTATTATTAGTTAATTATTATTTCAGATTTCCGAATTTCTGACTTTACTAAATTACAAATGTACGAATTTACGAATGTGCTAATGTACGAATTTACGAATGTACAAATTTGGCGAAATTCGTTAAAAAACTAATTTGGAACGAAACGAATTGCACATGTCTACTCATAACCCTTCGTGGTAAGACCGCGCTATATTAAGATACCTCTCAACTCAACTCAACCTCAGCTGGTTTAAATAAGCTTTAGCAATAAAACCTGGAAGATAATGGGTTTCTCTGCAGAATTGTGACTAATTTTGCACTCTCTAGCTTTAGTAAATAAACCCGAATGTGTGTGTGCTCCAGTACTATAAAAAAATTGTAATTTCCAGCTAGTTGTGTGTGCACATACATTTATGCAAACACACTAATTTACATTGAGAACATTAATTCATGCAGGCATGCTGCGCGGACATCTACACATACAAACATATGAACATGCATGCCTAATTCCAGGCTTGGAACCAGATGACCTAATTAGGGAACATAGCTGAGCCAGGAAGTTGCTTTACCCCTTGACTTGAACCCTGAACTCGTTCCTGAGATCTGCATTCTGCATTGCTGACCCAGCCTGAACAATGATTTTGTCTCTGCCCTTTCCTCCTACTATTGGCTTTGACCTAGTTCCTTTTCACTGCTTTTTTTTGAATCACAGTTTGACCTTGGCTAGTTCCAGACCAGGAATTGTCTCTGATGACCTTCTGGTTTGACTTTGGCTTGCCTCTTGGGCACAACTGTATCTGCTATCCTGCTTGTCTGTGAACTATAAATGCACATATACCGCGCTGTCCAAGACCAAAAAAAAGTATAGCAGCCAGCACAGCAGTAGATTAAATTGCAAACAAGTGAGAAAAGTATGGAATGTGCAGCGCTAATAAGTGACCAATGAATAAATCACTTCAATCTGATAAAAGTGACCTAGTGCTATACAAAAAATGCAACAATGTTAAACAATTTTAAAATTGAAATACAAAAGTGTCCAAAAAAAGGAAAATTAAGGAAAAAATTCCAAAGTGCAGTGTCCGAAACTGATCAGTGACAAGTGTAGTTCTTTTTCACTGCTTGTTTTTGAATCACAGTTTGACCTTGGCTAGTTCCAGACCAGGAATTGTCTCTGATGACCTTCTGGTTTGACTTTGGCTTGCCTCTTGGGCACAACTGTATCTGCTATCCTGCTTGTCTGTGAGCTATAAATGCACATATACTGCGCTATCCAAGATCAAAAAAAATATAGCAGCCAGCACAGCAGTAGATTAAATTGCAAACAAGTGAGAAAAGTATGGAATGTGCAGCGCTAATTAGTGACCAATGAATAAATCACTTCAAATTGATAAAAGTGACCTAATGCTATACAAAAAATGCAACAATGTTCAACAATTTTAAAATTGAAATACAAAAGTGTCCAAAAAAAGGAAAATTAAGGAAAAAATTCCAAAGTGCAGTGTCCGAAACTGATCAGTGACAATCATTGACTTCATATGTATTAAGGTGACAGTTTGTTAGAAGGTCGAACACCGGAGATACAAATATGCTTACCGGAACGATTGAACTCAAGTAGGTGTATACCTAGTGAGTCAATCGGGCTTGTTGGTATAATATACCCCAGCATTATCAGGTTCACGGTCCGGATATAACCTCAGATAGATGTTTGGATGTAAATGGATTCAGTAGAATCGAGCATTTCAACCCCACCATTAAAAGAAGAAGGAAGGTATATAGTGTGATACCGTAAAAGATGGTTATTTATAAAAAACTGAGGATTTACACTCAGGTTTTAATGAGTAAAAAAGCACTTATCTAGACAGTAGTTGTAATCTCAGCATGGCTTCCCGACGGGTTTCGACTGACCAGTCATCATCTGGGGTGCTGGACCACTGTAAACCTTGAGTATTTATATGTATTGTTTACCCCTGTGACAGCAGGAAGGTAAAGTCACCTGGTTGCATCCAGGGGGGTAGATATATTTCGCCCAGCTGAGGCTAGTGGGCTCATGAATGACTCATACCTCTAGGGAGAGTGCTGGGCGTCGTGAGGCAGGGAGTTGATGAGACCAGCTGAAGCCTGTCAGTTCGTTTAAGGCCTCTATAAAAACTCCCAGATTCATTAGGTGTTAGCTCATGCCTGGAACCAGACCTGTGTGGACTGTCTAGGGAGAGTGAACCCCTGTGCGGTGAGACAAAGCCTGTGTGGTTATTTGCTTGGACATTTAAAACCAGGGACTTAGGGACTAGGACAGCACTAGGCTGATCCCAGTTGTTAGTTAGGAAACCTGTATGTTTAGTCAGAGGTCAAGTTGACCAGGATTTATTTTGTTTATGTTTCTTTTGCTTTGCTGTGTTTTGTCACTGTAAATAGAAAATAAACCGCACCTTTTTGATTTTGAAAACCACAACCACCGTTTGCTGGGCCTGTTCTTGTGTGGGGAGCCCATCTCGGGGGTCACACACACCCGCTGCCGAGCTAACCCCCTCACAGTTGGTGGAGAACCAGTGGCAGTTTTTTTTTTAAGCCAGCATGGAGGAGATACTGAAGCAGCTGGCTCTAGCAAATGCCAATCAACAGCAGGCAAATGCAGGTTTGCAAAAGAGCCTTGCAGCTCAACAACAGAACTTCGCAGCCCAGCAGCAAGCTCATCAACAGAGCCTTGCAGCCCAGCAGCAAGCTCATCAACAGAGCCTTGCAGCCCAGCAGCAGACAAACGCAACTTTGCAACAGAGTCTGGAGGCTCAGCAACAAGCCCAGCAGCAATCTGAGGCCCGCTTCATAGACCTGTTACAGAAGCAAGAGCAGAGACTACAACAACAGATGGAAGCAGCAATGCAGCAACGTCCGCAGACCAGTGAGGAAAGCCGTCCCACTAATACCGCGTCCTTTGGGGTGAGTCGTTTATTGACAAAAATGACTGGAGAGGATGATCCAGAGGTATTTTTGACCACATTTGAAAGGACCGCTGAAAGAGAAAAGTGGCCTGAGGAGCAGTGGGCTGGACTGGTGGCTCCTCTGTTAACTGGTGAATCGCAGAAAGCTTACTATGACCTAGAGCCTAACCAAGCAAAAGACTATGCAATGCTAAAAGCTGAAATATTGGCAAGGCTGGGTGTCACCCAGGCTGTCCGGGCTCAGCGTGTGCATAACTGGACTTTCCAGCTTGGAAAACCCCCCAGGTCTCAAATGTATGATCTCATTCACCTGAGCAGAAAGTGGCTACAGCCAGAGACTTTGTCCGCACCAAAGATTGTGGAACGTGTTGTAATGGATCGGTTTTTGAGAGCTCTCCCTACTGCCATCCAAAAGTGGGTAAGCCATGGAGACCCAGAGACGGCCGATGGTCTTGTGGATCGTGTGGAGAAATACTTGGCTACAGAGAACCTGACGGCCTCTTCCAGAGACACTCGGACTTTCCACCCTAAGACCAGACCATCCCCAGGGGCGGATAAGAGGATTCCAAGGGGTGAGGGTGGAGAGAGTGAGAGGGTGGGAGCTCTACCCCAAGTTTGGCGAGAACAGCCTGGGAAATCAGCGGCTCAAGAGGCCGCAAGAAGGATCGTTTGCTACCGCTGCCGGCAAGCGGGACATATTGCAGCCAATTGCCCGGTTGTGGAGGAACCCGTGCAGTGTGACTTTCTGACGGGCAGACGTCAGTCGCTGTGTGCGACAGTCGCATGCACTGCCATTCGAGGAACTGAGAAACATTTATGCAAAATGTGTGTTAATGGTAGAAATGTTGTGGTATTGCTGGATTCAGGTAGCCTTGTGACCCTGATAAAGGCTGAGTTAGTTAAAACAGAGGTCTCTGGGAATAGCAGCCACCTTGTCACAACCCCAACAACAGGAGGTTAAGGAGTTTGTGCTTCGCAACAAGGAGGTATTCTCTGAGCTGCTGGGACAAACATCTGGGGTAGAGCATGACATCATTACCCCGCCCGGTGAAAGGGTGAAGTTAAAACCCTATCGGATCCCAGAGGCCCGACGGGAGGCAATACGGGAGGAAGTACAGAAAATGCTGAACTTAGGGGTGATAGAGGAGTCCCAAAGTGATTGGTCTAGTCCCATTGTGTTGGTGCCTAAACCGGATGGGAGCTGGCGATTTTGTAACGATTTTCGACAGTTGAACAAAGTTACAAAATTTGACACCTACCCCATGCCACGTATAGATGAGTTGATCGACCGGCTGGGAACAGCCCGATACATGACGACTCTTGACCTCACAAAAGGGTATTGGCAAATCCCCCTGGCCAAGTCGGCCAAAGAGAAAACCGCATTTGTAACCCCAGACGGGGCGTTCCAATATAAAAGAATGCCGTTCGGGTTACAGAATGCGCCGGCCACATTCCAGCGGAAAATGGACCAGATGCTGAGGCCCCATCGGAAGTATGCTGCGGCTTACCTGGATGACATAATTGTCCATAGCACAGATTGGGCCTCACATCTGCCAAAAGTGCAAGCAGTCCTGGACTCTGTTCGGGAAGCGGGGTTTACGGCTAACCCCAAGAAGTGTACCATTGGGCAGGAGGAGGCCAAATATCTTGGGTACACCATTGGGAGGGGAGTAATAAAACCCCAACTCAACAAAGTCGAGGCCATCCAGAGTTGGCCACGTCCCAACAGCAAGAAGCAGGTACGAGCCTTTCTGGGAATCGCTGGGTATTATCGGCGATTCATTCCCCACTTTGCTTCTAGGGCTGTGCCCCTAACCAACCTGACGAAGGGGAAAGGGTCGGTCATGATTAAATGGACCCCCGAGGCTGAGGCAGCATTCCAATTCTTGAAACAAGCCTTATGTAGCCAGCCAGTGTTGTACTCACCCGACTTCTCTAAAGACTTTGTCGTACAAAGTGATGCGTCAGATGTGGGGTTAGGAGCAGTATTGTCCCAGGTCTGGAACGGGGAAGAGCACCCAGTCATTTACCTCAGCAGGAAGTTGAAGTCCCATGAGGTAAATTACGCCACCGTTGAAAAGGAGTGTTTAGCGGTGAAGTGGGCTCTAGATTCCCTTCGGTACTACCTGCTAGGTAGGCACTTTGACATGGTTACAGATCACGCTCCGTTAAAGTGGATGGCTCAAAACAAAGAAACAAATAGAAGAGTGAATAGGTGGTTCCTGGCCCTCCAGGAATTCAACTTCACAGTAAAGCATCGCCCTGGCGTTCAAATGGGGAATGTGGATGCTTTGTCTCGAGTACATGAATGCCTGATTGCTGGTGTTCCAACCCCGAGGTTAAAACAAGAGGGGGGGGTATGTGACAGCAGGAAGGTAAAGTCACCTGGTTGCATCCAGGGGGGTAGATATATTTCGCCCAGCTGAGGCTAGTGGGCTCATGAATGACTCATACCTCTAGGGAGAGTGCTGGGCGTCGTGAGGCAGGGAGTTGATGAGACCAGCTGAAGCCTGTCAGTTCGTTTAAGGCCTCTATAAAAACTCCCAGATTCATTAGGTGTTAGCTCATGCCTGGAACCAGACCTGTGTGGACTGTCTAGGGAGAGTGAACCCCTGTGCGGTGAGACAAAGCCTGTGTGGTTATTTGCTTGGACATTTAAAACCAGGGACTTAGGGACTAGGACAGCACTAGGCTGATCCCAGTTGTTAGTTAGGAAACCTGTATGTTTAGTCAGAGGTCAAGTTGACCAGGATTTATTTTGTTTATGTTTCTTTTGCTTTGCTGTGTTTTGTCACTGTAAATAGAAAATAAACCGCACCTTTTTGATTTTGAAAACCACAACCACCGTTTGCTGGGCCTGTTCTTGTGTGGGGAGCCCATCTCGGGGGTCACACACACCCGCTGCCGAGCTAACCCCCTCACACCCCCTAATGAATAGCAGCTCCGTTTGATTGAAAAATGTAGTTCTGAGGTTACTTCCTGGTTCGACCAAGATGGCGCCGTAGCGTGCGCTCCAAGCCTCGTTCTGATACCCGGAAGCGGATATGACAACATCTTGCCTCACCTCCAGTTTTTGATATCCAAAATGATGGTGGCGCTGTCTATGAGACAAAAAGTGTAGCACTGTCGGCAATTAGACGCCATACATAGGAGGGATCCTATACCAAAAACGATGTTGTAAACAACTGCACTAGGGACACAGCATATAGAGTAACTATCACACTGGTCTAGTGGAGAACCAAACAGTGTGGAAATACCACATAGCTATAATCATCAGCGCCAAGGGGTCAATATAATAATAATGGTACTAAAAAATAATGAAATTCAGTAAAAATATAAAAAAATTCTGTAAAAATATAAAAAAATATTAAAAATAAAAATATTATGTTAAAAAAAATTGTGTTAAAAAATATGGATTGTAGAGCTGATATTCATTAGTAAACTAACATTATATTAAAATATACAGAATAAAATGGGAGGAGGATGTCGTCTAATCTGAACACAGGCCTTCCTTGTTGCTGTGGACCAGATACATAGACGACATCCTCCTCCTATGGGAGGGCATTCCTGAGTGCCTTAAAGGCTTTTTTACACTTCTTAATGACAATGATCGGGCATTTCATTGTCCTATGAATTTAGTTCCTCGAGAATTCATTTCCTGGACCTTGAGATCGATATAGTTGCGGGCCAATTTAAATTCCAAACATACTTTAAGAGTACTGATCGTAAAAGCTTTATATCCACCGATAGCTGTCACCATCAATCCTGGTTGCAGTCTGTCCCTTGCAGCCAATTTTTAAGGCTGTGTAGGAACTGCACTGATACGGATACTTATTATGCCCAGGTGTCCACCATGAAAGAAAGATTCATTGAGAAGGGATATGATCTGGTACAGATAATGTTGGAACTGAATAAAGTAGCGCAAATTGAGAGGAGTTCATTGCTAGTAAAGAAATCTCCTCGGGAGCAAGATAATTCCTTCAAATGCTCTATGCTTACCACATTTTCTGTCCAACACAGAGAGATTAAAAATATTATTTACCGTCACTGGGATATACTTAGAAACGATCGTGTACTGCATACTATACTTCCTGTTCAACCGAAGGTTATCTTCAGAGGAGTGCCCTCATTACGAGGAAAAATTGCCCCGAATACTATCAATCCTCCAATCCAACCCTCATTTTTTCACAACTTGGTTGGTTATTTTTCTTGCAAAAAATGTACAGTATGCCAATATAATTTTTGTGGGAGGCGTAAAAGTCTTGAGTTTAAATCTAATGTCACTAACCGAACATATCCCATAAAAACATTCTGTACTTGTGCCACCACACACATTGTTTACATGATTACTTGCCCATGTGGCAAGCAGTACGTGGGTCACACGGTCCGTGTGTTTTCAGTTAGGGTAGGCGAGCATATCGCCAAAATTAAAGGTGGCGATGCCAAACACAACCTGCCTCGACACTATAGAGAACACCATAGTCGAGATCCCAGAGGTTCCCAATTCCTCATCATTGATAAATATGTCCCCCCTTGGAGGGGACTGGCTAAGACACGTGGGGTCTCACTTTTGGAGACTTATTGGATTCCCCAATTACAAACGTACTCTTCTTTTGGCTGGGACATCAATGCCTTTATCAACCAGGCATAATATTGTCCCATTCCGGATATAACTGGGTGCAGTCGGTAAATATATGTAGTATTATCTATCTATCTGTATATTTTAATATAATGTTAGTGTACTAATGAATATCAGCTCTACAATCCATATTTTTTTAACACAATTTTTTTTTAGCATAATATTTTTCTTTTTAATATTTTTACTGATTTTTATTATTTTTTAGTACCATTATTATTATATTGACCCCTTGGCGCTGATGATTATAGCTATGTGGTATTTCCCCACTGTTTGGTTCTCAACTAGACCAGTGTGATAGTTACTCTGTATGCTGTGTCCCTAGTGCAGTTGTTTACAACATCGTTTTTGGTATAGGATACCTCCTATGTATGGCGTCCAATTGCCGTCAGCGCTACACTTTTTGTCTCATAGACAGCGCCGCCATCTTTTTGGTTATCAAAAACCGGAGGTGAAACAAGATGTCGTCATATCCGCTTCCGGGTATCAGAACGAGGCTTGGAGCGTACGCTACAGCGCCATCTTGGTCGAACCAGGAAGTAACCTCAGAACTGCATTTTTCAATCAAACAGAGCTGCTATTCATTAGGGGATACACAATACATATAAATACTCAAGGTTTACAGTGGTCCAGCACCCCAGATGATGACTGGTTAGTCAAAACCCGTCGGGAAGCCATGCTGAGACCACTACTACTGTCTAGATAAGCGCTTTTTTACTTTTTAAAACGTGAGTGTAATTCCTCTTTTTTTTTATAAATAAATGTCTTTTACGGTATCACACTATATACCTTCCTTCTTCTTTTAATGGTGGGGCTGAAATGCTCGATTCTACTGAATCCATTTACATCCAAACATCTATCTGAGGTTATATCCGGATCGTGAACCTGATACTGCTGGGGTATACTATACCAACAAACCCGATTGACTCACTAGGTATACACCTACTTGAGTTCAATCATTCCGGTAAGCATATTTGTATCTCCGGTGGTGGACCTTCTATCAAACTGTCACCTTAATACATATGAAGTCAATGATTGTCACTGATCAGTTTCGGACACTGCACTTTGGAATTTTTTCATTCATTTTCCTTTTTTTGGACACTTTTGTATTCAAATTTTAAAATTGTTGAACATTGTTGCATTTTGTGTATAGCACTAGGTCACTTTTATCAATTTGAAGTGATTTATTCATTGGTCACTTATTAGCGCTGCACATTCCACACTTTTCTATCCTGCTTGTCTGTCTCCTTCGCTACTGACAACAGCCTATCCAAACCACACTTCCAGCCTGCTGTGTGTTCCAGTGTCTCAGCCAACTGCCTTCTGGTCTACCTCTTCCCAGGGATGTTTCTGACAGTGTCCATGAGCACCTCACGGCCATGCCTGCCTCCCGAAGGGAGCTTCTTTGGACTGGACATCTGGTCTGGCTATATTCCTGGGGTGTCTGGACCAAAGGCGTAAGGGAATTCCTCTTGTCATCTTGGCCTCCAACCCAGTACGTGATAACTTTGTGGTGACCGTCCCTGTTTTCGCTGATGCAAAATCTGCCTGGCTGCTGGCCAACTTCTATCAAGCTCTTTTAGAAATAATAGACCACAAAATACATAGTAGTGGGAAATTTACCAGCAGCAGGACATTTATAATAGAGAAAATTGATTAAAATATATTAGAGATAAAGGAGTGCAAGCAGGTGCTATGCTACAAAAATGAAGAGGCCTCAGATGACACAGCAGTGTAAAATTGGTTAGCAGCAGGACCAATTTTAAATACTAAGACTAGGCCTAAACTTACTAGGACAAACCCCATTGATTTGGGACTTTATTACAAGAATTAAGAGTCTGCAGATGAAATAGCTGTCTAAAGTTGGCCAGCAGCGGGACACTTTTAATGAGCAAGGATAGGCCAAAATTTACTAGCAACAAAGAGCACATCCTGGGGTTTTATTAGAAGAATTTAAGTGCTTTGGAGGATACTGCAGTGTAAAATTTACCAGTACAGTTTTAGGGATAGTAGGCCTAACTGGTGTATGCAAAACATTTTTTATCCATGGGGATAAAGGGTGCAGTGAATGTAAGTGATATCATGTGAGGTGGTTTATGTGCAAATTGTTCTTGCTCTTTTTTCTTCTCTTGCAAACAACTCAGTGGCTATAAACCCAAAATAAAAAGCAATATAACCCCCCAAAAATTAAAACCTAAAATACCAGCTCTTGAAAGACATTATTTAAGGGAAACCTTGCAGCAAAAAACAAACAAACCCCCCCCCCCCCCATGTCTGCGAGAATGGGGCAGCAGCTAAAAGTGCAATAAGAACATAAAAAATGCAGCTTCCCAACAAATCCTTATCTCTTGTTAGGCAGTTTGTCAACTTTTCATATGATTCCCCTGTAACAGCTTGCAATTCACTTACACTATGGCTGCTCTGTGCCCCCTTCCTTTTTATAGTGAGGGTATTGGCTTAACCAAAGATTAAAGGTCAAATGGTCACTATTTAAATATATATTTCTGAAGCACATGTAATTTAGATTTAGATTTGCTATATTCAAGTAATGAAGATTTCTTTATCTCTTTACCCCCAATATCAGCAGTTCAAATGTGCTGATTACAGTCATTCAATATAGTTTGGAAACTCCCTCCTTAGATTCAAGAGCTGATTTTTATACAACTGTGCAGCTGCACTGGAACTGAGAAAAATGTCGGGTAATAGAGCTCAGCTAGGAAAAACAATGTAAATCAAAGGAGATTGTATTTAATGACAAAATGAACTTGACTAATCACTGTTTTTATTTGCTGCCAAAGGCATGGAGGAGACAAAATCAGCACTGTCGCAACAACATAATTAATACAATACAATTCATGTACTAAAGAGCTAGTACCCACACAGTGTTGGCAGTGTGACAAGCTAGACTAAAAGAAAGTTCACTTTTCTAGAAATAAATGCTGTCGATGAATATTTTGTTTTAACACATAAAACTGCTCAAAAGATTATTATTTTTAATTTTTATACAGTAGCTATGACATATTGCAAAAGGTACATTTACTAACCAACAATGTCCCATTTATATCAGTCACCTCTCAGCTATAGTGATGAGCCGAACACCCCCGGGTTCGGTTCGCACCAGAACCCGCGAACGGACCGAAAGTTCGAACGAACATTAGAACCCTATTAAATACAATGGATGCGAACGTTCGAATTCTAAAGTGCTAATTATAACAACTATTATGCATGTTATTGTCATAAATAGGGTTTGGGAACCCGGGTTCTGCACCAGGGGACATGTATCAATGCAAAAAGAAGTTTTAAAAACGGTCGTTTTTCGGGAGCAGTCATTTTAATGATGCATAAAGTGAAAAAAAAAAAGTCAAATATTCCTTTAAATATCGTACCTGGGGGGTGTCTAAAGTATGCCTGTGAAGTGCCACGTGTTTCCCGTGTTTAGAACTGTCCCTGCACAAAATGACACTTCTAAAGGAAAAAAAAGCCATTTAAAACTGCTTGCGGCTTTAATGTAATGTCTGGTCCCGGTAATATGGATGAAATTCTTTAAGAAAAATGGCATAGCTACCCCATGACCCCCCCCCCCCTACCCCAGCCCATTACCAGCCCCTTTGGGTCTTGTATGGATATTAAGGGGAACCCCGCACATAAAATAAAAAAGGCCCTATATACTCTGAACAGCCGTATACAGGCGGTGCATACAAGACAGGGACTGTAGGTTTGTTCTTATGTAGAATCTGTTTGTAATTTTGAACAGGTACATTGTTGAAGTGTAGCTCCAGCCCAAAAATCTATTTTTAAACTTTTTGAGAAACATAGGTAAGGGTTATCACCCCTGTAACATTTGTTTTGCTGTCTGTGCCCCTGTTCAGAACATTTCACCTCACTTTCCGTCCCAATGACAACTGTTTTTGAAATGTGGTGTTTTTCTTGAAACAAGGATTGCTGATAAAGCATCAGTACAGATGAGACCCCTTTCTCCCATATTTATTCTTACAGGAGAGAATTTTCCTTTCTAGGGGTAGATTTCCTCTCACTTCCTGTTGTCTTCTTTCGTTTGCAAGTAGGAGTCGTTTGTAAGTTGGATGTTTGAAAGTAGGGACCTGCCGTATATACTCTGCAGAAATAGGCCCCTTAGTTGTTGGTGTCGGCACAACACTGTAAGCACTCAGTTACTCTTGGTTGGTGCTGGAACGCCCTGCTGTCAACTATTATATCAGGAATTTTAATTACATATAATTGTTGAACAGTGGTAGTAAAAATTGGGGCTTTGATGGTGGTGCTGGTGCCACAACACTGTAAGCCCTGACAGTTACTCTTGGTGGGTGCAGCAATGGGCCCTGCTGTGAATTATTAGATCAAGAATTGTAATTACATGCCCCTTTTGAACAGGGGCTGAAAAATTGGGCCTTTTGTGGTGGTGGTGGTGGTGGCGTTGCCACAAGACTGTAAGCCCTCAGAGTTACTCTTGGTGGGTGCAGCAATGGACCCTGCTGTGAATTATTAGATCAAGAATTGTAATTGCATGCCCCTGTTGAACAGGGGCTGAAAAATTGGGCCTTAGGCACTGGTGGCACAACACTACAACCCCTCACAGATACTGTACTTGGAGCACAGCAATGAGCCCTGTTGCAAAGTATTGCTTCAAAAATTGTAATGACACGCCCCTGTTAAACAGGGGCTGAAAAATTGGGCCTTAGGCACTGGTGCCACAACACTCCAACCCCTCACAGATACTGTACTTGGAGCACAGCAATGAGCCCTATGGCAAATTATTGCTAAAAAAATTGTAATTACACGCCCCTGTAAAACAGGGGCTGAAAAATTGGGCCTTAGCCACTGGTGGCGGCACCCATAAACAAAAATGATCTTCCAAGCTATCATCATCAATCGTATCATTGAGGACTCGGAGGAGGAGGATAGCCAGTCAACATAACAGCACAGGCACTCAGCATCAGCATCAGTCTTGAAGGGATGTGACATGTTAAAATCAATTAGTCTGTTATATCAGCATCAGGTGTGTGGTAGCTGGTGGTGATCCAAGACTGGTTAATCTTGATGAAAGTCAGTCGATCAACCGAGTCGGTGGACAGGCGCACCCTGTGATCCGTGACAAATCCTCCAGCAGCACTGAATGTGCGTTCCGAAAGAACGCTGGATGCAGGACAGGCCAGTAGCTCAATTGCATACTGTGCAAGCTCTGGCCAGTGATCCATCCTCAAGACCCAGTAAGCCAGAGGATTTTCGGTGGGGAAGGTGTCCAAGTCTGACCTTGCCCCTAGATATTCCTGCACCATGTTTATCAGACGCTGGCGATGGTTGCTGGAACCGATCATACTTTGGGGCTGCGGACTAAAGAATTGTCTGAACGCATCGGTCAGACGGCCACCTTCCCCACCGCTCCTTCTTTGACTGGCCGAAGCCTCAGCAACTCGTTGTCCAGGACCAGGAGTTTGTAACCTCCCAGTCTCTGGGAACGCGTTGCACAGACCTTTCTGCAAGGCCTCCCGGAGTTGTCTCATCCTCTGCTCCCTCTGCGACGGTAACATAAGGTCCGCAACCTTACCCTTGTACCGTGGATCAAGGAGAGTGGCCAGCCAGTAATGGTCCCTCTCCTTGATCCGAAGAATACGAGGATCCTTCCGCAGACTTTGCAGGATCAGGGAGGCCATGCAGCGTAGGTTTGCTGAGGCATTCGCTCCGGAGTCCTCTGGGTCACTAAGGACGACATGATCCGCAGCCACCTCCTCCCAGCCACGTACAAGTCCACTGGTTTCTTGGGACTGTAAATCATCCCTAAAAGACTGCTGCTGATGATGCTGAGTGCCAGCCTCCACCTCCATGCTGACACAATCCTCCTCCTCCTCCTCCTCCTCCTCCTCTTCCTGTGCGATGGGTGGGACAGAAGGAACACTGTCTGGGTAAAGGGGGCCTTGAGAGGCAAGGAAGTCCTCCTCTTCCTGCCTCTGTTCTGCCTCAAGTGCCCTGTCCATTATTCCACGCAGCGTGTGCTCCAACAGGTGGACAAGAGGTACAGTGTCACTGATGCATGCACTGTCACTGCTCACCATCCTCGTGGCCTCCTCAAATGGTGCCAGGACAGTGCATGCATCCCTGATCATGCCCCACTGGCGTGGAGAAAAAAAACCAAGCTCCCCTGACCCTGTCCTGGTGCCGTAGTCGCACAGGTACTCATTGATGGCCCTCTGCTGCGTGTGCAGCCGCTGCAGCATGGCCAACGTTGAGTTCCACCTGGTGGGCATGTCACATATAAGGCGGTTCTTGGGCAGGTTCAACTCCTTTTGCAGCTCAGCCAGGCGAGCACTGGCATTATAAGATCTGCGGAAATGCACACAGACTTTCCTGGCCTGCCTCAGGACATCCTGTAAGCCCGGGTACCTGCCCAAGAACCGCTGCACCACCAGGTTAAGGACGTGAGCCACACAGGGCACATGGGTCAGTTGTCCCTGTCGGAGGGCGGAGAGGAGGTTGGTGCCATTGTCGCAAACCACCATTCCTGGCTTAAGCTGGTGTGGCGTCAACCACCTCTCGGCCTGGCCCTGCAGAGCAGACAGGACCTCTGCCCCAGTGTGGCTTCTGTCCCCCAAACACACCAGCGCAAGCACGGCATGGCATCTTTTTGCCTGCGTACTTGCGTAGCCCCGTGAACGGCTACGGAGCACCGCTGGTTCATAGGACAAACCACAGGAAGAGGCCATGGAGGAAGAAGAAGAGGAGGGGGTGGAGGAGAGAGGTGTGTCACAACCAGTAGTAGCATTTTGGAGGCGTGGCGGTGGGACAACCTCCAACACTACTGCACCTTGTCCTGCATCCTTCCCAGCTGCCAAAAGAGTGACCCAATGGGCCGTGAAAGAAAGGTAACGTCCCTGTCCATGCCTGCTGGACCATGAGTCAGCGGTAATATGCACCTTACCGCTGACCGCCCTGTCCAGCGAGGCCAAGACATTGCCTTCCACATGCCGGTAGAGAGCCGGAATAGCCTTCCGTGAGAAAAAGTGGCGTTTGGGAACCTGCCACTGAGGAACCGCACATTGCACAAACTCACGGAAGGGGGCCGAGTCTACCAACTGAAAAGGCAGCAGTTGAAGCGCTAGCAATTTAGCCAAGCTAGCATTCAACCGCTGGGCATGTGGATGGCTGGGAGTGAACTTCTTTCGACGGTCCAGCAGCTGGGGCAGGGAAATTTGCCTGCTAGAATCGGACGTCGGTGTACTGCTAGCAGAGTGGCCGCAAGTACTTGGCTGTGACACACCTAATTCTACACCTTCATTCCTCTCAGTGCATGTTTCAGAGAGGACTGAAGTTATAGTGGGGTTGGAGATCCCAGCTGATGCGGTGCAAGGAGAGGTCCGCTTTGTTCTTTGGTGTGGGTCTTTGAGGTAGGCTTGCCAACGAGCTGCATGGCAGGTCAACATATGTCTGGTCAGGCATGTGGTACCCAAGCGGCTGATGTTTTGGCCACGCGATATACGCTTGAGACATATGTTGCAAACAGCAGCTGTGCGATCTGATGCACTAGCCTCAAAAAAGGCCCACACCAAAGAACTTTTTGAATGACGGGCAGAGGCAGCGCCCTGCACAGGCGGAGCTCTGCGGTGTGATTCCGTCGGTGTACTGCCCTTACGCTGGCCACCAAAGGGCATCCTGCCTCGTTGGAGATGTGCCTCCTCCTCATCCTCCTCCTCCTCCTCTCTCCTATTAGGCACCCACGTGGAGTCAGTGACCTCATCATCACCTCCCTCCTCATCACTGGAGCCAATCTGGCAGTATGCTGCAGCTGCTGGAACATGACTGCCAGATTGGTGTCCTTCTTGAGCATCCCCTCTGTCTGCTCTCACGCTACTGCCTTCCTCTAGCTGGGTTTCATCATCAGACCCTTCGAAACGCTGGGCATCCTCCTGGAGCATGTACCCAACACTGTGCTGAAACAGTTCGGGGGACTCCTCAGGAGGAGGACATGGTGGGTCTAGGGAAGGAGTGACTGATGATGAGTCTGACATTGATACCAGGGAAGAGGACGCTTTGGCAGCTGCTTTTCCAGTACCCTGAGCCTGGGTGAGAGAGGATGAGGAGGAGGAGGAGGGCTTGGTCATCCACTCTACCAAGTCTTCGGCATGATGTGGCTCAACATGTCCAGCTGCGGAAAAGAAGGACAAGCGTGTCCCATGGCCATGTGCTGATGACAATGCACCGCGTCCACGACCAGCACTGTTGCCCCCAGACACAGAGCCTGCTTGCCCTCTTTTATTGCCTCCTGACTGTCTGCCTCTCCTTGTTTGCCTTCCAGACATTCTAATAGATGGCCTGCAGGGAGATGGGAAAAAAGCAATAAGGGCTACCTTCAGGTGTCCTTCTCTGTCCCTTGAAACAAGGACTTTGACAGTGAAAGAAACTGACACACTCTCCCTACCTACAGTTTTCTGTCCCTAGAAAAAATGTTTTTTTTAAGCACAATTTAGCACAAGGAGAATTCACTCACTGTCCTTCCAGGTCCCTGGAAACAAGGACTTTGACAGTGAAAGAAACTGACACACTCTCCCTACCTACAGTTTTCTGTCCCTAGAAAAAATGTTTTTTTTAAGCACAATTTAGCACAAGGAGAATTCACTCACTGTCCTTCCAGGTCCCTGGAAACAAGGACTTTGACAGTGAAAGAAACTGACACACTCTCCCTACCTACAGTTTTCTGTCCCTAGAAAAAATGTTTTTTTTAAGCACAATTTAGCACAAGGAGAATTCACTCACTGTCCTTCCAGGTCCCTGGAAACAAGGACTTTGACAGTGAAAGAAACTGACACACTCTCCCTACCTACAGTTTTCTGTCCCTAGAAAAAATGTTTTTTTTAAGCACAATTTAGCACAAGGAGAATTCACTCACTGTCCTTCCAGGTCCCTGGAAACAAGGACTTTGACAGTGAAAGAAACTGACACACTCTCCCTACCTACAGTTTTCTGTCCCTAGAAAAAATGTTTTTTTTAAGCACAATTTAGCACAAGGAGAATTCACTCACTGTCCTTCCAGGTCCCTGGAAACAAGGACTTTGACAGTGAAAGAAACTGACACACTCTCCCTACCTACAGTTTTCTGTCCCTAGAAAAAATGTTTTTTTTAAGCACAATTTAGCACAAGGAGAATTCACTCACTGTCCTTCCAGGTCCCTGGAAACAAGGACTTTGACAGTGAAAGAAACTGACACACTCTCCCTACCTACAGTTTTCTGTCCCTAGAAAAAATGTTTTTTTTAAGCACAATTTAGCACAAGGAGAATTCACTCACTGTCCTTCTAGGTCCCTGGAAACAAGGACTTTGACAGTGAAAGAAACTGACACACTCTCCCTACCTACAGTTTTCTGTCCCTAGAAAAAATGTTTTTTTTAAGCACAATTTAGCACAAGGAGAATTCACTCACTGTCCTTCCAGGTCCCTGGAAACAAGGACTTTGACAGTGAAAGAAACTGACACACTCTCCCTACCTACAGTTTTCTGTCCCTAGAAAAAATGTTTTTTTTAAGCACAATTTAGCACAAGGAGAATTCACTCACTGTCCTTCCAGGTCCCTGGAAACAAGGACTTTGACAGTGAAAGAAACTGACACACTCTCCCTACCTACAGTTTTCTGTCCCTAGAAAAAATGTTTTTTTTAAGCACAATTTAGCACAAGGAGAATTCACTCACTGTCCTTCCAGGTCCCTGGAAACAAGGACTTTGACAGTGAAAGAAACTGACACACTCTCCCTACCTACAGTTTTCTGTCCCTAGAAAAAATGTTTTTTTTAAGCACAATTTAGCACAAGGAGAATTCACTCACTGTCCTTCCAGGTCCCTGGAAACAAGGACTTTGACAGTGAAAGAAACTGACACACTCTCCCTACCTACAGTTTTCTGTCCCTAGAAAAAATGTTTTTTTTAAGCACAATTTAGCACAAGGAGAATTCACTCACTGTCCTTCCAGGTCCCTGGAAACAAGGACTTTGACAGTGAAAGAAACTGACACACTCTCCCTACCTACAGTTTTCTGTCCCTAGAAAAAATGTTTTTTTTAAGCACAATTTAGCACAAGGAGAATTCACTCACTGTCCTTCCAGGTCCCTGGAAACAAGGACTTTGACAGTGAAAGAAACTGACACACTCTCCCTACCTATAGTTTTCTGTCCCTAAAAAAAATGTTTTTTTTTAAGCACAATTTAGCACAAGGAGAATTCACTCACTGTCCTTCCAGGTCCCTGGAAACAAGGACTTTGACAGTGAAAGAAACTGACACACTCTCCCTACCTACAGTTTTCTGTCCCTAGAAAAAATGTTTTTTTTAAGCACAATTTAGCACAAGGAGAATTCACTCACTGTCCTTCCAGGTCCCTGGAAACAAGGACTTTGACAGTGAAAGAAACTGACACACTCTCCCTACCTACAGTTTTCTGTCCCTAGAAAAAATGTTTTTTTTAAGCACAATTTAGCACAAGGAGAATTCACTCACTGTCCTTCCAGGTCCCTGGAAACAAGGACTTTGACAGTGAAAGAAACTGACACACTCTCCCTACCTACAGTTTTCTGTCCCTAGAAAAAATGTTTTTTTTAAGCACAATTTAGCACAAGGAGAATTCACTCACTGTCCTTCCAGGTCCCTGGAAACAAGGACTTTGACAGTGAAAGAAACTGACACACTCTCCCTACCTACAGTTTTCTGTCCCTAGAAAAAATGTTTTTTTTAAGCACAATTTAGCACAAGGAGAATTCACTCACTGTCCTTCCAGGTCCCTGGAAACAAGGACTTTGACAGTGAAAGAAACTGACACACTCTCCCTACCTACAGTTTTCTGTCCCTAGAAAAAATGTTTTTTTTAAGCACAATTTAGCACAAGGAGAATTCACTCACTGTCCTTCCAGGTCCCTGGAAACAAGGACTTTGACAGTGAAAGAAACTGACACACTCTCCCTACCTACAGTTTTCTGTCCCTAGAAAAAATGTTTTTTTTAAGCACAATTTAGCACAAAGAGAATTCACTCACTGTCCTTCCAGGTCCCTGGAAACAAGGACTTTGACAGTGAAAGAAACTGACACACTCTCCCTACCTACAGTTTTCTGTCCCTAGAAAAAATGTTTTTTTTAAGCACAATTTAGCACAAGGAAAATTCACTCACTGTCCTTCCAGGTCCCTGGAAACAAGGACTTTGACAGTGAAAGAAACTGACACACTCTCCCTACCTACAGTTTTCTGTCCCTAGAAAAAATGTTTTTTTTAAGCACAATTTAGCACAAGGAGAATTCACTCACTGTCCTTCCAGGTCCCTGGAAACAAGGACTTTGACAGTGAAAGAAACTGACACACTCTCCCTACCTACAGTTTTCTGTCCCTAGAAAAAATGTTTTTTTTAAGCACAATTTAGCACAAGGAGAATTCACTCACTGTCCTTCCAGGTCCCTGGAAACAAGGACTTTGACAGTGAAAGAAACTGACACACTCTCCCTACCTACAAGTTTTCTGTCCCTAGAAAAAATGTTTTTTTTAAGCACAATTTAGCACAAGGAGAATTCACTCACTGTCCTTCCAGGTCCCTGGAAACAAGGACTTTGACAGTGAAAGAAACTGACACACTCTCCCTACCTACAGTTTTCTGTCCCTAGAAAAAATGTTTTTTTTAAGCACAATTTAGCACAAGGAGAATTCACTCACTGTCCTTCCAGGTCCCTGGAAACAAGGACTTTGACAGTGAAAGAAACTGACACACTCTCCCTACCTACAGTTTTCTGTCCCTAGAAAAAATGTTTTTTTTAAGCACAATTTAGCACAAGGAGAATTCACTCACTGTCCTTCCAGGTCCCTGGAAACAAGGACTTTGACAGTGAAAGAAACTGACACACTCTCCCTACCTACAGTTTTCTGTCCCTAGAAAAAATGTTTTTTTTAAGCACAATTTAGCACAAGGAGAATTCACTCACTGTCCTTCCAGGTCCCTGGAAACAAGGACTTTGACAGTGAAAGAAACTGACACACTCTCCCTACCTACAGTTTTCTGTCCCTAGAAAAAATGTTTTTTTTAAGCACAATTTAGCACAAGGAGAATTCACTCACTGTCCTTCCAGGTCCCTGGAAACAAGGACTTTGACAGTGAAAGAAACTGACACACTCTCCCTACCTACAGTTTTCTGTCCCTAGAAAAAATGTTTTTTTTAAGCACAATTTAGCACAAGGAGAATTCACTCACTGTCCTTCCAGGTCCCTGGAAACAAGGACTTTGACAGTGAAAGAAACTGACACACTCTCCCTACCTACAGTTTTCTGTCCCTAGAAAAAATGTTTTTTTTAAGCACAATTTAGCACAAGGAGAATTCACTCACTGTCCTTCCAGGTCCCTGGAAACAAGGACTTTGACAGTGAAAGAAACTGACACACTCTCCCTACCTACAGTTTTCTGTCCCTAGAAAAAATGTTTTTTTTAAGCACAATTTAGCACAAGGAGAATTCACTCACTGTCCTTCCAGGTCCCTGGAAACAAGGACTTTGACAGTGAAAGAAACTGACACACTCTCCCTACCTACAGTTTTCTGTCCCTAGAAAAAATGTTTTTTTTAAGCACAATTTAGCACAAGGAGAATTCACTCACTGTCCTTCCAGGTCCCTGGAAACAAGGACTTTGACAGTGAAAGAAACTGACACACTCTCCCTACCTACAGTTTTCTGTCCCTAGAAAAAATGTTTTTTTTAAGCACAATTTAGCACAAGGAGAATTCACTCACTGTCCTTCCAGGTCCCTGGAAACAAGGACTTTGACAGTGAAATAAACTGACACACTCTCCCTACCTACAGTTTTCTGTCCCTAGAAAAAATGTTTTTTTTAAGCACAATTTAGCACAAGGAGAATTCACTCACTGTCCTTCCAGGTCCCTGGAAACAAGGACTTTGACAGTGAAAGAAACTGACACACTCTCCCTACCTACAGTTTTCTGTCCCTAGAAAAAATGTTTTTTTTAAGCACAATTTAGCACAAGGAGAATTCACTCACTGTCCTTCCAGGTCCCTGGAAACAAGGACTTTGACAGTGAAAGAAACTGACACACTCTCCCTACCTACAGTTTTCTGTCCCTAGAAAAAATGTTTTTTTTAAGCACAATATAGCACAAGCACAAAACACACTGACACTCTCCCTACCTATCCTTCTCTTTCCCTAAACTAAAGGAATCCAGGTTAAGCAAGAAAGAAATAAAAGTCACTGTCCCTGCCTATGCTGCTCTATCCCTGCTCCGGAACACACTACACTAGGCCGCCGTGCTGGCGGCCTTTTATAGTGTGGGGCGTGTACTAAACACCCTCAGCAATAATTGGCCACAGGCATCCTGCCTGTGGCCAATCATTGCTCTCCTCGCTGCCGGCGCTGTGATTGGCCAAGCATGCGGGGTCACAGTGCATGCTTGGCCAATCACAGCGCCTGGATGACACTGCGATGGCGTAGTGCATTGTGGGCCGTTCGCGTCACTCGAATTTGGCGCGAACGGCCCAAATCGTTCGATCTTCGTCGAACGATCGAACAGCCGATGTACGAGTCGAACGTATGTTCGACTCGAACACGAAGCTCATCCCTACTCAGCTACTGTATGTGTAATGTGTAATGCCCTTACCAGAGGTTCTGTAGTAAAAATGAACAAACACACAAACATACAGACGGCTAATTTATTTACTGGTGGGATTTAGTACTGTGAAAGCAATCCAGAAATCCCAAATGGCACCCATGCCAGTGCTTGAGAAACTTACAACATTCATACACACTGATTTGAATGAAGCTGTCAAAATACAACAGTGCTAATCACTAAGCCACCATTGTGCTCTTATTGGTTTCAAAGTTATGAAATTGTTGTGTACAAGAGTAATATTATCTGTAAAAGCATATGTCATTTTTATCTTGATCAAAAGATGGAAGCTCTGTGAACACATAGTCAAACAAAAACTATAGACCACAGCTAAATGTTGTTTATTGTAAAATGAAAAATCAGTAGTAAGCTGCCAAGGGACCCAAATCAAGGGACCCAAAATATCAATGGAGGATAAATTATTCAGTGTAATTTACGCTTGAACTTTCAATCTTTTTATTTTTTATTTTATTTTATATTAGGGGAATACATGCTGTTCCAAAGGAAAGATGTTTGGTGGCAACACTAGATTTAATCAACTCTGTAATTGTATTATAAAAAAAAAAGAAAGAGTAACAAAACGAAATCTTCATTATTTTGAATTCTTCATTACAGCATTTTAATTGTTTGCAAAGTTTCACAGCCGTTTAGAACAGAAAAGCTTATAATACAGAATATATATATATATATTAGGGTTGTCCCGATACCTATACTAGTATCGGTATCGGTACCGATACTGAACATTTCCCCAAGTACTTGTACTCGGGGGAAATGCTCCGATGCTTCACCCGATACCTGGGCAGTCAGGGATGATCGGTGCGGCGGGGGGAAGTTTCAAGCACTGGTCTCCCTGTATACATTTCAATACAACTGACAGCTTCTCCCCCCGGAGCCCCCCCCCCTTTCAGCTGCTTTAGCGAAATATATACAGCGGCGATCGGTGCTTCTAAACTCCCCCCAAAGCCGCACCGATCACCGCTGACTGTCCCTGTAACCCCCTCCGTGCTGTTGCTGCTGTCCTTCTTCATGATCTGTGTCCCGTGTCCTCCTCCGTGATGCTGCTCTCCCCCTTCGCATTTTGTGTCCCCCTCCATGCTGCTCTCCCCCTCCGGGTTCGTTGTCCCCTCCGTGCTGCTGTCCACGCTCCGTGTCCCACTCCTGCTGCTCTCCCCCTCCGTGCTCCGTGTCCCCTCCATGTCCTCCTCCACTCCCTCTGTCCTTGATCTGTCAGGATGGAGAGCGGAGGTAGGAGCCGCTAAACCCGGCTCCTACCTTTTCTGAATGAACAGAGTCATCACTGACTCTGTCCATTCATATAACTGAAACATCGTAACCTGTGTTTACGATGCTTCAGTTTATGAATGGAGAGGAGCCTCCTGTCCATTCATTTTATCTGAGGCTGCAGAGAAAGGGACTGGGGGATCTGTGTCCCTAGTCCCTTTCTCTGTCTCAAAGGGGAGATGTCAGGGGTCTGTTAAGACCCCTGAAATCTCACCAAAGCCCCCCCAACAGGTGTAAAAAAATAAAAATAAAAATTGCAATAAATAAAAAAAATGAATTGAAAAAAATAATAAAAATGTGAATAAAAAAAACACACTCACACAATCCAACCCCCCCCCCCCCCCACCAAAAAAAAGAAGAAAGCACTGTAAAAAAACATAACAAAAAATCGTAAAAAAAAAAAATTGTCAAAAAAAAATTGTAAAAAAAAAATACTGACACATGTGCCACTGTCACGTGACATTGAAAAAAAAGTATTGGTAATCGGTATCGGCGAGTACTTGAAAAAAAGTATCGGTACTTGTACTCGGTCTTAAAAAAGTGGTATCGGGACAACCCTAATATATATATATATATATATATATATAGACATATATGACTAGATATATACACTGAGCAAAATTATAAACGCAACACTTTTGTGTTTGCCCCTATTTATCATGAGCTGAACTTAAAGATCTACGATTTTTTCTATGTACACAAAAGGCTTATTTCTCTCAAATATTGTTCACAAATCTGACTAAATCGGTGTTAGTGGGCACTTCTCCTTTGCCGAGATAATCCATCCACCCCATCGGTGTGGCATATCCTTATGCTGATTACACAAGTAAATTTTGCACAGGTGTGCCTTAGGCTGGCCACAATAAAAGGCCACTCTAAAATGTGCAGTTTTACTGTAATGGGGGGGGGGGAGTTCGGGGGGGTCACAAAACCAGGCAGTATCTGGTGGGATCACCATTTTCCTCACGCAGTGCAGCACATCTATTTCGCATAGAGTTGATCAGGTTGTTGATTGTGGCTTGTGGAATGTTGGTCCATTCCTCTTCAATGGCTGTGCAAAGTTGCTGGATATTGTTAGGAACTGGAACACGCTGTCGTATACGCCAAGCCAGAGCATCCCAAACATGCTCAATGGGTGACATGTCTCGTGAGTATGCTGGCCATGCAAGAACTGGGATGTTTTCAGCTTTCAGGAATTGTGTACAGATCCTTGCAAAATGTGGCTGTGCATTATCATGCTGCAACATGAGGTGATTGTCATGGGGGAATGGTACAACAACGAGCCTCAGGATCCCATCACGGTATCTCTGTGCATTTAAAATGCCATAAAAAAGGCACCTGTGTTCGTTATCCATAGCATATGCCTGCCCATACCATAACCCCACCGCCACCATGGGCCACTCGATCCACAACGTTGACATCAGAAAACCGCTCACACACACAACGCCATACACACTGTCTGACATTTGCCCTGTACAGTGAAAACCGGGATTCATCCGTAAATGGAGAACACCTTTCCAAAGTGCCAGATGCCATGAATGTGATCATTTGCCCACTCAAGTTGGTTATGGCGACAAACTGCAGTCAGGTTGAGACCCCGATGAGGACAACAAGCATGGAGATGAGCTTTCCTGAGACGGTTTCTGACAGTTTGTGCAGATATTCTTTGGTTATGCAAAATGACTGTTGCAGCAGCTGTCTGAGTGGCTGGTCTCAGACGATCTTGGAGGTGAAGATGCTGGATGTGGAGGTCCTGGGCTGGTGTGGTTACACGTGGTCTACGGTTGGATGTACTGCCAAATTCTCTTAAACGCCTTTGGAGATGGCTTATGGTAGAGAAATGAACATTCAATTCAAGGCCAACAGCTCTGGTGGACATTCCTGCAGTCAGCATGTAAATTGCACGCTCCCTCAAAACTTGTGACATCCCTGGCATTGTGCTGTGTGATAAAACTGCACTTTTTAGAGTGACATTTTATTGTGGTCAGCCTAATGCCCCATACACACGATCGTTTTTCATGCCGTTAAAAATGCCATTTTAAAAATTGGCCATTAAAAATGATCGTGTGTATGCTCCAGAGCATTTTTAACGACGTGAAAAACGGGCATTAAAAATTTCGAACATGCTCTCTTTTTTCACGTCGTTTTTCATGTCGTTTTTTTTAACGACGTGAAAAACGATAGTGTGCATGCTTTAACGACGTGAAAAAAAATGCGCATGCTCAGAATCAAGTATGAGATGGGAGCGCTCGTTTTGGTAAAGCTAGCGTTGGAAATAGATATGGCACATTCGTCACGGTTGAATTAATAGCATTGTTTTAATGCTGCGCATTCCGTTCTTCTTTTGAGAATGCTTCAACAATTACCTTATTTTGATAATGACATTGAGAGTTATGCCAAACTTGTTTCTAAAGTAATTCCTAATTGTTTTAATGATAGAAAAATAATCTTTTCAAGCCACATCTCCCTCATAAATTCATAAATAAATGTAAAGATCATTTTTGTTAGTTTTTGTTCTTTTTGCAGTTTATTTTAGTAATTAAGTTAGCTTCTTATTTTTTTTGGGCCTTTTAATTTTTTGTCCTTAAATTATTTTTGTGTAAAGTTACCACAACAACCTTTAAAATTTGTCTCATTTTGCCTCAAGGAGGTTTGTGTCCCTTATTAATAACAATAATATTATTTGAAATGTCCCTGCCTGCTCCCTAGCAAACTCTCTTTTGAACTACAAATCACATAGTCAAGTATTTTAAGCCAAAAAAAAGTATCCTTTATTTAGGAACATAACAAATTAAAGGGGATGGCAGCACTGGAGAGCCTGCTTGCATTTGTGCATCCCTTGGACCCCACAACAACCATCCAAGATGTGAAAACCAAACTAGTGATGGAAAGAAATCAAAAAGGAGCCCAATCTTGGCTTGAACTCCCAGAGGTCAGGAACCACAGAAGATAAGTCATATATGTCCCCAGTCTGTGGTACTACAGCAGGCATTATTTTTTCCTCTTCTATGTAGCCTTCTCTCCAGCCTTCTCTGCAGCCTTCTCTGCAGCCTTGGTTGGTTTCTTCCTCGGAGGCTGGGGATCAGGAGGAGAGGTTGTGGCAGGAGGAGTAGTAGGAGGAGGAGGAGGAGGTGGAGGAGTAGGGACAACCTCCGTGATGTCGGTGAACTTGGTGAGTTCACCGAGCAATCCCTTGTTAATTACCTTCAGGAGAAGGGTCTCACTGTAGAGCTTTTGCCGCAGGTCCATTTGGCCTAGCTTTTGGGCCAGGACTGCGGCAAAGCCCTCCTCAGCAGAGGGTGCCTCTCTGAGGGCCGCAGTAGCCTCTTTGATGAAGGCTCTTGTTTCCTCCTCCACCTGCCTACCTCTCCTTGGCCCTCGTGGTTTCATTATCAGGGGAGGCATCTGGGCTCTTGTGCTGGGCCCAGCCTCCTCCTGGGTGCCACTTGGCCCTGCCTCCTCCTGGTCCCCAACATCACCCTCTTCCTGGCTCTGCTCTGGCTGTAAAAAAAGAAAGGGACTTTATTATTTTTTTGCCACCATGAATCACACACATTGTTCACCTCCAGACATTTTTGAATTGAATCTGAAAATTTCGAAAAGTCTCACAGATTCCGCCACCTGATATTGTTGCGTTGTCCACATCAAAATTGACCACTACTGTATCTTGGTCTTTAAATCCTTTTTTTTTCGAACATTAAATACCTAACAATACTAACATCAATTTAAATTCATCACTTTTGTAACATATAAATGGAGATATCAATACTTTACCTGGCTCCATATATCCAAATCTGCCTCCTCAAGGGCCTGATCTTGATCCTCAGAGGAAGCCAGAGCAGGGTTGCCAGGAAGGCTGGAGGGCTGGCTGCAAGGAAGGATGGAGGTTTGGCTACAAGGAAGGCTGGATTGACCTCTGGGGGGAAGGGTGGAGAGAGATTCCCGCACTTCCAGCTGGTCATCCAGAAAAGATAGCTTGCTGTAGTACCACAGACTGGGTTTATAAACCTTATCTGCTGCAGCACCTGACCTCTGGGACTTCAGGACCATATTCCTCTGGGTCCTGTATGTCCCCCTGATGGTAGCAATTTTGGTTTTCACATCTTGGAGAGTTGTTGTGGGTATCTGGGTTTGGACAAATGTAAGCAGGCTCTCCAGTGCTGCTGTCCTGGCCGTTTTGTTTTTATTGGACCCACTTTTGGTCTGCCACAGGATAGGGAGTTCTTTCCATTTGTCAATGAACTCCCTCATGAACTCAGGGTTTTTGAATGTATTCATTCTCTCTGTAAAATCAAGTACCCAGAAAAGACATATGTTTCAGGCAACATTCATCAAATCAGCATTTTGGACAGACCTAAAAGCCCCAAATCTCCTCCTCTGCGGAAACCCAAATCCTTAAAATGTTATGTACCTTGGTCAACACGTTCGTTGTGAACTCCCTCTCCCGCCAAATGAACGTATTTTCGACACATGGATCTGCACTTGATATACACTGCGCATGCGTGAAACTCCGCACGCTTTCCCCGCCCCTGACGTTCGATATTGTACTTTCCCCACCCCTTCTCGCTCGTCGTAGTGCTTAGCAACATGGCGGAGACACAGGTGGCTGAGATTACCTCTACAGAGGATGAAATTCCTGAGGAGCCCAAATCCCGATCCAGGAGATATAAGGCATCCAACATGTCATTCGAGGAAATGGTGGAGATGGTCGCCATTTTGAAGAGGGAGGATTATGATGCCAAGCATGGGCCGTATAAAAGGCCTAATCTGTTTAAGACAAAAATTATGAGCATAAGTGGTCAAAAGTCTTCACCAAAAATTCGGGGTGTGCAGAACGAAGGAACAGCTCAGAAAACGATGGTCTGATCTGAAGTTGCGGGAGCCCGACCAATACAAACGAATCCAGAAAGTTATATGAAAAAGTAAGTATTTTTTTGGTATTTTCCCTGCTCGAGATTATTACTTGTATTATGTCGTGTAATTTTGTCTTTGAGATAGTACAGTGAAAGATACCATCTTTCAGGTTCGTCCGCAAAGTAAACGGACGTATTAAACCTCTTTCTCTGTACAGTTTATCAAATAATGTTTTAGGATCATCCAGTGTGAACAGCCATTTATTAAATTTTATTTGGGGTAGCAAATTTGCTAAACTATTATTTTTGGGGATCAAATCCAAAGGACAATTTTTATTAAAAAAAAGGATATGCATGGTAATGTTAAGGGAGAGAATGCTCAGCAGCTGATGAAACATCTGAACGCAGTAGTACAAGTGTGGGCCAAAAGCCCCAAAGTTTGAGGGTGTCACACACAGGTGATCCTGTGTATATACTTTGGGGTGTTACAATGTGTCAAACTTTGGTAAAAAAATTATATGCTATGTTTTTGGCTATGTATCCAATCATGTGTTCCTGTTGTCAGTGGGGGTACATTGAAAAATGGACCACACTTCAAAATAATGTTTCCAAATTATTTGTTCATGGTTTAGTTTTCTCCAAAAAATCTTCGTTAATAATGAAACTACCTTTTCTTGCAATCTCCATAGGGCTTCAAAAAGCTACGTCAGATGAGCCTCTAAATCCAACACCTTCAACAATACTCCCAGACCCACATGATGGAGAGGAACGTGAGGTTGTGGAAGTAGAAAGTGGCACCTCAACAGGTCAGTGTCAAACCAGACAGATGCAGGTTAATAGATGTAGGCCTACATATTCTATACTACATGTTTTTTTTTTTAATGTAGGTGCAGTTCTGGCCGAAGACCCCAAAAATTTTACACATCACAGTGCCCAGATCCTGATCCAATACCTGATGGTCTGCTGTCGTGACCTTAAAAAATTAAAGGGAGACTTGATAGAGATCAGGGAAAATACCAAGCGGGTGGAGGAAAGGCTACAAAAGATCATGGCTGTGCTTGGGCGTGTCTAATGTTTTTTAGAAAAATAACGTTGAACTTGCTGTGTTTTGGCAGGTATGTTTTTCATTGAACCTTTTAGGACTAGTACATGTTTATTTTTTCACTATATTTTTTAAGATCTTTTTTGTATGCATGGCTGTTCATGCGTTTTAACAAGCAAAAAATGTTTGGGACACCTACATTTAAAAGGAATTGTCCCAACCAAAAATAAAAAATGGTATTTTGTTATCAAGAAGTTGTGGCTTCATTATGTAAATGTTGTGCAAAGTGAACTAATCAATGTTTTGTGTTTACACTGACAATGAAGGCTAATTAAGAATGCACAATACACATGGCAATACAAGTGCACTAGGTAAACCTACGAGAAACATAAACCATTATTAAATTAAAACACCAAACCAATCTTTGATAAAAATAAAGTTTTATTTTTCTAAATTAAAAGGTTAAAAGTCATCAGGCATTTCAATGGCCCCCCTACCCACAAAATAATCCACATATTTGTCACGGACCTCACGTCCGGTTTGGGGGGCCAAGCCTGGACGGCCAGCTTCCAGGGCCACAAGATGTTCTGCTTCCATTAATGAGGCCTCAGGCCCAGTCAAAGTCAGAAAATTTGTGGAATGCACCCGGAGATAATTATGTAGCACACAGCAAGCCATTACAACATGGTTCCATTTGTAAGGGGCAAGGTGGATGGAGGTGAGGAACAGGCTGAAGCGGCTGGCCATGATGCCAAAGGCATTTTCAACCACCCTTCTTGCTCTGGCCAGCCGATAGCTGTACACCCTCCTCTCAGGGGTGAGGGTGCGTTGCGGGAATGGCCTCATCAAATGGGGACCCAGGCCAAACGCCTTATCCGCCACAAACACAAATGGGAGTCCCTCCACATTCTGCTCCGCTGGTGGCAAGGCCAGCTGATCCAAAAGGAGCCGTTCCCCAAACTCCGTCTGTGCAAAAACTCCTCCATCAGACATCCTGCCATTCTTGCCAACGTCCACATAGAGGAATTCGTAGGTGGCTGACACCACTGCCATTATGACGATGCTGTGGAACCCCTTATAATTGTAATAAAAGGATCCCGAATGGGGTGGTGGGACGACCCAAACATGTTTGCCGTCGATGGCCCCTCCAAAGTTTGGAAAGTTCCATCGTTGGGCAAACTCCGATGCCACATTCTGCCATTCATGTGGCGTAGAAGGGAACTGTGGAATGAAATAAAAAATAAATTAATACTTTGAGACAGAAACATTGAAAGCAGATTTAAGAAATGCATTCATGGCCAACATTAGGGAAACTGAAAAATTAAAGCAACAACAAACCAAAAAAAACCCCACAAAATAAAATGGGGGGGGGTTGAAGATGAGTTGGGGAGATCACAAATGAAGGCTGTAGCACTCTGTATGAATTAGTGAAAAATGTAACATTCCTAGGCAATCTTTAGGGGGCATTTAGGGTAAAGCAGTACGATGGAGCATAGATTAAAATACATGGAAATGACTAGGCAAGGTGGGTATGGCCCCAGGATAGCATGCTGGAGAGGTTAGGTAAGGCAAATTTAAATGTAGGCCTAATGAAAAATTTCCCAAAAATAAATTTGCATGTGGAGAAAGGGGACATTCCCTGCAGCTAAGAATCATGGGAATTAGGGACTGCTAATAAACCCCCCCAAAAAAAAAAAATACAAATAAATACATACAATGTGATGTTTGAAATAAGAACACTTACCTTAATATAGTCCTCCTGCAAAACTTGGAGGATGGCAGAACACGTCTATGGTATAATGATACCCAGAGCCTGGGGGGATATGCCTGTGGAGAACTTTAAGTCCTGCAGGCTTCTCCCAGTCGCCAGGTATCGCAACGTGGCAATGAGCCTCTGCTCAGCACTGATGGCTTCACGCATAACGGTGTCCTGCCTGGTAATGTAGGGGGACACCAAAGCCAACAGATGCTGAAATATGGGGTCAGACATCCGATGAAAATTCCTGTAGTCATCAGGATTATTCTCCCTGATCTCCCGCAACAAAGGCATATGACAGAACTGGTGCCGCTGGAGCAACCAATTCTTGGTCCATGAACTCCTCCTGACCCTGCTCATGGCATGAACCCCTGCACCAACTACAGCACGAACTCTACGACGAGTACGTAGCCGCAACATGGCTAGATAACGGTCGGCAGCTCAGAACGAACTAGAAGATCGAACGGAAGAACAGCAAGGCCTATGAAGAACAAGCTGAAAAACAGGAACGAGCAGACAAGAACGCACTGAATAAACAGATACGAACTGACTACAAGCACTGCAAAACAGATACGAACACACAAGCACAAACTGAACTCCACAAAACGATCTTCAAAGCACGAAGACTGAAAAGCGCGAATCATCTCTCACCAAACTTTTACTAACACGCGGTAACACGGAATTAGCAAAAGCGTTCCAAAGGGTGGCATCATTAGAACGGAACTTCCCCTTTATAGTGCCGTCGTACGTGGTGTACGTCACTGCGCTTTGCTTTGAACGTTTTTTAAAATGATCGTGTGTACGCAAGACAGGCTTGAGAGGAAACATGAAAAAAAAGACGTGAAAAACGTCGGGAAAAATAATGGCATGAAAAACGATTGTGTGTACGCCGCATAAGGCACACCTGTGCAATAATCATGCTGTCTAATCAGCATCTTGATATGCCACACCTGTGAGGTGGATGGATTATCTTGGCAAAGGAGAAGTGCTCACTAACACAGATTTAGACAGATTTGTGAACAATATTTGAGAGAAATAGGCCTTTTGTGCACATAGAAAAAGTTGTAGATCTTTGCATTCAGCTCACGATAAATAGGGGCAAACACAAAAGTGTTGCGTTTATAATTTTGCTCAGTGTATATATATATATATATATATATATATATATATATATATAATGTAATTTCCCAGTACACTTATCTTTTTTTATGAGTGTTTACAAATGTGTGGGAGAGTTGTAATAGTTCTGCAATCCTCTTTTCTGCCCAAGGTGCCTGAGCATGAAATATAACTTTCTAGTGCTCTGGCCCCAAGTTTTTAATATTAGGTGACCTGTTCTATATTATGTTGAGTACCTGTGTATTGTCTTGTTGAATAGTTGGGTCAGGAAGCTAGTGTTAGGTAATTTGGACAGGGTATAATCTCGAATCCTCATTAAATTAATAGGTACGATGCCCAGCGGGTGTGGCGAGGCGACTCGGTGTACATCTTGCAGCATGTATGCGTTCCTTGATCATCTGATCGAGGGCGATTACTGCTGTGCAAAATGTAAGCACATTGTTTCCCTGGAAGCCCAGGTTCTGAATCTAGGGAAGCAACTGTCAGCACTGGGAAGTCCCTCCACACTAAAGGAGAGCTGGATACGTACCCGGCAGGTGATGGCAGGGGCCAGCACAGAGGTGGGTGGAGTCAAAGAGGTGCAGGCACTAGAAAATAGTAGATGGGTGACAGTCAGGAAGGGTAGAGGGCGAAGTGCCAGGGAGGCCGATCCAGGGCTGGAGCATCCCAATAAGTATGCTCCATTGAGTGACATTGGTGAAACCAGTCCGGGACCAGCACTGCTGGAGCTGAGGGACTCTCCTAGCTGCCAGGGGAAGAACTCCTCCAGTGAGAGTGGGGAGGAAGCGAAGGGAAAGGAAAGACAGATTCTGGTGGTAGGGGACTCAATTCTTAGAAGGACAGAGAGGGCAATCTGTAACAAAGACCTGAAGCGCCGAACTGTATGTTGTCTACCGGGCGCTCGGGTTCGGCACATCACGGATCTGGTGGACAGATTACTGGGAGGGGCTGGGGAAGACCCAGCTGTCATGGTGCACGTTGGCACCAATGACAAAGTCAGAGGCAGATGGAGTGTCCTAAAGAACGATTTTAGGGACTTGGGAGCTAAATTGAGGAAAAGGACCTCCAAGGTAGTATTCTCGGGAATACTACCGGTACATCGAGCCACACCAGAAAGGCAGAGGGAGATTAGGGAAGTGAACAAGTGGCTGAAGAGCTGGTGTAGTAAGGAGGGGTTTGGGTTCCTGGAGGACTGGGCCGACTTCTCAGTCGATAACCAGTACTATAGAAGGGACGGACTGCACCTAAATGAGGAGGGTGCAGATCAGCTGGGAATAAGGATGGCCAAAAAGTTAGAGGGGTTTTTAAACTAGGTGACAGGGGGGAGGGTCCAGAGATAGTGAGAGTCAGCGGGGAACATATTCTAAAGGGTAGTATTAGGGGCATTAGTGGTAGGGTAACCAAAGAACATAAACCCAAGGTAAGTATAGTAGCAAGTCCTAGTTGCAATCTGGGAACACCCAAGAGGATAGTATGTGACCGGTCAAATAATATTAATGCATTAAAGTGTCTGTTCACCAACGCCAGAAGTCTGCCAAGCAAAATAGGTGAGTTGGAAGCTCTGGTGCATGAGGAGAGCTATGATGTAATCGGTATTGCTGAAACTTGGCTTCATTCCTCACACGACTGGGCTATTAATATTCCTGGCTATGCACTCTTTCGGAAAGACAGGGTAAAAAGGAAGGGTGGAGGGGTCTGTCTCTATGTGAGAAGTGATCTCAAAGCGAGTGTGAAAGAGGACCTGGTGGATGGAGAGTGTGATGAGTCTGAAGCATTATGGGTAGGACTGCATACAGATGTGCGTAGTTCAAAGCTAATCATTGGAGTTTGTTATAGACCACCCAATGTTAATGAGGAGTTAGAGACTCAGCTCCTTGCACAGATGGAAAGGGCTGCAAGGGCTGGGACGGTGATAATAATGGGGGATTTTAACTACCCAGAAATTGACTGGAGTAATGGAACTGCTGGGACAGTTAAAGGGCAAAAATTTATAAACCTATTGCAGGACAATTTTATGGTCCAGTTTATTGAGGCCCCAACTAGGAATGATGCTCTGTTGGACCTGGTAATCTCAAACCATGCAGAGCGTATTACTAATGTTCAGATAAAGGAACACCTGGGTAGCAGTGACCATAACATGATTTCATTTGATGTTAGTTGTAAGCAAAAATCACATACAGGAAAGATAAAAACACTTAATTTCAAGAGAGCAAATTTTCCAAGGATGAGTGCTGCTCTCCAGGACTTAGACTGGGAAGGAATATTGGCATCAATGGGCACAGAACAGAAATGGGAATTCTTCAAAAAGACTGTTTGGGAACTCACTGCAAAGTATATTCCCATGGGCAATAAGTTTAAAAGGCTAAAAATAAAACCTATGTGGCTCACTGACAAAGTTAAAAAAGCTATAAACTATAAGAAAAGAGCTTTTAAAAAATATAAAAATGAGGGAACACTAGTGTCATTTAAATGTTACAAAGAATATAACAGGATATGTAAAAAGGAAATCAAGGATGCAAAAATTCAAAATGAACGACAGATTGCAAAAGATAGTAGGACAAACCCCAAAAAATTCTTCAAATATATTAATAGCAAAAAGGTCAAGTCTGAGCATGTAGGCCCTTTACAAAATAATCTAGAGTGGGTGACTGGGGACAAAGAGAAGGCTAATTTATTAAATACTTTCTTCAGTTCTGTGTATACAAAGGAGCATGGGGGAGCTCATGTCCAAAATGGGGGTGGTAGTGACACAGCCCCAAATCCACAATGGCTCAAAAGTGATATGGTCCAGAAATATTTAGATGGAATAAAGGTGGATAAAGCACCTGGACCAGATGGCATACACCCACGGATCCTAAAAGAATTGAGCTCTGTAATTTCAAAGCCATTGTATTTAATTTTTAGGGACTCATTAATGACAGGAATAGTACCACTGGATTGGCGCAGGGCCAATGTGGTGCCTATATTTAAAAAGGGAATTAAGTGTTTACCAAGTAACTATAGACCTGTTAGTTTAACTTCTATAGTTGGGAAAATACTGGAGAGAATAATAAAAGACCACATAGATGAGTTCTTGCTGGAAAAAAACTATTTAAGCAACAGACAGCATGGATTCATGAAAGACAGAAGTTGTCAAACAAACCTGATTTCTTTTTATGAAGAGGTAAGTAAGACCTTGGACAGAGGGGTGGCAGTGGACGTGGTATACTTGGATTTTGCAAAAGCGTTCGATACAGTTCCCCACACACGGCTCATGTGTAAGGTAAAGTCTACAGGATTGGAAATATCAGTTTGTAAATGGATAGAAAACTGGCTAAAAGACAGAATTCAGAGAGTAGTGGTTAATGATTCTTACTCTGAATGGTCCAAGGTTATCAGTGGTGTACCCCAAGGTTCAGTGCTGGGACCCTTACTTTTTAATATGTTTATAAATGATATTGGGTCTGAGATCAAAAGTAACATTTCTGTCTTTGCAGATGACACCAAGCTATGCAGTGGAATAACGTCCTTACAGGATGTCGCCAATTTACAAGCCGACCTCAATGCTCTGTCTAATTGGGCGACTATGTGGCAGATGAGGTTTAATGTTGATAAATGTAAAGTTATGCACTTGGGGGCTAATAATATGAATGCATCATACATACTAGGGGGAGTACAACTGGGGGGATCCATAGTGGAGAAGGATCTGGGGGTTTTGGTAGATCATAAGCTCAATAATGGCATGCAATGCCAAGCTGCGGTTTCCAAAGCGAGCAAAGTCCTTTCTTGTATTAAGAGAGGTATGGTCTCCAGAGAGAGAGATATCATTTTGCCCCTGTTCAAATCATTAGTAAGACCTCATCTGGAATATGCAGTTCAGTTTTGGGCCCCAGTTCTCAAAAAGGATATTGGGGAACTGGAGAAAGTGCAGAGAAGGGCAACCAAACTGATAAGAGGCATGGAGGAGCTCAGCTATGAGGAGAGATTAGAGGAACTGAATTTATTCTCTCTTGAGAAGAGGAGATTAAGGGGGGATATGATCAACATGTACAAATATATAAGGGGTCCATATAGTGAACTTGGTGTTCAGTTATTCACTTTACGGTCAACACAAAGGACAAGGGGGCACTCTTTGCGTCTAGAGGAAAAGAGATTTCACCTCCAAATACGGAAAGGTTTTTTCACAGTAAGAGCTGTGAAAATGTGGAATAGACTCCCTGCAGAGGTGGTTCTGGCCAGCTCAGTAGATTGCTTTAAGAAGGGCCTGGATTCTTTCTTAAATGTACATAATATAACTGGGTACTGACATTTATAGGTAAAGTTGATCCAGGGAATATCCGATTGCCTCTCGGGGGATCAGGAAGGAATTTTTTCCCCTGCTGTAGCAAATTGGATAATGCTCTTCTGGGTTTTTTGCCTTCCTCTGGATCAACTGTGGGTATAGAATTGGGTATATGGGATTGTACGATATATGTTTATTTTTATTTTTTTATTTTTATTTTTTACGGTTGAACTGGATGGACTTGTGTCTTTTTTCAACCTGACTAACTATGTAACTATGTAAGTCTAAATCCTGGTATCCTGCTTCCCATGACCCAGTCACTCCTATGTGACAAAGACCAGTGTCAACATTTCATAATTTAAATGCACCATAATTGCAAACAAGAGCTGGGAAGGAGGAGCATTTCTTCCAAATGGAATGTTTTTCAGTAGTGTTTTATATTTCAAAATGCACTCATGTAATTAGGGGGTCACACATTTCAAGTGACAGGGAGCTGCAGCATATAGGGACAGAATGCACATCTAAAGTAATCTCTGAAGCTTCTTTGTTCTCAGTCTTGGTTTGAAGACATGCTGTCTACATTGTAGCTAAACTTAAAGCTGGACACAAGTAAACTTCTTATTTTTTTCCTTTGGATACAGTGTGGAAGCATAACACCAGTAAAGTCATTTCTATTTTTCTTGTGACCCCATTGAAGAGATTTTGTCCCTGGGACATACAAATAGAGCCATGGGTGTCAAAGGTATACAATGGCATGGACAGCATTAAAAACATCGTTAGAAGCGGTTACTCCTTTTTACCCTACTAAAAATGTATTTTTTGTCAGTGTCCTTCCCTGCTCCCTCAAAAAAAAAAAAAAGTTTTGACTGCAGCTGGAATTTAAGCAGGAGTTTAATGTTTACATTTAGCAGGCAATACATCAGAAAAAAAGTTGTGCTGGTATGCTTGCAGTGAAGACACAGACAAGATGACTGTAAACAAAGCAGTGTTTACACTGACTATGATGAGAGCTCTCAAACTACAGGGAAATTATAGGCAGAGGTAAAATGTTACATTTAAAAAAATTACAAAGTTTATGCAGACAGAATGCTAAAATACATTTATATTTTTATGAACAAACAATAAAAATAATTCTGTATATTGTTCATGAACTGCATTTAAAAAAATTCAATAATTGTATGTAATGAAAATATACAAACAAACCAAAATAAAGAATGCTAGAAGCCTTGTGTGCTAGATGGGCTTCAGGAGACATAATAGGGTTGATTTACTAAAGACAGAGAGGCTGTTCACTTTTTCAAGAGAATGTTCCCTTAGCTTAGTGAATGTGGTGAAACTTTACAAAGAATGCTAAATCAAATGCACGGAAAACAGAATTTTTTTTCTTTTTGTTTGCACTAGATTGGATTGTGGAAGTCAGCAGAACTTCACCTCATTCACTAACCTAAGAGAAAATTCTCTTGCAGAGTGGAAATTCCTATGCAGAGTGAACAAACTATTTGCTTTTAGTAAATCAACCCCTATATGTCTACTTCAGTTCATTCTGAAAATGATTATAAGGGACAATCTAAAATGGCTTATAGAGTCACCATGACATGTGCATCCACCACCCAGGGGGGAAGAGTAAACACGCTTACCAGAAGACAACATCAACTGAGCATGTAGAAATAATGATCAGGATGGTGGTCACAGAGACGGTATCCAAGAGTGAGACATCAAAGTTCTTCACAACGACAGACCCTCTTGTCAAATCATAGACTCCTCTCAGCACTGCCTGTCAGATCTCTACCCCCTGGGTGGTGGATGCACATGCTATGGTGACTCCTTAAGCCATCTTGGATTGTCCCTTATAACCATTTTCTGAATGAACTTTCATTTTTTCTCACTATTTGGACTGTTGGGTTACACGGTGGTTATACCATCATTTAAGTCCTTTTATATTTTTCATATATAGAAGGTCTCACTTCTGGATGTATTATTTCATTGTTTGCACAATGCCCTTTATTATGTTTATATGTTATAATACCATTTATTTGTGTTGATAATCTGTTACACATAGCACTTTTTATTTTAATTTGCTATGCAATTTCTGTTGAATTGTAGTGTCAGCTGGTACCTTTGGAAAACTTTAGCGCAGACATTTTTTATACTCTTTCTACTGTTGTTTTTTATTGCCAATCAGGCTGGGGATTTTTCTGCTTCCTGTTGTAGTGTTTTACTGCAATTGGGGCACAGAAGAAATAGGAAGAGATAGCCCAGCAACCGCACACCATGTCCAGCCCAAGTGGTTAGCAGGTAAGAGCAGCCTCACCGTGATTCATCCATGCCACATTCCCAACATGTTTCGCCCTGCCCCTGGGGCTTGATCATGGAGATGAGGGTTTATTGGTGGCAGGGGAATAAATACTATCAACAGCCACCTAAATATTGATGTGGGTAAATCACTCAAAAAATTTAAAAGGGACAGGTGAGTAAAAAATGCACCGTGAAGCATATGAGTCCAAGTCCCTAAAAAAGCAACCACAGTCAAGACCGTCACATGTGGTATAACAATAATGAGAACTGGCAGACAATATTGAGGCATACATATACAGGTGCAAGAGGTAAAAAAAAAGACTAAAAGCAATAAGTGAAAAAAATGAAAATAAAAGTTTTGTATATGCAAAAAAACTGCCCCCAGCAATCCTACAAAAGCCTAACCCCCTAGTTAAGAAAAACGTTTTTTTTTAGTTATTGATGTTCACTATAAAAATATGTAATTTGAAAACGGGTAAAAAAAACATTTCTTAAAAGACAGGAGAAAAGTTTAGTTGGCGAGGATGGAGAATGTGCCATGATTATAGACCTGTGTGGTAAATCATAAAAATCGAAAATTACAAAAAAAAGATCCAAGGTTCACAGAAGGTAAAAGAGATAAAGACCCCATACAATATCTCTCTTTCCCAATAATAACCAATGCACAAATATTTAGGGGAAATATTGTGTGAGATAGGGAGTCGAAACTCACAATATATTGGATGAATCCATAAAGACATGGATGAGCGAGTTTGGGGTGGAGGAACTTGACTGGCCTACGCAGAGTCCTGACCTCTACCCAATAGAGCACCTTTGGGATGAATTAGAGCGGGGACTACGAGCCAGGCCTTCTCGTCCACATCAGTGCCTGACCTCACAAATATGCTTCTGGAAGAATGGTCAAACATTCCCATAGACATACTCCTAAACCTTGTGGACAGCCTTCCCAGAAGAGAGTTGACGCTGTTATATCGGCAAAGGGTGGGCCAATTCAATATTGAACCCTATGGACCAAGAGTGGGATGCCATTAAAGTTTATGTGCATTTAAAGAAAGGCGTCCCAATACTTTTGGTAATATAGTGTATATATATATATATATATATATATATATTGTGAGGGGGTTAGCTCGGCAGCGGGTGTGTGTGACCCCCGGGATGGGCTCCCCACACAAAACAGGCCCAGCAAACGGAGGTTGTGGTTTTCAAAATCAAAAAAAGGTGCGGTTTATTTTCTATTTACAGTGACAAAACACAGCAAAGCAAAAGAAACATAACCAAAATAAATCCTGGTCAAGTTGACCTCTGACTAAACATACAGGTTTCCTAACTAACAACTGGGATCAGCCTAGTGCTGTCCTAGTCCCTAAGTCCCTGGTTTAGTAAAAGTCCAAACAAATAGCCACACAGGCTTTGCCTCACCGCACAGGGGTTCACTCTCCCTAGACAGTCCACACAGGTCTGGTTCCAGGCATGAGCTAACATCTAATGAAGCTGGGAGTTCTTATAGGTTCAGCTGGTCTCCTCATCTCTGTCTGCACGACGCCCCACACTCTCCCTAGAGGTATGAGTCATCCATGAGCCCACTAGCCTTATACAACTCTCCACCTAGTTGTATAAGTCGGCGTAAAGCCTGAATCTGGGCGAAATATATCTACCCCCCTGGATGCAACCAGGTGACTTTACCTTCCTGCTGTCACATACCCCCCCCCCTTGTTTTAACCTCGGGGTTGGAACACCAGCAATCAGGCATTCATGTACTCGAGACAAAGCATCCACATTCCCCATTTGAACGCCAGGGCGATGCTTTACTGTGAAGTTGAATTCCTGGAGGGCCAGGAACCACCTATTCACTCTTCTATTTGTTTCCTTGTTTTGAGCCATCCACTTTAACGGAGCGTGATCCGTAACCATGTCAAAGTGCCTACCTAGCAGGTAGTACCGAAGGGAATCTAGAGCCCACTTCACCGCTAAACACTCCTTTTCAACGGTGGCGTAATTTACCTCATGGGACTTCAACTTCCTGCTGAGGTAAATGACTGGGTGCTCTTCCCCGTTCCAGACCTGGGACAATACTGCTCCTAACCCCACATCTGACGCATCACTTTGTACGACAAAGTCTTTAGAGAAGTCGGGTGAGTACAACACTGGCTGGCTACATAAGGCTTGTTTCAAGAATTGGAATGCTGCCTCAGCCTCGGGGGTCCATTTAATCATGACCGACCCTTTCCCCTTCGTCAGGTTGGTTAGGGGCACAGCCTTAGAAGCAAAGTGGGGAATGAATCGCCGATAATACCCAGCGATTCCCAGAAAGGCTCGTACCTGCTTCTTGCTGTTGGGACGTGGCCAACTCTGGATGGCCTCGACTTTGTTGAGTTGGGGTTTTATTACTCCCCTCCCAATGGTGTACCCAAGATATTTGGCCTCCTCCTGCCCAATGGTACACTTCTTGGGGTTAGCCGTAAACCCCGCTTCCCGAACAGAGTCCAGGACTGCTTGCACTTTTGGCAGATGTGAGGCCCAATCTGTGCTATGGACAATTACGTCATCCAGGTAAGCCGCAGCATACTTCCGATGGGGCCTCAGCATCTGGTCCATTTTCCGCTGGAATGTGGCCGGCGCATTCTGTAACCCGAACGGCATTCTTTTATATTGGAACGCCCCGTCTGGGGTTACAAATGCGGTTTTCTCTTTGGCCGACTTGGCCAGGGGGATTTGCCAATACCCTTTTGTGAGGTCAAGAGTCGTCATGTATCGGGCTGTTCCCAGCCGGTCGATCAACTCATCTATACGTGGCATGGGGTAGGTGTCAAATTTTGTAACTTTGTTCAACTGACGAAAATCGTTACAAAATCGCCAGCTCCCATCCGGTTTAGGCACCAACACGATGGGACTAGACCAATCACTTTGGGACTCCTCTATCACCCCTAAGTTCAGCATTTTCTGTACTTCCTCCCGTATTGCCTCCCGTCGAGCCTCTGGGATCCGATAGGGTTTTAACTTCACCCTTTCACCGGGCGGGGTAATGATGTCATGCTCTACCCCAGATGTTTGTCCCGGCAGCTCAGAGAATACCTCCTTGTTGCGAAGCACAAACTCCTTAACCTCCTGTTGTTGGGGTTGTGACAAGGTGGCTGCTATTCCAACCTCAGGAATCACGCAACCAGTTTGAGCTGGTGACCAAGTGTCTGCGACTAGGGACTCTCTATCCCTCCAGGCTTTCAACAGATTAACGTGATAGATCTGTTCGGGCTTTCGCCTTCCTGGTTGTCTGACCTTGTAATTCACTTCGCTCACTTTTTCCATTATCTCGTAGGGGCCTTGCCATTTGGCAAGGAATTTACTTTCAACCGTAGGGACAAGTACCAATATCCTATCCCCCGGGGAAAAGGTACGGGTCTTGGCTCCACGGTTGTACACTCTCTGCTGTGCCAACTGCGCTTGGGCCAAATGTTCCTTCACGATGGGCATTACCTGTGCAATTCGATCTTGCATCAGGGCGACATGCTCAATCACACTCCTGTGGGGAGAACTCTCACTTTCCCAAGTTTCCTTGGCAATATCCAACAGCCCTCTTGGGTGTCTCCCATACAGTAACTCAAAGGGGGAGAATCCCGTGCCTTTATTAGGGCGGGGTCTTTCAACTGTTCTGTGGCAAAGTTTTCCCTGTGAACCTCAAGATCAGAAAACTCCACAGACGGTAGGTCTTCGTCTGAGGAGGTGGGCTCCTCTCCAGTTTCTTGAGTCTCCCCTGCCAATACTGATAAGGGAAATTCCGGAGAGTCCTCACCACTCTCAGGGGAGTTCTGGCTATCACATTCCTGGTACATAGGGGCACCAGTGAGGGGCTCAGGATCATCCCACAGTTCCCAGAACTTCGGAAAATCCCTTCCCACAATGGAGTCATGCGGTAACTGAGATACTAAGCCCACTGGATGCGAGAGGGTACCTTTGGGGGTCTCGAAACACACTGTAGTCACTGGATACTCTCGGGTGTCCCCATGCACACAAATAACAGCTACCTTGCTATTCCCAGAGACCTCTGTTTTAACTAACTCAGCCTTTATCAGGGTCACAAGGCTACCTGAATCCAGCAATACCACAACATTTCTACCATTAACACACATTTTGCATAAATGTTTCTCAGTTCCTCGAATGGCAGTGCATGCGACTGTCGCACACAGCGACTGACGTCTGCCCGTCAGAAAGTCACACTGCATGGGTTCCTCCACAACCGGGCAATTGGCTGCAATATGTCCCGCTTGCCGGCAGCGGTAGCAAACGATCCTTCTTGCGGCCTCTTGAGCCGCTGATTTCCCAGGCTGTTCTCGCCAAACTTGGGGTAGAGCTCCCACCCTCTCACTCTCTCCACCCTCACCCCTTGGAATCCTCTTATCCGCCCCTGGGGATGGTCTGGTCTTAGGGTGGAAAGTCCGAGTGTCTCTGGAAGAGGCCGTCAGGTTCTCTGTAGCCAAGTATTTCTCCACACGATCCACAAGACCATCGGCCGTCTCTGGGTCTCCATGGCTTACCCACTTTTGGATGGCAGTAGGAAGAGCTCTCAAAAACCGATCCATTACAACACGTTCCACAATCTTTGGTGCGGACAAAGTCTCTGGCTGTAGCCACTTTCTGCTCAGGTGAATGAGATCATACATTTGAGACCTGGGGGGTTTTCCAAGCTGGAAAGTCCAGTTATGCACACGCTGAGCCCGGACAGCCTGGGTGACACCCAGCCTTGCCAATATTTCAGCTTTTAGCATCACATAGTCTTTTGCTTGGTTAGGCTCTAGGTCATAGTAAGCTTTCTGCGATTCACCAGTTAACAGAGGAGCCACCAGTCCAGCCCACTGCTCCTCAGGCCACTTTTCTCTTTCAGCGGTCCTTTCAAATGTGGTCAAAAATACCTCTGGATCATCCTCTCCAGTCATTTTTGTCAATAAACGACTCACCCCAAAGGACGCGGTATTAGTGGGACGGCTTTCCTCACTGGTCTGCGGACGTTGCTGCATTACTGCTTCCATCTGTTGTTGTAGTCTCTGCTCTTGCTTCTGCAACAGGTCTATGAAGCGGGCCTCAGATTGCTGCTGGGCTCGTTGCTGAGCCTCCAGACTCTGTTGCAAAGTTGCGTTTGTCTGCTGCTGGGCTGCAAGGCTCCTTTGCAAACCTGCATTTGTCTGCTGTTGATTGGCATTTGCTAGAGCCAGCTGCTTCAGTATCTCCTCCATGCTGGCTTAAAAAAAACTGCCCGCATTCTCCACCAACTGTGAGGGGGATAGCTCGGCAGCGGGTGTGTGTGACCCCCGGGATGGGCTCCCCACACAAAACAGGCCCAGCAAACGGAGGTTGTGGTTTTCAAAATCAAAAAAAGGTGCGGTTTATTTTCTATTTACAGTGACAAAACACAGCAAAGCAAAAGAAACATAACCAAAATAAATCCTGGTCAAGTTGACCTCTGACTAAACATACAGGTTTCCTAACTAACAACTGGGATCAGCCTAGTGCTGTCCTAGTCCCTAAGTCCCTGGTTTAGTAAAAGTCCAAACAAATAGCCACACAGGCTTTGCCTCACCGCACAGGGGTTCACTCTCCCTAGACAGTCCACACAGGTCTGGTTCCAGGCATGAGCTAACATCTAATGAAGCTGGGAGTTCTTATAGAGGCCTAAATGAGCTGACAAGGTTCAGCTGGTCTCCTCATCTCTGTCTGCACGACGCCCCACACTCTCCCTAGAGGTATGAGTCATCCATGAGCCCACTAGCCTTATACAACTCTCCACCTAGTTGTATAAGTCGGCGTAAAGCCTGAATCTGGGCGAAATATATCTACCCCCCTGGATGCAACCAGGTGACTTTACCTTCCTGCTGTCACAATATATATATATATATTTATATTTATATATACACATACTATAGATCTCCCTCACCCCCTTCCCGATTGATCACAGCTTTCCTCCATTAAATGTAATGAATTGATTAGGTTACTGTTTAGTTACAGATGCTGCATGTAAAGTGGTTACAAAAACTGTATACACCGAGGTATGATGCCTAATATGCTTAAATGCAAAATAAATTTTGGCTTTAGATACATTTAATCCACCCACACCTCTTGAGTGTTACAGGAGTTCCTATAAAGTGTATAGGTTCCTGCAATATAAATAATTTCTTTGTGCCCCACACATTAGGGCCCTGTTAACATGGTGGGAACTTGTGTTCCTGTACGCCTATTTTTTGCTATTTTTGGAGCGTTTCCGCTCATCGCACATAGGTCTACACATGACAAACACCCCAAACAAGTTCCAAAATTTGAGGAGCCATTAACAATTATTGGCACAGCAAGTGTGACACACCTGTGCAGTGTATTTCTGAAACATGTGGCAAAATGCATGTTTTCTTTGGTTTTGTTGCGTGTTTCAGAAAAGCCCAAGTGTGAAAGCAGCCTTAATGTTATTTTACACCAAGTTCAGAACATTCTCACCTTACCAGATGAATAAAGGGTTCATGGGTTCGGTAGTCTTAGTGCTCAGTCTGTCAGGATGTACAGTACTTTCCTAGTCACTAGTTTTTATTTTCTAGCTTTTCCAAACAACACAAATGCCCTTTACGTGCTACTAAAACATATTTTGCCAAGCCAGTTTAAAAACATGGTGGTTCAATCTAGTACTTTCCAGAAACTAACAATATGTTTTTTGTTTCATCTCTTTTGTTTCCTTTTCACGCAGAGTTCTCATTGAGACCTTCAAGCTTATTTTCTTTACTCCTACACTTGTTCCAACATTTTTGTTGATTAAATTTTGCTTCACAGTCTAGACCAATTGGTTTACTGTATGTTGAGGGGATCTCTTTGTGAACATGTTGTTATTTTACCAACTTTATCATTTCATCTCCTATTTTTCCAGCATCTTTCTTAACCCTTCTTCTACTGCTTCTCTTGTCTCTCCTTGTCATATCGATCCAATCCATTTTGCTTACTGAAAAAGCATATGGAGACTTTTTCTTGAATATAATCGGTGTGGTTGGAAACTTTTACACACTACTCTGACACTTGTTATACTGAATTATTAATGTCTTCTTTCGTTATCTTGTTATTATAAATTTTGTGTCATTTGTTCTCTCACTACTTATTATTTTCTAAAACAGGTCAATAAATTTTGATTGCGTCCATTGTAAAGAGAATCTTTTTTAAATTGTCCAGAATCCAAGGAGAAAAGAGTTATATTAATACACCCAGTAATACACCCAATATTATTATTTTACACTTTATAGCACCTTATAAAGTATGATATGTAGAAACATTTGCAACATTCTCTGCCCCCCACCAGTTCCTACCACATTTTTACACGGAACCATTAAAAGGGGACAATAAAATCTGCAAATCTGTCACATGCCCACACAAAAAGATTTTATCAACATAAGAAAATTCTATAGCTCACTTGTCCAAGTACCATGGGGACCCCCCCACACACAATTTAGAAGGGAATCAATGAATTTGAAGTGCCAGTTTATTTCTGGATTTTAGGAGGGAATTCACACAAAAACATACAAACAAGAGTTGTAAGTCAGGAGTGGTAACAATTCAGTAGCCTTGCTGCCAAAATTATAAGGCTTGTTTACACAAGCATTGCCCTCTATGGTGTATCACTTTTCAGAGGGTGTTTGGAAGGCATTGTGGACTGAATATGTCATGGGGCAGTTGTGGTGTGGCCCCTTTCACTTGAATTGGTTGCGTTTGGTGAGCGATACGGCCCACCAAACACAACAGGGAGGGTAATTTTTGCTGCACCCAGATACAAAGCTTTGCAATCCATGACATGTGAATAGCTCCATATGGCTGCCTTTGCAGCATAAGAGGGGGGAGGTAAACATGCAGTGCAACTGACAGTTTTACTGCCCCCCCCAATTGCAGTTATCAACTAAGCCTAAGACAGCCAAAGTCTGACCATTTCTGTCAAACACCCACCAGCTGTGACTTTTACCTCTTTGATTGGGCTCAGGAGAGGGAGATGACAAAGAATGACATAGATAGCATACTGTGCTTTTGGGGCGGAGGGTGGGGGGGGGACTGGTAATGGCTGCTGTGGAGGTGTTAATAACAGTATTAATTTCTTTGTTGCTGTTGGAGATTTTCCCTCACTTCCTGTCTGGTAAGACTAATGTAACTAGGGCTGGAAGTAAGGGTAAGCCTCTCAGTAAAAACATGTCAGGGATACTAATCCTTCATTACTCTATCTGAAACAAAAGTTATTTCTACACATGCATTTGCAGAAATGTATATATTCTAAATACCTACTTTGAGAAGAGGGTATAAAGAAATGTTTATACAGATTCTGGGGTTGATTTTTTGAAACACAAATATGCTGTTCACTTTGCAAGGGAAGCTTCAATTTGCAAGGGAATTTTCCCCAAAAGCTTACTGAATGTTACGATATTTTACTCTGAAAAGAATACCCAATAAAAATAGCCAAAATTTTTTTTTTTGTTTGCACATAATTGGATGATGGAAGTTAGCAGAGCTACACCTCATTCATTAGGCTCTGGGAAAAATTCCTTTGCAAAGTGGGTCTATTTACTTTTGGTAAATTACCTCTCTGTGTTAAGAGCTGCACACATATATGTCAAATCATTGCTGCATTGTTGTTATCTCTTAAAGTGAATCAGATTGCCTGAAATTGGCCATAGGCATGGAATGTATTAGTTGCAAAATCAATCTGTAAAATTTGTGTGTCGGTTTTAGCTTGTGCCATTTTTGTGGCATTTTTCCCTTTGATGTTTTAGACCTGGCCAAGAGCACGTGTTTAAATCACTACATGTGATTTGTTAAAGAACCTGAGAGGTAATCATACATTTTTGTTATATACTTTCTCCATGTGCTTGTTATCTCAGGGAAATCAGGTGTGACAAATCCAGTCTTGTTATCATCTGTTGAGCTCCAAATATTTCCTCTCCTCTTTTCCTTTCTATTTCCTTTCCTTTTCCTCCCTTTGTTGTTATTTCCCTTTTTTCCCCCCTCGCCTTTCCTTTCTTTTACCCTCATTTATTTTTTCCCATCTCTTTCCTTTTTACTTCCCTTTTTTACTTACCGTATTTATCGGCGTATAACACGCACATGCGTATAACACGCACCCTAACTTTAAGAGGGAAGTTTCAGGAAAAAAAACTTTCCACAGCCCCCTGCGTATAACACACAGGCACAGTTTACCCTTTATTTTCAGGGTAAAAAAGTGAGTGTTATACGCCAACAAATACAGTAATTTTATTGCTATCTCAAGGCAACACATTCCCTTTTCATTCCCTTTTCTTTCCCTTCCCTTCTCCTTTACCTTCTTCTTTCCATTTGTTTCTCCTTCCCAATCCTCCTCGTTTACCCCCTTTCCCTCCCATTTCTCTCTAATGTCTCTTCTTTTATACATTGTTACTTTCCCTTTCTGTTACTTTCCTTTATGCTTGCTATGTCAAGTCAAGTTCTCTTCTCTTTCACGCAGGATCACGACCTCCACTGCTGGAAGAGGCAGAAACAGGTAAGCAAAAGAAGTGTTCGTTTTTTTCTTAAATAGAAAAAAAAATGTAAAGGGGGTCTGGAAAGGGTCTGTGTGTGTGTGTATATGTGTGTTTAAACGTACACATATATACACACACACACTCTCATGGCATTATTTTGAAATATTGTACATTATTGTTTCCTTGGCATCGGTATGGTCTTTTTCTTGTTACCTGGCCTAACTTGTTAAGCAGAATCTGCAAGAAACACGTTTAAGTGATGGTATTGAACTGTTTGACAAGATCATAATTGCTTTTGTTATGTGCATACTGGTTGATTTGCATTCGGCTTAATGTTTGGGTATTTCCAGCAGAGAGCACTTTGTGGAAGGTTAGAACATATGACCATTTCAGACTGAGAATAGCCTTTGCACCACCTGTGTGAAAACGGCCTGGAGTAATCAGACACAATATCTGGGGGTGGAAGTTAGAATGCAGAAAGCAGACAAGAGTAATTCTTCAGTGTGCCAGGCACAAACAATATAATCCACCCACACAATTATGCTGCCTTGCTTAAGGCCTCTGTAATTTCATATGGACAAATAAAAAGATAAAAAAAATCCTTCCTGCTAACAACAACAATAAAATATGAAATATGTTTAATGTTTTTGTAGTCATACACTTAACAAATACAGTTAAGTGTTGAGCTTTTAATAACTGTAAAATAATACACTCTGTTGTAGTTTACGGAATTCCAAAAGTTCTGCACTGCAGCTATAATGTATTTTTGCCGTAGCCTTAAAGCTATTTCATTTTCACTATTAAGCAAAAGCCTTCAAAGATGCCTTTGAACTTTGGAGTTTAATACAAAAAATAGGATATGCTTTTCTTTGAGCTTTAATTGCAACCAAGAATTAAAAGGCCAATGGAAAATGTATGCTAGCTTCCTGTAAATTTATGCCTGAAACATTAGTAACCTTTCTCTAGTCTCTTCTTTAAGTAATAAACTTGAAAGTTAATGTGAAAGTGTTGTTTTATTACTCCACATTACTTACCTTAATTATACTTTTAAATGCATTTATATGCTTTTTAGCTATCTATCATTAAAGTGGAGGTCCACCCTGAAAAAACGTTTTCATTAAAAATCCTAAAAAAATAAATAAAAAAAATTAATATAAAAAAATAAAAAAATGTTATACTCACCCTAAATGCCTGTTGCTATGCGGAAGTCCCCTAATCTGCCTCTGATGTGCCTCTTCTTGTCCGGGTGGGTCTCCTTCCGCTTCCTCTTCTTGTGAATGGGGCGCGCTGCCTTCTGGGAAATGTGTGTATCCCAGGAGGCAAGCCGCCCATTCACAAAGCGCCGTGTGAGTGGCGCATGCGCAGTAGGAAACGGGCAGTGAAGCCGAAGGCTTCACTGCCTGTTTCCCTTAGTCAGGATGGAGGAGCCGGGGCCTGACAGCAGCGATTGATTGCTGTGGCTGGACCGACATCGCGGGCGAGTAGGACAGGTAAGTGTCCTTATTAAAAGTCGGGAGCTACACTGTTAGTGGCTGCTGACTTTAAAAAAAAAATACAAAATGACTGCACCTCCGCTTTAAGAAAAAAAAGTGAACCATTCCAATGTCTAATGCCCTGTACACACGATCGGAATTTCCGATGGGATAAAATCCGATGGAATTTTCAGTCGGAATTCCGTTCAAGCTGTCTTGCGTACACACTGTCAGACCAAATTCCGACCATCCAAAACGCAGTGACATACAACACGTACAATGGCGCTATAAAGGGGAAGTTCAAATCCAACGGCACCACCCTTTGGGCTGCTTTTGCTGATTTCGTGTTACCACGTGTTAGTGAAAGTTTGGTGAGAGCCGATTCACGCTTTTCAGTTTTTCTGCTCTTCAGATCGTTTTCTGCTGTTCAGTTGGTGCTTGTGGGTTCATATCTGTCTTTCAGTGCGTGTAGTCAGGTCGTATCTGTTTTTCAGTGGGTTCTTGTCCGCTCGTTTTTGGTTTTCAGGTCGTTCTTCTCTTTCAAATATTTTATTGGTTTTGCATATAAAGTACAGTGTACAATTAATCATTGTACGTCGTGTAGCGACGTCGGTCAATACATTGTAACAAGTCAACTTATATCCACTAAAAGGTTGTAAGAATAGTAATTTTTTCAGGTCGTTCTTCATAGGACTTTCTGTTCCTCAGTGTGTTCTGTTTAGTTCGTTCTGACCAGCCGACCGGTTTCTAGCCATGTTTGAAGTACGTTCTCATTGTAGAGCTCGTGCTGCGTATGGGCTTGGTGTTGGGGTTAATACTTTAACCCGAGCTCAGTCCATGAACAGGGTGAGGAGGAGTTCATGGACCAAGAATTGGTTGCTCCAGTGGGACCAATTCGCTCACATGCCTTTTGCTGCGGGAAATCCAAGAGAATAATCCTGATGACTTCAGGAATTATCTCCGGATGACGGACCCCGTTTTTCACCGTCTGTTGGATTTGCTGTCCCCCTATATCAGGAGACAGGACACTGTGATGTGCCAAGCCATCACTGCTGAGCAGAGGCTAGTTGCCACGTTGCGATTCCTGTTGACTGGGAGAAGCCTGCAGGACCTCATGATCACGACAGGCATCTCCCCCCAGGCTCTGGGGATCATTATCCTAGAAACCTGTTCTGCCATAATTCAAGTTCTGCAGAAGGACTATATTAAGGTAAGTTTTCTCCTTTAACATCACATTCTATTTATTTAATGCTTGTTAATGTATTTTATTTCTTTCATCATTCCCTAATAGCCATGATTGTAATATGCTGTGAATGTCCCCTTTGTCCTCATGCATGCTGTAAGCTTTTAATGCTCCTTTTTTGGCCTACATGCATATTTCCCTTCACTAACCTCTCCGGCATGCTATCCTGAGCCCATACACACCTAGCCTTGTCACTTCCCAATTTATTTTGTCAGCTCCATTGTAGTTCCCCCCCCCCCCTAAAATGTGTACAAATGTTTTTGTTCTCAATAAATTCAGGCAGAGTGGCAGAGGCTTTTTTTGGAGGGCCCAAACTCATCTAGAACCCCCCTAAAATGTTTACAATGGGCCATCAGAGGGGGTGTGGAATCTGATAATTGGGCCTTCTATTTTTGTCTTTAAATACTCCTTTAAATAAATGTTATACTGATGTTGGCCAAGAATTTTTTTGTGTAATCTGCTTGCAATGTTATGTGCAAAGGTACTAATTTATATTTCTGGTTTGACTCCACAGTTTCCTTCAACGCCACAGGAATGGCAGACTGTGGCATCCCAGTTTGCCCAGCTGTGGGACTTCCCCAACTGCGGAGGGGCAATAGATGGGAAGCACGTCCGCATGGTGCCACCACCCCATTCGGGGTTGTACTATTATAACTATAAAGGTTTTAATAATATTGTGTTGATGGCGGTGGTATCGACACAGTATGAATTTATGTATGCAGATGTCGGATGGTGGTGTGTTCGCACAGACGGAATTTGCCCTACGTCTCCATAGTGGTGGCCCGGCACTGCCACCTGATGAAGAAAATGTTGAGGGCCTTCCGTTTGTTTTTATCGCGGATGACGCTTTCGGGCTGGGACCACACCTGATGAGGCCATTCCCCCTGAGGACCCTCACCCCGGAGAAGAGGATTTTTAATTACCAGCTGGCCAAGGGTTGTTGAGAATGCCTTCGGAATAATGGCCAGCCGGATCCGCCTGTTCCTTACCTCTATACATAAGGCGGACTACAAACTCAATCATATCGTTTTCAGATGCTGCATACTGCACAACTATTTAAGGAGAAATGCACTGAATTATCTGGCCACAGTTGGGCCTGAGGCCGGACTTTCAGACAATCCCCTGACGGGCCTGGATACTGGCTTGGCCCCCCAAAGTGCAAAGTTTAAGGCTCCAGCATATTGAGTGAAAAATAGGGTGTGGAAAGGACAAGAGAGTCCCTAGAAAGCAAAAGGCAGGTCAATGATGACGCGCGCGCAAGCGTGAAATGCATAGAGAGACTGGTGCGCAGCACGCTTGATACAGGAGCTTTCTGTCCCAGTGAACCAGCCGAGACGCATGCCGTTAGCCTTGTATCACTCGCTAGTGACAGGAGCGGCTCCTGCCTTCCCTCAAGCTGCATCTTCACCCTTCTGTACCTGGTACACAATTTTAACCCTGTAAGTGATTTTACAATAAATAAGACGTTATTGCACTATCTCTGCTTCCTTGTGGCTCAATATGCTGGAGCCTTAAACTTTGCAGATTGCAGATTGCAGCAGCACTAAAGGGGCTTTAGACGGTTTGCATTCAAGCTTGTGAAGAGCAGTATTTCAGATTTTTTGGATTGATGTGGTGTTCGGTCAAGGATTGATCATAGCCTGTGAAAGGCTTGCGAGAGGAAAAGATCCGAAGCTAAGTTTCTCCTACACGCCTGGTGGTCATTTATGGCCTTGGAAATCTGGTGAGCACATTTATTTGGCACTTTGGGTGAAGCACTTTTGAATATGCACGATGCACTTTGTAGGAAGCATGGTGTTGGATGTTAGAAAACCCGAATCAAGCACTGTTTTTCACTATATTATTAATACGGACTGTGCTTATTTATCTGCCACCATTATGGACTTTTGATTATATATATTTTTGACACTTATGGAATTTCTAATAACTTGTTGCGCCCTTCCACTTCTATCCATCTATATTGGGATAAGATTAGGACAGTTTAAGCTGACCTAGTGTTTTTGTCTTGTGTTTTATCTTGCAGCAAATATGCAGAAATTTAAAGACCCTGTAATCATGTCAGCTTTCATAGACAAATACAGGGAGATGAGAAATTTATGGTAGCTAAAGCATAATTTGTATCATAACCGAGACGCAAGGAGGGCAACAATGGAAAAATTGGTCGAATTTATGAAGACAATGATTCCCGAGGCAAACTTTCACATGGCGATGGTGAATAGTAAAGTAAATAACTTGAGGAATACATACAAGAAGGAGTACACTCAAATCCTCAAATCACGGAAATCAGGAGCAGCAGCAGACAAAGTGCATGTCCCCAGGCTGTGGTACTACCAAAAATTGCGTTTTCTGGACGACCAGCTAGAAGTCAGGGAATCACTTTCCAGGCTTCCCTCCAGCCTTCCCTCCACCCTTCCCTCCACCCTTTCCTCCACCCTTTCCTCCACTTTTCCCTCCAGCCTTCCCTCCACCCCAGCAGAGGATGACGAGGAGCAACCTGACTTGGAAGACCGGATCTGAATATCTATAGCCAGGTATAGTATTTTTCAAAATATTTATTGTCCTATAATTATTGTTGGGAACAAGATGTTATTATTCCCAAATTAAGGATTAATCAAAAAGTTATTTACATATCAATAGACAGTAGTGGCCATAAATGATTGGGACAGGAATGAAAAATGCTGGGGTCAGAATGAGAGTCTTTTCTATTTATTAACATTCAATTTGCAACAGTCATGAGCTAAAAATTGTGTGTGATTGATGAACCAAAAACGAAAACTATGTCCCTTTTTTATAAACAGGATGACCTCAGCCAGGATGAGGCTCTAGAGTGTGGCAGCCAGGAGGAGGCAGGGGTAAGTGGCAGCCAGGAGGAGGCCGGGCCCAGTGGCAGCCAGCAGGTGACCGGGCCCAGTGGCAGCCAGCAGGTGGCCGGGCCCAGTGGCAGGCAGAAGGTGGATGGGCCCAGTGGCAGCCAGCAGGTGCCAAGGCTCAGTGGCAGCGCCCAATCCCAGGTGCATGCCCTCTGCGTTAAATTAAAATGGCCCAGGAAGATGACTCAGACGGAGGAGGAATCCTTGAGAATAATAAGGGAGGCCAGTGAAATCATGAGAGCCCCCCCAACACTGAAGAGGCCTATGGCTATTATCTAACCAATAGGCTACAGAAAGTGGAGGAGAGTCAACACATCCTGTGTGAGGGGATTTTTTCTATGGCCCTTCAGAGGGCGGTGAGGGGCCAGCTGACAGAGACCACACATCTATGCGATCTCTCCCATCCTTCTCCTTCTCCTCCTCCTCCTGCCACAATTCCACCACTAGAGCCACAGCCTGCAAGAAGGGGTGCAGGGAGCCGTGGAGGGAACGCTACAGGGAGCCGTGGAAGGAACGCTGAAGGGAGCCGTAGAGGGAAGGCTGCAAAGAAGACCAGAAAGTGATGACCTGGCTTCAGTCTGCTCTGCCAGAAGACGCAGTCTGTTGTAGTACCACAGCCTGGGGACATATATGTCTTCTGCTGCTGCTCCTGATTTCTGTAATTTGGGGACCAGATTGTGCTCCCAATTATAGGGACTCCTCAAGTTATATAATTTTTTTTCAACACACTTGATTTCTGCCTTGGGGTCCAAAGACTGAGCAAAATTTGACCAATTTCTCCATCGTTGCCTTTCCAGAATAAATGGATATTTGATTTAATTTAAATACTTGCCTATGTATTTTTCTTAAAAAGGACAGTTTGGTTGTGAGTAGGCAGGTACATTTCAAAAATACAATGTGTAATTAACAAGGGACACCAACACCAACCTCCTTGAGGTAAAAACATACAAGATAATAATGTTGTTGTGGTAACTTGTCCAGAAAATAAAAATGGAGATTACAAGAAAATATTAAAACCCCACAAAAAAAAAAGAGATCTTGATTCAAATCACCAAAACACAAATAAAAAACAACAACATTTTTGAGATCTGGCTTTAAACTCAAATACGAATATTAATGAGATCACAAGAAACAATAAAGAAACAAGTTGGTCAGAACTCTGTGTGAATATCAGCAGTAAAAAAATAACATTATTCTAGCATTAGAAAGAAGAAAAGAATGCGCTACATTAAACTATGCAATAATTTGCAGCATGACGAATGTGCTATCTCCATTACGAACGCTAGTTTTACCAGAACGAGCGCTCCCATCTCCTAATTTATTCTGAGCAGGCGTGTTTTTTTCTCCATCGGAGTTCCACACAGACGATAGAAATTTCCTATCGGATTTTTTTCCATCGGAAAAAAATTAGAAAATGTTCTATTTCTAAACTCCGATGGAAAAAAGTCCGATGGGGCCCACACACGGTCGGAATATCCGATGAAAAAATTTCGTCTGACTTTTTTCATCTGAAATTCTGATCGTGTGTACAAGGCATTAGTTTATTTCTAACTATTCTGGAGCTCTTGAAGCCAATAAGTTAAAAAACAACTTTGCTGCTTTATGCCACTGTTAGTCTTGCACCTATCTTAGTATTGTCACAGGGCTTATACCTCTGCTGCAGTCATGGCCCATCTCATTATGGCTTTCTGGTGGAGTGGGGGTTTACTATAAACATCCTCTGTGGTTTCAATTCTTTAACTTTTAGAAGGATTCAATTGAAGTATTAAAATTATATTTGTTCAACTGAACAATTCAGTAATACATAAAGCTTAACACTAGGTTCCAAGCTTTCATCCCCAGACTGCCTCCTCTCCCTCTTCTGAAGTCTTCAGGCTGTTTGAGTAACTATGTGGGGTCTTTTATCCCTCACCTCTTCTCCTAAATTGGTGGTCCTTACTGGGACAGGGAGCTCTCTGCACTAGTACAACATAAATGAAGGGAAGTTACGGCCTGTCAAGAGGCAGAACCATAACACCCTGCATTCCCAATAGAGTTCTTATGCCACGTACACACGGTCGTAATTTCCGATGGAAAAAGTCAGATGGGAGCTTTTCATCGGATTTTCCGACCGTGTGTATGCCCCATCGGACTTTTCCCGTCTGAATTTCCGACGGACTTAGATAGAGAGCAGGTTCTCTATTTTTCCATCGGAATTCTGACAGAGTTTTGACTGGTCAAAAGCCTGGCCGTGTGTACACGGCATAAGTCTTACAAGTTGATGAATGCTGGATGTTTAGAAAGGGGTACTTAAAGGTGGATTTTGAAGATGAGTGTTGCAGCCTGAGCTGGCCTGAGGAATATTTATAACAAAATAATTAGATTGGAGTTGGGCTTTACCTAGCAAGTGACACACAGGCATACCCCACTTTTAGGTACACAATGGGGTTTATTTACTATTGCTGGAGAGTGCAAAATCAGGCTCACTTCTGCACAGAAACCAATGAGCTTCCAGTTTTTATTACCAGGCTTAATTGAACAAGCTGGGGTTAGTAGCTCATTTGTTTCTATGCAGAAGTGAGCCTGATTTTGCACTCTCCAGCGATAGTAAATAATCCCCATTGTATACTTAAAAGTGGGGTATGCCTGTAATCATCAAGTGTGTACAATCTGTATACAAATGGAGCAGCCATGCATAACAAAACAAAGGTAATAATGGCTTATAGTTTAACATTATCACTCCTTCTGGGCATAGCACCTAAGCAGGCAATGAATTTTGACTTTTGCTGTTCCTCAGAATTCTTGCCATCTCACCTTTCTTTGCTTCATTGTTCATCAGAAAGAATGTTCTCTATAGGCTTGGTGCCTTAAATAGTTACGCCTGCAAAATCTCTATTTACTACTGTAATTGGTGTTTTGAGTATGGAACTCTGCACATGTGTCCGGCTCTTTTTTAGCCTTTACAGTAACCAAAGCTACAAAGGCTATTTTTTGTGAAATAATCTTGCTGACAGGATCAGGACCAGCTTTTTTATGCCAATTTAACCTTCTCAGGTGTTTTTAAATGCCAAGTAAACAAGGGCAATCTACACTATGCTCCCCAAGCTGGGAATCTGATCCAACCAGGTAGTATGGACTATCTTTCAAATTAACAGTACTTGTTTTTACTCAAGGAATGTTTATTTAAATATTTTGCATTGTACTTGAATTTGAGAATACAAAGACTTTAATTATAGGTCAAATACTCTGTTTTTGTTCCAGTATGTATACACCAGTCATAATGTGAGAGCCATTAAGGAGAACTTGTTAAATGTGCTTAATATCAGCTAGTGCTTTTATTACATTGCATACTGTAGTTAGGGTGATTTCCTCTCTGTATCCCTGTGTCAATATTCATAAAAAACACATTCAGGGGAAGAGAGACATTTTTTTTTTCAACCAGTCAAGTAAAATAAAGAAGTTAAAAGAAACAGCATTACAGTTTATATCACTGCCCCAAATAATAGTAAATAGTATATTTATTTACTGTAGATTTGTAATTTAATTTAGTAATTGAAATAATAGTAGAGTAAAAAACATGCAGAAGGGTATATAAAAAACTCCTCACAGAGAGCAGAGCTTGACACATATTGAAGATACAGGAATCTTAACAGCTCCAATTATTGCATTTGTAAACAGAAGAAACTGAATATGATCTAGTTGTTGGGATTGTAAAAAATACAGTGAAATTGATTTATGTCTAGTTACTAGTAGAGACCATGAACTCCAGGTGCTGTAGACTATCTACATTTGCAATAAGCAGAAGATGAAAGCAGACATCTGACTTTGAGGATGACTAACTAAAACTGGAGAGTGCTAAATCCAGTGCAGCTGTGCATGGCAGCCAATAAGCTTCTAACTTCAGCTTGTTCAATTAAGCTTTGACAAAACAATAACCTGGAAGCTAATTGGTTTCTATGCAGAGCTGCACTAGATTGTGCAATTTCCAGTTTTAGTAAATCAACCTCTGTATATTGGCCAACACAACTATTTTCTTTTTGCTCTAACATTCAATAAATTAAGGCAATGTTTAACACATGGATTCATGTAAGACAGAAGTTGTCAGACAAACCTGATTTATTTTTATGAAGAGGTAAGTAAAACCTTGGACAGAGGGGTGGCGGTGGACGTGGTATACTTGGATTTTGCAAAAGCGTTCGATACAGTTCCCCACACACGGCTCATGTGCAAGGTAAAGTCTACAGGCTTGGAAATATCAGTTTGTAAATTGATAGAAAACTGGCTAAAAGACAGAATTTAGAGAGTCGTGGTTAATGATTCTTACTCTGAATGGTCTAAGGTTATCAGTGGTGTACCCCAAGGTTCAGTGTTGGGACCCTTACTTTTTAATATCTTTATAAATGATATTGGGTCTGAGATCAAAAGTAAAATTTCTGTCTTTGCAGATGACACTAAGCTATGCAGTGGAATAACGTCCTTACAGGATGTTGCCAATTTACAAGCCGACCTCAATGCACTGTCTAATTGGGCGACTATGTGGCAGATGAGGTTTAATGTTGATAAATGTAAAGTTATGCACTTGGGGGCTAAGAATATGAATGCATCATACATACTAGGGGGAGTACAACTGGGGGGATCCGTAGTGGAGAAGGATCTGGGGGTTTTGGTAGATCATGAGCTCAATAATGGCATACAATGCCAAGCTGCGGTTTCCAAAGCGAGCAAAGTCCTTTCTTGTATTAAGAAAGGTATGGACTCCCGAGAGAGAGATATCATTTAGCCCCTGTACAAATCATTAGTAAGACTTCATCTGGAATATGCAGTTCAGTTTTGGGCCCCAGTTCTCAAAAAGGATATTGGGGAACTGGAGAAAGTGCAGAGAAGGGCAACCAAACTGATAAGAGGCATAGAGGAGCTCAGCTATGAGGAAAGATTAGAGGAACTGAATTTATTCACTCGTGAGAAGAGGAGATTAAGGGGGGATATGATCAACATGTACAAATATATAAGGGGTCCATATAGTGAATCACTTTACGGTCAACACAAAGGACAAGGGGGCACTCTTTACTAGAGTTGAGCGGACACCTGGATGTTCGGGTTCGACGGGTTCGGCCGAACTTCGGAAAAAAGTTCGGTTTCGGGACCGAACTTTAACCCGAACCCGAACCAGAACCCCATTGAAGTCAATGGGGACCCGGACTTCTAAGGACTAAAAAGGCTCTAAAAAAGTAATGGAAAGGGCTAGAGGGCTGAAAATGGCAGCAAAATGTTGTTAAGAGCATGGCAAGTGCTCTGCAAACAAATGTGGATAGGGAAATAACTTAAAATAACATAAAAAAAATAAAAAAATAAAAAAATATGCTGGAGGCCCCCTTTTCAGCAGAAGAGGTACGGGAAGTCATTAAGAACCTCAGAAACTCAACGGCACAATGCCACACATATGGTGGGAATGCCCCAGAATGCGCCCCTTTCTGGAATAAATTATTCAATTTAATGGATAAGCTAGTGGGAAAATAAAATACTTTGAAATAAAAATGTAGCGAGGTGCTAAATTTAAGGGAAGTGTTTGAGTGGTAAATAGGCTCAAACACCCTAATTCTGTAGGATTCATGGACCATTTTGTCCTCGGGGGACAGTATTGGTGTGCAGTTCCTTGCGGCCTACAGGTGGCGCTGCCATGGTAGGCTAGGGTTGAACCGCCGATACAGTGCTGTGCCTTTTGTGTCCCCTCTTGGCAGTAGTACAGCGGGGCGGGGAACCTGCTGTGCATGCCGGGAGAGCATATAAAAGGGGCAGACCTTTGGCCTGGGGGCTGATGTCTAGTGGGGTCCACGCCCAGGTGCCTTCGGCCTGGGTGCATGTGTTCCTGTTCCATCTCGGGTACCTTTAGCCCGGGGTGAGGTACTATCCTGCAGTTCCTGCTGCCCTGGGTATGGAGGCCCAGGTGCGGGAGTAAAGCCTGGAGTCCAGAGCCTTCGTCTGGAGTCCGCTAAGGGTCGAGGAGTCTTAGGGTGCCGCCTCGTGTAGGGGACCATGTTCCAGGGAAGGGAGGATCATTCTGATGGACCGATGCGGAAGTCACAGTGAAGGAAGGGTCTGTTGACTCCCTGGAGAGATGTCTTCCCCTTGATATGGGCTAGGTTCGTAGAAGGAGAAGCTCAAGGTCATCTTGACTGTATCAGAGGCCTTATTCACCCGGCCCCTGGCAGGGGCCTTATACACCCTGGTCTGTGGCAGAGACCAAAGTTCTCCAGGTCCGTGGCAGGGGCCTTGTACACCCGGTCTGTGGCAGAGACCAACCTCAACGTTCTGTCGCAGAGACCGTGCACCTAAAACTGTTTGAGAAACCTAAGTGTCAGGGTCACCTGTGGCCAGGTGACAGATGCACACCGTAGGGGGACAGGAGTGCACCGCGAGGTAGTGAACCCTATGGCTGGCTTCTGCGGATAGGGAACTGGGTGGTTGTGGAAAGCGGGACCAGAGGAGCACAACCGGGATCCAAACGGAAGCTAGAGCCAAGATTCCCCAGGGCGCGGAGTCTAAGACCCAGCTGGTCTTCTCCAGGGCCTCTAGTGGTGAGGATGTTAGCTGCAGGCTGGGACCAGGTCGCGGCCCCTGGAGTTTCCTAGCTCACGCCCCGTAGGATAAGGGGAAAAGAGGGGAAGCAGCAGCACACGAAGAGAGAACCGAATACCAAGCTGAAGGTCAGGGGCCACAAGCAGACAAGGATAACGAAGAACGAGCCGAAGGTCAAGGGTCAGGAGCAGACAGGGATAGTCGGGGACAAGCCAATAACGTAACAGAGAGACAGACGTAGCACACGGCAGGCAGGAACCCAAACACACAATGCCTAACAAACACGTTGATCAGCAAAGCAGGCTTGCAGTGCACAGGTTAATATAGTGTTCTGTGATAGGGCCTGGGGTGGAGTCAGGCTGGGAGGAGATTATAAAGGAAGCCAGGTGAAGGAGGTCTGGTCTCTAGATGAACACATGAGGAGGAAGGTAAGATGGCAGACAGACATTAATGCATATCCATGACAGTACCCTCCCTCTTACGAGGCCTCCCCCTTCCCCGCCTGGGCCCAGGTTTAGAGGGAAACTTCAGATGAAACTCCTTTAACAGACGAGGTGCAAAGACCTCAGATGTAGTGATCCAAGACGCCTCCTCAGGACCAAAACCTCTCCAATGCACAAGGTACTGAAGAATGCCTCTGCAGAGCCGAGAATCCAGAACTTGTCTAACCTCGTACTTAAGATTATCCTCAGAGACCGAAAACGAGGTAGGGAGATGACAAGAAGATCTATTGAGGACCAAAGGCTCTCTAGGAATAAGCAAGGGCATGAGAGGATCAACAGGAATCTGAGGAGGGTCCCCTAGACCCTTAAAGGGGAACTGGTCATCTTGCACAGGACCATCAGACTGGGCAGATGTCAGTGGAACCCTGAAGTCAGGTTGGTTAGAAGGTGACATGTCGCAGGAGTCAAGCTGAATAGCTGAAAGACAAGCAGAATGTCCCGAACGAGAAAAAGTAGGAGGCTCACTGGGCATGGGCTGGACTGGCATAACTAGTACAGAGGCAGAGTGAATAGCTGAGTCAGGTGTAGCGACTACCTGAATCGCATCGCAAGACGTAGTGACTGCAGGACTTGTAGACAAGCTAGCCTGGCTGTGCGTCCAAGGGTGGTTAGGGACAGAGAAATGTAAATGGTTATGCAACCTGGAATGAATGACTGTCTCAGGTTCACAGGGGGCAACCTTGGGTAGGCAGGACGAGGAACAGGAGGGACCCCAAGCCAGGATCTGTCCAGTAGTCCAGTCCACATGAGGAGAATGGAGCTGTAACCATGGGAGACCCAAAATTATAGGCGTTGAGGCCTTGGGTAAGATAAGGAAGGATATCCACTCCTGGTGGAGTGTCCCTACCGACATCTTAACAGGAAGGGTCTGGAAGCGGATAGGTCCCCCTGGGAGAACAGTACCATCAATCGCCAAGACCACCAATGGCGTGGTGAGGGGCAAAAGAGTAAGTCTCATGGACGATGCGATTTCCCAGTCCATGAAGTTACCAGCGGCTCCGGAATCCAGATATGCTGAGACCGAATGAAAAGAAGCACCAACATGAAGGAACACAGAAATCAGAAGACGAGAAGGGGAAGGTGATATTTCTGGGTCCAATACTCCACTTTCCAGATGAAGTGGACCCGAACGTTTTTCTGGACAAAGAGAGCAAGTGTCACGAAAATGACCTTTGCCCCCACAGTAAAGACACAGACCAAGAGTTCTGCGCCTAGCACGTTCCTCGGGGGATAGCCTGGTCCGACCCAGCTGCATGGGTTCCTCAGCTGGTAGGAGATGCTCTACGGGTCGAAGAGAGGGGAGCTCAGGCTGACTAAGAACCAAGGAGTGCTGGCGTTGCTTTTCTAAGGTCCTCTCCTGAAAGCGAATATCGATCTGGTTACACAAGGAGATAACTCCGTCCAGATCAGTGGGGATGGTTCTTCCTGCTAATTCATCCTTCACTCTATCAGACAGGCCATGCAAAAAGGTTGCGACTAAGGCTTCATTGTTCCAGCTCAACTCAGCTGACTGTATGCGGAAATGAAGGGCATACTGTCCCACAGAAGCAGACTCTTGGCGCTGGCCACTGAAGAGACACGAGCCGGTTCTTCGAAGATATTCCAAAAAAGTTTCAAGAAGCCAGACAGGCTAGAAACCACTGGATCATTCAGTTCCCACAGAGGGGCTGCCCAGGCTAAAGCTTTACCAGAGAGGAGGGAAATGATATAGGCTACCTTAGCCCGATCAGACAGGAAGTTTTGGGGCTGGAGCTCAAAATGAATTGTGCATTGGCTAAGAAACCCCCTGCAAGCCTTGGAGTCCCCAGAGAAACGGGACGGAGCTGGCAGTTGTAGTGAGTGTGTGGCTGCAACTGGTGCAATAGGTGCAGCCGCTGGTTGCATTTGAGGTTGCGGATTCGGGGTTCCCAAGGAGGCCTGAAGCTGCTCGAAGCGAGAAGCCAGATCCTGGAGGAATCGCATCACCTGAGTCTGATTCGATTCCTGGGTTTCAAGTCTGCAAACTATGCCCTGCAATGGATCATCCGCGGGAAGCGGGATGTCAGCCGGGTTCATGGCTGATCAAACTGTCAGGGTCACCTGTGGCCAGGTGACAGATGCACACCGTAGGGGGACAGGAGTGCACCGCGAGGTAGTGAACCCTATGGCTGGCTTCTGCGGATAGGGAACTGGGTGGTTGTGGAAAGCGGGACCAGAGGAGCACAACCGGGATCCAAACGGAAGCTAGAGCCAAGATTCCCCAGGGCGCGGAGTCTAAGACCCAGCTGGTCTTCTCCAGGGCCTCTAGTGGTGAGGATGTTAGCTGCAGGCTGGGACCAGGTCGCGGCCCCTGGAGTTTCCTAGCTCACGCCCCGTAGGATAACGGGAAAAGAGGGGAAGCAGCAGCACACGAAGAGAGAACCGAATACCAAGCTGAAGGTCAGGGGCCACAAGCAGACAAGGATAACGAAGAACGAGCCGAAGGTCAAGGGTCACGAGCAGACAGGGATAGTCGGGGACAAGCCAATAACGTAACAGAGAGACAGACGTAGCACACGACAGGCAGGAACCCAAACACACAATGCCTAACAAACACGTTGATCAGCAAAGCAGGCTTGCAGTGCACAGGTTAATATAGTGTTCTGTGATAGGGCCTGGGGTGGAGTCAGGCTGGGAGGAGATTATAAAGGAAGCCAGGTGAAGGAGGTCTGGTCTCTAGATGAACACATGAGGAGGAAGGTAAGATGGCAGACAGACATTAATGCATATCCATGACTAGGGATGAGCTTCGAGTTCGAGTCGAACTCATGTTCGACTCGAACATTGCCTGTTCGCCCGTTCGCCGAACAGCGAACAAATTGGGGTGTTCGCGGCAAATTCGAAAAATCTATGGGAGAAATATAAAGTGCTAATTATAAAGGCTTATATGCAAGTTATTGTCCTAAAAAGTGTTTGGGGACCCGGGTCCTGCCCCAGGGGACATGTATCAATGCAAAAATAAGTTTTAAAAACGGCCGTTTTTTCGGGAGCAGTGATTTTAATAATGCTTAAAATGAAAAAATAAAAGTGAAATATTCCTTTAAATTTCGTACCTGGGGGGTGTGTATGATATGCATGTGAAGTGGCGCATGTTTCCCGTGCTTAGAACTGTCCCTGCAAAAAGTGTCATTTTTGAAAGAAAAAAATGCATTTAAAACTGACTCGCGGCTATTAATGAATTGTCGGCTCCCGGCAATACATACAAAAGTCATTGATAAAAAAAAAAAAAAAAGCGTGGGGGTTCCCCAGAATTCAATTACCAGGCCCTTCAGGTCTGGAATGGATATTAAGGGGAACCCCGCCGCAAATAAAAAAAAAATTGACGTGGGGTTCCCCCAAATATCCATTCCAGGCCCTTCAGATCTGGCATGGATTTTAAGGGGAACTCCACCCCAAATAAAAAAAAAAATGGCGTGGAGTCGCCCTAAAAATCCATACCAGACCCCTTATCCGAGCATGCAACCTGGCCGGCCGCAGGGGAAAAGGGGGGGACGAGAGAGCGGCCCCCCCTCCCTCCTGAACCGTACCAAGCCACATGCCCTCAACATGGGGAGGATGTCCCCATGTTGATGGGGACAAGGGCCTCATCCCCACAACCCTTGCCCGGTGGTTGTGGGGGTCTGCGGGCGGGGGGCTTATCGGAATCTGGAAGACCCCTTTAACAAAGAGGACCCCCAGATCCCGGCCCCCCCCCTATGTGAATTGGTAAGGGGTACATTGTACCCCTACCATTTCACGAAGAAAGCGTAAAAAAATGTTTAAAAAAACACACAAACACCTTGAAAAAGTCCTTTATTAAAAAAAAAAAAAAAACATTCCAGCGGTGAAATCCAGTGTCCCGCGGCGATCCCGATGTCCAGCGCTGTCCTTCATTGGTTGTGCCTGAGCGGACCTGATGGGGAACTCCCTCTCAGTATTTTAAATGTATAGACCCGCCCCTTCTAAAGTTCCCCATCAGGTCCGCTCAGCGGACCAGACGCGGAACATGAGAAGGGGCGGGTCTATACATGTATTACCAAAGTGAGAGCAGTTCCCCATCAGGTCCGCCTCCTCGGTATGTCAGACCCGCCTACGTCATTGGCTTGAGCGGGGAACTTCCTTCACTATGTAAATTTAAATTTACACAGTGAAGGAAGTTCCCCGCTCAAGCCAATGACGTAGGCGGGTCTGACATACCGAGGGGGCGGACCTGATGGGGAACTGCTCTCACTTTGGTAATACATGTATAGACCCGCCCCTTCTCATGTTCCGCATCTCGTCCGCTGAGCGGACCTGATGGGGAACTTTAGAAGGGGCGGGTCTATACATTTAAAATACTGAGAGGGAGTTCCCCATCAGGTCCGCTCAGGCACAACCAATGAAGGACAGCGCTGGACATCGGGATCGCCGCGGGACACTGGATTTCACCGCTGGAATGTTTATTTATTTATTTTTTTAAATAAAGGACTTTTTCAAGGTGTTTGTGTGTTTTTTTAAACATTTTTTTTACGCTTTCTTCGTGAAATGGTAGGGGTACAATGTACCCGTTACCAATTCACATAGGGGGGGGGGCGGGATCTGGGGGTCCCCTTTGTTAAAGGGGTCTTCCAGATTCCGATAAGCCCCCCGCCCGCAGACCCCCACAACCACCGGGCAAGGGTTGTGGGGATGAGGCCCTTGTCCCCATCAACATGGGGACATCCTCCCCATGTTGAGGGCATGTGGCTTGGTACGGTTCAGGAGGGAGGGGGGGCCGCTCTCTCGTCCCCCCCTTTTCCCCTGCGGCCGGCCAGGTTGCGTGCTCGGATAAGGGGTCTGGTATGGATTTTTAGGGGGACTCCACGCCATTTTTTTTAAACTTGGGGTGGAGTTCCCCTTAAAATCCATGCCAGATCTGAAGGGCCTGGTAATTGAATTCTGGGGAACCCCCACGCTTTTTTTTTTTTTTTTTCTCAATGACTTTTGTATGTATTGCCGGGAGCCGACAATTCATTAATAGCCGCGAGTCAGTTTTAAATGCATTTTTTTTCTTTCAAAAATGACATTTTTTGCAGGGACAGTTCTAAGCACGGGAAACATGCGCCACTTCACATGCATATCATACACACCCCCCAGGTACGAAATTTAAAGGAATATTTCACTTTTATTTTTTCATTTTAAGCATTATTAAAATCACTGCTCCCGAAAAAACGGCCGTTTTTAAAACTTCTTTTTGCATTGATACATGTCCCCTGGGGCAGGACCCGGGTCCCCAAACACTTTTTAGGACAATAACTTGCATATTAGCCTTTATAATTAACACTTTAGATTTCGAACGTTCGAGTCCATTGTATTTAATAGGGTTCTAAAGTTTACACGAACATTTTGTCTGTTCGCAGGTTCTGGTGCGAACCGAACAGGGGGGTGTTCGGCTCATCCCTGTCCATGACACTAAGCAGTGAAGTATATGTGCTACGTTTGTGCCTGGACCTCCTCCACACCTTAAGCTGTCCTGTTTCTTTGCTCTAACCTTTTCTATCCGAGTAGAGTTTATTTTGCCATGAGAGAATAAGAGTTGTAATTTCAGCTGGTGTGGACATTGACTTTACTGGGAATTAAAGGACTTGCCTCTACCTACAGTAGAGGTGAGAATCATCCTCTGGAGGAGTTTTGACTCCGGCTGTGGACACGGCCCGTCAAGTACACCGCTCAACCTCTTTATATAGGAGGGTACGGGCTGGTAGTGCGGTGTGCCTTTCTCCCTCCTGCGAGGAGCCAACAACATAAAGGCAGGTAAGGGGGAAAGGATCTGTGCGCTACAAAAAAATAAAATAAAAATTATAATCTTGACCTAGGAGGACGAGGTCCATATGGAGTAGGAGGTTGAAGTGGCGGTGGATGTGGCTGTGTAGGTGGAAGCGGCGGTGGAGGAGGACGAGGTAGCCAACACTGGTTCAAAAATACAACAATGGCTGGGTAAGGCCGGTGATGTGTCGAATTCTGTCCCCCGTCAAATAGTGTCCACCCTGTACTGCGCTTGCTCAGTATGTAGGACAAGGGGATTTCGAAAATCTCCCAAGACGAACGGCGCCTGCGTGGTGAGTTCAGGTGAAGGCCACACCATCCGTGGTTCAAGCCGAGCCAAGTGAGGCCGTGCCCGAAGCGTGGCGATCGACCCGAGCCCGTGAGGGGCCCTGTTACTATGTGCTACCGTATGTCCACTTGGATGGTGGGACTTGAACCTGCACTCACTGCGCAGGCGCCGTTCATCTTCGGAGATTTTGTGAATCTCCTTGTCCTCTGTACTGCGCAAGCGCTGCGCCTTCGCAGTATGGGCCGGACACAATCCGATGGCCGGACAGTTTTTGTCACAACACCGGTATACATGTCTATTCTGCACAAGGTACGGACAAGTCCTGTGGGATCCATGCCTTGTTCATTTTAATGAACATGAGCTTGTCCACATTGGCTCTGGACAGGCGGCTGCGCTTGTCTGTGATAACGCCCCCTGCCGTGCTAAATACACGTTCAGATAATACACTGGCTGCAGGGCAGGCCAGCACCTCCAAGGCATAAAGGGCAAGCTCAGCCCATGTGCCCAATTTGGAGACCCAGAAGTTAAAGGGGGCAGACCCGTCATCCAGTACGTGTAGGCCTGTGGACACATACTGCTCAACCATGTTGGTGAAATGCTGCCTCCTGCTAAGACGTTCCATCTCAGCTGGTGGTGCTGGTTGTTGTGGCGTGCTGACAAAGCTTTTCCACATTTCAGCCATGCTAACCCTGCCTTCTGAGGTGCTGCCGGTGCCCCGGCTGCGTTGGCGACCTCTTCCTCCTCCTCTGCCTTCGCCTTGTGCTTCCACCGTACGCCTGCTATCAGGTGGGAATCCCACCAGCAGCGCGTCTACCAGCGTGCGCTGTACTCGCGCATCTTACGATCCCGCTCCAGTGAGGGAATTAAGGACAGTACGTTGTCCTTGTAACGGGGATCCAGCAGGGTGGCCACCCAGTAATCAGCACCAGTTAAAATGTGGGCAACTCGGCGGTCATTGCGGAAACACTGCAGCATGTAATCGCTCATGTGTGCCAGGCTGCCCAGAGGCAAAGAAAAGCTGTCCTCTGTGGGAGGTGTATCGTCTGTGTCCTCTGTATCCCCCGAGCCACGCACCAGTGATGGCCACGAGCTGGTCTGGGTGCCACCCTGCTGTGAAAATGGCTCCTCCTCCTCCTCCATCTCCTCCTCCACCTCGTCATCCTCCAGAACTGTGCCCTTTCTGCCGGACAATTGTGTACCTGGCGTTTGTTGGTGCAGGAACCCACCCTGGTAGCCACTTGTGAAAGACTGCCCTGAAAGCCTTTGAAATTATCCCGCTTCCTCCTCCTCCTCCTCATCCTCCTGTGCCACATCCTCTTCCATCATCGCCCGAAGCGTTTTTTCAAGGAGGCATAGAACTGGGATAGTAACGCTGAGAACGGCGTCATTGGCACTGGACATGTTGGTGGAGTACTCGAAACAGCGCAACAAGGCACACAGGTCTCGCATGGAGGCCCAGTTATTGGTGGTGAAGTGGTGCTGTTCCGCAGAGCGACTCACGCGTGATTGCTGCAGCTGAAACTCCACTATCGCCTGCTGCTGCTCGCACAGTCTGGCCAGCATGTGCAAGGTGGAGTTCCACCTTGTGGGCACGTCACATATGAGGCGGTGAGCAGGAAGGCCGAAGTTACGCTACAGCGCTGACAGGCGAGCAGCAGCAGGGTGAGAACGCCGAAAGTGCGCACACACACACTTTCTGCAGCAGCTCTGGCATATTGGGGTAATTTTTAAGGAACCTCTGGATTACCAAGTTCAGCACATGCGCCAGGCAAGGGATGTGCGTCAAACCGGCTAGGCCCAGAGCTGCTACGAGATTTCGCCCATTATCGCACACCACCAGGCCGGGCTTGAGGCTCACTGACAGCAACCACTCATTGGTCTGTTGTTCCATGTCCCTCCACAACACCTGCGCGGTGTGGGGTTTTTCCCCCAAACAGGAAAGTTTTGAAACTGCCTGCTGTCGTTTACCCCTGGCTGTGCTGAAGTTGGTGGTGAAGGTGTTACGCTGACCGGATGAGGAGGCGGTAGAGGATGAGGAAGCGGAGTAGGAGGAGTTAGCAACAGGAGGCAAACTGAAGCGCCCTGCAATCCTCGGTGGTGGAAGGGCATGCGCCAAACTGCTATCTGCCTCAGGCCCAGCCGCCACTGCATTTACCCAGTGTGCTGTTAGGGAGATATAATGTCCCTGACCGTGCTTACTGGTCCACGCATCCGTAGTTAGGTGGACCTTGCCACAGATGGCGTTGCGCAGTGCACACCTGATTTTGTCCCCCACTTGCTTGTGCAGGGAAGGGATGGCTCGCCTGGAAAAGTAGTGGCGGCTGGGCACGACGTACTGTGGGACAGCCAATGCCATCAGGCTTTTAAAACTCTGCGTCTCCACCAGACGGAATGACAGCATTTCAAAGGCCAGGAGTTTTGAAATGCTGGCATTCAGGGCCAGGGATCGTGGGTGGCTAGGGGGGTACTTCCTCTTCTGCTCCAATGTTTGGTTGATAAAGAGAGCTGAATGCTTCCATGGGACATTGTGGAGATGGTTGGTGACCCAGGTGGTAGTGTTGCTGGCAGATCCTCTGTTTGCGGGGTGGCAGGTGCCACTGTCACTACAGAGGTGGATGAAGAGGCCAAGACTGCAGCAGAAGAGGAAGCAGGAGGAGCCTGAGACCTTTCTTGGTTTTTGAGGTGTCTACTCCACTGCAGCTCGTGCTTTGCACTTAGATGCCTGGTCATGCAGGTTGTGCTCAGGTTGAGAACGTTTATGCCTCACTTCAGGCTCTGATTGCACAGCGTGCAAACCACTCGTGTCTTGTCATCAGCACATTGTGTGAAGAACTGCCACGCTAGGGAACTCCTTGGACCTGGCTTTGGTGTGCTCGGTCCCTTGCTGCGTTGGGCAGTAGCAGACATACTGTCTAGGGGACGGACGCTCCGCTTTTGCACCCTGCTCCCTCTTCTGCTGTGCTGGTGGCTCTGTGCGACCACCACCTCTTCCTCCAAACTACACTGGTCACCAGCATAACGTTGATTCCATGTGGGGTCGAGGACCTCATCGTCCTCCACATCATCTTCCACCCAGTCTTCACCCCTGCCCTCCTTGTCTGTCTGCACAATTGCGAAAGCAGCAGCAGTTGGCACCTGTGTTTCGTCATCATCCGAGACGTACTGCGATGGTCCTCCCATGTACTCATCATGAAACATAAGTGGTCGGGCATTGGTGCACTCAATCTCTTCCACTTCTGGGGCAGGGCTAGGTGGATGGCCCTGGGAAACCCTGCTAACAGAGTCATCGAAAAGCAGAAGAGACTGCTGTATGATTTGGGGCTCAGACTGCTTGGCTGATTTGCAAGGGGGTGAGGTGAAAGACTGATGGACATGGGTTTCAGGTGCCAACTCTGATCTTTCATCAGAAGAGTGGGTGGGAGACAATGTAAAGGAACCCGAGGCACTGTCAGCAACCCAATCTACTATCACCTGTACTTGTCCTGGCTTAAACATTCGTACAGCCTCATTAGGCGCGACAAAATACCGCCGCAGGCTCGGTCGCCTACTCGCACCTGAGGAAGGTGTTTCACTTGTGCGTGTATCTGGCACAGATCCACCACGTCCTCTCCCTGCAACAGGAGCTCCACCAGCAGCACCACGACCGGGGCCACCACGTCCCTTTGACCTTCTCCTCATATTTTCCAAATTTAGGATCTTGCCCTAAATGGGTGTTTTTGGAAGACCACAACACACCCACAGTACGTAACCGCTGAATCGCACAGCTACAGAACTGCAGAAAATGCTATTCAAAAAAAATGTTTTTTTTTTAGTATAGCACAGTAGGAGAAAACTATATAGAAATTGTTTATTTCACACACCTCCACATATGTATAACACACTGCAAAATATTTTTTGTGGCCCTAAATGGCGTTTTTTGGAAGACCACAACACACCCACAGTACGTAACCGCTGAATCGCACAGCTACAGAACTGCAGAAAATGCTATTAAAAATTTTTTTTGGTTTTTTAGTATAGCACAGTAGAAGAAAACTATATAGAAATTGTTTTTTTCACACACCTCCACATATGTATAACACACTGCAAAATATTTTTTGTGGCCCTAAATGGCGTTTTTTGGAAGACCACAACACACCCACAGTACGTAACTGCTGAATCGCACAGCTACAGAACTGCAGAAAATGCTATTCCAAAAAAATGTTTTTTTTTTTAGTATAGCACAGTAGGAGAAAACTATATAGAAATTGTTTATTTCACACACCTCCACATATGTATAACACACTGCAAAATATTTTTTGTGGCCCTAAATGGCGTTTTTTGGAAGACCACAACACACCCACAGTACGTAACCGCTGAATCGCACAGCTACAGAACTGCAGAAAATGCTATTAAAAAAAAATTTGTTTTTTTAGTATAGCACAGTAGGAGAAAACTATATAGAAATTGTTTATTTCACACACCTCCACATATGTATAACACACTGCAAAATATTTTTTGTGGCCCTAAATGGCGTTTTTTGGAAGACCACAACACACCCACAGTACGTAACCGCTGAATCGCACAGCTACAGAACTGCAGAAAATGCTATTCAAAAAAAAAGTTTTTTTTTTTAGTATAGCACAGTAGGAGAAAACTATATAGAAATTGTTTATTTCACACACCTCCACATATGTATAACACACTGCAAAAAAAATTTGTGGCCCTAAATGGCGTTTTTTGGAAGACCACAACACACCCACAGTACGTAACCGCTGAATCGCACAGCTACAGAACTGCAGAAAATGCTATTCAAAAAAAATTAGTTTTTTTAGTATAGCACAGTAGAAGAAAACTATATAGAAATTGTTTATTTCACACGCCTCCACATATGTATAACACACTGCAAAATATTTTTTGTGGCCCTAAATGGCGTTTTTTGGAAGACCACAACACACCCACAGTACGTAACCGCTGAATCGCACAGCTACAGAACTGCAGAAAATGCTATTCAAAAAAAATGTTGGTTTTTTTAGTATAGCACAGTAGGAGAAAACTATATAGAAATTGTTTATTTCACACACCTCCACATATGTATAACACACTGCAAAATATTTTTTGTGGCCCTAAATGGCGTTTTTTGGAAGACCACAACACACCCACAGTACGTAACCGCTGAATCGCACAGCTACAGAACTGCAGAAAATGCTATTCAAAAAAAATGTTGGTTTTTTTAGTATAGCACAGTAGGAGAAAACTATATAGAAATTGTTTATTTCACACACCTCCACATATGTATAACACACTGCAAAATATTTTTTGTGGCCCTAAATGGCGTTTTTTGGAAGACCGCAACACATCCACAGTACGTAAGCGCTGAATCGCACAGCTACAGAACTGCAGAAAATGCTATTCAAAAAAAATAGTTTTTTTAGTATAGCACAGTAGGAGAAAACTATATAGAAATTGTTTATTTCACACACCTCCACATATGTATAACACACTGCAAAATATTTTTTGTGGCCCTAAATGGCGTTTTTTGGAAGACCACAACACACCCACAGTACGTAACCGCTGAATCGCACAGCTACAGAACTGCAAAAAATGCTATTAAAAAAAAATGTTGTTTTTTTAGTATAGCACAGTAGGAGAAAACTATATAGAAATTGTTTATTTCACACACCTCCACATATGTATAACACACTGCAAAATATTTTTTGTGGCCCTAAATGACGTTTTTGGAAGACCACAACACACCCACAGTACGTAACCGCTGAATCGCACAGCTACAGAACTGCAGAAAATGCTATTAAAAAAAAATGTTGTTTTTTTAGTATAGCACAGTAGAAGACAAATATATAGAAATGGTTTATTTCACACGCCTCCACATATGTATAACACACTGCAAAATATTTTTTGTGGCCCTAAATGGCTCTTTTTGCAAGCGTACATTAAAGTGCAAAATTTTTTTATTTTTATTTTTTGCCCTAAACGGGTATTTTTTTGCACGAGCAAAATAAAATGCAATTTTTTTTTTTTTTTGCCCTATGGGTCTTTTGGAAAAGAGCACAATAAAGTGCTTTTTTTCCCCCTAAATGGATCTTTTTCAAAGAGCAGAATACACCCACAGTATGGAAACAGTGTATCTCTCAACGTAATATATGCAGTGCTTGTGCACTGAGCTTGCAGATAAAAGGTAGATTTTCTCTGACACTGGGCTCATGGCAGTGTAAAAAGACTGCACTGCAACACAAACAGCTAAACCTATGCAGATCGCTGAGTTATATCTCTGAATCTGGACTCCTATTCCTATACAATATATCTCTCTCCCTGAAAGCACCAACAGGAACCTGGCCCTACACTACACTATCTCTCTATCTTTTCCCTCAGATTCCAGAATCAGGACTAACTCATGTATTTTTCTATCTCTCCCTAAAAGCAGCAGCAGCAGACAAGATCCTCTCCCTATCTATTCTGAAGCAGAGTGACGTGTGTGCTGTGTGCCTCTAGCTTATATAGAAGCTGGGTCACATGTTGCACTGACCAATCACAGCCATGCCATTAGTAGGCATGGCTATGATGGCTTCTAAGGGCACACCAGCTAATCAAAAGGTGATTGGCTGGCCCCTGAAGCATTTCTAACTGCGTAATTAGATTGCCGAACCCCAACCCGAACCCAGACTTTTGCGCAAAGTCCGGTTTCGGGTTCGGGAAAAAGCTAAAGTTCGGTACGGACCCGAACTTTACAGTTCGGGTTTGCTCAACACTACTCTTTACGTCTAGAGGAAAAGAGATTTCACCTCCAAATACAGAAAGGTTTCTTCACAGTACGAGCTGCAGAGGTGGTTCTGGCCAGCTCAGTAGATTGCTTTAGGAAAGGCCTGGATTCTTTCTTAAATGTACATAATATAACTGGGTACTAACATTTATAGGTAAAGTTGATCCGAGGAATATCCGATTGCCTCTCGGGGGATCAGGAAGGAATTTTTTCCCCTGCTGTAGCAAATTGGATCGTGCTCTGCTGGGGCTTTTCACCTTCCTCTGGATCAACTGTGGGTATAGAATTAGGTATGTGGGATTGAATGATATTATTATTTAATTTTTTTATGGTTGAACTGGATGGACTTGTGTCTTTTTTCAACCTGACTAACTATGTAACTTGCAATCTTTTCTGCAAACAATTTTGCAAATAATGCATGCAATGAAGTGTCCTTTTCTTTGGTGACCTGTTAACCACATCACATACTATGTATATTATCTTTTCAAAACTCTTCATTTTATTTTGATGTTCTGAAATAATATTCAGTGAGTTTCAGGAAAAGCATCAAATATTTGGATTGTTCATTTTATCATACATTTTTCTCATCAAAAAAATAAACACAATGCTTCCTATTAAAGCCAAGGTATTAACTTATTGCCAAATAACCTAAACATGTCATGATTTCATATAAAAAGTGCAGAAGAAAATGTAAAGATATATTTCATTGTACTTGAAATACAATGTGGAAGTTTTAGTGGAAGAACTTTTAATTTAGCATTTTTAAAGTATAAACATTACATTGCAAAACATTTTTACATTTAAGGAAATCTGGCTTCCTTCTGAAAATTCAGTACTACTTGCCAGTCTGCGCTGGCATCCATACTTTCTGAGGCACTGACCTAGAACAAGCATGGAGATCAGAGTGAAGTGAAATGTTCTAATCTGTATACAGTTCTAGTTACAGGCCAATAACTCTGAAAGTACTAACGGCACAGTATCATCATCACAGCAAGGGAACTAGTATTTTTAGAATGAAAGGTCAGCAATTGCAGCTTCAATGTATCCAGAATACAGGTTTACTTCAGCAATCATAGAATTAATTGAGTAAACACTCATAGCGTATAACACACCTAATAAATAAAGCATTGCAAAGAACAACTAGAATTAGCAAAGTATAAAACCCATTACATGTGCAGTTTCCTTTAGAGATCACTTAAGTCTCAATGGGAATGAGCAGCAGAGTACAAAACCCCAAGCAGGAAATAAGATTTAATTTACTGTAGTCATATAGGGGTTCATTTACTAAAGCTAGAGAGTGCAAAACTAGTCACACTTCTTCAGTGAAACTAATCAGCTCCCTGTTTTTTTTTTTTTTTTTGGAGACTGGGTAACTGAACCAGCATGAGAAAACTTTGAAACTGGTCTTATCACACTTTGAGGGGTATATAGTACCTAGCCCTGTGGCCCATTTTCCCACATAATCAGGAGGGTTTGGGATTTACAGAAGATAACAGAATGTTGTATATAGCAGAAAGAGTATATGTGGGGGTGCGGGAACATCAAATGGACAAGGATTTTCCAAGCTGATGATATTCAGCCATTGAAGCTGGTTTGAGGGTTCTCAGGTCAAGATAGAATGGAGGAGCAGTAAGGTTTCATGGTCTAATATTTGGATTAGATGATGATAAGATGATTTCTCCCAGACTAGTTTTTTTATTTTATTCAAAGCTAAAGAAAAATATGGGTCCCAAATAAGGGGGTCATATGACCCAGTAAAAAGGATATGTGGAACTTAGAGAAGGTCCTATCCCACACTTTGAGAAGGTGGTGGGTTAGTGTTGAGTACAAGAATAAGTGGTCCCTATGCATGGGTAAAATTCATGAGAGGGCCTGGAGGTTTTAGAGAGAGAGAGGGCTTGCTCTATAAAGACCCAGTGTTTAGTTAATTTGTGTGTAACCAAGAACTCAGGGTTTAGTGCATTGTGTCTAGGATGTATGATGGCAGTGTTAGCATTACTGTCAACGCCACTCTTCTGTTGATGTGAGGAATGAAACTCCTGTTATTTTGAGAGGGGGCGGGAGCTCCTAAGATGGCAGCTTAGGACCGGAGCTCCGCTCACCGCCGGCCATACAGCAGAGATACAAGCGGTTACAGACTCCCTTGTCGCCTGTGAATAACGGGCAACACTAGCGGAAGCTTCAGAGTACCTGTCTGTGCCGGGTAAATATTCTAAAAGAGGCAAGAAGCGTTTTAAAAAGCCTGTGGAGAAACTGAATTTTTCCAAGATGGCCGCCGTACCTCAGACACGCACACAGAAAGCTGCTGAGGCCTCTAATGCTATTAAGTAAGTTTTGGCTCCTTCGTCTATATCTTTTATTTCTCAGACTTCTAATTCTGTAACTTGTCCTTCTATCACTTCTCCTGAATACACAGAACAGGAGAACCCTGTGGAATGTATCCATTTATCCCCAATAGAGGTCTCTACACTAGCTCCTATCCCAGTACATACACAGGCTGAACAGGCTTTTGATGTAACTTTCAATGTATCCAAATTATTCACGAGAATATCAGAAATGCTGGATAAAGGAATAGCACTAAATGCTGAAAGAATTACTGGTGAAATTAAAGCTGACTTTCAGTCCCTTGGTAGTAGAATTGAAAATATTGAGCACGAGTTAGACATCACTGTGGCAAAAACTGACCAGAATACTGAACATTTACAATTCATGCAGGACCAGCTGGAAACAGCACAGGCACGAATTGATGACCTTGAGAACTGTTCCAGGAGAGACAATTTTAGGGTCAGGGGATTGCCAGAAACTATCCTTGATGTACATGCTGCTATACAGGATGTCATAAAAATCCTATTACCATCTATTCCTGCTCACAAGTTGGAATTGGACCGTGCTCATAGGTCACTGGGACCACTTAGAAAGGACGGTTTACCAAGGGATTAAAGATTAATCTTGTTTAAAGATAATCTTGTTACCTGAAGAGATGATAAGTTCCTTTTTGATTTTATCTTCTCTACCTGATATCTCAGGTGGCAATTGGAAAAAAAATATATATTTTTTTTTTTGGTGTTTTAGAAAACAAAATATAGTCTGTTATGGACTTTCGGTTTATCTAAGATGAATCTGCTTTTAGTTTGATGTTTTCACAATTTTTGAGAGGCTGTCACTGGCCGGTGTTGAAGCATTGGGCCTCCACCCACTTCTTAGATCGGTTGTTTTTTACCGATCTGAGAGGAGGGTACTTAGCCCTTTTTATGGGCTATACTACTGAGTATTTTTTGAATGAAGGAAGGAAGTCTTATTCCTCCCTTCATTCTGGGCCATTATTTGGCCTTTTGTTATACTATGTATTGCTTCTGAGTGAATTTGATTTTGTTTTTTTCTTTTCTTTCTTTACTGTCTTTTTCTTTCTCTTAGCCTACCTGCCAATGAAAGGTTTTTTGGAGGAATGTTGGAAGTTTGCTAATCCAACCTTGGTGAATAATTCTTTCTTATTAAGGATTTATATTAGATTGAGTATTATTTGGGACAACAAATTGCTTGATCTTACTCTATTTTTTCATGGCTGCTACTAATAATATTTCTTCTCCTCTTCGGGTTATTACTCATAACACACAGGGGTTGAACTCCCCAATTAAGAGACGGAAGGCCTTTCAGGAATATAGGTCTCACCACATCGATGTCGTTTTTTTACAGGAAACCCATTTCCCACAGCGGTACACCCCCACTTTTTTTACATGCCCACTTCCCAGTGTTTCATCTAGCCAATGCTGAAAATAAGACCAGGGGAGTAGCAATTTTATTTTCTAAACACTGCAAGTCTAATTTACAGAAGGAATGTGGAGACCCAGAGGGGAGATTCCTATTGGTGAAAGGTACAATAGATGGGAGGTTGTATACTTTAATATCATATTATGCTCCTAATAGGGGACAAAAGAAATTCTTTAACCAAACGTTTGAAACTCTTCAGCCATTTATGGATGGAGTTATCATTATGAGAGGAGATTCCAACATAGCATTTGATACAGGGCTAGATAAATCTAAACCATTGAAGACTAAAATGATCCATCCAACCAGGGCTAGTACACAAATTGCTTGCCTACTTCATAGATCCAGATTAACGTATATATGGAGGGAGCTGAACCCAAAAACCAAAAATTTTACTCACTTTTCAAATCCCCACCAATCATACTCACGTATAGATCACATAATGGTTTCTACTCAACATATCCCTTCTGCCATTGCCTCCTCTATTATAGACATGGCATGGTCAGACCATTCTATGGTTCTACTGTCTTTGAAATATGATAGTATGGTTCAAAGGGTATCCCATTGGACTCTTAATCAATCGTTACTAAAGGATCCTGTTATTGCCACAGAAATTGAACGTGAGATTAAGGAATATTTTGAACATAATGACAGGGAGGAAGTTTCTCCGGAAATTCTGTGGGCGGCACACAAAGTTACCGTCAGAGGTAAATTAATACAGATTGCAGCTAGACAAAAAAATGTAAGACTTTGGAGGTGGAAAGACTAGAAAGAGACTTTGTAACATTGAGTAAACAACATAAAAAGGATCCATGTGGTATTCCTGCCTCCAAATTAGATGCTGCTAGGGCTGCTCTGAATCTGGCTCTCACGGTGAAGGCAGATAATTCTGTTAAGTGGTCTGGGGCCAAATTTTATCAAATGAGGGATAAGATAGGTCCCATGTTAGCTCATAAATTATCCCCTAGACTCAGATCTAGAGTTCTTCCCAAGATCAGATTAGCTGATGGCTCTCTTACACTAAACCCCCAGCGTATAATGACAGCCTTTCAAGATTTCTATTCTAATTTATATAGTTTTGAAGGACATTCTACCTCCAATAGAATAGAGGAGTTCCTAGATGGCTTACAATTGCCCAAGTTAGCAGATATACATAGAGAGGAATTAGAAGCTCCCATATCCATGACAGAAGTTTACCTGATGGTTTTTCTCCTACTTACTATAAAACATTCTTAGAGACCCTGACACCCTATCTTACACGATTTTTTAATTTTCTGACTGAAGGTCATCCAATAGGTAAACAGCTCAACATGGCATATATATCCGTTATTCCAAAACCTGATAAGGACTCCAGTCTAGTCGAAAATTACAGGCCAATTTCTTTGATTAACAATGACTTAAAAATATTAACCAAAATTCTCTCTAATAGGTTATCTTCCTTCATTGGGCAATATATCCATAAAGATCAGGTGGGATTTATCCCTGGTAGACAGGGTCCAGATCAGGTGAGGAGAGCGGTAGATTTGGTGTCGATATTGCAAACCCAATGGGTAGGTAAACAAAAACAGGAAGGTATGCTCCTATCGTTGGACCTGCAAAAGGCCTTCGATTCAGTTTCCTGGCCATACATGTTTGAAGTCATGAAGCGCTGGGGTTTTGGTTCGAAAGTTTTAGGCATTTTATCTGCTCTATATTCCACACCTGAAGCTAAAGTTAGATTACAGGGGCTATTCTCTGACTCCATTAAGATTTGTAGAGGTACTCTGCAAGGTTGCCCTTTATCTCCCCTAATATTCGCTGTTATGATGGAAACATTAGCAATTGCAATCCGGAATAATCCGAATATCAGGGGGATCCAGTGTGAAAAAGAAAATCATAAATGTGCATTATTTGCAGATGACATGTTGTTGTTTATTACTTCCCCAACGTCTTCTTTATCTGAAATGTATTCTTTGCTTCAAAAATTCTCCAAAATATTGGGTCTCAAGGTTAATATGGCCAAATCTAAAGCCCTTAATGTGTCTCTTCCAGACTCTGTGGTTTCCTACATACAAAATAAATATGAATTCAGTTGGAGTACTTGCTCCCTTAAATACTTAGGTATTAATCTCACTTCAAAGTTTGAAGATTTATATCAGGCTAATTATCCACCTATGTATAGGAAACTTGAGACTGATCTTAGCAACTGGGGAACATACAATATCGGTTGGATTGGCAGACTTAATTCGATCAAGATGACCCTCCTGCCTAGATTGTTGTATCTTTTTCGCTCGCTCCCTATTCCGATTAAAAAAATTCACCTAAAAGCCTTCCAAAGCAAAATCCTTAAATTTATTTGGAACAGAAAAGGTCCACGCCTTTCTTCCCGCAGTCTGTATAATCTCCCTAAGCAGGGAGGCTTGGGACTTCCGAACCTTTGGTGGTATTACCAAGCTGCTAGACTGGCACAGTTGTATGATATATACCTCAAAAAATTAACAACCTGACTGGATTCGTATAGAAGAATTGGCATCCCCTAAATTTTCTTTGGAAAATTTATTGTGGTGTCCTCCCAAAAACAGACCTTCTATTTTATCTCCTGCTCTATCACAATATTTAGCTTTGTGGGACTCGCTTAGGAGTCTCCCTTCTTTGGTCTCTAAGCTGCAACCATTGGCTGATCTATTTCAGAATCCATTATTTATCTCAAAAGGGGATGTTGGTTCCTTTAAGTGGTGGCATGATAAGGGGGTGTACCGCATTGGACGTTTTTTCTCAAGATCAGGCCCTCTCTCTATACAATATTTCATTGATAATCTTGATTTTCCGTCTACTGAAAGATCAAGATTTCTTCAAATCTCTAATTTTACTAATACATTATGGGAAAATAATCCTGGATCTAGAGAACCTATGCCATATGAAGTTAGATGTGAACAGGCTATTAATAGGAGAGGTGGGATTTCTGTTATATATAAGTCGCTTGCTTCCAACGATGTTAAACTGTCTCATATGCTGGCTTGGGAGAAGGACCTCCAAAGTGATTGGGACCTGAAGAACTGGTGTGGAAATTTTATTAGATCAATTAAAGGCATTTTTAATGCTTCACTTATAGAAGCAAATGTTAAAATATTTACTAGATGGTACCTAGTTCCTACAAGAGTAGCTGCTATGTATCCCACCTCATCCCCTCTCTGTTTTAGAGGTTGTCAGGGATTAGGATCTATGATTCATATTTGCTGGGAATGTCCCAAAATCCGAGGATTTTGGAATAAAATCTTCCATATTATACGAAAAATCACAGGATATACAATACATCAATCTCCAGCGATCGCTTTACTTAATGGATTTATACCACAGCTTCCCAAGGTTACCAGAAAACTGATTCTATTCATACTTACAGGGGCTAGAATAACCATTGCCAAAGCATGGAAAAAAACGCCAGTATCTCTTTTATGTATGAAGAGAAAAGTTACATGGATAATGGAACAGGAAAAAATGATTAGTTCAACATTGGACAGATCTACTCAATTTAATTCTATATGGGAACCTTGGATACAATTTTTGGGAATTCCTACACCCCTTAAGTAATTAGCAATACCAATCGCTGAATATTGATGTTTACATTGAGCAGGTAGGCTTTCTTTCTTTCTTTTTCTACTTCTTCCTTTTTTTTTCCTACTGAACACTAAATGTTTTTCTCGTCTTTTCTCTCTTTCTCCCATTCTTATTTATTTTTGTTATATGGAATATAAACAATAGGTATTTGTACTAGATTGTTTTAAGACTTCTCAGGTTTATACAACGATCTCTTATTTTAGGGTCAGAACATTTGACTTTGATTTATTATTTTGAGAAGGATTTTTTACACCCGGATAAACTTATAGTAGACTACTATATTTTCTGTTATATATACTCGATTTAAGGTCATATATTTTCTAAAAAAAAAAAAAAAAGAGTTTTTGGGTTGCTTTGGAGGGGGGGGGTGTATGGGGGAGCTCCTCTTGCCTTCTCAGGCACAGTATGTCCCCTTTAGGGGTGTCTGGGGGAATGGAGGTTCTCCTCATCTTCTGGTAACTATATACATATATTTTGAGATGTTTAATAGGCCATCATTTCTACTTACTTTCGAAGAAGGTTAGAATGTGGGGGTGTAGAGGTAGGGGGTTACTCCTATTTTTGATAAATATATTTCAATAATTTCCGTTTTTATGGTATCTTTGCATTGATGTATTCCAACATGGTAATATTGTAATTTGAGATCTACCGTTATTTGACTTATTCGCTTGCATTTTATACTGTGATACTACATTGTACTTTTTTCTGTAAAAAATTGTACTGACTCTATTCAGATAATAAACTAAAACTTGAATGAAAAAAAAAAGAAACTCCTGTTATTTTTTATATGTCATACGTATGCAAATGCACAATGTAATGTTCTCAAAAATAAAAACCTTTTTGTTGATTAAAAAAAAAAAAAAAAAGACCCAGTGGTTAGAAGGGCAGTTGTGGAACTAGTTTACTGGCCTAATAAAAACAAATAGTGTGTTATAAGGATAGGTCATGGACAACAGTGGGAGAGGTTCTCAGTTTTGTAATTCAAGTTTGTAATATGTTTATGACTATTTGAGACAAGGAGACACCAAAAAAGCATTTATGCAAGAGCTTTTTTTTTACCTTTGGCTAGAGTAAGGGAGATATGTTAATCTGTGGAATACATAAAGCAAAGGAAAAACACAAAACTCTAAAAACTATGTGTGTGAAAAAGTTAAAAATGGTTGCACAATGTCAAAAATCTTCTACTGTATATTAGATTTTCACCTAAACACATTTTTTGTGTATTTAATGGTTTTGACATGTTTGAGAGCAAAACAGGTTTATGTAGGTTTAATAATATATTAAACTTTCAAAAAACAATTGGACCTGAAGTGATCACACAAGAGGTAGCAGTTACTGCTTGTTTTAATCTCCACAAAAGTCAGCAAATCTCTTACTGCATAACACATTAATTATTAAATGAATTAAGATATAGAGGTTGTAAAAGTTTACATTTCTTTCTCGTACACCACGGGACACAGAGCCAGTCATTACATAATGGGTTAAGGGCCACCAGCGGTGATTGGACACTGGCACAACCAATTGAAGACAGTTCCCCTCCATATAACCCCTCCCATCAGGGAAGTACCTCAGTTTTTCAGTCAGTGTCCAAGGTGTTGGACGCGATTAGGATGTGCTGAAGGAAGCTCTGCCAAAGAAACCCTCTGGGGGTAGAGAGCTACACTTTCGGATCCATCCAAGACGCCTAAATTTTTTTACGCCAAAACTGGATGGTACCCGGGCCTCATGGATGAGGTGTCGCCTGTAATGTCTCTCTTCGGAGGACTGGACTCTAGGGTCCAGCACTTTCGCTCTTATGCTAAAGTCCTGGCAAAGTCTTTTACAAGGCCCAGGGAAGAGGACTCCTTTAAGTAGGAACCCATATCCCTGAAGGTTGGCACACATACCCCGCCGTGATGTGGGAAGATTGGTTCTGAAAACCTGCGGCGGGGATATGGTAAGTGGGAAAAGAGTCCAGAGTATGAAACTTAGGGACCTTTCCTGAATTTTGAGCAGGTGTCTTTTTCTCTGGCCACCACTGGAGGGAATAAAGAGCTGAATTTCACTCACCTAGCTCCAGAACAGTGTCAGTTCCTCCAGACAGCACACTCCTTCCGCTGCAAAGCTCTGCTGTGGACGGCTGCCTCTTCCCTCCTCTCATGCAAGTGTCAGGGGGATTCCCTTCCCTCAGAGAAGTGTTGGAGGGATCTTCCTCATGTCTGACTACCGCATTAGCCCCCAGGTCGCACGTGCGCACATGGGGGTGCGCTTTATGCTTACAGCTATGTGAGAGGGGGGCGGGCCCGTGAGCGTGCACGGACGCGCGGGCACACTATTTTACAGCATGCTGGAACCAGGAAGTAATAAAGGAGCCTCACAAGCCTTGAGCTTCCTGAAAGGGACACAGCAGCATATGGGCACGTAAGATCTCCATGTGGTTGGCTGAGCACTCCCAAGTTAGACACGAATGAAACTGTGTGTTAAGTTGCTTTACTTTATGTTATTTGCTAAACTAGCACAGGGGTATATGCACTGTTGGTACCTCGGCGTTGCTTAGTAATATGTCTTCCCAGAGAAGAAATTCAGGGACTAAGAAAGACAAGAAAGCACCGCCGCCTGAGACAGGAGGCTCTAGCCGTGCCTGCTCGTTACCTTCCTCTCCTGTGATATCTGACGCACCTATACAGGATGCCTCTATCAGGAGTAGCTGTTTTAGATCTCCTTTCAGAAAAATCTAAGGATGAGGAGGAGGTGGATGGTGTAGCTCCATCAGGGGATGAGGAGTCGGAGGGATCAGGGATATCAGAAGAACCTTTTTCTGCACCTGCAACTTTAGAACCTGGTAAGCAATGTTATGCTGAAGCAGTACGCTCTACATTCAAGTTACCCTCTTCGGAGTTAACTGAATCACCTGTCTCCTCCCTGGGTTCATTAAGATCCCCACAAGCTGCTTGTGCCTTTCCGATTCATCCTTTATTGGAGAATCTGATTTAAGCAGACTGGAAACATCCAGATAAGCGTTTCTCTCCTCCTAGGAAGTTTGAAGTACTTTATCCTATGGAGGAAAAGTTTACCAAGAAGTGGAGTCTGCCGTCTGTGGATGCAGCTATCTCTTGTGTAAATAAAAGCTTAACTTGTTCGGTGGACAATGCTCAGGTGTTTAAAGATCCTACCGAGAAGAAGTTGGAATCCTTACTATGGTCTTCCTTTCTCCTGGCGGGCGCAGTGACCCAACCTGCCGTGGCGGCAGTGGGTATGTGTCAGGTTTTAAAGGATCAGGTGGAACAGGGGCTGAAAGATCTGCCTCCGGAGCAGATTACATTTTGGGAGAATATGCTCAGGGCCTTATGTTTCACAGTGGATGCCATTAGAGATTCTATTCAACAGGCATCTCGCCTTACGCTCCAGCTGGTGCATATGCACAGAATTCTTTGGCTGAAGCATTGGTCAGCGGAAGCTCCATGCAAAAGACTTTTGGCCAGTTTCCCCTTCCATGGCGAATGCCTCTTTGGGGATGATTTGGAGAAGTATATCCAAAGGATATTGAGCAGTAAAACTACTCTGTTGCCAGAGAAGAAGAAAAACAAGCGTCCTTGTTTAAAACGTTCTCTCTCCCCGGCTCCTGGTAGATCTGCCTCCAGCCAGTGACGACGGCTTATTCAGCCAGCCACAAAGGCTAAAGAAGGCCAGGCTCAGAAGAACAAGAAGCTGTGGGGTTCAAAAGCTAACAAGCAAAACCCCAAAGCCTCTTTGTGAAGAGGCGCCCCCGCTTGTGTGAGTGGGGGGACAGCATTGTCCGTTTTCACCGGCATGGCAGACAGAAATCCAGGACAGGTGGGTAGTAGCCACAGTATCCCTAGAGTACAAGCTGGAATTTCGAGAGATCCCATCTTCTCAGTTCCGAAGTTCAAGGCTCTCCAAAGATCCACTAAAAAGAGGATTCTTCTTCAAAGGATTGGATCACTTGCTGTCTCAAGGAGTGATCACAGAAGTACCCTTAAAAGAGCAAGGTTCAGGTTTTTATTCAAACCTCTTTGTGATTCCAAAGCCAAATGGAGACGTCAGACCCATCCTGAATCTAAGATCTCTAAATCAGTTTCTAAACATTCGCCATTTCCGAATGGAAACTATTCAATCCATGGTCACCACCTTACGAGGCGGAGTATTGATGGCGTCTGTAGACTTCAAGGATGCATATTTACATGTGCCTATCCATCCCGCTCACCAAAATTTCCTAAGGTTTGCGGTAGAACATTGCCACTTCCAGTTTGTGACTCTGCCCTTTGGTGTGGCTACCGCGCCCAGAGTATTTACAAAGGTGTTAGCCCCTCTGTTGGCAAATCTGAGGACACAGGGCATAGTGGTAACAGCCTATCTAGACAATCTACTTGTGATAGATCAGTCAGTGGCAGCATTAGATCACGCTGTGCTCACTACAGTAAATTACTTGGAGCATTTAGGATGGATCGTAAACTGACAAAAGTCCTCGCTACAAGCCCAAAGAAGGGTAGAGTATTTGGGCATGATCATAGACACAGCCCAAAGCAGGGTATTCCTGCCAGAGCCAAAGATCAAGTCTCTAAAGGACCTGATCCACAAGGTCAAGGCAAAGAAGGGGCCATCTATTCGCCTTTGCATGAGGCTATTGGGGAAGATGGTGGCCTCCTTCGAGGCTGTCCCTTACGCCCAGTTTAAAAGGTCCCGCCTACGTCACTGGCTATTCCCCGGCAGGCGGGGAAAGCTGGGGCTTACCCTATGATGTGATGGATAACCCCGTCCCCTCGTACGTCATGGGGGTTTCGTGTGGAGTGAAGACTGGAGGAGACTGCAGTCTCCTCGTCTCTGGACATCCTCCCCATGTTGAGGGCATGTGGCCTGGTATGGTTCAGGAGAGGGGGGTGCTCTCGTCCCCCCTCTTTTCCTGCTGCCTGCCAGGTTGTGTGCTCGGATAAGGGTCTGGTATGGATTTTGGGGGGGAATCCCACGCCATTTTTTTTTAAATTTGGCGCGGAGTTCCCCTTAAAATCCATACCAGACCTGAAGGGTCTGGTATGGATATTTGCGGGGAACCGCACACCATTTTTATTTTATTTGACGCAGGGTTCCTCTTAATATCCATACCAGAATTAAAGGGCCTGGTAATTGAATTTGGGGGGACCCCCACGCATTTTATTTTTATTTTTTATCAATGACTTTTCTCTGTATTGCTGGGACCGGCAATTCATTACAGCCGCGAATACTTTTAAATTACTTTTTTTCCTTCAGAAATTACATTTTGTGCAGAGACTGTTCTAAGCATGGGAAACAAGCGCTGCTTTACAGGCATACTATATACACCCCCCAGGTACGAAATTTAAAGGAATATTTCACTTTAAGCATTATTAAAATGACTGAACCCGAAAAAACTGCAGTTTTTAAAACTATTTTTTGCATTGATATATGTCCCCTGGGGCAGGACCCAGGTCCCCAAACACTTTTTATGAAAATAACTTGCATATAAGCCTTTAAAATTAGCACTTTTGATTTTTCATGTTTGTGTCCCATAGACTTTAACGGGGTTCGGATGTTCAAACTAATTTATTGCCTGTCGCATGTTCTGGTGTGAACCGAACTGGGGGGTGTTCGGCTTATCCCTAGTGGTGTCTACGGATGCCAGCCTATTGGGCTGGGGAGCAGTGTTAGAAGAAGCTTCAGCCCAGGGAACCTGGGCCAAGACCGAAGAGAGCCTGCCCATCAACATACTGGAGATTCCGGCAGTATATCTAGCCCTCAGAACCTGGACACACAGGTTACAAGGCCTCCCTGTTCGGATTCAATCCAACAATGCTACTGCAGTAGCTTACATCAATCACCAAGGAGTCAGGGTGCTCAGAAGGAGGTGAATCGGATTTTGGCATGGGCAGAAAATCATGTTCCTTGTCTCTCTGCAATCTTCATTCCAGGGGTAGAAAACTGACAAGTGGACTTTCTGAGTCACCAGCAGCTATCACCAGGAGAGTGGTCTCTCCACCCCAATGTCTTTCATGCCATATCTCAGAAATTGGGGACCCTGGATGTAGACCTGCTAGCTTCCAGGTTCAACAGGAAGTTGGACAACTTTGTATCCAGGACGATAGATCCTCTGGCCAACGGATCGGATGCTCTAATAATTCCCTGGAATCAGTTCTCACTGATCTATGCATTTCCTCTGATCCCTCTCTTACAAAGGCTACTTTGCAGGATCAAGAAGGAGGGAATTCCAGTAATCCTAGTGGTACCTGCTGTTCAGTGTTCCATCCTTCCTTACAAAAGCTAAATTTGACAGTCTGGCTACTGAGACCCACATTTTGAAGAAACAAGGGATCTCGGGTCCAGTTCTTTCTACACTCATTAATACTGGAAAGCCAGCCTCCAGGCTTATCTACTATAGAGTCTGGAAGGCATATGTTTCCTGGTGTGAAACTAGAAGATGGAATCCTCAGAAGTATGACATAAGCAGGATTCTCGCCTAATGGCAGTTAGGAGTGGAAATAAAATTAGCCCTTAGTACCATCAAGGGTCAAATATCGGCTCTATCAGTCCTTATTCAAAGACCGCTGGCATCTCATTCCCTAGTTCGGGCTATCATTCAGGGGGTACTGTGGATCAATCCACCAGTCAAGTCTCCCTTGTGCCCATGGGATTTGAATTTGGTATTGTCAATATTGCAAAAGCAACCTTTTGAACCTATTCGCCATATTCCTTTGATCCTTTTGAGCAGGAAATTGGCCTTTTTGATTGCCATCTCTGATGCTAGGAGAGTATCAGAATTAGCAGCTCTTTCTTGTAAAGAGCCTGATTTAATTTGTCACAAACACAGAATTGTTCTACGACCCCATCCTACCTTTTTACCAAAGGTGGTGTCGGCGTTTCATTTGAATCAAGATATTGTTCTGCCTTCTTTTTTTCCTGATCCACAGACAGCGGAGGAAAGTTTATTGCACTCTCTAGATGTAGTGAGAGCAGTAAAAGTGTATCTGTAGGCAACCACTCAGATACGTAAAAAAATAAGTTTTGTTTATTTTGCCATATGGTTCCAAGAAAGGACAAGCGGCATCAAAATCCACCATTTCTAGGTGGATTTAACAAGTAATTATTCAAGCTTATGGTTTAAAGAATAGGATTCCTCCTTTTTCTGTTAAGGCACACTCTACCAGGGTGATAAATGCTTCATGGGCAGTGCATCACCAGGCTTCGATGACTCAGATCTGTAAAGCTGCAACTTGGTCTTCAGTCCATACATTTTCCAAATTCTATCAAGTAGATGTGAAAGGACATGAGGATGCCGCCTTTGGGCATAGTGTGCTGCAGGCAGCAGTATAGGGCTTCTTGTCCGTAAGCGGCCTGCTTGATCTGTGTCTCCCACCCTTCATTGAGCATTGCTCTGGGACGTCCCATTATGTAATGACTGGCTCTGTGTCCCATGGTGTACGAGAAAGAAAATAGGATTTTTTATAACAGCTTACCTGTAAAAATCCTTTTCTTAGAGTACACCACAGGACACAGAGGCCCCCCCCTTCTTATGGGAACCTTACTGCTTTGCTACAAAACTGAGGTACTTCCCTGATGGGAGGGGTTATATGGAGGGGAACTGTCTTCAATTGGTTGTGCCAGTGTCCAATCACCGCTGGTGACCCTTAACCCATTATGTAATGACTGGCTCTGTGTCCCGTGGTGTACTCCAAGAAAAGGATTTTACAGGTAAGCTGTTAGAAAAAATCCTATTTTTATGTAGAAATCAAGGTAAACAGAAAAATACACAGATGAAGTACATATATTGGAACTGTTTTAGGCTAAGCTAGGTCACCTTCCTGCCTCCACCTGGACAGTAATTGAGCAACAGCAGACTAATAAGGTCATCTTTCCTGCCTCATGTGAGCTTATCCTTTGTCCACACATAACAGTATCATGGCTGCTCTTTCATGTGCACGCCATTGCATGTACTCATCAAAGAGTTATTACTCTGAAATATTGAAGTTAGCCTCACTTTCTGTACTTATTAGGCTAATGCAGAATTCTTGCTTTTCTCCTTTTGTTTAATTATGTACTTGTGACATGACTATTGAAAACCCTTGAAAGAACTTTGTTACATAACATGTATTGTAGAATACACTGTCTTAAAACCCTGGTTTGGAGGTTTGAGATGTATGGATCATGCAATGCAAAGCACATTGACACACTTGCTGACAATAGTTTATAATTTTCTGTTTGACCAGTTGCAGTGCCTGATTTTACTAGACTCTCTTTATAAGCACATTGGGGTTGATTTACTAAAGGCAACTAGACTGTGCACTTTGTAAGTGCAGTTGCACTAATTTTCCCCAGAGCTTAGGGAATGTAGTGAAGCTTCCCTTTTGGAAAGAATACCCAATCAGGTGCAAGGAAAAAAAAACAGCATTTTTTGCTTCCACGTGATTGAATGATGGGAGTCAGCAGTGCTTCCCCTAATTTACTAAGCTTTGGGGGAAATTAGTGCAACTGCATTTGCAATGTGCGCAGTCTATTTGCCTTTAGTAAATCAAACCTATTGTTTTTATATAGACAGTGATTGGATCCACTGCATTGTGGAAGTGTTCTTTTGTGTACATCTATTGTGTACAATACATCTATACAGCTTTGTGTACAAGCTTACATTATGCAGCAGGGAAAAGGTGTGTGATCACAATCTGTTACTGTTGAAAAAATAGGATTTTTGTACTCACCGTAAAATCAGTTTCTCTGACGTCCATGGACTGACACAGCTGTCATACTGATTACATGTGGGGTATATGTCCCTGCTTGCAGGAGAAGACCTAGGCAGAATGTTAGATGTTAAAACATTCTAGAACAAACCAGAGCTGAACAGCCCCGCCCAGGGGGCGGTCCCTCCGGACATTACTATCCCACCTGCAGCTAGCAGACCTCAGTTCGTAACAAAGCAGTACAAACCTTAAAAGGAAGGGTGGGTGCTGTGTCAGTCCATGGACGTCAGAGAAACTGATTTTACGGTGAGTACAAAAATCCTATTTTCTCTTATAGTCCATGGACTGACACAGCTGTCATACTGATTACGTGTGGGACGTCCCAAAGCAGTATAAGAAAAAGGTGGGATCAAATAGTAAAGGAACAACCAAAATTTCACTCCAAACCAGCAGAGCTCCTCAACGGAGGAGTTGCAACATTAAACAGCGGCCTGTAACACCTTGTGGCCGAAGGAAGCATCCAAAGATACAGCCACATCAATCTTATAGAATTTTGAAAAGGCATGAACGGACGACCAGGTCGCGGCCTTGCACACTTGTGCAACCGACGCTTGATGTCGGAAAGCCCAGGAAGCATCAATTGTCCTGTGGCATGTGCCATAACCAGAAAGGGAGGGGCCACCCCCTTAATGGCATAGGCCTGTATAACAGTCTGTCTGATCCATCTAGAAAAAGTGGCAGACGACCCCACTCGGCCCTGTTCGGACCCGAGACAGACACAACTAGTGAGTCATATCACGTACCACATAAAATATGTGAAGCGCAAACCCTCTGGAATGCGATGTGTGAGGACACAAGGATGGGAGGACAATGTCCACATGTAGGTGGAAAACCGAGATCACCTTATGCAAAAGGAAGGTCGCGGACGCAACACCGCCTTATCCTTATGGATGACCAAATAGGGCGACTTGCAGGACAAGGCCGCCAATTCAGACACCCGTCTGACAGAAATAATGGCCACTAAGAAGGCCACCTCCTGAGACAAGGTCAAGAGGGGAAAATCTCTGATATTTTCAAAGTGAGGTTCCTGGAGAACCGAGAGCACCAAATTCAAATCCCGAGGAGGGAGAGGAGGTTTCAACAGGAGGGAGCACATGGCGAACCCCCTGCACAAAGGTGCTACCAAGGAATGACCCGCTAGAGGTTGCTGAAGGAAGATGGCCAAGGCCGAAAACTGACCCCTAATGGTACTCAAAGCAAGCATTTGGGTCACACCACGCTGCAAGGACTGCAGGATACTGGGGACGGAATACGTCCGTAGACGCTAGTCCAGCTCATTGCACATAGCGATGTAAGTTTCCCAGGTACGGTGATATATCTTTCAAGCGGAAGACTTCCGTGCCCTGAACATGGTCGAAATGACAGAATCCGAGAGACCTCAGGTCCATACCCGGTATGTCCAGGTGTAAGGACCACTCTCTTGGTCCAGCGTCTGGCGACTCCGATAGTCCGCCTGCCAATTGTCTACGCTGAACGTAGACGGCCGATAGAGACCATGTGGGGAGTTATATTCTGATTGCCCGTATGTCCAGAGCATTGATCGGTAAACGGGCTTCGTCCGGAGTCCAAAGCCCTGGGGCTGACAGGACTCCCCCCGACTCCACCCCAGCCCATCAGGCTGGTGTCCGTCATGAACACCGTCCACTGGATGGGGAGGGACGACTTCCCGGGCCGAAGAGCCAGGGACCCAAACCACTATGCCAGGGACGCCCTGAGTGGGTGACTCATCTGGTTCTGAAGATCCAAAGACAACGGGGATTTGTCCCAAGTGGACAGTATCTCTTACTGTAATGCCCGTGTGTGTGATTGGGCATACGGAACAGCCTCGAACGAGGCCCTCATGAGTCCCAGGACTCTCATGCAAAAAACGGGTTGACGACCATTTCCGAGACGTCAGGACCCGCACTACAGACTGAAAAGTCAGTAACTTCTCCAAGGTTAGGAATACCTACGCCTCCATGGAGTCCAGGATCAGACCGAGATACTCCAAATGCTATGCCGGGACCAGGACCGACTTCTGAATGTTCGGGCACCACCCAAAGTCCCTTAGGGTCTGACTGACATAGTCACACTTCTTCTAATTCCGAGCCATTGTCTGCTCTTAGAAGAAGATCGTCCAGATAGCCCATAATAGCAGTGCCTCGCTGTCTCAGCAAGGCTAGAATCAGAGTAAGCACCTTGGTAAAAAACCTTTGGTGCCGAGGCTAGGCCAAAGGGAAGAGCCACAATTGATAGTGGTCTTCGCCGATCGCAAGCGCAGAAACTACTGTTGACGTGCGCAGATCGGAACATGCAAGTAGGCGGCCTTGATGTCCAAGAATGCCAGAAAATCCCCTTGATGGAGTATAGCGAACACCGCACGAATGGATTCCATGTGGAACTTTACACCATCACAAAAGTATCCAGGCCTTGAGGCCCAGGGTTGGCCGAACCCCCGTCCACAGTTTGGGACTACAAACAGATTTGAGTAGAAACCCTGAACAACCTCTCTTGTGACGGAACTGGCACAATCCTCCGGACCTGATCAATCCTGTACGGCCCTTAAGAGGGCTGCCCGATGGGCAGGAAGGAGAGGGAGAATTGAGAGAAAGAATCTGTCTGGGGGCCAGGAACGGAATTCTATCCTGTATCCTGAGATGACCACCTCGCGCACCCACCGGTCGGAGATCCGGGAGGTCCACCGAACCATGAACCTGCAAGGAAGTCCCCCCACCCCAGAGTCGGGCAGGGACAAGACTCCATGTGGCGGTGGGCTTGGGAGCTTGCTTGGTAGGCTTACGCACCCAGGGACGCTTATGTCCCCCAGCCGCACTTTTCCCAGTCTGGGAGGGCTTACCCATGGATTCTGACTGATGAGAAGAAACTCATTCTCCTTTGCCGGAAAGGAAGGGCCCGGCCTACGGTGGGGCTCCTTTGTCCGTAACAGACTGAGGAAGGAAGGTGCTCTTACCCCTTGTGACATCCATAATAATGGCATCCAGGGCGGCCCCAAACAGTCCACTACCCTTAAAGGGCAAGTCAGCCAGGAGCTATTTGGAAGCTAGGTCGGCCGACCAGCATTTCAGCCAGCAAAGGCGACGCAGCACCACAGCAGATAGAGGCCCCAGAAATTAAAGGGGCCGCATCCAAAGTGGCATCGCACACCGAGACTAAACCCTGCGCCAGTTGGTGAGCCAGGGTAATGGTTTCAGGAGGGAGATTATGCTCCTGAACCATCTGGTGCAAAATCTTCCTGTGAGTGTCTTGAGACACAAGTGTCGCCGCCCCTATAGGGCGCAAGGCAGACCCCAATAAGGTCAACATAGTTCTACTCACCACTCTGACCTCCTGTCAGTGGGATCCTTAAATGCAGGAGTCCCTTCCATTGGGAGCGTGGTAACCTTATTCAAACGGGCGACCGGGGGGGTCGACCACTGGGGGGAGAGCCCCTTCATAACTAGGTCCTCCTTAAAGGGGTACTTCAT